>OY720290.1:7537500-8162500 GCA_963082995.1 Noctua comes | reverse complement strand
GCATTAGTTACAAACTAAAAATAGATCTAAAATAATAATCAAAATATGTACGAGTATCAAAATAGGAAAAGAATTAAAAAAAATCATCCACATCGTTGTCATAAGGTAAAGTGCCCAAAAAGCCACGCCATCATTGCCACGTTGCATGGCAATGCTGAACTTTATTTATTGAATTTGAATGTAGTGAAAATAACGTACTTGTATGTGAATTTTCTTTTTTTCCTGTCAAAATATGAATTAAGTAATTGTAAGTCAGATTCATTCATAACAATTGTAGCCAAAAAAAAGCTCGATAATAAATATTGTTACTAAGGCATTCCGTTTCATATTTACCGGTACTTTTTCTTTTATATCGTTTCTTACTACCAATTTTTACTCTTTTGGCCTTATTTCGACTAAATATGTCAGCAACACAATACTTGCAATACTTACAATCAATCAATCCAAGTCAGTATTAATGAAAAACTTACCACCGGGAATGCTAGGAAGTAAATTCGCTGCCAAAACAAAAATAAAATCTTTACTCTAAGAAAAAAATACTGAAACTACTGGTAACTGATAATATTCCATTTTTTATGTTATTCCAATTAATCAATCAAAAATCAAGTAACGACTCACCAAGATTGAACGACATGGGCCGATTAACTGTTAAATCAAATTGAAATAATATTAACAAAAACCAAATTAAAGAAAAGATCGAATAAATGAAGGATCTAAACCCAAGTTTAGCGTAGAAATTTTTCGAAGATACAACTCTTGACAGTTAACAGAAGTAGAACTAGCAAGAATAAAATCGGAAGAAGACTGTTTCTAGTAGCTTTTCCAGTAGATTCTGGTATTTTCGAAGAGAAAAGCAAACGTCCTTAAAAAAAAAAATTGCAATAGTGCTAGAATGGAGACCAATCTGGGTAAGAAGAAAAACGTAACTGTTTTGAAAATATCACATCTAATCAATACAACTCACCCATGGGCTTTATGATGACAATTTGTGGCCAGTATTTAAAATATTTATCTGTCAAAGAAAACATTGCTATATAATCCTCTTTAGTGTAGAACAGTCCTTTGCTACTATTTGCTTTATCTTTAGACAGATTAACTTCATCGATATCATAGCAATTATTATTAGTTACTGCTTTTATTAATTCGATTGAAGATATTTCGAATTTACTAATGGAAACTCACCTTCAAGGACCACAGCTTCGTTTGCGGATGTTGTGGTTTCTGTCAAAAATATGACTAAGTAAATAGACTATAAAGGGAGTAAAAGATTTATTTTTCAGGTAATAATAGTACATAATTTGTTAAGAAGATTTTTATCATCAAGATATATTTATATTGCAATCAGTATTGTCGCTAATCTGGTCAAAGCCCGAACCCTTATTCTTTCATGTAACATTATCTTGTATTCTTATAATCTGTTGTCATTCAGGTCGGATATCGGAACGTCACGCTAACATTTTGATTGTTTGTTCCAAGAAAGCGTCCTATTCTTAAGAAATTTTTCTTTATCGCGTGATGGGTCTTTCCCAACTACAAAAATGCCACTCTCATTTATATTTTGTTTTGCAGTTTTATGATCCTCTTTAGTAATATCTACGCTGCCTGAGTTTACAAATCGAAGCTTTACATCATCGATAAACCTAACATAGTCTAACGACAATAACTTAATTGGTTTAGTATTCTTACTATTCTTGTCACTGACAGTACCTGGTGCTATCAATATTAAACAAATTGATAAGCGAAGGATTATGCTTACATTTTCGTCACCCATAAATTAAACCTTACCGTGAATATTTAAATTATTCTCCACTTTTTGTTCTGCCAAAAGAAAAGGTAACTCTACAATGAAAAGTAAGTCCGTTTTAATTGACTATGAGGTGGAGTCTTTTGACAAAGACTTTGTTTTTAGTCTCCTTACATCGACACAGCTGGAAAGAGAGTGGAGAGACCTTTGCCCTGCAGTGGTGCTTTATAATAAAATGGACTGTTGGTTTAACACCTTAAAATACTCTCATTGCGCGGCTGGGTCAAGGATCTTGATTCAGAAAGCAGTACTCCTGGACACGACACGCATAGTGGGTAGGTTCCTCTCTTTGGAGCCCTGACCACCGGCAGCATGTACTTTGTTCCTGATGCCGATGGGCAGCTATTTTTTATTGGTTTGTTTTTAAATAATATGAACAAAAATAAATGAATGCGAACTAAATGTACTGTTCGTTTCGATGAGAATTTTATTAATTAAAAAAGACAAAATAGTTATTTAAAAAAAATAATTTACCCGAATCTTCATCTGTAAATAATACAATAAATAAACTTAGTCTTTTATTGCATTCATGTGTGTATACGACAAAAACATTAATAAAGTCAAAGCCTGTGGCTTAAACTTACCTTCGCTTTTGATTTCGTCTGATTGCTCTGACAATCAAAATAATTTTATATTATTAATTATCACAATAAGAACATAATATACGAAAAATACAGTAGAAGACGTAGCGATGAAAAAACCAAACAAAGCTCGCTACATAGGATTAAAAAACGACTGTAAAACAATAATAAGCTTACTGCTTTAGTATCAACTAGCGACCCGCCCCGGCTTCGCACGGGTGCAATATATATATTTAAACCTTCCTCTTGAATCACTCTATCTATTACTGAAAACCGCATCAAAATCTGTTGCATAGTTTTAAAGATCTAAGCATACATAGGGACAGGCAGACGGGAAGCGACTTTGTTTTATACTATGTAGTGATATAGTCACAAGTAATTCCTTACCCTCAGCCCAGGTTTCAGTTGAGTTTTGTTCTAGTAAAGAAAATATTTATTTAAATCCCATACAAAACCAACATGGAATAATATATTAAGCAACTTCTAGAGTATTCACTGATCAATTTAATTCAATCGAACACATCGAAATACAATTGAACAAAACAAGAACCTCATCATAAATGCGTGTCAACTTAGCAAAAATGTTCTGTCCACTAATGTCTTTAAAGTTCAAACTCACCTTGACTGCCATCAAGACTCCTCAGACTATCATCAAGAATCCTCAGACTATTATAGAAACGGTAGTCTGCCAAAAGAAAATTAACCTTAATTGTTGGCATCCCAACACAGATAATATTTTTTTTATGTCGGGCAACATTGATTGTAAAAAGTTGTCTATGGCGGTTTTCCTATTATATAAGGACTCGTACGGTGGCAGCAGCCATACTTGAAATTTTATTACCTTGTTCGTACAAATTAAAAGAATTTTAAAGTCCAGAAGTCTTTTCTATCAAAGGAATACCTTCATCCTCAAGTGAACTAGCCTAAAAGACCTAGGCACAAGGACATTAATCGCACAGGACGGAACAATATTTTAAAATCGGTTGTTGATATTGCAGATACTTTCACAATAATAATAGCTGATTTTAGGGAAATGAGAGATATGGTTAAAAAGTTTGCGGATTAGAATCAAAAATCAAAAATCAAAGCATTTATTTCAAATAGGCCAGTTACAGGCACTTTTGAATTGTCGAAACAAAGACAACAATAGCTACAGTCCCAGTCACAAGGCATAAAAACTGTGAAAGTACTGTAGTTGCCCATTCCCTAACGTAGATCTCTATGGAGAAGAACGGGCAAGAAACTCCATGGACACTCTTTTAAATCAGTATACTTTTACAAACTCTTGGTTACATCATTCATGTTGAGATGGTACATTATGTGAGAACGATGTAGCAAGATGTGTACGTTAAAAGTGTCCATAGTAAACAATTCAAAAAAGAAAAAAAAACAATTCAAATAAGCCGTGGCAACCAAGAGATGACCAGTCACAACTGACAGCGCCCGTTCACGAACATGACGCATGTATCAGCACCATTCAACTCAACCATTTCGAAGGGAACTAAATGATCCGACACACGCGCCACCATCAGCGAGACATTTGAGTGAGCATGACACACTCCTAACCGCCAGGGCACATTCAAGTCAAGAAAAGACGTAGGTTTCCCGCGAATGACAGCTTTCTATTACACTAGACTGACGAAAATACACTAGCCATTATAGGTAAAGTAAGACATTCTCTGCAGCAAAGATGTTCGGCGGCTGGCAATCTTTGAACTGTCTGTAACCTCAGCAGATAAAAGGCGTCAATGTTTGGCCTTGGCTGTTTTTTTTACGACTGTTGTTGTTTTGCCGTATATCTTGTGTCTCGTTGCCTCGTCGGTTTGCGATGTGTGAACGAAATATCGGCACGGGTCGTGATTTGCAAAGATTATGTTCGTACTAATGGTTATCGTGTTTCTCAGGATATAATTTTGATCGATTGATATTCTTTTCTTTAGTCTCTGTAGGTTGTTGTAAAAAACAAAATGGTTTTTGGATAAGCTTTGTACTCTTATTATTTTCGTAAAAAAATTGTACGCGGTTTTAATTCGTGATTAATTGAGTCTGGCTGCGGTTGGTCAGTCGTGGTTCAATGGTTATTTGAAATTCATGTGATGGTGCAGATGTTATCCTTAAAATCGTTTACTTGGGTCTTAATAATCAGTCGTCATGTAGTAGAGAGGAGCTTAGCTACTGTTTCTTATAGATTTGCTTGCTTGAGCATAAATATTGTGTGGTTTAGTAAATACTAAACCACACAATATTTCATTTAGATGACTCACTTTTCTAAGAGTAGAGGTTATTGAATTGTTGAACAATCATCAACACATATTTTACTTAGTGGACTTTTGTGGGCATTCATTGCTATATTGAGGTTTTTAGGTCCTACTCGGGTTTTTTGTATTATGTATGTATATTGTGGTGTGGTGTGTGGTGTTTCTGACTTATTGAATGATACTTTTTGCACATTGACCGTAATAGCTGCTTCTTTTACACCTGTCCTGGTTTTAGATTGTTGGACTATTTAGACTTTTAACTTGACTTTAGCTACTACAGTTAGCAACACCATACTATTTTCGTAAGCAATTCGTTTTATAGCTGCTTTAACATCATTATTTAATCGATTCCATACAAAAAATCCTATCAAGATCGCATTGTTTGTCAGTCAACCTTTTAAATATGTTTCAATAACATTAAAAATTCGATGACCAAATCATTAACAAGAATTGGTTGCCATAAACCACTATTTCAAATCATATTTTTGTTGTTAGGGTCTGTTGGAGATGTTTTCGTTTGACCTATTCGCCTCAAAATGGCAACGAGTTTTGGGCTGTGTGAATGATGTAAGGTAACCTTATCTTGTTCATAACGTGGTTTTTAAAGATCCGGTTGAAAGACAAGTTTCGGATTACAACATTTTTGAAAAAAACATGTTTTTCTGCAACGTGTAGGTTTGAAATTAGTGGTTCATCTTTCGTTTTTACGGTTGTATTTCCTATCAGGCAAAGATTCGGTTTATTTTATCAAATCTGTCAAATATGTCATCATATTTATTTAGATAATGAGAATGTAAAAGTGGACTAGGCCATAAAGCTTTGTCTACCAGCTTTAGATAAACGAGCACATACGACGATGACGTGGGTATTGGTATTGTTTGCTTTTAATTCTTCAACTTCACTTGCTAACTATTCCAAAAATCCAGAAATAATATCTTCTACTTTTCTTTATCATACGTGTCTTCTTTTACTCCTGTTTTAGTTTGTGCATCTTTAAATGTCTTTAGGTGTGTCTCGACAGGAGTTGCACCTGTCTATCCATTTGCTTATCTTTTTTCTTCTTATCTATCCTTGTCCATCACACTATCTTCTAGTTATTATATATGTCTATCTGTAACCTGCTCCTTATATCGAGTTTCATACAGTCCTGTTTTAAAGGGTAACAGGTTCTTTATACCCTTGACGAGTTGATGCCTTATTTTTATTTGTGGCATTCATTCTATGGTCTAAGTGTGAACACGATAAAAATGGTATGCAGAAATCAATTTTTGTTCTAAGTGGTTTAAGATTTGGTACGGTTTAATGAGGACCTGTGTTTGTAGCTACTAATGGTGCTTTACACAAACCGCCTCAGTCTGAAAGTATGTAACTTATTGTAACTGCATTTTGACCGTGTCGTACATTTTCTTGAAGACATGTTCGTATTTGTGATTGAAATAAAAATTGCCGACTTATCAGTAACTACACAGAGGCTTCTCAAGCCACACTTTTTCTTTGAGTTTTCTAATTATGGATAATAATAATTGATATTTGTTGATTGTTGATTTTTTTGTTTTTGAGATTGTTAATAAAATGATGATTATTATCGTCGAGTGACGGTACTTTGAAAAAGTGCATTGAAGCCATATTGTTTCATAATTTTCTGTTTGTCTTTTTAGGTATGCATACCGATATCGACTACCGATTTTTACCGGAAACAATACGAATACAATAGAATGCGCAACTTAAAACTTTATCCTCGAAGCTAGCGTCAAATTTACTGATTATGCTTGATACGTCAATTAAATTCGTTACTTTCTTTAAACAATACTCTGACTTCGATATATATTTTAATAATGTTACGCTAATATTAATACATGCATAGATTCATACCATAATCGCGCGTAAAATTGCCTTTTAATAACGTCGTTTGGACCGGTCTTCGATTAGTTTGTATCAAAGTCATATAACCTGTTTTTATTATAAGTGACTTCTGCTTATATTGTTGTGTTTATTAAATAGTTATTTTGTTAATAAGGTGTTCGTAGCATCACCTGCCTAGTCTTTTCTTAAACTATTTTGAGCTCGGTTTCCAGTCTAACCGGATGCAGCTGAATACCAGTATTTTACGTGGAGCGACTGCATATCTGACCTCCACAATCCAGTTACTGGGTAAGACTAGTTGACGGACTTTTGGATTTATGACTTCTCGTAACGACTATCAACGAATTACAAATGACAGCCGGGACAAACGTCTAGATTTGCGGAAACGCATTTAAAATAATTTCTTTAGGATCTTCAAATATATTTGTCGACTGAACAAAACGTATGTTAGATGGAAGTTAATCAAGCAGCGATACTGATAAACAGGTGATTACATAGTTTAAAGACCACTGAGAATTAGAATTGCATAAATCAAACTTATTAATAGAATCGGTCGTACTGACAACACATTTCTAAGAATATCTTGTCTTTCTATGATAACATATTATACAGCTGTTACTTCTCTAATAGTAGCAAAGATAACAAGTTTCCCTACATCAATTTCACATTAAATGGCTGGTTTTACTTCCAAGATTTTCATGACAATTTGTGAAAACCCACTAGCATTCACAAAGCGAGACCACATTCTTATCTAAATCTTAATAAGTTGCGTCCATCTTTAGTTTGTTAGTTAATATAGCAAGATTTACGTGCATGAGATCAGTTTCCTATACAGATTCGCTATACGCACTTTAATATGTAAAGTTTTCAAGATTGTTTGCTTTTAAAGCCATAACGCTGAAGAGATCATTCTTTTATGATCTTCTTCTTAGCGTGTCGATGGCAATCTAGATTGTGTCAGCCCAGAACTGAGCTACTAGTTTGGCGCTTTCGGTTGCGTCCATCAGTTCCTGAAGTGAACAAACAACAGGACACGCACAGGTCTTTTATGATGACGCGGACATTGAAAATAGTTTTACCAAAAGGGCCAGCTCAGCTTATTGTCAGATGGGAACACTAGTTACTACCACCTGACGCTGATTTGAAAAAAGACTAGGCAGATGATGGTTGATGATAATGCGGTCATGAGGTTAACGTTTGACATCAAATCTTAATCCAGGATCTAGTAAAGTCACTTCTAATTAGAATGTCATTCGACGAGATTACATTTGTCATAAAACGATGGCAAGGTTGCAAGTTACATTGACCCGTAAGAATTTCAAGATTATCTGTTTGTTCTAGGCAAATCTATAACTCGTCTTTGATTGTCCAGTCTCTGTGGTCTGCTACAAATACTTTTTGATTCTATTTCTATGTTTTTTTTTTTTTGTCCTTTTTTGTGATGTACGTCATGTCCCTGCGACAATTTTTTTTTTTTTCTTTCTTCTTATATTCTGTATTCGTTTAGGCTTAATCATTCTAGGCTTTTTACTATTAAATTCGGGATCGCTTTTAGTTACATCGGTGTTCATATTCTGTTGCCATTGAAGCCTTTTTTATGTGTAAGGTTTTTTTTTTTTTGCTTAGGCGTGATTCAGATTTTTTTTCTTTTTTCATGGCGTCAAATAATTTGTAACATGTGCACGCCGACATTAATGGCAGAATAAGAGATTCATATACTTTATCTTTAAGATCCCTCTGTAACTTATTTACGCAAATAAATGATTTTGATTTGATTTGATTTGCCACTTTTTTGTATTTTTTAACCAATGAAAACAGTAAATTTTAGGGCTGCTTCGGTATTCATCGTCATGTCTTCTACTTATGCTACTTAAGATTCGAGGGCAATTTGACGTCTTCCAACACAGAATTCGAATTCGCTGCAATTATCATATGTAACGAGAATATCTGACCATCAAAATGTGCAAAGAATGACGCATCTTCATCAAGAAGGATTTCCTCTTGACTTATTATCGTATGTTCACTCGTCAAAGGACCTTCATCTGGTAGTAACCGCTTAAAGACAAACACTGTAGATGTTTACTTAATTTGCGACTGTAATACCTATGCATTAAATTGAGTAGTTTTCTGATTGTAATATGCATTAAATTGAGCCGTTTTCTGATTGTAATATGCATAAAATTGAGTCGATTTCGGATTGTCTTTGATATCATATGGTCATTATTACCTGATTTAATGAAGGTGTTGTAATTATTAAACATTTGAAAGACGATCAAAATATTTAATACTTATCGTAGGTATGGAATTTCTAAATTACTTGTCCGAACCGCGTCTGGTTTTCTGGTCCTAACGTTAAATACTCGTATTTCTTGGAAAGACCAGAATGATAATAGTATTACTGACATAGTCTCATACTTTGAGGTCAAAACGTATGTATGTATCCAATTAGATAATAATCACTATGACAATGCACTGAACCTACTCGATAAATCTAAATCTTAGAAAATATAATACATAGCCATTATTTTGGTTTTGGGCACCATAAATTCAATGATCACTCTTGTTGTTTAATGGATATACCAGACCTTACACCCAATATAATACAAGTTCTTTAATACACTTTTATATTAAACAAAATAAACAACAAAGAAAATCCTTTACTACTTCTTAGCGTGTCGATAACTACCTAAATTGAGTCGACTCAAAATTTGACGACGAGTTTGGCACTTTCAGAAGGTAGCTTCTGTGATGTCCACATCGTTTGCGGGATAACACCACATAACTCCAGGTGGGCTACTACGACGTCTTAGGCAGTATTGTTTTAATCTTATTCCAGAGTGAGAAAGAGATGGCGCTAGACGTTCTCTAGCTCCGTCTCTTCCCCACACTGGAGTGACATTAAAACGATACTGCTGTAAGATGTCACGGCAACTCCTCAGGGCAGTATATTCATACTAATATTATAAATGCTAAAGCAACTCTGTCTGTGAAATTCGACAGGTGGGTAGCTTGACACCTGAAGAAGGTCTAGGCTTTTAAGTCCTGGATTATGTATCAGAAATAATAAAACACAGAGCGACTAAGTGGCGTGTACCCGTTACACTAAATAACCGTTTACCTATTAGCTTCGTGTTCCGGTAATGTTCAATCAAATACTAAATGATGTAGTCATGTTGAAAAACAATCGATTTCAATTATGTTGTGTTTTCGAGAATCCGATATGGTGGATGCTGCCAGGTTTTCAGTTTTGTTAAAATATGTTGTTTTCTTTCACATAATCTGGTGGAGAGCATGTTGATGGATGGAGAGGGAGAGGAAGGCCAAAGAAAAGACGGATGGATTGTGTGAAGATTGCTAAGAAAGAGAAAGGAGTAAATGATGCCGTGACGTCTGACAGGGGAGAATGGAAGAAGAAAACGTGTTGCGTCGACCCCAAGTAGAACGGGACAAGGCCAGGAAGATGATGATGATGAATCTGGTGGAGAGCCTGTCTTAACGAAAGGAGACCGGTGAACCAGCAGTGGGGACATTGACAGCGGCAGCAGGGCCATAACCCTGTAGGATAACGAAGGCTGCGGATGATGATGTTGACCTCAATATAAAAAGTTCATAAAGTTAACACATCAGGATATCGACTTAGTGACTATAAAACTGTCATTAAAAGTTAGTTGTAATGCATTTTGTAGTCTATAAACATAATACATGTAAGTAATAATAAACATGTACTTATGTACGTTTCATGATAAATTCCAGTAGGTACCTAATCTAAAGTTAACACTTTTAAGTTACATGATTTTGAATGCACACCAAAAACTGTTATGACTACTTAGTACTTACCACCTGAAAAATACTTAAATGTGAAACAGAAAGAAACTTTTAAAGTTATCGTAGGTAGGACGTAGATTTTAAAGTCTCCTAAAACCTGTATTTATTAAAATTTCGCAAGATTTGTGTCCGCACACACAATACTTAAGCCATATATTTACATAAAAACCGTTTGTATCGCAGTTTTCCTTAAAGAATACCGTATGTTTAAAACTTTTAACAACAAAAACAATGAAAAAAAAAAAAAGCAACTTACGTCCATTTACGAAGCAAGCGCACGCGGCGAAAACAGCGAAAAATATTATATTCATTTTTAAATTTTAACTGAAAATATCACAGCATTATACACAAACACTTAAACACGACCGTGCCAGCCCGTGGTCAGCCGAACTGTGATCGGACAATCCAGTGCCCGATATTTTATGTTTTTACCGACTGTCAATCTCGCACGGTCATCGAAACACAACAATCCTCCAAGCAATTCTCGTCCTTATTGCTTCACGTAGACATCCGTTAGTAGCGTGTACAAATTCAATATTGATGATGAACTTGTGCGCAAAACTGGTATAGCTCTGACTTCATACAGTTTCTTGGAATGTCCCATTCCTATATTAATTGTGTTTGTTTACGGACGAGTGGCTTTATTATATGGATCGTTTTCTTTACTTTCGAGTTCAATTAAATTCTTGGGTGCGTTTAGCAATGATCCTTTATTTTTGGGTTTTTCTTTGTCAGTCTAGGTGACCTTTGCTCAGGTATTTTTACGGCTCTTGCAAGCGCTGGGTATCAACCTCTTCGTGGTCCTTTCTGATCTTGGTATAACTCTCCAGCCCCCGTAGCATGACCACCGTAGACAAGGATTTATTTAACGGAAGAATCGACAAAATGACAGATAGTGCAAAGAAATCTGTCATTGTGTCGACACAATCTGTCATTTTGTCGATTCTTTTTTTCGTTACGGGGGCAGATAATAAAATACATCGTCATTTTTATATGCTAGTTGGCGACTTACCCCTGCTTATATGAGTTTGTTTACACTGGGTGATTTTTAGAACACTAGGGACACCTTGAACAACAGGCCAAAGTGGTTTAAGAAATGAAACACTCTAAATTGAAGAAAACTAAAACTGTATCCTTCGCACTTCTTTGTTAAACCAGGAATTGAGCTTGGTAATTTTTGAAGATCTTTGCGCTAGACGATAGCATTACCCATACACCTAGATCAATTATCCGTTTTTCAATGTCGAAAAATCAGAATCATTAAAAAAATCTATAATTTTAAAAAGCGTACAACACTCATTTGCGCAAATGTACTAATCAAAGATTAACGATCGTTAACACAGGTTAACCTATGCCCCTTCAATCTGAATAGGAAAGCAATCGCATAATCATGTTCAGATAATAAGACATACTATTTTAATTGCGAAAATTCATAACAGTAAATGAAGCGAAGTATTAAATACTAGGACTGCTAGGTATTACAGCTTATTGTAAGTCAACAGTTGCAAGGGAAGGTAGGAATCAAAGAGTGTCAGCATCAAAGAGTGTCAGCATAGTGACGGGGCCCCCCTCTAGAGGGCCAAAGCCTGCCGAGGTCGCGGGACTCATAGAATTACCGTGACCCTGGAACATAAAGGGCTATTGAAGGACACCGTGGATTTTAGTCAGTACAAGTCTGACAGTCCCTCCCGCTCTGCCCTGGGTGGGAGGACTCATTTGATGAGTTAACCACGTTAAAAAAAAAAAAAAAGGGAAGGTAGGAATGAAGAAGGACAAGAAAATGTTAAATTAAATTTGGATGGATAATCATCATCTTCTTGCCCCTGTCCCGTTCTACTTGGGGTCTGCGCAACACGTTTTCTTCTTCAATTCGCCCCTGTCAGACGTCATGGCATCATTTACTCCTTTCTCTTTCATATCATTACTCACACAATCCATCTATCTGTTCTTTGGCCTTCCTCTCCGTCTCCATCAACCAACATTAATATGTTGGTTGATATCTCCATCAACCAACATATTAATGTTGGTTGATGGAGACGGAGAGGAAGGCCAATCCATGTCTTTTTAAATTTGGATGTATAAAAACTGGTAAAAAAAACAGCTGAGCCATAGCTGTATGTGGAGAACACCAAGGACGTTTAATTTAGGTTTTTCGAGAGATGTTGCGGTATTTCCATATTCGATGAAAACGGGGCAAGCATTTTTGGCAATTCCTATACGCCTTTTTATTTCTTTCTCGCAAGAACCTGTATTGTGGATGTTAGCTCCAAGGTACACGAAATCTTTGACGGTTTCGAGTGACAGTGCGCCTGTTAGTTGCAGTTTGCTGTTGCGGTCTACCACCATGAACTTGGTTTTAGCTCGATTGATATTGAGACCTAGTTCCATGCTGATCCTTTCTTTTCTGCTGAGTAGATGAGTCATTTCAGTTTCATTGGCAGCCAGGAGTCTTGTGTCTTCTGCATAGCCCTGGTTTGTAATTTTGGTGCCACCTATTGTGACTCCGCCTTCCCTGTTTTCAAGGGTTCGTCTGATAATGTACTCTCCATACGCGTTAAAGAGAATGGGGGATATAATACAGCCTTGTCTTACGCCTTTTCCGAAGTCAAAGGCCCCATATACACATCTGTGATATGATACAAGAGACTGTGGGTTGAGAGGACACCCTCTCAACCCGTCCAACTAATAGTGGGCAGTTGGATCAGGGGTCTGATTCAGAAAGCAATACTTCTTGACTCGGCGCGCATTTTTAGGAGCTTCCTCTCTCTGGAGCGCTGACCACCGGCAGCTTGGATCTAGTTCCTGGTACCGACGGGCTAATATTTTTTATTTTTTAAATGATTTATGACATACAAGGCTAATAAATAAAAAAAATATATATATATTCAAATATCGCCGTGACTTTTTAGTCGTCTTACAACGGCAGCCGTCTTCACGTATCCAATGACTACTAAACATTCATAAAAAAAATGGTATTTATGAGATTTTAATAGTTTAAAAATTAAAATATTATTCAGTATTGACGCATGACGTAGATAAAACACCCTGTTGCGATATTGCGTGATGATCTGAAGTGGAGCGCTGGGTTGGTATGTTCTCCCGTTTGACACGTAAACATCATTAACAGGAAGTTTCATAATTTTATTCTAATGTATTATTTATTTTTCTTTGTATACCCTGTTGCGAGCGATGATCTGGAGTCGGGCGCTGGGTAGTTATGTTCTCCCGTTTGACACGTAAACATCATTAAAAGGAAGTTTCATAACTTTAATCTAATGTATATTTTTTTTTCTTTGTACCTATTATGGTAGGTAAAAAATCGCGCCTGGAGCTATTTCATGTCGAGTACATTGAGTGAACCACTTTTGTAAGACGACTAAAAAGTCACGGTTTGTAACAAAAAATTATATTCAATAATAGTCCAAATAACCGCCTCATGAATCATTATAAATAACAGAGAAGCTCGTGGCTAAGTAATAATAGCCGCTCGGGTTGATCTTCAGGTTAAGCCGCGCTTACCTAGGTTGGTCAGTGGATAGGTGACCGCCCATTACATACCGAGTACAGGCAGATGATGATGATGAATCATTATTAATAACGAGCTACTGCATATTTGCCTGAATTTCATAGCAATTTTTAAATAGAAAGGAAAATGACAATGAATCACTGTTTCATTTGTGACCATTAAGTGCATTTTCGTGTTTGTCTGATTCATCAGTTACGCCTTTACTATTCTTGCTATCCTTGATGGCTACATCTTGTTAAGGCTGTATTGTTGGTTAATACGATCAAAAGGGTATTTCCCCATTTTTGTGAATCATTGCCTACGATTTGTCCAGCTTGGCCTTTGTACCGTAGTTTTATTTATGTTCTCTACTTTAGTCCAGCTGTGAAGAAGATGGAAGAAAAAAGATTGCATGTAGCGGAGATGAGAATGTTGAGGTGGATGTGTGGTGTGACAAGAATGCATAAGGTAAAGAACGAGTATATTAGAGGAAGTTTAAAAGTTGCGCCTGTTACAGAAAAGTTGAAAGGGAATCGACTGTCTTGGTATGGACATGTGATGAGGAGGGACGAATCGCATGGGACTAAAAGAGTGATAAATGTAAATGTTGATGGATGGAGAGGGAGAGGAAGACCAAAGAAACGATGGATGGATTGTGTGAGGAATGATATGAAAGATAAAGGAGTAAATGATAGCGTGACGGTTGACAGAGGAGAATGGAAGAAAAAAACGTGTTGCGTCGACCCCAAGTAACATGGGACAAGGGCAGGAAGATGGTGACTTTAGTCCAGCAGTTTGGGTAGACAACGGACCAGTGTACTTCATAAACTCACGCCTTTTTCCCATGGGGGTAGGCAGAAACTACAGAATGCCACCTGCTACGATCCTTACATACTCCTTTTGCCTCGTCCACGTTCATACATCTGGTCATACATGCACGCCGCCGGTTGCGAGTACTATGCACCTGACCATCCGCGATCATCCTCCGCTGACCATTTACCATGTAATGAAAAAAATAAGGAAAATATGGCGAAGAATCTGCAATTACCAACACGCAGTCGGCTAATTGGGTACCTTTATGCTTATGCCTCACTGAGGCCTCTTTGGATTTCTTCTTTTTTGCTCATTTTCAACGCAAATTAAAGGTTCGGAAACAGCTAGCTCGCCGTCCGGCCGTCTTTTGACGACAGGCCGTGTCGATGGCGCGTTCGTGTTCCACGCGCGCCTCAAATAGATGTCAGCAACGATGTAGGGGTCTGCAAGGACCGATGCCTGCCAGGGCTGCGGGACTGTTCGAAAGAGATACCGAACACAAAGGGCAAAGAAGGAACATGGATGGGTTTTACTCAGTACAAGTCTGACACTTCCTTCCGCTCCGCCCAGAGTGGGGGGGGGTCATTTGATGATTTCCAATCCGAAAAAAAAAAAAGGTTCGGAAACAGAATTGTGGTTCGTGAAGCATAGGAGCTCGTGGCTAAATAATTACAGCCGCACGGGTCGATCTTTGAGGTTAAGCAGCGCTTGCTTAGATTGGGCTGTGGATGGTCCCGGCTCTCATTTGTAGATCTTTGACAGTCTTTACAGGTAGTCAGTGGCCCGAAAGTCTGACAACCAGTCTTACCAACTGATATCGTATTACCCAGTAACAGGGTAGTGGAATTCAGATACGCAGTCGGTCCGTGCAAAATACTGGTATTCAGCTGCGTTCGGTTAGACTAGAAGCCGTCCCCAACATAGTTGGGAAAAGGCTAGGCAGATGAAACAGCATTGTGGACTTAGGTGTAGAATGAGCTGGTGCTAATTAGTAGTAAGATAAGATAAGATAAGATTTCTTTATTTGTTTAAACATTGTTTACATACAAGAGCATGCAAGATGTTACATGCATGATGTTGATGTTTGTGTTGCGTGTTGTTGTTGCATGTTGATGTTTGTTGTGGTGTTGTTGTTGAAGTTGTTGTTGTTATGTTAGTAGGACTGCGTATCACAATTCCTTCAGCCAGCATCGTCACAGTCTCTCTTATTATACCCTGTATTGTAGTTATTGCTACACACTACAAGATATTTGTACAAACAATATAACTCAATGTAACTGTGAATAATTTAATTTTCTGAACCAGTGAAACTGTTGTGTTGTTGCCGATATACTGACATTTTCGGCAATTTGGAAATAATTATGTATGAACACGTGTTCAAATATACTTATTAAAATTTTGTTCATTGACTGATTGAGGGTCTTACAATGTTTGTGTACAATAAAGTTTTTTTTATCTATCTATCTTATGATCGTAGAATGACCAAAACTTTTATTCTCTACTAGCTGTGCCCCGCGGTTTCACCCGCCGCTTCTGACTTGTTTTCTTTTTGCGTAGCGTAATTTTATATAGCCTATAGCTTTCCTCGGTAAAAGGACTATCCAACACTAAAAGAATTTTTCAATTCGAACCAATAGTTCCTGAGATTAGCGCGTTCAACCAAACAAATAAACTTCAGCTTTATAATATTAGTATAGATTGGACTGTTGTCAGAACCAACTTTTAAAAGTCGTTACCGTAATTTAGGTATTATGTACCGGCGCAACATTTTTTCTTTTTTGCTGTCCATAGACCTGTATCAGTCCTTATCTCAGTATTCATTCTCTGTCTAGCCATATCATCTGCCCAGCTTTTTTCAACTATGCTGGGGTCGGCTTCCAGTCTAACGGGATGCAGCTGAATACCAGTATTTTACATGGACCAAATGCCTATCTGACCTCCTCCACCTTTTTCTAGCCATATCATTTCTATAAAAAGTTTTATTACCCATGCAGGTCAGATGTCTGTTGAGTTCCAGTAGGTATAGCCCATGGGGTAGGCTGAAACTGCAGGGCTACCTGCTACGCTCCTTGCATACTTCTTTTGTGTCGTCAACTTTTTACAAAAGGAGATTTAAAAGAATTATACGGGACCGGTCAATGTGGCGACACTTGGGGGAGGCCTATGTCCAGCAGTGGACGTCGTTTGGCTGAAATGATGATGATGATAGAGCAGACTGAGTAAGCTGCCCCCCGTCACATTCGATCACGTCGACGTTACACGCCTGCTAAAGGACATTACTATCTTGAATGCGGAACTACGTGCAGAAATATCATTATAGCGCAACTTTGGTTCAGAAATTAGGTCATCTGAGGCCTCAAAGTTCACGCACACACGTCGAGGGGCGCAAAATGCATCAATCGGCAGTATTGAATCGGCGAACACAAGTACGTGACCAGCTGATAATGCTGACCTAGCGGCGCCCGCACCTCAACACTGGCTGCGGAAACGTCACGCGTAGGTACGTCCACTCCTAAACGTGCCTACGCTGCTATTGTCATCACCGGCAAATCGGATGAGTCGCAGCCTGAGCGACAATCCAAAATAGGGGACAAAAGGGTGCTCAACCTGCCCTGACTGCGGTCCACAGCTCCTTGCCAAGAGCGGGCCAAGTTGATGAAGAGGGTTACACTAAAGTAGAAAAGAAGAAGAGGAAGCCCTGTCCCCGTAACCAGTGCGGTACCGCACCGAGTGGACCCAACATGCTGCTGCGGCCTGCTGTGCATACGACGTAGATGAAAAACAGCTGTTTCCTACAAAAGTGCAATACCTACACAGTCAATGTATGAAACAGCAGATTTTAATTTAATAACTGATGAAAAGTTTCTTTAAGTTTCTAATGATTTACTGAATACGTAGTAACAGTTTTCGCATCGGTATCCCTTCCACCCTCTATAGTGCTTTACCCTGCCGATCCGAGTTCACTGAGGGTTTGCCACTTTTCACCCTTATCCCCAAAGTAATAAGGTCGAAAAGTGGTCGACCGTCAGTTTACTCGGTACTTTATAACTGCTGTAGGTACAGGACCAAAATGGAAATACATACATGATGCCCTTTTAAGCGAAAAACGGGCACAAGGAAAATATCATGCATTTGAAAATTTCTGAACTTAAATGATGTTGCAAAATATTTGCTTTAAAATGTGGAATATAAATAATTGTAGTAGGTATGAATCATTTTAATGAGCTTTATTCAAATGTCAACAATATGCCTCAACGATGCAATATTTGATGATTTTTCCTTATAGTTGTTTTTTTTTTTTACTCTTTTAAATACATTATCAACTGAATGCTATGTATTAAATACTAGCTGTTGCCCGCGACTTCGTTCTCGTGGAAAAATATACATAAAATAAATAATAATAATCTCTATAAAAAAAATTACAACCAACTACAAAAAGTATAATTTTACTGGGGTTTGAACTTGCGACGTGATGCACGTAAAGCGGTCATGAAACCGTTTCTCTATTTGCTTCGCTGACATATACTTTGAAATAGACGTTGTTATGCATATCATGGCTGAAACGATAAACAATTGAATAATACTAACACAATGCAATATTGCTCATCCCTTTAAGCAAGTAGCGTGATAATATATAGCCTAACATTTGAAGAAGCCTATTACAGATATTTGTGCAAAATTTGAACAGGATCTATGCAGTAGTTTTTGCGCCAAGTCGGAACATCGGACAGGATTTTAACGATTTTATTATATGCAGAGAAGAGAAGAGAAGAGATAAACGGACCCTTCACCGAAGACGTCATCCAAGCATTCGGTACATCAAACTAGGCGAAACGACTTTTTTTTCGGGTGAAATTTCTATCAGCTTTTACGGTAGGACTCAATTTAAAGCACTTGCAACATATTATGTTAATGGATGCATTGAACATCAGTACAGAGGGTCTAAAATGGCCCTTTTAGCAGAATCATAATAGGTTAATAATGTGAATTACACTACAATTCGTAAAAAGGTCATAAAGTTACAATTCATAATATCAACTGCGTCTGTGACTATTTTAGGAATTTTAACGTGATTCATATCATTATACTATTACAATATTGCTAAAGCTGCCATTTTAGACCCCCAGGGGTCATGGAAGTATTTAAAGGTATAACATTTCTACTTTACTTTTCTACTTATTTTAAAAAACATTGCCCCCACATTAGGAATTTCTCCTGTACCGTGGGTGCGTTTACAAACATTTAAACTCACATACACAAACAGCCAGACCCGGAACAACTACCTGTAGCCCATACAAATATTTGTTCCGTGCGGGAATCGACCCCGCGACACGAAGCGCAGCAATTAATCGCTCAGCAACAGCGCCAATCGTGTCGTCCGATTTCCATCAATTTCCATTTAAAACATGTATTTTTTTGAAAACGTGAAAAGGTCGTAGCTTTGATCTTCAATATCTCCCGTAACAAGAAGGTATGGCCCGGAACAAAAAAAAATCGTAATGACGAGAAGAACGATCTTTTTGGCTTCGCTAAGGGTATTTTAATGTTTTTACACCCATTTATTTATTTATTTACCTAACACTTCAAGCACAAAGTACAGAGGCGGACTTAATGCTTTAGGCATTTTCTACCAGTTAACCCATAATATCGGGAACTCATAGAAAACAGTAAACATGGTAAATATCCCGTTATTAGTATTAATAGTAACCCATTATAGCCTACTAAGTTTTATTATAGTTAGAAAGTGACGCCTGCTACAGAAAAATTGAAAGGAAGTCGTTTGTCTTGGTATGGACAATTGGACATATAATGAGGAGGGATGACACGCATGTGACTAAAAGAGTGATGGAGATGAATGTTGATGGATAGAGAGGGAGAGGAAGGCCAAAGAAAAGATGGATGGATTGTGTGAAGACTGATATGAAAGAGAAAGGAGTAAATGATGCCGTGACGTCTGACAGGGGAGAATGGAAGAAGAAAACGTGTTGCGCCGACCCCAAGTAGGATAGGACAAGGGCAGGAAGATGATGATTTAGCCTACTTCAGTAAGGTTTCATCATCATCATCACTTCAGCCAAAAGACGTCCACTGCTGAACATAGGCCTCAGTAAGGTTTAAAGTTCAGTATCTACGCACACTGAAAAAAAAAACAAACCTTACACTGGAAGCAGACCGTCCTTGTTGGAAAAGGTTGTCCAAATGATGTAGAATTAACCAAACAATTTCCTTGTTCACAGGTGCTACTAAGGAGATCGGAACGGCTTTGACGCGCGTGTGCCTACGTCACAGAGCCATCGAGACCAGGATGAAGACGTTCATAAGGTAAAATATATTTATACATGTCATGACGTCATTAAACTAATCTTACTGTACTATACTATCGCAGTATCACTACGTATTATAAAACAAATAGCGACCCGCCCCGGGTTCGCAAGGGTGCAATATTGAATTTGACGGCACGGTTGGCACAGTGGCTGAGCAATTGGCTGCTGCGCTGCGTGTCGCGGGTTCGATCCCCGCACGGAACAAATATTTATATGATCTACAGGTAGTTGTTCCGGGTCTGGCTGTTTGTGTTTGTGAGTTTAAATGTTTGTAAATGCACCCACGACACAGGAGAAATTCCAAGTGTGGGGCAACGTTTAAAATAAAAAAGTATATAGACATATAAACCTTCATCTTGAATCACTCTATCTATTTAAAAAAAACCGCATCAAAATCCGTTGCGTAGTTTTAAAGATCTAAGCATATATAGGGACAGACAGCGGGAAGCGACTTTGTTTTATACTATGTAGTGAAGTCCTCCGCCGGGTGTCATTTGTAAATCTTTGACAGTCGTTAGGTAGTTAGTGGCCCAAAAAGAGTTTGACAACCAGTCTTACCAAGGGGTATCGTATTACCCAGTATTATCTGGGTTGTGGAGGTCAGATAGGCAGTCGCTCCATATAAAATACTGGTATTCAGCTGCATCCGGTTAGACTGGAAGCCGACCCCAACACAGTTGGGAAAAGGCTAGGCAGATGATGATGTTAGTTTAGATTTATATTGTATTTTACTTTTTTTTTTTTCATTGATAACTTCTGCATGATTACGTGTAAAAACGAACATATTTTGTTTAGATGTTAGGGGGCGGGGTTCGGCGCAGGGGTGATCGCAAATAGACTCTTAACATAGCCGAAAAGCACTTGTTCTCCCCGTCTTTGAGATATTTTTTTTGTTCTAGACCATACCTGGGAACCTTCTAGTTACGGAAATATTGGGGGTCAAAGTTACAACTTTTTCACAAGTATTTTTTAAATACTTGTTTTTAATGTAAGATTTTTACCTTACACACCTCCACGACCCCCGTACTATTCAATCCATCCATCAGCACAATGCTTTGAGTGCTTTCTATCGAGTCCTACCGTAAAACGTGATTTTTCACCCCAAAAAAAAAGTCGATTCCCAGCAATAATTTTTGCGTAAAGTTACTTAGTTTGATATACAGAATGCTTGGTTGACGGCTATGTGAAGGGTCTGTTTACACTCTGTATGTAGGACAGTAGATTTTTTTTTGTTTAATATATAACATAACATAATGACAAACTTATTATATTAACTTAAACTCTATTAACTTAGAACTAAACACATAATTATTATACGAAAATATTTGCGTCAGCAGAATTATAAACTAGGTTGCAAAACACATTCGAGGCGCTCTTGATATATTTGATATTTGCACCTAGCGACTAATGTGCTTAGACAATAAATAAAATTGATGGTTACTACCTATGTCAGCGCATTGGACTGTTATTGCCGTGTTGTGTCAGCAACATGCGCCAAACGCGGAAGTCTAACCTAGAGTATGACGCTATGCGTGCCCTCATAGTGGATGGAGTTGATGTACTGTTTATTCTGCTAATTTCTTAGCTGGGCAATCAACATCTCCCGTTTAATGTTGTATGAAGGGTGTTAAAAGACCCTTAACGAAGCCAAAAGGCACTTGTTTTCCCCGTCATTGCGATATTTTTTTGTTCTACACCATACCTGGGAACCTTCTAGTTCGGAGATATTAAGTTGCAACTTTTTCACAAGTTTTTTTACTTTAAACACCTCCACGACCCCCGTACTATTCAATCCATCCATCAGCACAATGTTTTGAGTGCGTTACATTTAGTCCTACCGTAAAACGTGTTTTTTTACCCCAAAAAAAAAAGTCGTTTCCCAGCAATAATTTTTGCGTAAAGTTACTTAGATTGAATTACATAGTGCTCGGTTGACGGCTTCGTGAAGGGTCTGTTTACACCATGTATAACGAAATACGAAAAAAAAAAAAAAAAATAAGCGTGACGTCTTGATCTCTCAGAGATCGAAGGTATCTGCGGTTGTTTTACAAGAACAATATTAACCGCGTCATTATTTTCATGGACCACTGGCTGGTTTTGAGCAGTTCGTCCTGCCTTCTTCTACGAGGTTTGCCGCATTGTATTCTGACGGTTCAATTCATCCCCTAAACAGATTAAATACGGGATGAAAGTGTGTTTAGGCTTACTTTCATACTCCGTATTTAAAACGTTGAGGTTAGCTTGACTGCCTCGTTGGTCTAGTGGTCGCAAGCACGACTGCTGAGCATGAGGTCCTGAGTTCGATTCCAACGTCGGGCAAAGTGTTATTGGGTTTTTCCATCAGAAATTGCTTAGTAGCAGTCACGGAGTATGGTTTTGGCAATAGGCTCGCCCCATATTACATGGGACTTAAACATAACTGGCGAAATGTGGGTGTACTACCAGGTACACCTCTGACTAACCCTTCGGGGATTACAGGCGTGATGTTATGTAGGTTCGCTAGATGTTCGTAATTTTGGTCGATGGGAAATCCCGTCAGACGCTCTGCTTGTGGAAGTAATAAGTCTTAGATGAAGGTACGAGTTGGCACGTCACAACCTACATACGTCATTACAACGGTATTTTGTGGTGTGTTCATCGTATCATTATTTCACTGACGTCAAAGATAAATGTTATGGAGATTTTTCTCATCTGAACTTATCTTTGGATCAGGCTTTGGCGCAACCGTGAGGCACACATTCCTTTTTTTTTCCTGTGTGTTCCAGCCTGACACTGACCTGCAAATTTAAAAAATGGATTTCGCGAGCCACCTTGAATGGGTTTTACTGACGCTTTTGTGATTGGTTGCGTCGTGTACGGACCTTCATTGAAGTACTTGTAGGTACTGTGACATTCTGTCTACTGATTAATGATTTTTTTTTTTTTTTAACGTAGTAAATTCATCAAATGAGTCCTCCCACCCAGGGCAGAGTGGGAGGAACTGTCAGACTTGTACTGACTAAAATCCACGGTGTCCTTCAATAGCCCTTTATGATCCAGGGTCACGGTAATTCTATAAGTCCCGCGACCACTCATTAATGATTTGAGTTTGTACGTTATTCTTCTTCGTCTTGTCGTATCAATGATTCCTTTAGATGAGCTTCGACCAGAACTCAGCCACTTTAATGGCGGCATCAGTGGCCTCGGACACATCCATCAAGTTGGGAGTTCCATCTACTGTCGTGTTCTTTGGGCACCTCCCCCTGCAGCTTCAGGGATCTGAGCCATGTAATACTTTACTTTTGCGTAGCGTTGTGGACGATAGCCTTAGCCCTTAGAGCTGCATTTATAGGGAAAAATAACGGTTCTTGAAAACTAGTATGTACGCATGACGGCCAAACAAACTATGCGAACCAGTTTATGCCGATCTCTCATTGTATAGGAAATCTATACAAAGCGAGCCCAAGTTATACTGGAAATGTACAACTTCATGTGCCGCCGTGTGTACCACCGTGACCGAGACATGCAAGTTTTACCGGTTCAACATTTTCCTGTAATAGGTACTTTTTTATCATCAACACAAAGGAATGCGCTTTTCTGTCATTATAGGTTTCGACTAGATGCTAGAACCATCATCTGGTTAGGCAGATGATACATTCTTCTAGATTCAGCTGCGTGAGACTATGCGTTGTCTTGTCTGTTAGTCAGTAGGTAGTTGAAATACCAAAATACTAAATTTTTTAGACAAAGCATCAATAAAGTGTGTAAATAGACCCTTAACGAAGCCAAAGGGCACTTGTTCTCCCCGTCTTTGCGATAATTTTTTTTGTTCTAGACTATACCGGGGAACCTTCTAGTTACGGAGATATTGGGGATCAAAGTTCCAACTTTTTCACTTTTTTTTTTTTAAATACATGTTTTTAATGTAAGATTTTTACTTTAAACACCTCCACGACCTCCGTACTATTTAATCGACCCAACAGCACAATGTTTTGAGTTCGTTCCATCGAGCCGTTAAACGTGATTTTTCACATAAAAAAACTCGTTTCCCAGCAATAATTTTTGCGTAAAGTTACTTACTTTGATGTACAGAATGCTTGGTTGACGGCTTCGTGAAGGATCTGTTTACACCCTGTATATTCTTCTTGAACTGGAGATATAACAATAAACATTGTCTTTTCCTGTCTTAGTGCGAATATAGCGCTGTCTCTTCTGCCGAATAGTTTGACCTCGTGTTTCTCATGGCCGTTTAATGTTGGCCATAATTAATTGGGTTTTCGAAGCTGCAATTAAATTCGATGATGATTTTCCTTCATTTAGGGATACTGAAGGTTAGTTACCTATAGAAGTTGTTGTTAGACCAAAAGGCAAAGATTGCATGTATCATTGCACTTTAATATTTACGTTAATTAAATGGGTTTTCGAAGCTGCAATAAAACCCGATTATGGTTTTCCTATTCCTACGTTTACGGATACACAGGGTTATTTATAGAAGTTGTTAATAACAAAAACAACTTGTTATTAGAGGAAAAGGCATGGATGATATGATGGCATGCATCTCTTGTAAATATATTTTAAACTTAAACACTGATGAGGTATATACTCGTACATCGTAGATGGAGACGAATTCAAAGACTTTATTTTCCTTTCATAAAAAAAAGTCATTTAATAAGACTATCCATAACACTAAGATACACAACATGCCCTCGATATAATTGGTCCTTTCGAAATTGAGTCGGCTTTCCTAATACATATGTAGTGACGACCAAACCCAAAACATATTACCGTCAAAATATGTTTTGGGTTTGGTACATACGCAAGAATAAACAAGTAGAAATAAGCTGAAGTGACACTGGACTGGCCATAACTTATTAGGGTTGACGTGATGTAAGGTAGGATAATTTTAAAGCGACAATTTTTGCAGGTGGCTATATGAGAGTAGCTGAGGATTGAGTTAAATGCGATTGGGGACTTGGGGAGGCCAATGTTTAGTTGTGGACTGTTAAAGACCGCTTATGATAATAACAATATACTTGATTGTATGTCTTCTTTCCAGCGCCCTAATGGACACGCTAATAACACCTCTATCGGAGCGAGCAGACGAGTGGCGTCGCGGCTCCTGTTCAACCGGCGCTCTAAGCCGCGAGCATGCGCGGGAATGCAAGCGCGCTCGAGCAGAACTCAGACGTCGTGTCACTGAGGCACAGCGGCACGCGAGAAAGGCGAGGAGAGCCCCGCCTGATGCGAAGCGACGAGCTGATGTTTGCATGCAGGTAAGAACATTTTGATTACTTATCCAACCTGCCCTGGGCCCAAGTTATTGGGTTACGGCCCACTCCATCTCACAAAGTCAAAATAAACTCTAACCTATCCGAGGCGGGTGGTTAAATTTATTTAAGGTCGCTCCGCTCGCTCTTGCATCTTAAAGTCTCTGAATTATTCTCAAACTAATCGCCTAAATCGCTTCAATTTGTTCTGTATGAATTCTAAAAAAAAATATAACATATCCGAGGCGGGCTGCTTAATTATCCGAGCTCGCTTCGCTCGCTCTTGCGTCCTAATTTCTCTAGATTGCTCTGATTCGGGGACGCCTCACACGATCATGATTGTAATCCTTACTTCATCACGTAAAGTTCAGTAATGGAGAATCTATCTTCTTCCAGGATATACAGGAACGTAAGCAGCAGTTGGAAGAAATGGAGGAAAAAGCGGTAAAGGCCGCGCTCATTGAGGAACGAAACCGCTTCTGTCACTTCGTATCGCTGCTGAACCCCGTAGTGGTGAGGACCTTTATATTATGAAGACTGTATTTTAGAATTAAATACCTGGTCGACCGACCTCTGCTCGGGTGAAATAGTTCCCAGATATACCTAGCTAAAGCTACATCGATTTTTCGCCCCCATAAACCTAGTAGTCCCTAGTACTAACTGGGTTGTGGCAGTCAGATAGGCAGTCGCTCCATGTAAAATACTGGTAATCAGCTGCATCCGGTTAGACTGGAACCCTACCTAACATAATTGGGAAAAGGCTAGGCAGATGATGAAACCCCCATATTGCAAATCGTTAGAGCCGTTTCCGAGAACGCAATTACAAATATTGCTTATTTAATAGCATAGGATAGGATTAGGTAATTTTAGAATTAATAATGTAATACAGAACCGTGGTAGGTTAGAATCTTGGCAGGCGCTATACTTGGCGTAATTTATTCCACCTCCACTATTCACATTACCGTGGAAAAATACATCATGAGGAAACTGGCATACATGTGCTACAACCAAAAATTCTAGTACATGCGACAGTTACCAACCCGTATTAGACCTGTGTGGTGAATTACGGATCACTCCTACTGCAAAAAGCAGTAGTTAAGCATTAGTAGTCCGAACATTCAATTTTCATTTCGTTTATATTTGCCTGCCTCGTTGGTCTAGTGGTCGCAATCGCAACTGCTCAGCATGTGGTCTTGGGTTCGATTCCCGGGTCGGGCAAAGTGTTATTGTGTTTTTCCACCAGGATTTTTTTGGGTTTTTCCATCAGGAATTTTCAGTAACAGCCAGCGAGTCTGGATTTGTGCCTTGTTGGTGGCAACAGGCTCGCCACCTATTGCATGGGACTTAAAAATCATAACTGGCGAAATGTGGGTGTGCTATTAGGTAGACCTCTGCCTTACTCTTCGGGGATTACAGGCGTGATGTTATGTTATGTTCTATTTATATTTCGATAATTCTGGGTTGTACCGTCCTGGAACACACTCCTTCCATCATTTTCCCCTTACCCACGGGAATAGAGGACATGGTAGATTTCTTCACCGAAATTCAAAATCTTTCCAGGAATCTGAAGTGGCAATGCTAGCGGAGGTTGGTCACCTACAGGAAGGTACCGAGCAGCTCATCAGACACACAGCCGAACCCAGGACATTACCTGCTGCCAGTTTACAGGTAACTAGAAGATTTCATCGTTTATTTACTAACTATATTATTGGATGATGGATGTCCTCACCGAATAGGTATAAAACTGCTTCATCAACTGAAGCAGAGGATACCTGCTTACTTGACCCTCGATATCTGAAACCATATTTCTGTAAGTGAAAGCTAAAAGACCTTAAGTCCATTTTTTAAATTTTTTGTTTTTAATGATTCTAATTCAGAATTGGGTATCTTTAAAGACCTCTACTGAATACATATAAATATATATATATATATCTTTAAAGACCTCTACTGAATACTTTATAAAATGTGACTGAAGACCCTTCACTTTTCACCTACAGATTTATTATATTGATATTAATCTATTCCAAGTATAGAGGGAATCTTTATACTAAGCCCGCCAAGAGTGCATGATCAGCATAAAACTTGACAGCTGAGTAGGTAGGGCGTAATTAAGGAACGCTTAAAATATATTTTTTTAAAGTCAGACAGGAGGCCTTTGCCCAGCAGTGGTACAGAATAGGCATAAATAAGGAGCCCTTCGGAAAGAGCCCCACTTTCAGTTTTCAAAAAGCCCAAAGACTAACAAGGGCGGTTCTGCAACGAAGTTTTTCATTTCACCGTACGGGGCCTGAACAAAAAACGACTGAACTACTGAACTGATCTCCAGCCTCTCAATTCCAGGTGATATGCGACATCAAATCCTGCTACTCGGGCTGGGCAGAGAGCGGGTCCGCGCCGCACTCTCCGTCCGCGTCGTCGCGCCTCGGGAGCCGCAAGTCCTCGCTCACGTCCATCTCCTCGCTCAACTCGCAGTGCTCCGACCAGCAGCACGGTAACAATATAATACGATGTTAAGAATATAATAATAACAGCCACTCGGGTAGACCTTAAGGTTAAGCCGCGCTTGCCTAGGTTGGTCCGTGGACGGGTGACCGCCAATAACATACCGAGTTTCATCTGTGCCTCGGAAAGCACGTTAAGCCGTTGGTTCCGGTTGTCAATTGTAGATCTTTGACAGTCGTTACAAGTAGTCAGTGGCCCGAAAGTCTGACAACCAGTCTTACCAGGGGGTATTGTATTACCCAGTACTAACTGGGTTGTAGAGGTCAGATAGGCAGTCGCTCAATAACGATAATCAGCTGCATCCGGTTAGACTGGCAGCCGACCCCAACATAGTTGGGAAAGGCTAGGCAGAAAAAATCAAAATCAAAATCAAAATCAAAGCATTTATTTCAAATAGGCCAGTTACAGGCACTTTTGAATTGTCGAAACAAAGACAACAATAGCTACAGTCCCAGTCACAAGGCATAAAAACTGTGAAAGTACTGTAGTTGCCCAGATGATGACATATCAGTATCTGCCTAGCCTTTCCCAACTATGTAGACTGGCAGCCGACCCCAACTATGTTGGGAAAGGCTTCCAGTCCTAACGTGATGCTGCTGTATACATATCAATATTTTACATGAAGTGCTGGAAGAGAAAGAAGTTTGGGGATAGTCTTACGTATTGAGGCGCTGACGCGTGCACTCCGCACTCTCAACCTCATAGACGTTGATTTATTCCATTCACAAAAAATGGATTGTTTGTGATTTGTTACAAAATTTTATATATTATTGTGTACACTATCGCATTCGGTAACCCTTTAGAGATAGTCGTAAGATGGAGAAAATAAAATTCCTAATATGTTTTAAGATTGCAAAAAATATTTTTCATTCGGTTAACAGATCAGTGAAGGTCGCTCATAGACGGGATCTTAGACTATAAATAAAGCTGTTGCTACATCTCCATCATGATAACATGACTTGTAAGCAGTATGTTGCTTGTTATTTAATTTTTTATTTTGTATCTTTTTTATTATGTGTGCTTGATGAACTGAATGAAATGAATGAAACTTTATTCTTTCTTTCTTTATGTCCGACCAAATATGACTGTTTTCTAGCAAACATAACTTCATAACACTATTCCTCCCTTCCAGGTGTCTCGAGCTCCACAGTGAGCTGCTCCACTCCAATCTCGAACGCATCATCGGCCGGCACCATCCCCGCGCCCAACAGCGATTCACAACACTGTCTGTCGCAGGTATAGACCAGGTCGAAGTGTAGTGTGTATAGTGTCCGACCGATGGTTCGGCTTCGGCTTCGGCCGGCGGCTGTGGCGATTGCCGATTAATCGGCTTCGGCTTAAGCCAGAAATTGACCTTCGGTCGGACTCTAGGTGTGGAATTTGTGTTAGATTCGTAGAAACTGAATTGTTATTAGAAATTGTTTTGGCTGTTGGATTTTTTTTATTGAACTTTATTATCAGCAACAAAAATCGGTTGTATAAAGATTTAAAAAAAACTGTTGTAAAAATGTAAAACTATGTACTTACTGAAATTATAAACTTGCATTGAAAGTAACTTTAATTCTGTCGATAATTTCAGGATAAATGGACGCCGAAATTAAAAACTACATTAAACTTTTAGGCATTATAAAAGTCGTTTGTAGGATCTTTGAAGATTCGTTTTTAGTAAATACAATACCTAAAAGAAATTAATCACAAGTTTAGTATTACAAACAACGTAAGTTAGGTACTAACTAGCATTTTTTTTCTGATATTTTCCAACTGTCAACTAATCTTTAAGACTTGTACTGTCACTTACGGGATATCTTCTGTGATTGTTCAGTATTTTGAGCTCCTGATATACCGGAAGAATCAACACAACACGGAAGATATCCCGTAAGTGACATTATAAGTTTAGTAGTAAACCGTGAAAGCTTAAAACAGTGTTTAATTTTTTAGATAGTTTTTTTATTATCATATCATTTTTTTTTTGCTTAGTCCACATTTTATTTTTTCACATTATTCTTGCTTGTACACAATATTACGTTGCTATTATTTTCTGTTATCCCTCTGCTAGCCCCCGTTCCGGCTGTCAAGCGTGTGCAGCGCGGACTCCGGCTTCCGCTCGCAGGACGCGCTCCTACGACGCTCGCTCTACGTTGACAATGTAAATACATTATCAAAATGAAATACAGAATTAAAATGAATAATCGGACCGATTTTCGGCCAATGTCAGTGGAGATTAGCCATCGCTAGAGATATTATAGTGCACAAGTGTGCCTATTCCTCACTCTCACAGTCCCCAGGGCCTTCCTAGGACCGGAGTGAAATTAGGCGCAGGACAATTGGCTGTAGGGTACAGTGTGCTCGGTATCTTTTGGCAGGTGGCGCACCGCTAAACAAAACAACATAATATAATAATAAATCGTTTATTGGACTCAATAAAATATAGCCTAATACAAATTCATCTATAAGGGTCTAAGCAAAAAGGCTGCGTATACTTAAGGCGAATACACAAATTGACTCTTTTTTACATTATAATACGGCATTTTGCAAATAAATCATTTTATTTTGACTTTAGTGAGATCATCAGTGGTATTTGTTTTGAAAATGAAGAATGTTGTTTTGTTAAATTAAATTGGACGCAATGGGCTCGTATTAATCTCCTTCAAGAGCTGACATTTTTGTGGCGGCATTACAAAAAGTACTACAGCGCCATCTGTGGTACAAATGAGGATCTAATATCTAAATTCTGAATCGCGCTATTAAAGTTATCCGCGACTTAAGACTATACAGGGAGTAGACAGACCCTGCACACAGCCGTCAACCAAGCATTCTGTACATCAAACTAAGTAAGTTTATGCAAAAAATATTGCTGGGAATCGACTTTTTTTTTTGGGTGAAAAATCACGTTTTACGGTAGGACTCGATGGAAATCACTCAAAGCATTGTGCTGATAGATGGATTGAATAGTACGGGGGTCGTGGAGGTGTGTAAAGTAAAAATCTTACATTAAAAACATGTATTTAAAAAAAAAAACATGTGAAAAAGTTGGAACTTTGAGCGCCAATATCTCCGTTACTAGAAGGTTCCCAGGTATGGTCTAGAATACTCTAGAACAAACAAATGATCGCAAAGACGGGGAGAACAAGTGCCTTTCGGTTATGTTAAGGGTCTTTCCCCGTACTATTCAATGCATCCATCAGCACATTGATTTGAATGCTTTACATCGAATCCTACCGTAAAACGTGATTTTTCACCCCAACAAAAAAATGTCGTTTCCCAGCAATAATTTTTGCGTAAAGTTACTTAGTTGATGTACAGAATGCTTGGTTGACGGCTTCGTGAAGGGTCCCTTGACACCTTGTATGAGTTCCAAAATACTATGTCCGTAAAAACAACTTAAAGGAACACTTTTAAAAATTGTTAAGTGTGTACATATCGGTGCTCGTGACTGTACACAACTGTCGATAGTTGAATAGGTTGGGAACAGGAACAGGTGCACGCTTGGATACTTGGATAAAGGTGAGGCTGTAGACTAAAACATAATTATGACGAGCCCAATTTATATTATTTTGCATTTTTAGTTTAGATAGTTGTTTTATTAGATTGTAGTTGTAGAGTTGATTGAGTGATGAGTGTTTTTGTTTTATAGTAATTTATCTTCCTTTCAAATAATAGTGTAATATCCTAGAAAAAGTCCAAATATCGAATTCACCTTGAAATGTTGAAAACTGATAGTGGTCAGCTGTTCTGTGTCCTTTAAAGGGTGTAACAGAAAGGATATAGTCATATGAAAGGATATGCTGCAGACCATCAAACTGAACAACTTTCTCCTTGGGTCCAATATCGTAAATGCGAAAAAAATATCAACTGTCCCATACATTTGGGTCGAGTAGGAATTGAAATTTTGTATGGGACTGCTGATAATTTTTTTACGATATTGGACCCATGGAGAAAGTTGTTCAGTTGTTGTTTTTTTTTATTATGTGTGCTTGATGAACTGACGTCAAATAAACTTTATTCTTTCTTTTCTTTATATGACTATACCCTTTCTGTTACACCCTGTATAAAATTACCATCAAGTTACTAAAGTGATCTAACCGATGACATTCCAGGGTTCAGATAATCAGAGCGTTAGCAGCGAATGTATAACTCAGGCGAAGAGTCACATCGAAGACGACCACGCCGACGACGTGCATGACATCAGCAATGCAGGTGAGAATACGTTTCATATATTGCAAAATACTTAACACAGGATTTGCAACGTTCGGCTTAGCTCTGAAAGTTGGAAATTGTTACGTGTTGTCTTACCGAGCGCTTTGAAGCCCCCTTCTCCCCCCCCCCCGGACTTCAGCTGACCTTTCAATGATGTCGTAGCAAGTTGTGATGGAGAGTGATTGACGTAGCACTGTGGTGTGATGACACGCACGTCACGTATAGCACATAGTTTAAGATGTGTTCGTAGTTTTGTTGGAATAGTATCACGTACGCACTAGTTACATACAAGGATGAGAACGTATGGCCTACTAGTGAAATGCGCGGTCGTAGCAATAATACTCATCGTGGGCGACCGATTCAGCAAGGTCGTCAGCGCATAGCGTGTGTACAACGTGCGCGTGCGCGGGCCGGTGCTGACTCAGGCGCAGCGTCAATGTCACGGAGTAGCAAACGCGAGCAGTTTAATGAAACTCAGTTTTTTTGAGACTAAGCATGTTTTAGCTTGCTTGATGTTTGCTTGAAGGATAATGCTTTGTGCTGTAAACTAGTTACGGAAGGGTTAATGATTAATGGTGTAGGTTGGTAGTATACGAGCTATAGATGATGTATATTTAAAGTTGGAATACGAACAATGTCCGTTGTCATTGGACTTACTTTAAATTTCCATATCGTCGTCGTTCCTGAAAACCTTATCGGGTTTCTGGGCAGTACTGTACCTTATTAACAATTGAAGAAAAAAGATATAGAGGGTGTAAACAGACCCTTCACATAGCCGTCAACCAAGCATTCTGTACATCAAACTAAGTAACTTTACGCAAAAAATATTGCTGGCAATCGACTTTTTTTTTTTGGGGTGAAAAATCACGTTTTAAGGCACGACTCGATGGAAAGCACTCAAAGCATTGTGCTGATGGATGGATTGAATAGTACGGGGGTCGTGGAGGTGTGTAAAGTAAAAATCTTACATTAAAAAATGTATTTAAAAAAAAGCTTGTGAAAACGTTGGAACTTTAACCCCCAATATCTCCGTAACTAGAAGGTTCCCAGGTATGGTCTAGAACAAAAAAATGATCGCAAAGACGGGGAGAACAAGTGCCTTTCGTTTATGTTAAGGGTCTATTTACACCCTTTAGAGTACGACTCGCACTGGGCCGTTTTTTTATTAAAATGACGAAGATCTATTTAGATAAGAAGATTGCAAAAAAAGATTAAGGGGGGCTCCCCCCTTAATCTGTATTTTTTATTTTTGTATAGAAGTCGTAAAGCTGTTCATAGAATATATCTACCTACCAAGCTTCAACTAATAGTTTCGGAATAAAGTGGCTGTGACATACGGACAGACATGACGAATCTATAAGGGTTCAGTTCTTGCCATTTGGCTACGGAACCCTAATAAATGACGTCAAAAATAATTTTAATTAATAAATGATGTCAAAGATACTTATTAATTAGGTATTAACATAAGTAATCGGATGGACCTTTGAGTAAAAGTTTAAGTCTAAAAAGTTATCAGAGAACATTTTCGAAATGTCTTAAAAAAAAATTGGTTTCTGTTTCTATGGAAAATCTAAAATCGGTCTAATTTAGCTATAACACTATTTTTCGTTAGGTCAGTTAGGTAGGTCTAACTTCGAGAAAGAGGTCAATCGTCGAATCCGACTCGGCTGGGCAGCGTTCGGGAAGTTGCGTGGTATCTTCTCGTCCAACTTACCGCAGTGTCTCAAGACGAAAGTCTATGACCAGTGTGTGTTGCCAGTGATTACATACGGGACCGAAACGTGGTCGCTCACAATGGGCCTCATCAGAAGGCTGAAAGTCACCCAAAGGGCAATGGAGAGGGCTATGCTCGGAGTTTCCTTGCGTGATCAATTCAGAAATGAGGAGATCCGCAAGAGAACCAGAGTTACCGACGTAGCCCGAAGAATAGCCAAACTTAAGTGGCAGTGGGCAGGGCACATTGCTCGCAGAACGGATGGCCGATGGGGTCGAAAAGTTCTGGAGTGGCGACCGCGAACCGGAAGACGCTGCGTTGGAAGGCCTCCCACTAGATGGACCGATGACCTCGTAAAGGTTGCAGGGATCCGCTGGATGCGAGACGCACGGGACCGGTCAATGTGGCGACACTTGGGGGAGGCCTATGTCCAGCAGTGGACGTCTTTCGGCTGAAATGATGATGATGATGATGATGACTATTTTTCGAAAATGTTCTCTCATAACTATCTGAACTACGTATCCTACTTATGCGTATGAAGTTTCATTAAGATTGTTCAGTAATTTCGAAAAAAAAGGACTTTAAAGTTTGTATGAAATGCCGTAAGTCGTACACGCTCTTATTATTATTATTATAAGCCTATATTGTCCCACTGCAGGGCAAAGGCCTCCCTTCCCTCCTTCCACATTTCGCAGTCTAGTGCGATTGTAGGCCAATCCTTTGCGAAATAGACACGTACACGCTCTTAAGAACCGTTTTTATATTTTTGTTTCCCAGCATCAGCAACTTGGCCAGATCTAAAGGACACAGCACAATTCGAAAGGGCAGCTTCTGCCATCATGGGTGGCAGACCTCACACTATTTCTGCAGGTATGTCATATTTAAATAAATACGATATGAGCTCAACGAAGAAGATCATACGAAGAGTTAACTTTCATATTCTGTAGCCACCAGCACGGATCTATCATTGGCTTCGTTTATATTCTGTAAGGTGCAGATGATCGCATGATGGCCAGGAAATGCGATGAGACATATCCTCCAGAAGGGCTTCACACTGGCTTTTTATTTAGGATAGGGTATAGTTCCGTTGAAAGGAAGACCTTCCACTAGGTGGACCGATGATCTGGTGAAGGTAGCAGGGATCCGCTGGATGCGAGTCGTACGGGACCGGTCAATGTGGCGACACTTGGGGGAGGCCTATGTCCAGCAGTGGACGTCTTTCGGCTGAAATGATGATGATGATGATAGTTCCATTAAACGCCCTGCTGCAAGAAAAACCTTTTCGAATTCTTGGCCTAAATTGTAGTTTGTTAGATGACGTGCAATTTTAGTGATATTTTTTAATCCAAATCTCGTTACCTACATTTTCTGTTAATACCTCATTTATTGATGATGAGCTCGCCCCTTATTACATGGGGCTTAAACATAGCTAGCGAAATGCGGGTGTACTGTTAGGTACTACCAAGTACACTGGCGGTCTTGCACTTTTCACCCTTATGCCCGGAGAATAAGGTTGAAAAGAGGTCGACTGTCAGTGAGCGCGGTAGTACACCTCTGCCTTACCCTTCCGGGATTACAGGTGTGATGTTATTGTTTGTCCCCTCAGGCTACTCGGGCGGGCACCCTCGCGCGGCGCTGAGCGTGCACACGTTCTCCCTGTCCGCGCACGAGCAGCGCGACGCGCAGATATACGCGCGCCCGCCGCTGCCCACTGTGAGTTGTAGCCTTACTTATACACACTAACACGAAGACACGCTCTGAACGCTAGGCGGCATCACTGCTTCACTTCACGCGAGTTGCAACCCAACGCAAATCGCCTATTTTGGGTAAAAGCATCAACTGCACCATAATTAGATGACAGATTGTCATCGAGTAAAATTTTAATTTCACGAGCTACCCTGGTGCTTCTACCTTAAAACACTAATTGCAGACTGAAAGCCGACCATTGAAGTCGGTCATAGGCACAGGTTAGCCAAATGATGATACATCTATAGAATAGTCTTATGCCTACAACTAATGAAGTTGAATGTCGTTGTAGTTCTAACACCACGTAAGTCAAAAATAGCAACTTTACAGGAGAGTGATTAAACTGCATAATTATAATGGTACCAGTGGCGAAGGTTCCATACAACCCGATTCCTACCGGCTTCCCTTTGAAAAATGGCACAGTCAGTATTCTATAGCCAATAATATTCCATACAGTAACGATATGTACTCCGGCTTACCTCTTACAAAAATTGACCCTTCGCTACTGAATGGTACAATACAAGACGTTGCTTGTTTCTGTGATTGGCTAAAACAACGCGTCTGCCGATCCTCTAGCAAACGGCATCAAAAATCAAAAACCCCCAAAAATTGACTTACGTGTTGTTAGAACTTCAACGACGTGATGTAAGCGTCTTCTTAGCTTGGAAAAATGTTATTATTGAAGCGAACTTATTCTAATGTTTACCCCACAGAGATGTTCATCACTGGAACGTCCAGCAGTACCCAACAAATCGGGCAACGCGAACACTTGCGTGCAAGAGTTCAAGCCGAGCAAGCCCTCGTCTTTGCCGCCACATCTTACTAAAGGTGACTTTGACTACAAAAAGTACTACACAACATTGAACGAAAAATACTACAGCGCCATCTATAACATAAATGAAGAACTAACATCAATTTTTTTTTAAACTTTGCCCCGCTCTAGGAATTTCTCCTGTATCGGTGCATTTACAAATATTTAAACTCACATACACAAACAGCCAGACCCGGAACAACTACCTGTAGATCATACAAATATTTGTTCCGAGCGGGGATCGAACCCGCGACACGCAGCGCTGCAGCCAATCGCTCAGCCACTGCGCCAACCGTGCCGTAAATTCCTAAGCCTAAGTTATTTACGATTTAAGACTAAATCAAAATCAAAATATTTTATTTCACATAGGCCTCGATGGGCACTTATAAAACGTGGACAAAAAGGTGCACGGTTCGGGTTGGTCGTTTCCTATGGAGAAGAACCGGCAAGAAACACCATGGTTACTCTTTTCAAATCATTTGGTATTACAATATTATTATGGATACCGCATTTGTACTTAAGTATGGAGAACTATGTATAAGAACCCGACAACTGTCGGGCAGTAGCCCACCAGACACAGCACCCATCTGGTCGGAGGATCCTCCCTTTTCTATGGGGGATGAAGAACTTTACACCCTGTTCTTCATATCCCCAAACATACATCACGCTTGTAATCCACAATGGATTTAACAGAGGTGTACAGTCACGAGCACCAATATGTAAACACTCAACAACTTTGAATAGTGTTTTTCTCTTAGTGTTCTGATTAAAATTTTATAGTATTCTGAAACTCATATTTTTATAAAAAAGATCCTATATCCAAGTTACAATCGTTATTTCTCGCGAAAATTGCTTTTAAATTTAAAAAGTGCATACATATTGGTGCTCGTGACTGTACACCCACATTTCGCCAGTTACGTTCAAGTTCGATGTAATAGGAGGCGACCCTATTGCCATCAACTGCGCACGAATCTAGACTCTGTGGCTGCTAGGTATATCATTCTGAGCCCCCACATAGATATTTTTCATCGGTTATTAAAAAAACAGCTGTTTCCTACAAAAGAGCAATACCTACACGGTCAAAATGTATGGAAAAGCTGTTTTTTGGGGGGCTCAGAATAATGTACTGAATACGTGGTAACCGTTTTCGCGTCGGTGTCCCTTCCATACTGTATGAATACGAACATTATTCCTAAAAGAATATGGGTTACATTTGTATGACACGCTTACAAAGAAACCTGGTATGAAACTCCTATAGCATATCGTAATTTCGCGAATATTTGCTCATTTTATAATAGTAGGTAGGTTCAATAGTCACTCTACGAATGTTAACTTATAAGCGATGAAATAAATGTGGACAACCAAAAGCCTTAAGCCAGGATCCATGTAAAAACATTTGTATTGAACTGCATCCGGTTAGACTGGCAGCCGGCCTCAACATTAAGGGTGTAAACAGACCCTTAACATAGCCGAAAGGCACTTGTTCTCCCCGTCTTTGCGATCATTTGTTTTGTTCTAGACTATACCTGGGAACCTTCTAGTAACGGAGATATTAGGGGTCAAAGTTCCAAATTTTTCACATTTTTTTTTTTTAAACATATTTTTAATGTAAGATTTTTACTTTACACACCTACACGACCCCCGTACTATTCAATCCATCCATCAGCACATTGCTTTGAGTACTTTCCATCGAGTCTTACCGTAAAACGTGATTTTTCACCCCGAAAAAAAAGTGGATTCCCAGCAATAATTTTTGCATAAAGTTACTTAGTTTGATGTACAGAATGCTTTGTTGACGGCTATGTGAAGGATCTGTTTACACCCTGTATGTAGTTGGGAAAAGGTTAGGAAGATGATGAGGATATTTACAAAAATGCTACGTTAACATTCAAATAGTTTGTAGTTTCATAGTTTATGAAATAGATATCACAACTTTTTTGGAATGCTATTTGAGTGTCCCACTGCTTGGCAAAGGCCTCTTGCCCAGATATTACATACATACATAATTATACAGGGTGTAAACAGACCCTTCACATAGCCGTCAACCAAGCATTCTGTACATCAAACTAAGTAAGTTTACGCAAAAATTATTGCTGGGAATCGACATTTTTTTGGGGGGAAAAAATACGTTTTACGGTAGGACTCGATGGAAACCACTCAAAGCATTGTGCTGGTGGATGGATTGAATAGTACGGGGGTCGTGGATGTGTGTAAAGTAAAAATCTTACATTAAAAACAAGTATTTAAAAAAAAAATTGAGAAAAAGTTGGAACTTTAACCCCCAATATCTCCGTAACTAGAAGGTTCGCAGGTATGGTCTAGAACAAAAAAAATGATCGCAAAGACGGGGCGAACAAGTGTCTTTCGGTTATGTTAAGGGTCTATTTACACCCTTTGTTTACTCCTTTTCCAGAAACCCACCGGCTATGGTCCTTACATACCCCGTTTTATCACCCCATAATATTTGCTTTTCTCCCCAGAAATGCCTCAAGCCCTGTACGTGAACATGTCAGAGCTGGCGACACTAGCGGCGTCGCGCGCGCAACAACAGCAGCAACATAACACTGAACATCCACAGCAAGAGAAGGTAAGTCTTTATTATTATTGTATAGCAAAGCACGAAACCAAATGACAAAATGGCGGTGGAGTTGTGACGCGAACGGGTACAGCGCCCCGGCCGCGCCCCCATCTTGCCCTCGCCACGCCCCCACCTTACCCTCGCCGCTCCCCCACCTTGCCCTCGCCACGCCCCCACCTTGACCTCGCCACGCCCCCACATTGCCCTCGCCGTGCCCCCGCCGCGCCCCCACCTTGCCCTCGCCGTGCCCCCGATAACCCCGATAATCACTGGCTTCAGTGAAGGAAACCAGCATGCCTGAGAGATATTTCTTGATGGCATGTAAAGCCAAGTCAGAGCCCCATGGGTGGCATAAAAACCCTGTCACCAGGTTAGGTACTAACCACACGATAAAGAAGATCGGTTACGGCTTTGTCAGTGGGATAGTTCTGGTGGCCAATTCTGGCAGGAGAAGGAGTGATGGGGGTCAAATTACGTGACTTAAAAATAAAACCTCGAAGAATTTTTAATTTACTTTATTTTCATGTAAAAAAAAAAATTATACATCAGTCAAAATACAAAATTGTATCACCGATTTGCACCAATCACCATCGGCATTTTGTCCCAAAACCGTCATTTTAAATCACCCTACGCTAGATAATTGTTTAGTGCTGTCTTTGTCTTTACGAAGAATATTTTTTGATGTCTTTCGTTCCAGAGGCCATAAATGCTAAATAAATATTTTAAAAAAATGTGCATCATAGCAAAAACTTCCTATATACATAGGAAAATATTGCACGAGTATTAATTGAGTCTGAACATAAATAATCATATTCGTTTTATTTCAAAGAAGACGATCATAAAGGCGATCAACTCCCAATTTAAATACATAATTACTTTAAAATTAAAACATTACAAAATGGTAATGTTTTAATTTATTTTAATAAGTAACGACATCTAATTCAATAACAACAATAAGAAAAATACTTTTACTGAAACAAACATTATCAGTAAACAATGAAATAAACCTTCGGTCCTTCGGTTGGCACTCTGGTGGTCTTCGAACCAATACCTGCGGATCGGGCTGTTCCAATCCTAACTAACGACCCTCAGCAGTTGATTGGTCGATTTCCTAAGAATACTGCAGAACGAAGCTACGCGCGATCGAATAACGGCATAGAAGTCCGATAAATAAATATAAATATATACCTAATAGATAGAAATAATGTGATATCGTGTTTTATTAAAATGAAATTATCTAATAAATAATGTACAAAACAGCCAAACAATCGTAAGCATCGGCGCATCGACCAATAGTAAGGTACAGCCGACCACACATCCACTATTTTGAGCTGACTAGGCCAGCTAGAGCTCACAGGACAGAGTTTCATTAGAATAAGAGATTGATCACACAGTTCAACATCGAAACCTGTGGAAGTCAGAAAGAACTATCATCACCTCTTACCCGTCTTTCATTCGATTTGTGGTCGCACCATTCTCTAGAGCAGAGAGTTTATAGGTCCATGCAACAAAAGTGAACAGTCCGACGCGTTGTCGAGTCTTATATCTTGGTCGTTCGTCTTATCTTTTTAACCATGATCATTTTCCTGCCCTTGTCCCATGTCACTTAGGATCGGCGCAACACGTTTTTTTCTTCCAGTCTCCTCTGTCAACCGTCACGCTATCATTTACTCCTTTAACTTTCATATCATTCCTCACACAATCCATCCATCGTCTCCTTGGTCTTCCTCCCTCTCCAACCATCAACATTTATATTCATCACTCTTTTAGTCCCATGCGATTCGTCCCTCCTCATCACATGTCCATACCAAGACAGTCGATTCCCTTTCAACTTTTCTGTAACTGGCGCAACTTTTAAACTTCCTCTAATATACTCGTTCCTTACCTTATCCATTCTTGTCACACCACAAATCCTTCTTTCATCGATCTTCTTCACAACCCAGCATTCCGATCCGTACAGTACGACAGGTCTAATCACGGATTTGTATATTTTCCCCTTTAACTTGAGGGGCATCCGTGGGTCACAAGTTGTTCCAGTGACCTGTCGCCATTTTATCCATCCTGAGTTTATCCGGTGCGTTACGTCTCGGTCTACTTCACCATCCCCTTGGACAAGCGACCCGAGATACCGAAAATCGGAACAGATCGGTATGGGCGTTCCGGCAAGAGTTATGGGCACAGGACTGGAGAGACCGCCGAAATCACAGAACAAGTGCTCTGTTTTGGTCCTACTGACTTTCAGGCCAACATTCTCCAGTCTTTGCCACCACACCTCCAATCTGCTCTGGACCTCTAGGCCACTCTTGGCCACCAACACAATGTCGTCGGCAAACAGCATACACCAGGGAGCCTCTTCCTGGATGTCCAAAGTAAGTGCGTTCATTATCACCAGGAAGAGGTAAGGGCTTAGAGCCGACCCTTGGTGCAAGCCGACAGCCACATTGAAGCTGCCGGTAGTGCCCATTGTAGACCTGACTTGGGTACTACATCGACTGTACATCGCTCGGATCAACTGCACATACTTCCCAGGCATACCTTTCTCTTTCAGGGCCCATCACAAAACCTCACGAGGTACCCGGTCGTTTGCCTTTTCGAGGGCGATGAACACCATGTGCAAGTTTTTGTGCGCACTTCTATATTTCTCGCACAGCTGACGGATGGCAAAAACGGCATCCATCGTTCCACGATCAGGCATAAAACCGAATTGATTTCGTGAAATTTCACTCTCTTCTCTCAGTCGTCTTACAATAACTTTCTCCCAAACTTTCATACTATGCGCCATTATCTTTATTCCTCTATAGTTATTGCACTCCAGCACTCACCTTTATTTTTAAAGATGAGTACCAGCGAACTGTTACACCACTCGTCAGGTATGGCTTCTTCCAGCAACAACTTATTGAAAAATAAAGCTAACCACGTCCATCCATCCACTCGTAATAACTTCCAAACTTCAACTGGTATACCGTCAGGTCCTAAAGCTTTACCATTCTTCATTACTGCTATTCTCACTTCGTCCATACTAACATTTCTCACTAACCCCTCATTCACTGGTTTATTGTCCAGCACACCGTTCCAGTCATTCTCCTCATTCACCGATTCTATGTCGATAAAGTGTGGTTACTCTTTAGAAGCCAGCTTAAGTGTTTCGCTAGCACTGACGTGCGGTCTGCTGTAAATAGTTCAGGGCGATGCGACACCGATATATTACCTAACATCGCACGCTACATTAACTTAAACTTTATAAATATTAATTTAATTAAAATTTTCCAAATGAAAAACTCTCATCTTGGTAGTTTTGTCCACTGTGAAGGTGGGTTTCTCCCGCCGCTGTCGGTTTGATCTGGGAACAAGGAGTTTCGTCAGCATTCGATTTCGAGCTGAGAGGTACCTACTTGTTCTCCTCGTCATTGCGATCATTTTATTTTTTTGGACCGTTCATCATTTCAGCCGAATGACGTCCACTGCTGGACATAAGCCTTCCCCAAATGTCGCCACATTGACAGGTCCCGTGCGACTCGCATTGAGGAGGAGGTATAACAAAAATAATAATAAAAATATATACATGTATCAAAAGCAGAAACGAATTACAGAGCGTCAAAAAGTTCGTCCGCGTTGCTGTCAACGGGATAAGTGCCCAGAAAGTTGGCGGCATTGCTAACTTTGACAAAATAACCCATCCTTTTTGCTGGCCAGGTTAAAATAGACCAGCCCTCTGAGGGTAGAGCTGACCAACCGCGGTTTCCCGAAAGACTAAGGGTTGAACCTCACCTGGCAGCAGGGAATCGCACTTTTCCATGCTCCTATCCTTTTTTGTCAATCAGAACCGTCATTTGCTAGAGCGAGAAAAACTGCCTCCCATGCATAACTAATATAACCAATATACCTTAATATCAACGACAACATCATTCTCTTTTCTCCTTTCCCATTTTTTTATAATCCCGGCGCAGCATTTTGTCTTCTGTCATCTCTATTACTCGTCATCTCCGCAGCAGACACCGTCTTTCTATCCGTAGATCAATGACGTGTATATTAAAAAAAAAAACTTTGTTAGGCTTACTAATTTAGTTAGGCTGATTTTCACCAAAGTTGAGAAGAAATGTGTCGAACACCAATAGAATTCTGTTATTGGTTATTTCACAGTATTTTCGCTTTCGTTCTTTACAAGACCTTCTGTTTTGTAATTTTTCATACGTTTTTTGCACAGCACGGCTTCTTCGTCTTCCAAGCCTATCGATGGCAAAAACACCAGATGTGTTTGGACCAAAATTCACCTAGACACACTCCGCTCACAGTTCAGTCAAAAAGTATTGCAAAGGTATTGGCATTGGTGACAGAGCATGAGGCGCAAGATGGAAAGTGGGCTATTGTCTGTGGGGAGACGCCGCAAAAGCATGTGATATTTGAGCCTTCCAAGATCTCCCATCTGTGAAGATTACCGACTTTGGGTCGAAGTCAATTTAGAGATTTCCAAGTCGGCCACGGCAACGCGTGCCCGGGTGAAAGGCTCTCAGATGGTTCGATGAAGGGGTTAAAGCAGTTCCTTGCAGCAGCCTCGCTATTGTCTAGACTAGATAGGCACAGCACATAATAATGTAGTAAAACCTGTCAAAGTACTTACAGTTTATCCCAGTTGAACTTAGCAGCGAGCCCCTCGGATATCTGTCCTTCTTTCAGTTGTTTCTTCACCACTCTCTCGAACAAACGTAAGGATGAGAACATGTTCTGGACTGTAGACGGCTGACGGTTGCGGGAGCTTACCTGTAATGTTAATAATATCATTTTAAGTATCAAATATTTCAACATTAACTGGCTTGATATCGCGGCTGTATTGTGAGGGTTACGTAGAGGTGTACAGGGATAATTTTTCAAGTGGGCGTGGATGGCCAAATTCGAAACATTAAGGAATAGTGAAAAATACTCAAAGGAGTCTCGAGCCCGATTTTGATGAAAAGTAAAACTGCATCATTGGTTTATTGAAAAAAAAAAAATATATATTTCTAGCCAGGAATCAAACCAGTTGATTTTGGAAAAAAAACACTGTATTATTACACCATTCGATAGCGTCGCTGTTAAGGATCAAATTCTGCTATTCTGTTTCAGCCTGTATACCGCAGTAGGTTAAGTCCTACGTAAACTATGTAATAGAGGGCGACCCTATTGCCATCAACGGGTCACGAATCCGTGGTGGACAAACTCATTCGTACTTTGCTCGACCTGTGAATTGAACCCTCCACCACGCACACAATGGTCCGCTAAAGGCCATGGCCATAGCCTTGGCTGAGCTGTAGCGCTCGCGACCACTACACCAACGAGGTTGGTACATGTTTAGCCTCCTAATATAAACTCCGATTTATAGGTAAACTAATATTTACATAACGCATGGTTAACTTCAGCGTTAAGTTATTTCGCATCGATAAGAGACGGTACCGCCGCCCGTATATTTCCCGCTAAAATATCCATTTATTTTGTGATTGTGAAAGGCGTACCAATACATATATTTCACATTCGAACTAGCCTTCGCTGTAATGGATTAATATATGGACATGAGTTGCCATAGCTGACCAGCCCCCGTAGCATGACCACCGTAGACAAGGATTTCTTTGACGGAAGAATCGACAAAATGACAGATTGTGTCGACACAATGACAGATTTCTTTGCACTATCTGTCATTTTGTCGATTCTTCCGTCAAAGAAATAGTGCAAAGAAATCTGTCATTGTGTCGACACAATCTATCATTTTGTCGATTCTTCCGTCAAAGAAATCCTTGTCTACGGTGGTCATGCTACGGGGGCTGGAAGTCTTTGAATAGACTCCGGACCCAGGTTGGCCGCAGCAAGTAAAACCTGCTCAGGTTTAAATTCATTGATGACTCTGCCCTGGAGTGTAAATGTGGTGTTGTTCCATAAACAAAAGGATACTTAATATGGTGTCCTGCGTGTCCCATCAGAAGAAGAAGATAAACAATTAATCTCTCACCATAATTTCCACAGCATCAAAAAGTTTGCTCAACTCTTTCTTCTCCCTGTCGCTGAGACTGCTGTCCTCGCAGTCGAAGATCTTGCTCTCCCTCAACTTGATCTTCATTTTCTCTAACGTTATTGGTGGTTCTAAACCGTCGTTTATTTCGCCAGATTTGTAGCCGGCCTTCAATTCTGTTTGGAGAAGGTCTTCTAGGGGACTGGAATTAGAGAAGGTTTTGATCAGTTTCTTGTTTAAAATAGTGCCCGTTATAATAGAACCCTTACAACTATTAAAATACAAGGTGGAAGAGATACCGACGCTAAAATGTTTACCACGTATTCAGTACATCATTCTAAACCCACATAGAAATTTAAGGTATTGCAATTTTGTAAGAAACAGCTGTTTTTTTAATAACCGATGTCGGCGCCTCACATAAGCGTGGAAAACCGCGGGGAGAGCGCGAGGCTCAGGTTACCGAACCCAGCTGCGCGAGCGCCGCTGCGCGCCCTACCACACACTGAGCTCACAGACGCCGGCCACTCTGGGCATTTCTTTGTACGGTCTTGACGTCGACACGTTGAACTATGTGCTAATTGTGGTATTACACCTATATTTATACAGTCCACTAGTTTCCTTATAAAGTCCCAACCGAGTCTAAAATTTATATGTGAGGGGGATACAGGATGATGTCCTGAATATGTGGTAACCGTTTTAGCGTCGGTGTCCCTTCCACCCTGTATACATGGTGTAAGGTACATTGACTAGCAAACTGTAACCACAAATTCAGCACATTACTATAGAAGCCCAAGCTGTAAAAGAAAATCGTTTAAGAGCGTTAACGTAAGACGTCAACGCAGAGGGCCTACAACGCTCTTCGTGTCCAGTATTACAACGACTTCCGGGTGTTGTTGGGGCTACCGCGATTCTGTCGCGCGTCAGGGACCGACAACGCCCTACGTTCCCGTTCTATATCTTACCTTTACTTTTAGATCAAAGTTTGCTTTATTTTATACTTGTGGTATTTACATACTTTTGCTTTTTAAAGCATTATTAGCGTAATACGGCCAGACGTAATGTTCGCAGTATATATTATAATTGGGATTTTCTGTACACTGAGTTTTCCAGTAATAAAAATCGATATCGTCGTTGATTTCCAAGAAAGTAACGCGTCGTAAACCACTGCTGATTTTCTGATTAAATTACCCGTGTATTTGTTTCTTTGAAAGGTAAAGAAAACTGATTATTACACTATTAAAATAGTTAATCGTTTGAGGGATTTTTCGATTGTTTTGGATGTCGAAGTCAAAGTCAAAATTACTTATTTGCTGTAAATGTGGTACAAAGGGTGGTAAAAATGACATGAAGTGCAATGACATATTTCGCCATAAAAACAGCATCCAAATATTATTAAATTAGGTAGGTAACTAAATAAATAAATAAAGTATTTATTTATTTATAACAGCTTAGTTAGACTATTACTAAGTTAAACTTATACTGTCACTTACGGGATATCTTCCGTGATTGTTCATTATTTTGAGTTCCCGATGTATGTAGTAGTGGTAGTGTAGTTATAAGTTTAGTTGTAAACCGTGAAAGCTTGAAACAGTGTTTATTACTAAGATAATAAGTTTAATTAATGTACACAAAACAAAATTTTGCTGTTAAATACTAAAAACGAATAATGTTAACATATTAAAGTATTTTATGTTGATGGATTTAAAGTTCTCTTTAAGTGGGTCTAGCCGACCGCGCAGATAAGTACAGTTACTTTCTTAAGAAGGACTTCTTTTATTGTTTAAGCTCAAAAAAGTTTTGTAAACACGCCTGCGACTTTCATGAATCACTGTAAATCAGATTATTATTGACGTATTGTAAGGTCTGAAATAAATCCAATTGAACACGTATTTGGAGCGTATCAATCGATGCACTATAAAAATCATTTGGTTGACTCACCATGACCCAATGTGTTGTATGTTTACTGCGATTCTGAAAAGAGAGATGTAATCAGATTACTATATGCTCGTCTTTTTACCTGCATCGTTATCACATATACAGGGTGTTTTGTTAAACGTGGGCAATACTTTAGGGGCGTATAATACTCATGAAAAGAAGCAAGTTTTACTATGGGACCGACCATGAAATCGCGAAAAAAATATCAGCTGATCCATACATTATTAGTCGCGTGACTCGAAAAAATGTAGGCAACAGCAGATGTTTAAAATCATATTTCATAGTAAGCCCTATAGTAAGAGTTGCTCATATTTATGAGTACTTTAGTCCCTTAAAGTATTGCCCACGTTTAACAAAACACCCTGTAACTACAGTACTTTCACAAGTTATTATACGAAATTACGTGTGACGGTCTTATTGAAATAAATGCTTTGAGTTTGAGTTTGATATGTTAGGTAATGGTTATTTCTGGGGTAAACAAAAAACCCCCACGAACTAGAAGTTCCATCCCACCAAAACAATTAGCGCAAACCATCGTACTATTTGCTACCTATCAGTAGCGAAGGGCCAATTTTTGTAAGAGGTAAGCCGGAGTACATATCTTATATCATTTGTCTATAGAATACTGACTGTGCCAATTTTCAATGGGAAGCCAGGAGGAATCGAGTTGTATGGAACCTTCGCCACTGCTACCTATTACAGTTAAAAGGCTGACGAACGGTAGATAGAAAATACGGTTGTACATCCCAGAGTGCAAACCGGGCGGTTAGCACTCTGGGATGTAGAACCCCAAACATTTTCTTGCACTAATGTATAAACCCAGATCTGGAGCACACTTTTTGGCTTGATTGTAAACCGTTTGATTGGTTGAATCGAGTGTTAAATAGTGTTTCGGTTTGAGAGCAGCTCTTTGATACGGGCCTAAATGTTTGGTTTGAAAAATTAAATATAAAATTTAAAAATCCCCCTTCGCAACAAAGAAAAGCGAGCAAACATTTGAAAAATCAATAAAATGGCTGAACTGATTTTGACAATACAAGTCTAATTGTAATATACAAATCATTCGCTTTCATTTGATACCCCTATTTGGGTATATTTGAATATTCGATTTTTCAACCCCCTAAATCTAGTAAATGGCTACACCGATTTTGATAAAACATGTCTAATTGTAATATAAACATCATGCACTTTCATTTGATACCCCACTTGGTTATATTTGAAAATATTCAATTTTTCAAACCCACTTTCATCCCCCATAACTAGTAAATGGCTGCACGGATTTTGATAAAACGTATCTAAGAACCATCGCCAAGAAGCTAGCTTTCAAATAAAAAAAAACTGCATCCAAATCGGTTCACTCGTTTAAGAGCTACGGTGCCAGAGACAGACACACACACATTGCGGTCAAACTTATAACACCCCTCTTTTTGCGTCGGGGGCTAAAAAGAAAACAACATGGCATTTGAAAGTACTACATGACACATTTGGTTATGAAAGTAAAAGTACATTATGTTACCAACTAACTGTGATCTGACATTATGACCTGAATATTTATTGTTTTTTTTAAACTGAAAAGAAAGTATGCTTCATCAATATTGAATGAACGAAATGTGAAGTACCTACCTACGGTCTACATATATAAATATTCTTGTATGTACCTACAGCTTGCACCAAATGACTGAAATAATTATCGACACGCACCGATTAAATTTCGAGTTTCCTCCGTGTCTCGAAAAGCACGTTAAGCCGTTGGTCCCGGCTGTCATTTGTAGATCTTTGACAGTCGTTACAGGTGGTCATTGGCCCGGTTTGCAGCTGTAACTAAGGAACGAGCCCCGCAGCCTTTGGTAGTCAAAACAAAGTATGTTTTCATATTCAGGAATAAAACAAAAATGATTGTTCTTGACCCATTTCGTGAATACGAGAACAATAATGAGAACACGAAGACATACCACAACAACACACAACATCACACATCCACGACAATCATCTGAATTTATAAACAAATCATCATTGTTGAAACCATTGCTGTCCTTTCACATCCATTCATTAATTGTTACTACGGAAGACGTTAAGTGAATCATTGTTCACACGACACCTAGGAAGACTTACATCTGGTTTCAAAACCTTCCACGGTTCAAAATAATAATAGACATGTGATGCGATAGGTTTAACGATGGTAATTCATTTAACAGGAGTTCACTCGCCCTTGACAAATTCTCAAAAAATGTGGAAAGTCTCGCTTCCACACTCCTTGCGGGGTAGCCCTTCGGGGTCGTCTCCACGAGCGAGAGAATCGCGGCGATATTATCGTCGTGTCACGTAGTTCTATACGAGAATATCGCCGGGATTCTATCGCTCCTGGAGACGGCCCTTAAGAGAGTGTATAGAATTATACGTGACACGACGATAATATCGCCGCGATTCTCTCGCTCGTGGAGACGGCCCCTTAGATTATTGAAGATAGGAATAAGAGAACATTTTTTATTTTATAATTAAGTATGTTTATCATTTTGACATACCTATGGATCCCAGACTTGGTCTTTGACAAACATTCAAAAGTCCAAGCTTAAGGTTTGCCAACGTGCAATGGAGCGCAGTATCCTAGGCGTCAAACTTACCGACTATGTACGCAACACCACATTGCGCTCCAAAACACAAATTACTGACGTTGCTCAAAAAGCCGCTAAGCTAAAGTGGGACTTGGCTGGCCATGTCTGCCGCATGCCCGATGAGCTGTGGGCCAAAATAACTACTATGTGGACCCCTGACACAGCCAGAAGGCGATGCGGTAGACCTCGCAGAAGATGGCGGGACAAGCTGGACAAAACTAACGATCAGTGGTCCACATTGGCCCTGGATCGAAGAATTTGGAAGTCATGGAGAGAGGCCTTTGCCCAGCAGTGGGCTGACACAGGCTAACAGTATCAGTATCTTTATAATATATTGTATGCATTAAGTAAATTATATTGTCTGTATTAGTTTAGTTTAAGTTAATTTAAGTTTTTAAATGTACTGTTTGTGGACATAGGTATAAAGGGTGTAAATAGACCCTTAACATAAAAGAAAGGCACTTGTTCTCCCCGTCTTTGCGATCATTTTTTTGTTCTAGACCATACCTGGGAACCTTCTAGTTACGGAGATATTGGGGTTCAAAGTTCCAACTTTTTCACAAGTTTTTTTTTTTAATACTTGTTTTTCATGTAAGATTTTTACTTTACACACCTCCACGACCCCCGTACTATTCAATCCATCCATCAGCAGAATGCTTTGAGTGCTTTCCATCGAGTCCTACCGTATCACATGATTTTTCGCCCCGAAAAAAAAGTCGATTCCCAGCAATAATTTTTGCGTAAAGTTACTTATTTTGATGTACAGAATGCTTGGTTGACGGATATGTGAAGGGTCTGTTTATACCCTGTATACTCTTCTCCAAATCTCAATCAAAGTAAGGTTTGCTGTTAGAAAACCCAATTCTGGGTTAAGCTCGCCGTTGTACGTACGCTATATGTTGTAATTTTGTGTGTACCTATATCTTTTAATTTTGTGTGCAATAAAGAATAAGAGTAAGAGAGAGAGAGTATCCGAAAGTTTTTCGTGCCAGAAACGGGAAGTTAGTGTTTAAAAATCTTTTTCTGTTTTTAGAAACAATCTCTGAAATAACAACAAATTTAATTTTTTTGTTATGCCCCACTGCTGGGCAAAGGCCTCCCCCAATTCCTTCCATGTGCTTTTTTCCCGTGCCTCCTCGAACCAGCCCTCGCGGTACGCGTCCAGATGGTCTCGCCACCTCTTTCTGGGTCGGCCTCAGCGGCACCGTCCGTCTTGCGGCAACCATCGTGTGGAGACTTTGCCCAGCGGTGATCGTGCACGGCTGATGTGACCCGCCAATCCCATTTTAGGCTAGCAGCCTTCTTGCCAACGCCCACTATGCCCGTTTTGGAACGCAGCGTGGTGTTACGAACCCTGTCTTGTACATATTCCTTATTATTATTCATCTACTGAGACGGAGGAGGAAGAGCTCGTGGCTAATTAATAACAGCCGCTCGGATCGATCTTTAGGTTAAGCCGTGCTTGCCTAGGTTGGTTTGTGGATGGGTGACTGCCCATTACATACAGAGTTACCTCCGTGCCTCGGAAAGCACGTTAAGCCGTTGATCCCGGCTGTCATTTGTAGATCTTTGACAGTCGTTGCAGATAGTCAGTGGCTCAAAAAGTCTGTCTTACCAAGGGGTATCGTATTACCTAGTACTAATTGGGTTGTACTAGGTGGACCGATGACCTGGTAAAGGTTGCAGGGATCCGCTGGATGCGAGACGCACGGGACCGGTCAATGTGGCGACACTTGGGGGAGGCGTATGTCCAGCAGTGGACGTCTTTCGGCTGAAATGATGATGATGATGATGATGATGATCCTCCGCAACCCAATTCGGGTTGCGGGGGTCAGATAGGCAGTCGCTCCATGTAAAATACGGGTATTCAGCTGCATCCGGTTAGGCTGGAAGTCGATCCTAACATAGTTGGGAAAAGCCTAGGCAGATGATGATATTTTTCTTCTACTTATTCAGTAAAGCAATTGTTATTTATATTCTTGCTACAACTCTTATGAGGTTCGAGCTAGTCTCTTATCTTTCCGCTAAATTTAAGAAATTCAATAACAAAACTATTGAGTTTTTGCCTAGTAGCGAACACAACTAATTGAACTACATAGCTAACTTATTTTTTTTTATTTGGTTTTTTTACTTGTGTTACTTATTGATATCTTAGGCTGATGACAGACGGACCGCATTTCAACTGCAATCTAACCGCAAATTGCAGTTCGGATGCAGTTTGAATGCAGTTGACACGACTGCAATAGAACTGCAAACCAACCGTGCAGTCCGATTGCAGTTCAATTGCAGTCGGCGTCCAATCGTGTGAACTGCACACCGACTGCAATCGAACTGCACGGTTGTTGGTTTGCAGTTCTATTTGACACGACTGCAATACAACTGCAAACCAACAACCGTGCAGTTCGTTGGGTTCGTCGACATAGACTTTGTCTTTGATGTGCTGTGTAAAATCCAAACTTTCTTGTGACGAGTAAAGAGTTTAAGTTTAAGTAAAAGTAGCTTCTGTTGTTATATGTGATCGCTTTGATATAACCTTTCCCTTGATTGTCCACAATAGTAAATATTTATTACAAAAAATCATGTTTATCTATGATATTCTTATGATAAGATTAGTCTCTTTGACGAGATTAAAAAAAAACAATCACCGCCGACTACAGGCATTGAACCAATTTGGACTAGTATAAGTATAGTTATCTGTGGAAATTTTTATTTCCGCACGCGTTGTGATAAATGAAAAAAATCCACGCGTGTGATTTACATGGCATGTTGGACCTAATTGTAGTTCGATAAGAACCAGTTTTCGAGGAAGTGTATTGAAAAGTAATTAGAATTGCGTTTAAGTCTGTCGACCAACCGAAGGAAACGAGAAATTCTGGAATAGTGCATTTATCAATGATCCCTTTGAGGCCTTTATGCCGCAATCACTATTGTACATACAGTGGAATTGGTAATTAGATCTAATGGGTATAAAAAGACCCTTCACGAAGCCAAAAGGCACTTGTTTTCCCCGTCATTGCGATACTTTTTTTGTTCTGAACCATACCTGGAAACCTTCTAGTTACGGAGATATTGGAGGTCAAAGTTTTTTCTTTAAATACTGGGTTTTAATGTTATAACTTTACTTTAAATACCTTAATGAACACTGTACTATTCAATACATCCATCAGCGCAATGTTTTGAGTGCGTTACGTTGAGTCCTGTCACGCTAAAAAAAGTCGTTTCCCAGCAATAATTTTTGCGTAGAGTTACTTAGTTTGATGTACGTGTGCGTTTCAAAGAATGTATCAATGACATAACATCACGCCTGTAATCCCCGAAAGGTAAGGCAGAGGTGTACCTAATAGTACACCCACATTTCGCCAGTTATGTTTAAGTCCCACGTAATTGGGGGCGAGCCTATTGCCATCAAATGGGCGCAAATCCAGAATCCGTGGCTGTGACAAATTCCTGATGGAAAAACCCAATGCCCGACCTGGGAATCGACCCCTAATTCTCATACACAGCATTCGCGCTTGCGAACAACAAAGAGGCAGCAACGAATGTATCTGATCTATGCGTTTGTAGTGTTACGTATGCTATTCTGTCTGGAAGGTATCAGAGCACATGCGAACAATAACTTTCGATTGTTTCGATACGCAGTTCCAAGATCAACGCTTGGTGAGTTTGTCAACTGACTCAATGAGAAGCAGAAATAATAATAAATATTATTATGAACCCTTGAAACGGGATTTTACACATGTGTATTGTTTTTGTTTGTTGATAATTTTAGTTTTTAAACTATCAGTTTAATAGTTTAATTATTAATAATTAGTTTAGTTTAATAAATATTGTTGTTCCATCATCGGAACTCACTTTTCACCCTTATGCCCTGTGTATTAAGGTTGAAATGTAGTCGACTGTCATTGAGCGCGGTAGTACGCACGACGGCCAATCAAGCTATACAAAACCAGTTTACGCGGATCTCTCATTGTATAGAAAATCTACAGGGTGTAAACGGACCCTTCAAGGACACCGTGAACCAAGCATTATGTACATCAAACTAAGTAAATTTACGCAAAAATTATTGCTGGGAAACGACTTTTTTTGAGGTAAAAAAACACGTTTTACGGTAGGACTCAATGTAACGCACTCAAAACACTGTACTGATGGATGGATTGAATACTACGGGGGTCGTGGAGGTGTTTAAAGTAAAAATCTTTAGTTAAAAACATGTATTTAAAAAAAAAAAAAACATGTGAAAAAGCTGGAACTTTGACCGCCAATATCTCCGTAACTATAAGGTTCCTAGGTATGGTCTAGAAAAAAAAATGATTGCAATGACGGGGAGAACAAGTTACTTTCGGCTTGGTTGACGGTTGTGAAGAGTCCGTTTACCCCCTGTATGTTAAACCTGGACGATTAGGCTAAAAAAACTGTTTAAAAGTTGTTTTATTCTTGTGACTCGAGTATAAGTTCTTTAGATCATTCGTTTATTTTTTAATAGAGATCAACACTATCAACAGTCCTAAACTTGTGGTAATTTTCGATTGAGTTTTAATTTCATAACGATGATTTTGCTGTGGCAAATTAAGTTTGGCTTTTCCGAATTTCCGCGCTGTTCTTTGAAAATAAAGACCACAAAAGTTTAATAAACACGGACGTTCCCTCTCATAGCACCTTTAAAAGAAAACTTCAAGAAAAATACTCACAGGAAATTAACCAGGAATTTAAACGCTGTAGTCACCATCTTGAACTTAACGCGATACGTTACACTGCACGATAGCACACGACTGACTGACCAACGATTTGTTACGTGATGTTTAATGCGCACCACTGAGTTATATTGCTTAGCCCTCAATGAACTCGGTGTGTGTGGGAGGATTAAATAGTATTGATCGTTGCGCGAAAATTCGCTTTATTCAGAATTTTGGTTTGAAATGACCAGCTTTCTGTGGTTCGGAAGTGACAGTACACAACACAATTTCAATAAAAAACTAATTTTATTGTGTTAATACCTGTTTTTAATGCTTTTGCTCCTCTAGAGAAAGCAGTAAGCAGTTCTCCGAAGCGGTCTTGAGAAGAAATGATTCAATAATTTTGGGACACATTCAATTTTACGATTCTTAAAGATCATATTTTATCTTTACGATCCCCTACGAATTTCCTTAAATTAAGATTAGACAATTTTTATAGACAGTGGTAGAATTACCAACCAGAAGACGTTGCTTTGGAAGGCCTCCCACTCGGTGGACCGATGACCTGGTGAAGGTTGCAGGGATCCGGTGGATGCGAGTCGCACGGGACCGGGCAATGTGGCGACACTTGGGGGAGGCCTATGTCCAGTCCAGTGGACGTCTTTTGGCTGAAATGATGATGAAGATGATGACTCCAAGCTGCTTAGAATAGTCACCATTATCGGAAACTCGATTAAAAAAGATTGTTACCAGTAATAGGCCCTTGTACATGTAACGTCTAGTGATTTCTTAGCCTTAAGCAAATGTTAGCTTAATAAGCGTCTGACTAGAGATTGCTGTTTGCCTTATATGGCAACATTGATTTCTACTATTCTCACGGTTTCTTACTTAACATAGAATAAGGCACATTACGTGATGATGTTTCTTTCTTATTCATAGACATAATATGTATCTATTATTACTAAATTAGTTATTTGCCATAATAAGGTGCACTTGCACGTCAAATCACATAAAAATAATCTTAACGAATCTTACTTTTTACTACTATTTTTATGCAAAAGTTTGTGAAGATGGATGAATGTTTGTGTGTTACTCTTTCAGGCAAAATGTAAACAAATGAATGGATTTTGAATAAATTTTACAGTAATAGTTAGTAGCTATTTAGTAAAAGGTGTGAGTTTGTGTTTGTGTAAGTATATTGTTTAAAAAAGTTGAATTTATGCGGGCGATGCCGCGGGCGGAAGCTAGTTTAAAACATAATTTTGTCTGTATCATCTTTAAACTATTAGCAGCAGTAAGCACGTTTACAATAGCAAAATTTTCGTCGTATGGGCTTTTGTAGGAGATTTTAATTAAAGTATCAAAACCATTCCATCCAACTATTTATTACAGGTTACTGTACATATCATTGTTCGAAGCATGAAAAGTTTGATTAAATACCTCGGTATACAACACGGAGTGTTGGCGCACAAAACATAGGTCTTGTTTGTATAACTTTGCTACACTGACAATAGAGTACTAATGTACCTTCTGATTTTTGGCTTGGGAGCATTATGGTACTTGGAAATCAAATATTTTTCTTTTGGCTCTCAAACCAACTGATCTACTAGCAAGGTTCACAACCTCCTCATTTTATCTTGGACTACACGCCGTATCAATAGCAGCTACACATCTTAGTCTGGTCATCTTATAAATATCAAGCAGTACAATTCATATTTTTGAGTGTGAAATAATACTTAAAATATTATACTTAAATATTATTCTGTGTGTTGTGAATATGGAAGTTCGCCAATTTTGCTTTAGAATAGAATAGAATATATTTTTATTGTAAAACATGAGTATACATCAAATAATATGTGCAAGGTCTTAAAAATAACGGGTACGGGTACGGCTTTTGAAAGCATGTTTCAAAATACAAACACACATAAGCATATTCATCGTCATCCACAGCCCCAGTTCATCCACTGCTGGGTCCACTCACGCCTCTCTTCTTTTGTGCTAATCTCATCGTTATTTTTTTCCGGTGAAGAAAATGCCCAGAAATGTCCTGGGGGCGGTGTGGTTATGTGGGGACCCCCCCCCACTACGGTCGTTTATGCCCGCTTAACTTCCCGCTCTTTTCCCGAGGTACTGCGTTGCATGAATCGTTTTTATCCCGACATAGGCATAATCAACATACAGGATGTAAACAGACCCTTCACATAGCCGTCGGGGGTCGTGGAGGTGTGTAAAGTAAAAATCTTACATTAAAAACATGTATTTAAAAAAAAACTTGTGAAAAAGTTGGAACTTTGACCCTCAATATCTCCATAACAAGAAGGTTCCCAGGTATGGTCTAGAACAAAAAAATGATCGCAAAGACGGGGAGAACAAGTGCCTTTCGAATGTGTTAAGGGTCTATTTACACCCTTTATAATACATATAATCAACATTTATGTCATTTATAACTTTGCTCAGGAGTGGGACAACACGGGCTAACTAAAAAAAAAAAACAGAATCAGCCTTTAATAATGTTTTCACAGCTCTGGGAGAATAGTGATGCTAGGATCTGCGTTCCGAGTGTATTTAAATGGTCCTGGATTTCCTATAAAAAAATATTATAACACATAACATCGCACCTGTAATTCCCGAAGGGTTAGTCAGAGGTGTACCTAATAGTACACCCACATTTCACCAGTTATGTTTAAGTCCCTTGTAGTATGGGTCGAGACTATTGCCAGGAACCGGGCACAAATGCAGACTCCGTGGCTGCTACTGAGAAATTCCTGATGGACTAGTGGAAAAACCTACCCAGGAATTGAAACCAGGCCCTCATGCACAGCTGTCGCGATTGCGACCACTAGACATACGAGGCAGTCTATCATTAGTCTACTAGTTCCAATCATTCATATAATATTTCGCTCTAATTCCAGGTCTGCTCAGAAAGCAGCGCCAGCGAATCGTCCCTAGAATCCTCAAGCGGTTACGGCAGTCAAGGAGCCTTCGCAGCGGAAGACCACGCGTTGCAGCATCAGGTCCAGCACGCGGATGGTGAGCGAATTTCGACTTTACGTGTGTAGTCCAAGAATGTGCTTAGAGTAGCAACGTGTCGTTAGTTGTGTGTTTATGGACTGCATTATGGCGATATAAGAGAGAGAATTTAGGATTTGGTCAAGACTTAAGTAATAAGTTTTTCAAAACTCGTTAAATTTATTGATCAAAAACCAAAAGAAAGCATATCTCGTTTCTCTTAAATACATCGTTACTGTACAATCGGCCAAGCTATAAATAGTTGACATCGCACACATCGGTAACTGTCATTGTACGAGCCAGTAATGTTTATACAGCCGCTCATTAGTATTGTGTGCGTAAAGGTATTCTACCCTACATGGGGTTTATTTTTTTATATTTACCCGTGTAGCACATGCGCATGAGTAGTAATCAATAAACTCAGTAATGCAAATACTCGTAGATTGACAACTAAGAACGCTCATTTTTATAAATGAAGGTGTTTGAAAACAATATTTTTAAATTGTCGGTAGTTATTTTCTAAACAGTCAAAATAAAATGACCTGAGAGTTTCGTGTTTATCTCAAACTTTCGAAACTTCATTACGCAACCATGAACGGGATCGAATCGTTATAAATTCTGCTTTAAGTAATGTTTTAACAAAATAATTAATAAAAAAGAAAAATAATATACGAATTCAAACGAGAAGCCGTAAGTTCAAACCACGTATGCAACAAATACATGGTTTGAACTTACGGCTTCTCGTTCACTGACCAAAGGCGATAGCCATTGTGCCAAGGGTGCTGTAGTAACATTATGCAAAATATTATATCTCCGTCAGTATCATAAGTGAATGATGATAATATATTGGTAAATGGTAATTGATGTGCCACACGCACACTAATAAAAACCGAGCTCGCTCTTTTTATTTAGTGTGTGTGTGCGTAACTATAACTTCACCCACACATATAAACTGTAAATCAATTAGTTGGTTCAATTGTACATGGGGTCTACATAAAAGATTTGTTGTGTGTCTGCATTTATGTGATTTTAAAATTCTCAAATTTATTGTCATAGTACAGTCCGTCTTTAGACGTATTTTTTTTTGTTCTGTCAATGTTGATACTTTTTTAATAGTGTGCTGTGTGAATTTTTGTTCGTTAGATGTTCATCTATGCCTTCCGTAGATTATTGTATAATATATGCCCTAATTGTTTTTCCTTTTTTTTTAATTCTCGTTTTTTTTGCAAGTATAAACGATAAAAATCCCCCAACATGGATTTCATTGCATTAAGTTCCCAAAGCATACACTCAGCTTTCAACTCTTATTTTTTTTTGTTGTTGTATCACTTTATTATTTCTTTGTGTTGTAATACCGCTTCGCATGCCACCCCACTAGTCGAATCCGAGATCGTAACACTTCGGCGAGACAGCGAAGCTTCGGTCGCCGCCGCTCGGGAATCATTCTCCATCTCTCTCGGGTCCCTGGAGGAAGCCGTCAGGTCGCTGGACGAGGCGAGTGAGACCCCGGCCTTCGCGACCATCGGCAAGAAGCCTGCTGTGCCTAAGCGTAGACCTGTGTCCATGAGCGGTGAGGATAAAGAAACCAGTTCTAAATAGGTGGCGGTTGGAAAATACAGGCCAATTTTCCAGAGTAAAATAGCCAGTCTTTAATATACTTTCTAGAATCTTCCGAGAAAATCATCCAAGGTAAGCAATCAAGAATTGCTGAGCAATGTTGCTGCAACATGTTTTTGTGTTGCAGAAACATGTTGCCAACACAAACCAATGTTGCTGCAACATGTTTTTGTGTTGCAGAAACATGTTGCCAACACAAACCAATGTTGCTGCAACAATGTTTTGCAAATTTTGCTGTCAAGAATTCGTGAAGTAAGCTATAATCATTCGGGTCTTGTCGTAACTGCTTGGGCTCAGTTCTTAATCTCTCGGGTCACTAGAGGAAACCGTGAGGTAGCTGGACGAGGTGAGCTAGACCCCACCTTCGCGACTATCGACAAGGAGCCTGTTGTGTCTAAGCGCAGACCTGTGTCTATGTGCGGTGAGGAAATACCACATCCTGGATGGATGTGGTATATCGTCACTGGTTGTGAGTTCTAAATAGGTGGTGGTTAAAAATGAGAACAGCAGAATATCATTTTAAGATACCTTAGCCAGTCTTTAAAATACATTCTAGAATCTTCCAAGAAATCCTTCCAAAGTTAGCAAGTGAGGTCGCGAGACTTATAGAATTACCGTGCCCTTGGAACGTAAAGGGCTATTGAAGGACACCGTGGATTTTAGTCAGTACAAGTCTGACAGTCCCTCCCGCTCTGCCCTGGGTTGGGAGGACTCATTAAAATTTGATGAATTTACAAGAACAAAAAAAAAAAAAGTTAACAAGTGAGTCATTTTTTAAACCACCAAGCGTAGACATTATGCCCTTATCCAGCAAGAAATATTCGGCGTTATAGATGATGGCGTTGCCATTAGGAGAAAGTTTAGCAGCATAATTACGGAGGTAAAGTGATATTTGAAGAACGTGCATGAATTTTGTTATATTGTGTTTTTTTTTGGCAAGCTTTACTTTCTTTTGTATTTAGTTTACTCATTAATGTTTGTTAGTAGTATCTCCAAGACCATGTCTGTTTGTTGTGTATATTATGACTTCGGAGTAATAACAGATATTGAATACACTGTGGAAGGGACACCGACGCGAAAACATCTACCACGTACCCAGTACATAACTCTGAACAGCCCCATAAAAAATAATCCTTCGGAATTAAAAAAAAAAACAGCTGTTCCCTACAATAGTGCAATTCCTACACGGTCAAAATGAATGAAAAGGCTGTGTTTTTTTTTAAATTATCGATGATGATTATCGATGTAGGGGGGCTTAGAATGATGTAGTGAATACGTGGTAACCGTTTTCGCGTCGGTGTGCCTTTCACCCTGTAAGTTCACTGTTGGGAAACTCTTTAAATACTGATCATTCAAAATTAAGATTGAAAAAAATTAAAAAATAAATGTTCTCTTTATGGAAGACACATATCCACTACCAATACTCGAAACGGGATATTTACCATGTTTACTGTTTTTATGAGTTCCCGATATTTCGGCGCTGTTGCAAGCACCATGATCACGTATAAACTGAAGTTATTGCGGGTGGGTGTTTATGAGCAGACAAATCGGACAAATATCAATGTTCTCTTCAAATATTCTCCAAACGACGTCCGTAAAATATGGCAAGTTTTCATATTAACCCCCCTTCCCCCCGCAGCGACAGTATGGTCCCGTCGCGGCTCGTCCAGCTCGCTGGGCAAGCCGCCGCCGCCCGTGCGCCGCTCCTCGTCCATATCGCGGCCGCAGCGACCGCCTTACGTACAGGTGAGTTAGACAAAGAGCGTCAAATGTTGACGTTAATCTATGTTAAACGTTACGGTTAGGGTCCCCGCACACGGGCCACCGGCCACAGCCACAAACGCCGCCACGAGAAGCTAAAAGCGGCTACAAAGGTAGCTGAAGCGCGCGACAGCCACTTGTGGCCGGTGGTCGACACATGTGGTCGGTGGCTGCTACTTTTTTAACCCATGCATGCAGTATCATATTGGACTCGGACGAAGAATGTTGACTGCGGTAAGGGAGAGAGGGGTGGGGCATCGCGCGAGTGGCGTGTGGTGGCGTTTAGTGGCCGGTGCGGGCCACAAGACGCAAGCAGCGACGATTTGTAGCGTGTGGCGGCCACCGGCGTCAACCGTGTGTGGCGAGTCCATATAAAATGTATGAAAACCACAGGAAATATGCCGGTGGCGTCGTTTTGTGGTTGTGGCCTGTGGCCCGTGTGCCCCGACCCTTATTGTTTCCTGAGAATTTTTCTAGCGTTAAGAGCGTTGTTTTGTGTTCTATATGATGAAACCAGCCACTGTTGTTCTCATCATCATTCTCTTGCCCTTATCTTATCTTGTTCTAATATAACAAAAACAACCTGATCAATTTACAGTCAGATTTAGTGATTGGATTAGTAAGACGCTGTCAAATCAGTTGAGTTTGACCCATAGAAACGTAATCATTAGTAAAAATCAAAAATTGACAACTAAGTAACACTCAAGCCTAAAACAACGTACAAATATTATAGGTTTGTTGGAATTTAAACGTTCGACACTAAGCTGAGCTTTGAAAAGCCAACAGTTTAGTTTTAGTGTGGCAACCAGAAACCTCTATGCCAACCATTTCACATCAATGATTCACCATAAGGCAATGTTTCAAATGTCACATAAATAACTTATACTCTTTGTTATTTTTATTTTTCTTATATGTTTTGTAAAAGTTGTAATTAAGGTAAGTACCTAAGAAATTAAAATATATGTAATCTCCATTTTTCAGACATCAATCCACGTACAACATTCACAAACATACACTACCGTAAATAAAACATTGACAAATAAATCATTGACATTACACACACATACGCGCGTCCCAAATGCAGTGAATTAGGCGATTATTGCCTAAGTTACGAGTACATTGTGTTAGGTATTTTAATTTTAAGTTTGCATGCTGAATGAAGTCAGCGAAATATGTGGAACCTTTTTATTTGTAAGACCATAATGTACTATATTTCATGCAAATAAAGAATCTTCAATCTGTCCACAGAGTCCCCAAGCTCCCTTGCTGTGCGGCTCGGACGCGGAGCTGCCGCCGCCGCCCGCGTTCCTGCTGGCGCCCGACGGAGACGCGGCGGGTGATTATGACTGTATTGCACCTTTATGCACTATTACTATTATTTACTTTAAGAGGGAGCATTCTGAAAGCTGCCAACGTCGCATGAAACTGTCAAATATTGCTGTTTTCATCAATTTACTCATGTTACTAAACGAAATTGTGAGATATTGTTCTGTGTTGTAAAAAATATTGATTACTAGCTTTTGTTTCGCGGCTTCGCTACCGTTACGTACGGAAATTAAATTCGTTTTAAATGTAGCCTGTGACACTAAGGGATGATGTAGCTTCCCGTCAGTGAAAGAATATTCGGAATCGAATCAGGAGTTCCGAAGATTACCGCCCCCTCTATTTTTGTTTGTATGTTGGGGGGTACCATCATCATCAATGTCAATATGGTCATCAATCCACTAAAATAATATTTAGCTAAAGGATGTTAAAAAGCAATTGGTAATCTTTCAAATATAAGATTTTAAAATATCATGGTTTCATGGTTTCATGGTTTATCATGGTTTATTGAATAAAAAAAAAAAAAATAATAATTAAAAAAAAAAACATGGTAAATATCCCGTTTCGAGTATTAATAGTAAATCTTTCAAATGCCTTTGTTACCCTGAAACTATAACAACACCTAATTTAGTGGTTTACAGCGTATTAACATAATTTAATACAATATTCTTGACTTTTTAATCAAAATAGCAAAATATTTGACAGCTTTTTGCGAGACGGTGCCTACTTTCAGGATGCACAGCTTTAATTACTCATTTTGATTTGCCGTCCGTGTAATCTATAATATGGAAGCTATGTTTGCACATACAAAGTGTAAACAAACCCTTCACGAAGCCGTCAACCGAGCATTCTGTACATCACACTCAGTAACTCTACGCAAAAAATATTGCTGGGAAACGACTTTTATTTTTGGGGTGAAAATTAACGTTTTACGGTAGGACTCAATATAACGCACTCAAAACATTGTGCTGATGGATGCATTCAATAGGTCGTGGAGGTATTTAAAGTAAAGCTACAACAATAACAACTTGTAATAAAAAATAAAAATGCTTGTGAAAAAGTCGGAACTTTGACCCCCAAAATCTCCGTAACTAGAAGGTTCCCAGGTATGGTCTAGAACAAAGAAATGATCGCAACGACGGGACGGGGAGAACAAGTGCCTTTCGGCTTCGTTAAGGGTACGTTTACACTCATTATAAGAAGATTTTAAATGCGTGCACTGCTGAAAAGCTTAAACACGCACCAATGCGACTCACGAGCTAGCTTGACGCACTTCAACTATAAATTGTAAATAAGATTCTATGGCTACATAATAACAGCCGCTCGGGTCGATCTTTAGGTTAAGCCGTGCTTGCCTAGGTTGGTCTGTGGATGGGTTTACCCATTACATACCGAGTTTCCTGCGTGCCTCGGAAAGCACGTTAAGCCGTTAGTCCCGGCTGTCATTTGTAGATCTTTACAGGCGTTAGACGTAGTGGCCCAAAAAGTCTAACAACCAGTCTCATTTATTTGTCTTATCAAGGGGTATTGTATTACCCAGTACTTATTGGGTTGTGCAGGCCAGATAGCAGCAGTCGCTCCATGTAAAATACTGGCGTTCAGCTGCATCCGGTTAGACTGGAAGCCGACCCCAACATCGTTGGGAAAAAGCCGACGCAGATTATGATGACAAGTCTAAAGCAATTTTTAGTATTTGCGTTGATCATCATCTGCCTACCTTTGTCCCAACTATGTTGGGGTCGGCTTCCAGTCTAACCGGATGCAGCTGAATACCAGAGTTTTACATGGAGAGACTGCCTATCTGACCTCCACAACCCAGTTATAATATTAATATGATGTACTTGGCAAAACGATACCCTTAGTAAGACAGGTTGTCAGACTTTCAGGCCACTGACTACCTGTCACGACTGTCAAAGAATTTATTTGCTTAGAATTATTAATACTTTGAATTTATCAATATTTGCGATAATGTTGGGTGGTAAACAATTCTGAATTTATTCACTGTTTTAAACCGTAAAACGGACAACATAATCATTATTTATTTATTTGTTTTAATATTTATTTATTTGTGCACACACAAAACACTTAACAAGACATTACATTAAGATAGAAGAGCACAAAGGTACTGCTTATTTCATGAGAAATCTCTTCCAGCAGACTTGCGACAGGAAAGTAGAATTAGAGATGAAGACACAGTGTGTAGAAAAGACAAAACAGGATTTATTTATTGGATCTCCAACAGAAACTACACAATTACAGTTTGTGTGTTTTTATCATATTATAGTTTTGTTATCAAAAAAAAAACCATTTCAAAGTTAAACCTAGATAATAATATTAACAGGGATCTATAGTTTCTGCAAAGTTTCGAAAAAGGCGTGAGTTATCGGTACCGTCAGGGAAATTAATTGTTAGCAAATTGACACAGTAAGCTTAAATATACTGTCACTTATGGGATATGTTTCGTGATTGTTCATTATTTTGAGCTCCCGATAGTTCCGTAAGTGACAGTATAAGTTCAGTTGTAAACCGTGAAAGCTTAAAATAGTGTTTGACACGGCAAGTCAATTTTGTATGAACCAGGGTTCAAAATTATCAAAACTTTATTTGATAATTAATTGTCATGATAATTATACATGCTGATTCATAACTTGATTTCTTTATTTGTTGACGCAAACCGCTTTGATTGTTTTAATGCACTGGAATTGAGTCCAGACACGGCGGTATTGTTGAAACATCAATGTGGTCCTATGTAGTGAAATACCAACAAACTAACCTTTGTTGATTCAACACAAGTTTTTGTTTTCATTTGGTTCTTTACTCGTTTGCATTCGCGTGGATGCGGCAAATGGCGTTCGGATAAACTTGAAGTAACAGTGATAATGATTTTTGTTAATATCAAGATAATTATCACTCGGATAATGATCCCAGCTGATTCCAAGTTTATTTTTCGGTATTTTCGTAACGTCACTGTGGTCCTTTACAACATTAGTTTTAGTATACGAAACGAAATTAAATATTACGAAACCTACAACACGTGTCTAGTATTTTTATGTAAAAAATCTATACAATGTACAAAATTTCAAAACAGTATCATGAAAAATCACAAAGTTATAAGCTTGTTCTGTTACCTAGCTGTCCGCACAAAAACGTGGTCACCACGCGGCGCACACGCGCGCGCGCATTCAGCGTCGTCTTAAAAAAAAAAAATCTTTATTAACAGGAGGGGAGGGTTCTTGAGCTCATTGATAATAATAATTTGCTGTAGGTACCTAAATTATTGCGATAGATACTTATTGTCGCTCGGTATCCAACTTGTAACCTTTTTAAAATATTTTTGGAACAAAACATAACATGGTTTAAAATTGATTGGAATCGATTCAGTAACTTATTCTGAACAAACTATATTCAAGTTTTGCATATACTAAAAATAATGATGTATTGACGTGATATAGCTACAAACAAACCTAAGAAAAACGTACAAAAAATTCTGTTTGTTGATTAAACAAAAACATTTGTTTTTCAATTTAGGTCTTTACTCGTTTGCATTCGCGTGGAAGCGGCAAATGGCGTTCGGATAAACGTGAAGTAACAGTGATAATGATTTTTGTTAATATCAAGATAATTATATTATCAATGATAATTGTCATTTCGAACCCTGGTTACGATCATTTCATACAGGGTGTTGTTTACACCCGGGCTATGTGAAGGGTCTGTTTGACATACATAGCCGTCAACCAAGCATTCTGTACATCAAACTAAGTAACTTTACGCAAAAATTAATGCTTGGAATCGACTTTTTTTTTTGGGGTGAAAAATCACGTTTTACAGTAGGACTTGATGGAAAGCACTCAAATCATTGTGCTGATGGATGGATTGAATATTACGGGGGTCGTGGAGGTGTTTAAAGTAAAAACCTTACATTAAAAACATGGATTTAAAACTGTGAACACGTTGGAACTTTGACCCCCAATATCTCCGTAACTAGAAGGTTCCCAGGTATGGTCTAGAACAAAAAAATGATCGTAAAGACGGGGAGAACAAGTGCCTTTCGACTATGTTAAGGGTCTATTTACACCCTTTGTATCTGACAAAGTATTACAGTTGTGATTTTAATATAGGGACTATTAAAGTTGTTACTCATTTTTAACTATTACATTCCTTGATCTTCTTCTTTATCGTGTGGTTAGCGCCTAACCTGGTGTCAGAGTTTCTATGCCGCCCATGGGCGTCTGACTTGGCTTTACATGCCTTCGAAAAAAATCTCTCAGACATGCTGGTTTCCTCACGATGTATTCCTTCACCGAAGCAAGTGATAATTATACGCACAAGAATTCGAAAAATCAGAGGTGCTTGCCTTGGGTTCGAACTCGAGACCTATGACTGGCAGTCCGACGGTCACACCACTAGGCTATCACTGCTTTTACTGGAAGCTGCTCTCAATATAGGCTAGTAAGCAGATGATGATGAGACCTTTCAAAAAGTACCTAAACAAATATTTAACACAAAAAACATTCTACTCTATCAAAGAATACCTAGACGATAATGCAAACTAAGTAATATAATATGTAAATTAAGAACATTTTATTTTTATAATAAGAAATAATACATTTTATTTTTTTCATAACTTTCTATGTTTAAAAACAAATTTGGCTGAAAATATTTAGTTAGCATCGTTTTAAGAATAATTTATAGTATAACTTTAATATTTGTACGCCGTTATCGGCAAAACATAGCGATCTCTTTATATTTACATACATCTTTTACACGTATATTCAACAAATAAAAACATTGACTTTGACTTTGACCTTGTTCTGTTATGGGGCGTACATTTAGTCGTTAAACTTCTGATAAACACTGATGACTCATTTTCATTTATCTTGTCTTTATCTGTTCCAGCGCACATCAACGTAGCAGAGACAGTAAAACAGCTAACAGAACTCAAACACATGCCAGCATCCCCCAGCATCGTCCGCCGCAATCAACAACAACTGACCAACAACACGAACAACTCTAACAACGCCAATCAACAACAACAGCAACCACAATCTCCAACAACACCATCACTAAGTACCTTCCAACAAGCGAAGAGTAACTTTTCCTCGTCCACGAGTTTGAACAGTACAGGGAATTTGAACCCTATTTACGGGCAGACAGGGCACAGAATTATGGCGTATGTGGAGAATTCTATGTATGTGAGGAAGAATAGTTTAAATAGCTCCAATTCGGATTTGATTAATGCTGGTGAGTATTTTTTCTAATTGATAAAAGTCTTAAATTTATCCATTCAGTCATTGGCAGAGAACGCACTGGTTAAACTGTTGGAGACTAGAAACGTGAACATCATAACATCAAACTCAAAGCATTTATTTCAATAAGACCATCACAGGCACCTTTGAATGTCAAAAAAACAAAAAAAAAAGCGAAGCTACAGTCACTATCTCTCTATGGAGAAGAATGGGCAAAAACTCCGTGGACACTCTTTTAAATCAAAATATTGTTACAAAATCTTGGTTACATCATTCATGTTGAGATTATCCATATTTGTGAGAACGATGCAGAAAGACGTGCACATTAAGAGCGTCCAGAGTAAAAGATTAAATTAACAATGAAAAAATTATATAATTAAAACCCCTGTAATCCCTGAAGGGTTAGGCAGAGTTGTATCTAACAGTACACCCACATTTCACCAGTTATGTTTATTTCCTATGTAATAGTGGGCGAGCCTATTGCCATCAACCGGGCAGAAATCACTCCGAGGCTGCTACTGAGAAATGCCCGATGGAAAAACCCAATAACACTTTACCCGACCTAGGAATCGAACCCAAGACCTCATGCTTCTAGATATTAATAAATTCTCAATATTTTTATACATTTGGTAGTATACAAGGTGGAGACGACAATACGACAATTTTGGCCAAGGTTTTTGAAGTAGCGAGTTAGCAACATGTGTTTAACGTTTATACCGATGCGGGATTCGTTAACCTGTTGGTGGTAGCCTATTATCTACACTATGTAGAAAATGCTAAAAATGAAAAATAACGTCCTGTGAATAAACTGCATACAAAATTCAATCGAAAATATCCAGTAATTTTCGATTGCATTTTTGTATGCAGACTGGTAACGTCATGAGTTACATACAGTTTAATTTATTGTCGCATTGTCGTCTCCACCCTGTATTGTTGTATCAAAACAAGAGTAGAAAATCATAGAAAATCTATATCGATGTACACAAACCTCCCCAGGTATGTACGCCGAGGGTCGCGGGTCCCCGCTCGGCTCGTCGCCCTCCACGCCGAGCTACGGAGAGAACAACTCCTTCTCCAGCTTCGGGCCCCGGGTGTCCAACGAGTCGCATTACGGCCAGACTGGTGAGATTCTGCCTTGATGTGTAAAGAAAGGAGAGAATTTTAAAATGAGGAGGAAATGAGGAAATTTATCCTTGGACTATACCAGCCCCCGTAGCATGACCACCGTAGACAAGGATTCCTTTGACGGAAGAATCGACAAAATGACAGATACTGCAAAGAAATCTGTCATTGTGTCGACACAATCTGTCATTTTGTCGATTCTTCCGTCAAAGAAATCCTTGTCTCAAAATTTATGGAACAGCTGTTTTAATTACTGAAGAAAAATTTCTAAGTGGGGGGGGGCGGCTCCAAATGATGTACTGAGTACGTGTGAAACGTTTTCGCGTCGGTTCCCTCCACCCTACCTACTTTGTTTTGTATTATTTGTACTACCAAAGAAGCTTGTAGCTTGAAATAAAGTCAATAAATGAATTTGTAATTTTCTGCATCGCTGAACATGTCCTTCACCATTTACGGAATGCCGTAATGCGCTTTCCAGATGAACGTCAGCTCCAAAGTTATACCGATGAGAGCTGATCCTGTTTCTGGTGACCAGTACTATATTTACCATAAATATTTTCAACAGGCTTCAAAATGCAGCAGCAACAAGACAAGAAATACAGCCAGAACACGATCTACGCGCAACCATCGGAGATCATAGCCGGGTTCAACAACATGTCGCGACACGACACGCTCAGTCCTCTAGCGATGCGGAAGAACATCGCGGCCAGGTCGCACAGCGCTGACAGGCATCATCTCGAACGTGAGTCTAGTCAATTTCAAATTCTAATGTCAAATTTCAATGTTGACGGTCGTAAGTACAAAAATAATACCGTGGTATGTACTCGACCGTTAACATTTACATTTCAACTTTTTTTTCAAAACATTTAATTATATTTTTATTCGTCGTCTAAAAGTACCTTGCTATGCTGCACAGTGTTTTATGAAGCTCTTTTTTCGGACATCGCATTTTTATTAAAGTGGTTAATAGATATAATCACTTTAAAACAAAATTTCGAATCCCCATTAAGCTATCAAGTCTAGTTTCTGAGATATATTTTTTTGAAAATCATCATATTTTAAGTCGGATATTTAGAAAAAAAATCATTTCTCATAAACCAAGTATAATATGCAATAATGATGTTAGAAGCATCGATAGCGCCTCTTATGCTGCATATTTCAAAACACAAATGAACATCATAACCTGGCTAGATCCAAATTTATACGAGATTTTTAGTTTTTAGTTTTTCTTAATTTTCGCGAGGATTCTGCCGTATTGGGAAAAGTTATTTACGCCAACATTGTTCTCTTTACTTCCTCAATACACCACTTAAATTTCACATCCCAATTCCTTGGAATCTAGAAACTACAACCTTTTTAAGTTTGGTCCGGATTTTATGTCGTCAGGGTTGTCATGCTCTCAGAAAAGAAAATTATATCCGGATCTGATTTGTTTTGTCAAAAAAAAAAACTAATCTGGTAGCATTTTCGTTGATATATAAATAAACTAGTTTGGCTTATCTGGTAATGATAAAAATATTATTTGCATTCAAAGTTAATTGAATTGGCAAAGATTTTGACTTTTGACGTAGGATTCTGAGTCCAGCTAAACTATTTTGATTTAAACCCTGGTTTGAAGTACCTACGTACTTCATGATTGATGATACGCAAAAGACACGCTCGCAATAGTAATAACATAAGCTGGGAGTACGTCCACGCGGTGAAGGCGGTAACAGTTTTCTGGCTAAAACTCCCACTAACTCGATTTGCGTTCTTCCGTACGCTTAGATGCCTTCGGGCTATAAAAATAGGTTTTAATAATCGATCTCGAATATAAATTGAGTTATTAATATCCGGGTAATAACTGTGACAACCCTAACAAAAAAAGAAAATTTTGAATAACTTCTAGATTCCATGGAATTGGGATGTGAAATTTAAGTGGTGTATTGGGGAAGTAATAAGAATAATTTTGGTATAAATAACTTTTCCCAATACGGCACAATCCTCGCGAAAATTAAGAAAAACTAAAAACCAAAAATCTCATATAATCTTGGATCTAGCCAAGTTACGATGTTCATTTGTGTTTTAAAATATGTAGCATAAGAGGCGCTATCGATGCTATTAACATCATTATTGCTTATCATACTTGGTTTATGAGAAATAATTCTTTTTCTAAGTATCCGGCTTAAAATATGATGATTTTCAAAAATTTATATCTCAGAAACTAGGCTTGATAGCTTAATGGGGATTCGAAATTCTGTTTTAAAATGATTTTATCTATTAGCCTCTTTAATAAAAATGCGATGTCCGAAAAAAGGGCTTCATAAAACACTGTGTGCTGTGCCGCCAATGGGCGCCGGGCCTTATATGCCTGTCATTTTTTTTTTTTTTTAAAAACGTTGCCCCACACTAGGAATTTCTCCTGTATCGTGGGTGCGTTTACAAACATTTAAAACTCACATACACAAACAGCCAGACCCGGAACAACTACCTGTATATCATACAAATATTTGTTCCGTGCGGGGATCGAACCCGCGACACGCAGCGCAGCAGCCAATCGCTCAGCCACTGCGCCAACCGTGCCGCCTGTCATTACTTTGTTAAATACCTACAACAAATACACAGGCAAACAGTGCGATTTAAAACTTCGCTTTTGCATCAGGCGTTTCACTTCCAAAGTATATTATTTGTAGTCTTCTTTCTTTTCCGTGTGGTTAGTGCGTAACCTGGTGTCAGGTAGTGACCGTGTGGTATGTTCCAGAAGGCGGGCTCATAGCGCAGCTGAGCGCCAAGCTGGCGCCGGCGCTGTCTCCGCGCACAGCTCGCCGCGCCATCTCCAGCATCTCTCCTGCCGACCCGCCTTCCAAGGGGAAAGGTAACGTAAAACATACAAACTGTCTCATATATTTTGTTTTCACAAAAAACGACAAAATGCACAGCAACTTAATTGTTGGTCCCGTTGTAAATATTGATCAAAATTATGAATAAAATGAGGTGTTCATTATTTGCCTGGTATCCTTACTGTGATATCCCTTGCTGCCGTTTGCTGGTATATCAAAATCATCTAAAACAGGGATGCAATGAGTAACTTTGGTGATCATTACTCGGGTCTGTTATAAGAACGGCACGGTTGGCCCAGTGGCTGGACGATTGGCTGCTGCGCTGCGTGTTGTGAGTTCGATGCCCGCTCGGAACAAATGTTCGTATGACCACAGGTAGTTGTTCCGGGTCAGGTGAGTTTATACTGCAGAAATTCCTATTGTGGGGCAAAGTTTTTTTTTAAATAAATAATAATTACAATAGGCACTATACATCACTACGCCCTCCCCCTTGTGAAGCAAAAATGTGATATTTAATAATAATGCTTTCTTTCCGTCAGGTACAATCCCAGTGCAGCCCGCGTTCCTGGACAAGCTGTCCGCGACGATACAGCAACAACGACGACAGTTGGAGACCACGCGCGCTAAGAGTGTGCGCGAGATGATCAACCAACATGCGCAGGTATGTACAATTTATTTAGAAACTGTTATTCTACGTTACCCCACTGAGGAGCTCGTGGATAAATAAAAACAGCCGCTCGGATCGATCTTTAGGTTAAGCCGCGCTTGCATAGGTTGATCCCTGGATGGGTGACCAACCATTACATACCGAATTTCCTCTGTGCCTCGGAAAGCACTTTAAGCCGTTGGTCCCGGCCGTCATTTGTAAAACTTTAGTAGTCAGTGATAGTCAGTGGCCCGAAAGTCTGACAACCAGTCTTACCAAAGGGTATCGTATTACCCAGTATCTACTAACTGGGCTGTGACGGTCAGATAGGCAGTCGCTCCATGTAATATACCGGTATTCAGCTGCATCCGGTTAGACTGGAAGCCGACCCCACATAGTTGAGAAAAGCCTAGACAGATTATGGTCGCGGTATTGTTGTTACTTGAGGTATCAGCTAGATTTTTTTTTAGTTTTTGGTTAACTTCAGAGACATGCAGAGTATCCTATTCCAGTAATGCTTAGTCTTTTGAAATTCATCATCATCATCCATAGCCCGCTCGACTTCACCCACTGCTGCGTATAGGCCTCTCCTTGCTTGTGCCAAGTTCCACGCTCTTGTCCCAGTCCCATTCAGAATATTCCCGCGATGGCAACAACATCGCTAAAGACTTCTAAGGCGCGAACTGTACAGAAACGGCGTAAGGTGAAGGCGCGGCGCAGGCGCAGCGCAGGCATGATGCCGCTTCAAAACGTTTTCATACAAAATTTAGTAGGCGACGTGTCGTGAATTACACTCAAGCAGCGCGCCGTTCTTTCGTTTCGTTATCCGTTTCCCGCCTGCGCCGCGCCTTCACCTTAGGCCGTTTCTGTATAATTCGCGCCTAAAATTACAAACCACAAAAGTACCAACAGAAGAAATATGACGTTATTGTGTGACTATGACATGTATACTACCTATGTACCTACCCAGTCTACCTATAACTGACCTAGATCATTGACACATCGTGTCACTGTAATTTGACTCATACAAATATAGAGCGCCACGTGGTTTAGTAACACCTAATGGTTTTCCCCATAGAACAATAATACAGGGTGTAAACAGACCCTTCACCAAGCCGTCAACCAAGCATTATGTACATCAATCTAAATAACTTAACGCAAAAATTGTTGCTGGGAAACGACTTTTTTTTTTGGGGTGAATAATCACGTTTTACGGAAAAAAAAACTCAATGTAACGCACTCTAAATATTGTGCTGATGGATGCATTGAATACTGAACGGATCATGGAGATATTAAAAGTAAAATTGTAACCTTAAACAGTAGTATTTAAAAAAAAAAGGAGTGGAAAAGTTGGAACTTTGACCTCCAATATCTCCGTAACTAGAAGGTTCCCAGGTATGGTCTAGAACAAAAAAATGATCGCAATGACGGGGAGAACAAGTGCCTTTCGGCTTCGTTAAGGGTCTTTTTACACCCTTTGTGTGTAGGTACTTTGGCCAAACTTTTAGAAAAAAAAAAAACATATTTTATTTACTGTTTTATGTAGGTAATGAGGCCTTGAGTTCGAGCGAAGTGTTATTGGGTTTTTCCATCAGGAATTTCTCAGTAGCAGCCACGCAGTCTAGTTTTGAACCCAGTTGACGGCAATAGGCTCGCCACCTATTACATGGGACTTAAAATATAACTGGTGTACTATTGAATACACCTCTGCATAATCTTCCGGTGATTACAGGCGATGTGTGAATCCGGCTAGCTAAGAGATTCGGTCATTATGTTACATGTTGTTCTAATGTTAAAGATTTAAGGTCTATTCTCTGTTTCCAGCCGGACCCCCGAATCTGCCACACGTCTCTGATGGAACAAATCAAACGCGGCGCAACGTTACGTCGCAACAAGCACTGCAACGACAGATCTGCGCCTAAAATACGTTAGGTAACTATACTTTTATAATTAACTAGCTGTTTCGTCCGCGTGAAATTTTATAGCCTATAATCTTCCTCGATAAATGGACTATCCAACACTAAAAGAATTTTTCAAATCGAACCAGTAGTTCCTGAGATTTATCGTTCAACCAAACAAACAAACTCTTCAGCTTTATAATATTAACAATATAGTACAGGTTTCTATTTGGGGGAGTTCAGAATGATGAAAATGAAAATGAAAAATGAAATCTTTATTTGTAGACATAGGTCGTACTGAGGTGTTACAAATAAATATAATATAGCGAATCCATCTAAGTCTTGCGTTGAAGCGAACAAATTAAATCCATACTTATAATCAATTAATAATTATCAATTCAATGAAAATTCAATATAATAACAAAAGAGTACATAATGTCAGAATAATATAAATAAAAAAATGATAAAAAGAAAATATTTATTTAATATGTGTATTATCACTGAGGAGGAGCTCGTGACTAAATAATAACAGCCGCTCGGGTCGATCTTTAGGTTAAGCCGTGCTTGCCTAGGTTGGTCTGTGGATGGCTGACCACCCATTACATACCGAGTTTCCTCCGTGCCTCGGAAAGCACGTTAAGCCGTTGGTCCCGGCTGTCTTTTGTAGATCTCTGACAGTCGTTACAGGTAGTCAGTGGCCCGAAAGTCTTACCAAGGGGTATCGTATTACCCAGTACTAACTGGGTTGTGGAGGTCAGATAGGCAGTCGCTCCATGTAAAATACTGGTATTCAGCTGCATCCGGTTAGACTGGAAGCCGACCCTAACATAGTTGGGAAGAGGCTAGGCAGATGATGATGATTAATATCTCTGAGTACATGGTAATCGTTTGTGCTTCGGCGTCCCTTCCACCGTGTATGTGTGTACTTATTATAACTGTCTATTGCAAAACCATTCCTTATCCACATAAGAACCTACTAAAACAACGTCAATGTCACAAATAAACATTTCCAGCAACTGTTTCTTTTTCCTCATTATGTACTATTTTCGTTCGCTACGGTATTCCCACAGTTATTAAAACTGTACAAAAGATTTTCTATGTTTAATAATAATGACGTTAAGGCATAACTCATCCCTTCTTATCGTTTGCGATGCGCCAATGTCCGGCTAATTGGGCCTCCCCAAAGTACGGAATTTATAAAAAACATCGTCAGGTTAGTCATCAGCGGCTGCAGTAACATACTCAATATGAGTGGCGACGCTTTACAGTCGAGAAATGAAACAGTTAATTATTTATTTATAATGGGTGTTAAAATACTCTTAACGAAGCCGAAAGGTACTTGTCGTCCCCGTAGTTAAGATATTTTTTTTTCTATTATGGGTCAAAGTTCCAATACAGATCTTCAAAAGCTATTTTTCTTTCTACTGCCTCGTTGGTCTAGTGGCCGCAAGCGCGACTGCTGATGAGGTCCTGGGTTCGATTCCCGGGTCGGGCAATGAGATATTGGGTTTTTCATCAGAAATTTCTCAGTAGCAGCCACGGAGTCTGGATTTTAGCCCGGATGATGGCAATATGCTCGCCCTCCTCTCACTACATGGGACTTAAACATAACTGGCGAAATGTGAAAACACTGTTTACAACTAAACTTATACTGTCACTTGCATCGGGAAGAATAAAAAAAAATGTTAATCCTTTCTTATCTTTTTCTTAATATCGGGATCTCAAAATAATGAACAATCACGGAAAATATCCCGTAAGTGACAGTATAAGTTTTTTTTTTGTGGGTGTACTATTAAAGAAAGAAAGAAAACATATTTATTGGCGCATTGGCACATGCCAGCAGTGCACACAACGACAAACACAAAAATTAAAAAAACTTAAAATTACACAGTAAAAAGGTAAAAACTAAACAGAAAAAAAAAGAGATAATATTGTGTCTCACGGCTGCGCCAAATAAGCCCAGTTCAGCAAACTGCCGAGCAGCTAGTGCCCGACGCTGGTTTTTAACTGGACCTGAGATGATATTAGGTACACCTCTGCCTAACCATTCGGAGATTACAGGCGTGATGTTATGTTAATTATTTTTCTTTCTCATAATTTTTGCAACTTCACTTTTATCCTCAATATGTACTATTTTCGTACGCTACGGTATTTCCATATTTACAAATCTGTACAGAAAATTTTCTATGTTTAATTCTAATGACGTATGACATAACTCATCCCTTCTTATCGTTTGGGATGTGTTAATTGGGCCTCCCCATAGCACAGATTTTATTAAATCACCGTCATCTACGGTGTGGTAAAATATCATTACCTTAATACACACATCACGCCTTTTTCCCATGGGGTTGGCAGAAACCACAGAACGCCACCTGCTACGATCCTTGCATACTCTTTATGCCTCGTCCACGTTCATACATCTGGTCATACACGCACGCTTGTTGCTTTTTTTTCGGATGGTAAATCATCAAATGACACCCCTCCCCCCCTCCCCCCCCCGCCGCTCCATTGATTCCATGCTGTTTGTGTCGCATCATTCATGAACTTACGGGGCCAAAAAACTGTCAAGAACATCATCATCATTCTTCTACCCTTATCCCAATCTATTTGGGGTGGCGCAGCATGTCTCCTTCTTTCATACTCCTATATTAGTCATCACCTCATGACTCACCCCCTCAAACTACTAAATGATACATCTGGCTGCACCCATCGTATTTAAACACCCCTTTTTTTCGGATGGGAAACACGAACACTCCCGCTGCCCTGGCAGGCACACTTGTTGCTTAACATTATTCATCGCCTTAATAAATTATCTTAAATTGATTAATTACCTGATAGACTACACATAGCCTGTACCTCTAGGTATACAAAGAAGGCGATAAGACCGCTCCCTGTTACATGGCACTTAACTATAACTGGCGACATCTGCGTGTATTAGGTACGCCTCTGTCTAATCCTTCGGGAATTACAGGCGTGATGTTATGTTATATGCCCAGTCTCCTGACCGCGCCTCCGCAGGTGCGCGCAATGCGAATTGATAACGTTATATTGTCACGGCTAAATATATTGATGAGTATTTTTACCTGTCAATGATGTTGTTTCATACGCAAAATGACCTCAATTTTAGATATTCATCCGTAAAATAACGGACGTAGGCTGGCACGAAATGTTCATTGTTAATTAAAACACATTAAAAATATAATTATAAATTTATTTTATTTTGTGTATGTGTATTGTGTAAGTATATAAATGTTCGAAAACAAGCAGTTATTTTTTTTAAGATATTATTTTCTACCCTATCACATTAATTTTGTCCTATTTAACCCAAAGGTTGACTAGTAGAGAATACTTTGTGGCATTAATTCCGCCTATGTACTATTGTACATGAAGTATAAATAAAAAAAAACGTAACTGGCGAAACGTACCCCATTTCACCACTTCCCCGATTCGATTCGCAATCGACCGGCACGTTACTATGCGGTATGCATTCGTTCCTGTCGGCACACTAGGTAGTATTCTTTTTTAATATTAAATAGGTTGATTCTAGTGTCTCTCATAGTTCTTAAATACACACTACTAACCCATATGGACTCGTTTTCGAAATAAATATTTTATTGATTGATTGATTTACCACAATCTTGTCCTGAAGACGAGATGAGGTCGACGATGGAATGAGCTAACCCAAAAGAAGCCTATTAAATCGCGTCTTAAATAGATTGGGGTCATATGAACTTACTTAGTATTCGGAACTAAAGCCGACCTGAAGAGAATACTGCTTACATAATATAACATTCAAATTTGTCACCCGGCTCGGCTAACTAATGCCGACCGAACAAGTGTGTAGGAGGAGCTCGTGGCTAAATAATAACAGCAGCTCGGGTCGATCTTCTGGTTAAGCCGCGCTTGCCTAGGTTGGTCTGTGGATGGGTGGCCATCCATTACATACAAATTTTCGCACGTTCAGCAGTTGGTCCCGCCTATCGTATCTATATCTGTCAATGGTTACAATCAATGGCTTGAAATTCTGACAGCCAGTCTTACCAAGGGGTACCGTTTTACACAGTACTAACTGGGTTGTGGAAGTCAGATTGACCGCCGTCCATGTAAAATTCTGGTATTCCACTGCATCCGGTTAGACTGGAATCTCACCCCAACACTTTTGGGAAAAGGCTAGGCAGATCAACAAGTGTGTAAGATGCCTCACAGTCTACATATTATACTTTAAATTCAGAACTTTTGAATAACAAAGCGAATTAATAACGTTTAATTTATGTTGGGGTCGGCCCCAACTATGTTGGACTCGGCTTCCAATCCAACCGGATGCAGCTGAACTGGACTGAGTCGATACCGTTATAAATTGTAATAGCTAAATATATCGATGAGTATTTTTACCTGCCAATTAATTTACACAATGACGTCAATTTGGATTAGACACAGGAAAGGCTAAAAAATTAAATGCCTGTTGTAATTTAAAATCAAGTGTCATTACGGTGATTAGCTAATCGGGAAACACAGATGCCCTTATTTAATGAATGTAACAATTTAATGAGATCATCACAGTTTGAGCTTAATATTCTATCAAGATTTTTTCAGTAGCAGCCAAGTAGTCTGGATTTGTGCCCGGTTGATGGCAACAGGCTCGCCCCCTATTACATGGAACATAACTGGCGAAATTGGGTGATTTTTTTTGCATAATGTGCCTGCTCTTGACCTCAATAACGCCTGATGCTGTTGTTGACTTTAGAAATGCTCAAACCGAAGTAATAACATTAACCACAATTAGGTATGACCTCTGCCTAACCCCTCGGGGATTACAGGCGTGATCATAAGTTATCAGTAGCGAAAGGTAAATTTTTGTAAGAGGGAAGCCGGAGGTCATAATCTTTAATGTTTAATTATAAAAAGACACCTAACGAAGGCGAAAGGCACTTGTTCTCCTCGTCATTGCAATATTTTTTTTGTTTAGGACCATACCTGGGAACCTTCTAGTTACGGCGATATTGGAGGTCAAAGTTACAATTTTTTCACAAGTTTCTTTTGGAATACTACTGTTTAAGGTTTTATCTTTACTTTCATTACTTCCATGACCCGTTTACTATTCAAAGCATCCGTCAGCACCAAGTTTTGAGTGCGTTACACTGAGTTTTAGCGTAAAACGTGATTCTTCACCTCAAAAAAAAAGTTGTTACCCAGCAATAATTTTTACGTAGGGTGACTTAGTTTGATGTACATAATGCTTGATTGACGGCTTCGTGAAGGGTCCATTTACACCCTGTATCATTTGTCTATAGAATACTGATTGTGCCATTTCAAAGGGAAGCCGGTAGGAATCGAGTTGTATGGAACCTTCGCCACTGTATGCTATGCAATTATGAATGGTAAACAAAAATCCGCAATACGTAGAATTGCAATTTTGATAAAACTGAGGAAAAAACAACATAACTCCAAGTTATGAGTTAATCGAAACCCGCGCATTTGTTGCGAGTACTCAAATGTCTTTATAGGAAAGATATTTGTTTACATTATATACCCTATGACGTTCTAAATATATAAGTTAATGTTCGCATCAATATGTGACGTCTATTTATAAGACAAAGTTGTGTTTAGTGAAAACCTGTATGATATAATTATAGTGTAATGCTTTGGTTCAGGTAATAACTGAGCTATTTATTGTTCATTTGTGTTGCTGTGTGATTTTTGGTATTTTGTGACGTGGTAAATGACGACTTGTTAGATTTCAGAAGCATATCAAAAGCGTCATGTTTTTAATCAAAGTTGCAAGGTTTTACCTGTTTAGGTCACTTGTGTCATCAGAAAACTGTTGTAGACTTAAGCTCATCATCATCATTCGTGTGCCCTTATCCTAATTCATTTGGGGTCGGCGCAGCATGTCTCCTTCTTCCATAGTTCTCTATTACTCGTCATCTCATCAGACACCTCCTTTCTTGCCATATCATCCATCACACAGTCCATCCATCCGTTCTTTGGTCTTCCTCTACTCCTATACTCATCCACATTCATACTCAAAACTAAAGAAAAGCTCATGCCGTAGAAATAACATTAACCAGTCAACTAGGTGGTAGCGTTGATTGCCCAAGTGGACTTTTAGTGTCTTCATTCGCACATACATCTACCTAGTCTTTTCCCAACAATGTCGGGGATGGTTACCGGATTCAGTTGAATACCACTATTTTACACGGAGCGACTGCCTATCTGACCTCCACAATTCAGTTAGTTCTGGGTAATACGATGAGAGAGAGAGAGGCTGGTTCTCATACTTTCGGGTCACTAACTACATAAGTCATTTATTTCAGAACAACATACATCGTATAGAAATTTAGTAAAATAAAATAAAAAATAAAAAAGTACCATTAAAACATTAAAAATCGAAAAACATTTCAAAAATCGAAAACCGCGGACCGACCGGCCGTTTTTGAATAACAAATTCAAGAACGGTAATAATACATAGCTACCGTCAAAGATCTACAGTTGACGGCCGGAACCAAGCAACGGCTTAACGTGCATTCCGAGGCACGAAGGGTATGTAATGGGTCCATCACCATGGGCCATGGACCATGGTGATGGACATCCTCGAACCGACCTTGAAGATCGACCCGTACGGCTGTTACTATTTAGCCACGAGAAAAATATAATTTTAATACGATCCGAAATAAATTAAGGAAGATTTACTCTCACGGTGACAATTAATTGTTACTGATACATGTATTAATGTTATTGTTCCATATATGTATATAGCCTATTGTCAAAATACTTACCTATTCACTGAGGTTTTTCCAAAGTTTGTTATTTATAATATTTTTTTTATAAATTACAATAGTTCATAGTAAAGTTATAAACAAATCAGTATGCTTAGTGCGAGTTTTTTTTACGTATCGAGCGCGTTAACGTTTACGCAAATTAGTATGGCGCTGGGTATCCGCCACCTAGCGGCACGAATTGTCGCTTACCCAGCGCCATACTAATTTGCGTAAACGTTAACGCGCTCGATACGTAAAAAAAACTCGCACTAAGCATACTGTTCGTAGGTATGCATAGCCATTTACGTCAAGAATTTTATTTTTTTCTGTGTGCGTAAAAGTATAGTCAACCTCGTAATAACTTAACATAATATAATAAGCTTGTAATCCCTGAAAGGTTAGGCAGAGGTCTACTAGTACACACGGCGGCACATGAAGCTGTAAGTTTCCAGTATAACATGGCCTCGCTTTGTATAAATTTTCCGTACAACGAGAGATCCGTATAAACTGGTTTTGTATAGGTTGATTGGCCGTGGTGCATACCCCACATTTCGACATTTATGCTTTAGTTCCATTTTATTGGGCATAAGCCTATTACTATGACATGTATTGTCAACAATGTAAAAAATTGCATAGGAAAAATTTGTAAGTATAGGATATTACAACTAAAAATGGAAAAATAATAAACTTTTTTGAAAAAAATAAAACCGACTTCAAAAAACACCAAACAAACAACAGAAAAATAACTTTAGCTTCAGAAGTCGCAGACACGGTCAGATTTTGAAGTCGGTTTTATTTTTTGCAAAACAAACATTTTTCAAACAAAATAAATAGAATAAAACTGTTAACGAAATAGGATTTTATTATAAATATTGGTGCTCTAATCTTAGGTATAATTTGCACTAATTCGCATCTTCGCAAAACCGCCTAGATATTTCAGGAATTTAACAGGATATGGTAATAACTAAACTTCCACTGAAGTTGCCATATTAGTCGGGGCGATAAGGCTCTGAAGTGAACTTCTATTATTAACATTATTGGAATAGTTAGTGTAGAAATAACCCAGTATTTCCAATAATTAAATTGATCAAATTCCTAGGTAACCAAATCGTTACAAATACCATTAAGTTTAGGCCTGATTAGGTTTTGCCTGCGGCTTCGCTCGTGTTTTGGTCGGAAATTATCCCACTGGGACGTTTTAAATATATCCTACTAGCTGTTGCCCGCGACCTTCGTCGTATATCACGCTATATATATAGCCTATAGCCTTCCTCTTTAAATGGGCTATCCAACACTAAAAGAATTTTTCAATTGGAACCAGTAGTTCCTGAGATTAGCCCGTTCAACCAAACTCTTCACCTTTATAATTTATATAGATTCGGATTCATGTAGCCTCCCATTAGTGAAAGAATTTTCGGAATCGGATTAGTAGTTCCGAAGATTGCCTCCTACATCCAAACATACAATCTTCTCCTATTTATAATAAGAAGTTTATATAATAAAATTCCTAAGAGTGAAATTATTGAATTTAAGTTTAATTTTTGAAAATTCCAATGAAATAAGTTACATAATAAAATTCCTACATAAATGTGTTGTTTTGATACAATATAAACAATATTTTAGCTAGAAATACATAGTAAACAAATCATTTTTCTGAAAATGATTGTTGTAATATTTCCTATTCTACAGAAACGTTACCATAATACACTCAACCAGAAGAAGAATAAATATTACGAATAAGAACTTAATTGCATTTACTCATAGATCATTTTTCCTTGCTTGAAACAGAACCAGGTCATTCCCGGCGGATCAATCCAATCTAAAATTAACGGTATTATCAAAGTGTTAAGGTTGATATTCGCATAACAACATTAAAAACAATAATTATTGTATTCTAATAAAACTGCATACAAAATTCAGCTTAGTATTTAAGAATTTAAAGTCGACATTTGCCCAGCAAAATATATTTGTTTTCTTTGAGAACTCGAAAGGTTGTCAATAGGTTTAACAAAACTATACGTCACAGAGACGTAACAAGCGTTTGTTCACCTGTTTTTACGTAGAAAATGAACTCAGAGCAATAATATCTTTAGGTTCCTAATAATAACGTAGGTTTTAAGGTAAATCAAAAAGCATAATTATTCTAGAACTAATCATTCGAAAATTTGTGACATACACTGTGACGCCATCTGTATTCCATATTATACGAACTGCGCGGCATACCTGACGTCACGCGAAATCCTGAATCGAGCTAAAGTGGAGCTAAACTTAAACTCAAAGCATTCAGCGACGTCTAGGTGCCTATCGAAATAACCGAGCCTACTAAAAATTCTCCTTATAATATAATTAATAAATTAACAATTAGGGATTCTAGAATCATGTACTGAACTAATGGTAACAATATGTGCGACGATGTCTATCATCCGCCACCATGTATATCAGCTATACAAATAAAACAATCAGCTGTTAGCCACGTGACGCCGTTCTGTCTCCCACTATGCTCTGCCTACCCACTAATGCATGGTACGATAGTACTGAGACAGAACGGCGTCACGTGGCTAACAGCTGATAAAGTCACAGGCGCGCGAGCGCGAATTTCATACGACTGTTGTGTTATTGGGATAAAAGAGAACGAGTAGGTATAAAAAAAATGTTTCTTTGGGAAAGTTGTATGTTATCATGAGGGTGTAAATAGACCCTTAACGTAGCCGAAAGGCACTTGTTTTCCCTGTCTTTGCGATCATTTTTTTTTGTTAAAGACCGTACCTGGGAACCTTCTAGTTACAGAGATATTGGGGGTCAAAGTTCCAACTTTTTTTTAAATACATGTTTTTAATGTAAGATTTTTACTTTACACACCTCCACGACCCTCGTACTATTCAATCCACCCATCAGCACAATGCTTTGAGTGCTTTCCATTGAGTCCTACCGCAAAACGTGAAACACCCCAAAAAAAAAGTCGTTTCCCAGCAATAATTTTTGCATAAAGTTACTTCGTTTGATGTACAGAATGCTTGGTTGACGGCTATGTGAAGGGTTTGTTTACACCCTGTATTATTTTGAGAAGAAGTAAGAGTTTAAATTTCCAGTCGCCACTCACCCTGCCACCGACGCCAAAAAACCAACCCTTGGAGCAATATACAGTCCACACATTAAAACCCCAACATGTATGATGATGATGTGGGTATTTCATTAAAATAGTAGGTAATTTCTATCGCTGTGTTAAGAATAACAGTGAAAATTGTACCGCAGACAAGTTTTAATAATTTATATTACCAACGAATTGACCACATTTGTACACAGTTCCGTGAATTAACTGGTGTAATGTTTCGAGTAAGGAAGTCGAGATGTAATTACGTATTTGTGGTATAGGGATTAGCCTATACATTTTTCTGTATTTAGTGTTTCAATTCTCAATTCTTTATTGCGTACCAGAATGGATGTAGTTGGTGGGGAAATAAATAGATTAGTTATAATTATGGACCGTGTCGGGCACCGCATAAACCGCTTACCGCTTATTTATTGTGTGTACAGATGTATAAGTAAAATAATTGATGAAAAATAGCTCAGTTTTCCAACTACATACTGTTAAAATTAAGTACAATGTAGATCAATAAACGAAGCGACAGGCAAAGTAAACAAATTATAAAAGTCAGCAATAGGGATGTTTCCTGTGAAAAAAATATGATTCTATTTAGTCCGTCAGTTAGATTATCGAAAAATAAAATACATATTTTTTGTTTTATCAAATCAATAAAAATTGACGAAGATAAAACACATCAAAGATCATGAGTGGGTGCCTGTGACGTCGCTACGGCGGTAAAAACTCAGTAGACTTTACTTACAAGTATGACGTCACACGAGTTTTCGACGCACTGTATCGTCTTCATTTTAAGTTTTCGTGAAAAAAGAAAAAATACGTGTCCAATATTTTTTGTAAATCTATCTGACGGACTAATTAGATTATTTCAGGAAACATCCCTATTTCTGAAAAGCTGACGATCTTTAAGTTCTGAACGCTTTATAAAAACCCACTGATTTAACATTCCCGAGAATACTAACAGTGACGTACTTTTTAAATAAATACGATACCAATAAAAAGTCAAACAATCGTAAAGTCCGATATTTCCTCAAACTGTAAAATACGGCACATCACATCATAATCACTACGTACATAATTGTCATAATAAATGATGTCACTAATGTTATCACGTCAGCTTGAATTACGAAGCCATTTATCTAGTGTGTTGTTCAAACAGGCGGTGACGGCCAGTTTGACACCTACCTATCTACTGTGTATCGTCAGATTCACGATAACAAAAACACAGGATAATTAATTATTGTCCTATTTAGATTCCAACTCTATCGGTACGAGCATATAAAAGCAAAATATGTGACGTCACATTAGGGAGGGAGGAATCTCACAAATGTGACCAGCTGTGATAAAAATGGGGGGTGGAGGCTCAAAAAAATCATGAAATACGTGTGACGTAATTTATGGATGGCCCCTTAACCTTGACTGGTAGAGAATCCCTTGCGGCATTAAGTCCGCCTATGTACCACTATATACAGTCGTAAAAAGATTGCTGCCCCATACAAAATTAACTATTTTAAAAAAGTACTGGGTAAAACGATACCGCTTAGTAAGATGTAAGTTGTCAGACTATCGGACCACTGACTACCTGTTGCGACTGCCAAAGATTTACAAATGACAGCCGACAGAAATGGATTAACATGCTTTCCAAGGCATGGAGGAAACTGGATATTTAATGGATGGTCCCCCATCACGGACCGACCTTGGCAAGGGTTGCTTAATCTTGACCCGTGCGGCTGTTATTATTTAGCCATGATCTTCTCACTTCGTATAAAATACTGATTATACAATATGATTTCTGTCTTACTTTATTGCGCAATATTTAGTCGTAGAAATTATAGTGCATTTGTGGTTTATATCAACAGTCATTAGTTAGGTAAATTGAAATATAGCGGCGCATTTGTCTAATAGGTAGGTGAATATTGCAACATTATTTCTTCCGTGGAAAGGATGACAAAATGTTGAAGTAATAGTTGATACAGTGCACACAGTTTGCAGCTATCTAATTGTGTAACTAAGATTCATATTACAGAACGTCGCTCAGAACTCAAGCATTATTTAAAACTAGAGTCAAGACATTTGATCGGTTACAACGTATTTTAAACAATGCTTGAGTCTTGAATGTCGTTCCGTAATACGGGCCTAAGTCACAACCACAGCTGTAAAGCCCGTTCTGTAATACGGGCCTTAGAGCTGTGGTTCTGTAATACGGACCGAAGTCAAGATGCTATTTCGGCCGTGCCGAATATAAGGCAGCTTTTTGGCCGAAGCCGAAACTGCGGTCGAAACCATAAAAGGGGATCAATGAAGATACGGGCCGGTCCGAAAGTGGTAAGAAACTTCGAAATGAGCCCTATTCCGTATTATGTTCTGATGCATAAATTTGAAAACACAGTGGGAGTTAGGTTGTTATGTGTTGTCATTCATTTTTAGTTCGGCCAATAACTAATCTTAAAAATCGAGTAGGAAACGGTTTTCTGTGAATAGAGTGTAGGCGTCCAGGAACCAAAACTTCGATCGATGTCTCTACGTTTATTAACATAACATTATACCTATATTCCGTGAGAGGTTGGGCACTGGGCTGACGCGTATGGACAGTTACACCTCCACTTCACCAGTTATGTTTCTCTCTTCAATCCTCCATAACACAGCGACCAAACTATCAACATGATTCGTCATCATTATTTTGTTTTTACTAATAAAACATACTTTTGTTGACAGGATGAATGAGACATTGAAGAAAACCGCAACATTCAATGGCATATAATTTTCACCGGACATAACAAGTAAGTATACCGAGTTTTCGAAATATCGAAAAATATAAGACATGAATATTTTCTATGAAAAATGGAATACGGATTTTTGGAAAACTAGGGTAAAATGTTTGTTGTTTCTGTATAATCAGCCTATAATGTTCCCACTGCTGGGACACAGGCCTCCTCTCTATGAGAGGGAGTGGCTCATACATTCATAATCAACCACGTGGCCCCAGTGCGGTTTGGTCGATACCAGTCATGCTCGAACGTCTGGTTCTATGACAGGCTGTTTACTCATCATTTTTCGTCATTTTAATGATGAAAAGTGCATTTTCTTTTTGCACAATAATGATGATAGTTCCATGCAACTTATTATGATTCTTGTAGTTTTTAATAAGTGAACGACTAAGAATGACTAAGTTTTTGTGGTTTCTAAGATGTCTTTGACGGGCTAAAATGTACATAGTAAATAACACGTATCAATGTTGCCACTTCAAAAAATAAAATAAAATATGGCAACACTTTTGATGGTGGTGATTTCAAAATAATTTATATTACGGGCAATAATGATTTAAAATTGCCCCATTTTTAGCTGCCCATAACATATAACATCAATCTTGTTCTCCCCGAAGAGCTAAGCAAAAGTGTACTTTTAGTACGTATCAGGAGATAGCGCCATTTATATTGGCCCTATCTTTCCGAATAGTTCCAGAAATTGGTATTCCTTGTTTTCATAGTTAAAAACATATCCCTAAAAACGAATAGGGTTCAGGACAATAGTGTATAAGATTTTCAAAATATAAATTTATAGATTTTAAGGAAAAATAATATCAATTGTTAACATTGTATTCAAATGATTCATTTTTGTTTTGCTATTAAAATATTTTTTTATTAACAAATTGTAATCTACCGATTTGATAGACTTTACTGTTGTCCGTAAAATGTAATGGAATGGTAGCACCAATTGCAATTGATAAAAGAATGCAAGTTGCTTCCAATTAATTCAATTGAAAAATTGCTTTCAGTTAATTATGTTAAAAATTACTTTACATTGCTTTCAACTAAAAATTGCTTTAATTGGTTTCAATTAAATTGTAAATCGCAATTGATGGTACCCAAATCTGTCAATGTTCGTGTTTTCTAACATTTTGTAGTATACTATTATCTAATGTGAGAATTCTTTGAGAAATATACACTAACAACATATCTTTTGACTTGAAAATATCTCTTCTTAGTAAGGAATTTCACTAATGCGATTGTGCGACTGAAAACTGCGCCATTTTTGTGTATTTTTGAATAATTTACAAACAATTTTGATACAATTGTGTTGAGCACAATTTTATTTACTATTTATATTATATTACAATAATAATTTTGTTATATTTTATAAAGTTTAATCATAGTTTAAACCTTAGTATTTTAAGATAAAAACAGAACTCTGAGACACATATCCTTAACAAATGTTTTAGTCTGAAAATCGAGCTAAATTCACATAATCGCATTAATGAAAACACCCTTTAAAATTGAGTGTCTGTAAAATTAATATCTTTGCATATATTAATATACTATACATATATGTCACAATGTTTATAATATTTATACATATATATTTAAATATAGCGTTTTATAGATCAATATTGTAGTTTTTTAGGTAGACAATGTTTTCCCGCTGCATGTAAAGGTAAAAATAGCTTGTCGACATGTAAGTTTCAGCGAGGAACATAGGTTGCTTATATGCTACCTTTTTGCAGAAAATTCGACTTTAAGGGCAATTAGCCCTCAAAGGCGATTTTTTTCCGACTTTAAGGCCTATATTGACCTTAAAATCGGACTTTAACAGTGTGAACGTGTAACGGCAGGAGGCTAACATTTCATTAATAAAAAAAAAACATAGTTTTATATATATCTTAGAAACTATTCGCTCGTTTGATTTTTATCTCTTTTCTATACTTTGCAACGAGCAGTACTGAATGCTAGTTTATATGTAATATAGTGTAAGCGTGTTTATAGCTGTGTAGGGTAGATGTTCACATATCTGAGTTGAATTGTAATGAACGTCCATTTTTAATGTCACCGAATTAACTTCCTCCTGTTGTATATGTTTGTTTTAGTGGAAATTACTTCTAATTATAACTTTTTAATTCGTAAAGACTCCCGAGGGTTCCGTCGGGAGTCTCACGTTAACTGAACTCCAATTCAATTATTTTCGAATCTCGAATACTAAACGACTGCTCAATTTGATCGTTTATAATTGGTTGTTTCAGTCGACCAATCGCTGTACCTATTATATGACAGCTATTTATTGATGACTTTTAATGACGCGACAATATTCGGTGTTCCCTAAATGACTTTATCAAATACATTTGATTTAGAAACTGAATTATTTCTTTGGCTATAATGTTATCATTGAAGATTTTCGGGGAAGCTTGTAAGTTTATTTTTTGTTAATTTTACTGAAAACGTGTAAGTACTTTAATTTGGTACGTTATACAAGACTTTATCATCTGATGAAAGTAAGAAGTACTCATTGCTTTTTTAACATTGTCAACAAATGACTAAACTCTGGGAACTAAAACCTCTAGCTTTCATTTAATTGCGTTTGAAATAAATTTGCGTACTAAAAGTATAGCATTTCGCAACTATTTTTAATACTTTTTATTTTCTTTGATGATTAACATGGATCTTATGAAAAGCTGTTGTATATCGTTATTTCAATATCGATATCCAGGTATCAACTACATTAATTAAGTCACGACTTTTCCTCATTATGGGTAGGTAGATCCTTACATACTTCTTTTGCTTTGTACACGCTCATACATCTCATACACTCACGTTAGGTATCGATCGACCAAACGGTGTAATGTAACAAAACATTAAAGGTGGTCATGTCATGCAACATGTCATTCAATTTGTGACAATATACTTTAGTGAGTACATATCCAAATACTTCAATACTTCTAAATTATTAAAATATTACTCACATACATTGGGTTAATGCTTGGTTGACGGATATGTGAAGCGTCTGTTTACACCCTGTAGAGCGTCTGTCTATCTGACATCCATAACCCAGTTAGTACTGGTTGTCAACACCCCTCAGTAAGACTGGTTGTCAGTCTGTCTAGCCACGGCATATCTGTAACGACTGTCAAAGTTTAGTACTCTTATTATTATTGGTAGGTAGTACTGTTGAGAAATTAAAAAGGTGAATTAATTACTCTGTGTCGAGTAGGTACTACATAAGTTCAAGGAAAATGTTAAATTGTGGTTTGTTATGTGGTCTTGTGATTTGTCCTTTTATGGTAAGGAGAAAAGGGAAATGTTTCAGAGATTTTATATGACGCAGGAGAAATTTCTCACGTACGAGTTCACTGAGGGTCGACCAATTTTCAACCTTATACTTAGGGCATATTTGAGGAGCTCGTGGCTAAATAATAACAGCCGCTCGGTTCAATCTTCAGGTTAAGTCGTGCTTGCCTAGGTTGGTCTGTAGATGGGTGACCACCCATTACATACCGAGTTTCCTCCGTGCCTCGGAAAGCACGTTAAGCCGTTAGGTAGTCAGTGGCCCAAAAAGTCTGACAACCAGTCTTACCAAGGGGTATCGTATTACCTAGTACTAACTGGGTTGTGGAGGTCAGATAGGCAGTCGCTCCATGTAAAATACTGGTATTCAGCTGCATCCGGTTAGACTGGAAGCCGACCCTAACATAGTTGGGAAAAGGCTAGGCAGATGATGATGACTTAGGGCACAAGGAGGATGTGGCTGCTGAGATGACGAGTAACAGAGAAGTATGGAAGAAAAACCGCCGACCCCAAATAAGGGCAGGAGAATGACTACTTGAGGGCCATAAGGGTAAAAAGTGGCAGACCCTCAGTGCACTCAGTAGTACGTCATCATTTTCTAGAACAATCTTTCTGGTGAACAAAGCTATGAGATCAGTTATTAAAAGTAAGCCAAGTACATACATCATCAGGAGAACGAGGCAACAGGAGTACATAAATGTAAGGATCGTAGCAGGTGACGTTCTGTGGTTAATGCCTACCCGTGAGTTTATGTATGTATGACTATGTAAAAACTTTGTATTTTCATCTTGACGAACATTATAACCTATTTCTATTTATTTTTATAAAGAAACCATATAAATGTCAGTGAACTTATGATTTTGTAACCAATCAGGTTTAAGATAAATATTAAAAAAAAGAGCCAATCACAGACAGAATAACAGAATTAACCATTAAAAGCAAAATTCACTGATATTTCTGACGGCACGGAACAAATATTTGTATGGCCTACAGGTAGTTGTTCCGGGTCTGGCTGTTTGTGTATGTGAGCTTAAATGTTTGTAAACACACCCACGATACAGGAGAAATTCAAATGTGGAAAAAGGTTTAAAAAAAAAAAAAATGTGTTGATTTAAAAGTAATTTCCACTGAAACAGACACACTAGAGACTTCCGACTTACTAAACTATTAGTTAAGAGAATATGTATGTAATTGATTATAAAATGGTGAAAATTATAACAATATTATGTCCCCCAAACGTGTGTTTTATTTAACCACATTACATGTGATGCGGAGGAATGAGGAAAGTTTTGAGTATGAATGTGTGGTATAAGAGTAGAGGAAGACCAAAGAAACGATGGATGGACTGTGTGAAGGATGATATGGCTAGAAAGGAGGTGACTGCTGTGATGACGAGTAATAGAGAAGTATGGAAGTAAAAGACATGCTGCGCCGACCCCAAATAAATTGGGATACATAAAAGCTCAAATTGGGTTGGATGGACCACGCGAGCCGCTTGTATAACAACCGCTAGGCAAAAGTGTCCACGCAATGGGTGCCTTAGGATGGACGCCGCCGCCGACCCAGAAATACGTGGTGAGATGACCTGCACGCGCCCTGCAACAGCTGGTTCGAGGTGGTGCTTGAAAAGCACCTGGAAAGATATAGGGGAGGCAGGTAGGTATATTGTATACAACGTGTAACATACTAAACGCAAGGCCTCCCGTGTGGTCTCTCGCACCATGAAACTAAACATCTTTTGTTCTACGAGTTCTTGAAATTCGCAAAAAAAAAAAACTTTCTATAGGAACGGACGCAATCAGCTGATCCACATGTATGGTAAAACTAAAAAAAAGTTATGAATTTCCAAAAGTCATAGAACAAAAGTTGTTCAGTTTCATGGTCTGAGACACCACACGAGAGGTCTTGCGTTTATTATGTTACACGTTGTATACATGGCTACTAAAAAAAACCAAACTTACCACATTTTAATTACGAAAAATGCAACCTTAATTTCATAAAAAACATTAATCATAACGAAAAATAGTAGACATTTTATGACAACATTTCTAAGGCGAAAATAACCAACCCTAACTTTGAATCAACATTTCTATGAAAAAAAGTAATCACATTTTAGTGCTTAATGAAAAATAGAAACTGTCACTTTCTAGGTAGAAAAGTAGGGGTATCATTTAAGCTATCGCCAATTTAATTAGTTTTGTGTTTCTTAAATAATAGGGTTTGCCCGCAAAATAGCAGATTTGTCACCAAAATTTAGTCCCCAAACAATATAAAATCAATTCCACAATAAATCACCTAAAATCATGGAGATATAGGATCCAGTACCAAATAAATGTTTTTGTATGTATTATAATAGGTTTGTCCTAATAGATATTTAAGCAAACTAATAAATTTTCTAGGAAATTTATAAACTTTCGTAGGATTCTAAACAAGAGATAAACTGTATTATTTTACGGCCACATTTTCGCACGGGGCTCCTATTTCTGTTTGCAGGGTTTAAAGTAACCTAACCTAACCTAAAGTCGGGGTGCCCCAAGTCCCGAGATTTGCGATAATCGATTTATTTGGTGACAGATCTACCATTCTGAGCACAAAGCTATTATTTAAGTAATGAAACTACTATTATAACAACGAAGTTTATATTCATCTAATGCACTACAATTTTATTGGTAATCCATCTCTTATTGTACACATATATTAACATTAATTTGATAATTCATACCTGGGAACACTTTTTGTTTATTTGAGAACGAAAATATTTCGTGGCGATAGATCTATTTATTAGATGATACAACTTGATGACAAATATAAATTTTGGTGACAAGAAATATAGTCCCCGAAAAGTAGTTCAATGAAAATCAATGAATTGCATGACCTTACTTTACAACAAAAAAACATTCATTTATTTTCAGGTAACTTTGACCCATAGATACTATATTTATACAGACTAACATACATAAATGATATAATGATAAAATACAAATTGTGTTAGTAAATAGAACCTTAAAACTTAAGGGTATAAAAAGACCCTTAACGAAACTGAAAGGCACTTGTTCTCCCCGTTATTGCAATTTTTTTTTGTTCTGGACCATACCTGGGAACCTAGTTACGGAGATATTTGAGGTCAAAGTTCCAATTTTTTCACAAGTTTTTCTTTTAAATACTAGTTTTTACTAGTTTGAACCGAACAGAACAAATATTTGTATTGCCTACAGGTAGTTGTTCCGGGTGTGGCTGTTTGTGTATGTGAGTTTAAATGTTTGTAAACGCACATACGATACAGGAAAATTTTCTACAATGGGGCAACGCCCTAAAAAAAAAAAAAAAATCGCTATCATTATCTGTGCTTAATAATTTATACATAAGTTACTAACTTAAAATGATGAAATTAAATGTACATATTATTTTAAGAATCCATTGTTCTGACAACGGCGAAATGTTGATTATTAACTGTTGATTATTTTATTAATTTATATCTGAAACAATATGTATATCTACATATCTACATATTGTTTCAGATTTATTTTTTTAATTACGTATTCCTACAAAAGCAACAAGCTAGGTACAGATTACATCATTGAATATCCCAGTGGGATACATTATATCATTTTACAATTATTTACCTACATAGATACAAATATTCTGATAAATCTATTGAGAGGAAAACAAGAATTTAAGGAAACAATATTATAATTGATTTGTTTTGTTAGTGAGCTGCTATGGGAAGCCCAATCTACTTATAAAGCAGATAAGATGAGCATTTTACCTGCCTAAACATGGACCGAATAACATGTAGGCATTTTTCTGATAAGTTAAAAGTAAAATATGGATAAAAAGTATCCTATGTCCGTGTATGTGATGTGTATGTGTGTGTAGTGTCCTATCCAGGTTATAAACTATCCGCGTGCGAAATTTTATCTAAATCCGTTCTGTAGTTTTTTCGTGAAAGAGTCACAAGCATCCTCTCAAACTTTCACATTTATAATAGAAACTTGAAATTGTGTCCAGTTGGTAACAAAAGAAACGCATCTATTACATGGAACATAGGGAAGGCATTTATCTCAATTATTTAAATAAAACCACAATGCGGAGAATCCCGACTGAAATTCAATTTAACTTATTAGGTTGCGCCGCCATATTGATATTCTTGTGAAGTCTAAAATGACGACAAACACACTGTCATCAACCCTTAGAAGATCCCCGTGGTAGATTACGTCTCTCTCTCTCATAGAGAGGACGCCTTTGTCCCAGCAGTGGGAACTAGATCCATGGGCATCATCTTATCTGCAATCTCTCATCTTTCCCAGCTACGCTAGGATCGGCTTCCAGTCTAACCGGATGTGTACCAGTATTACCTAACTGATCTCCACAACCCAGTTCGTACTAGGTAATACGATAACAATACTCCTTGGTACCCAAGTCTAGTTATCACTTTCCGGGCCGCTGACTACCTGTACCGACTGTCAGTTCTTCAAATGACAGTTGGACCAACGACGACGAATCTAAGAGTCCCGACCAGCTACCGACTAGCTACAGCCTAGTGTAGTACAGAGTTCAACTGAAGACTGGTGAGCTTGGAGCGAGGTTTTGCCGCTGACAAAATTTTCTGCTCGCGTTAAATGAAACGTCATAGACGACATGTCAGCGATTTGCATACGCGCCCGGCGACACTCAAGCGTGGTGTAAAAAAAGTTGCACATTTCGAGCCGCCGCAGGGTGTAAACAGACCCTTCACATAGCCGTCAACCAATCATTCTGAACATCAAACTAAGTAACTTTACACAAAAAATATTGCTGGGAATCGACTTTTTTTTAGGGTAAAAAATCACGTTTTACGGAAGGACTCGATGGAAAGCACTCAAAGCATTGTGCTGATGGATGAATTGAATAGTACGGGGGTCGTGGAGGTGTAAAGTAAAACTCTTACATTAAAAGACATATATCTCAAAAAAAAATTGTGAAAACGTTGTAACTTTGACCCCCAATTTCTTCGTAACGAGAAGGTTTCCAGGTATGGTCTAGAACAAAAAAATATCGCAAAGACAGGGAGAACAAGTGCCTTTCGGCCATGTTAAGGGTCTATTTACACCCTTTACATGTTTTTCGACTTGCAATGTTTTGAAGCGGCACACAAGCCCGCCGACAACCAAGTCGCCGACACAAAATTAAATGTCGGCAGCAGCGCGGTTTTGGAGTAGTCTTAAGAGGTACAGGATGTAAAGTTCTTCATCATTCTTAGAAAATGGAGGAACCTCCGACCAGACGGGTTTTGTGTCTGGTGGGCGACAGTCGTCAGTTGTCAGTTTCCTGACAACTGACGACGGTACTATATACTTAATATTATAAAGCTGAAGAGTTTGTTTGGTTGAACGCGCTAATCTCAGGAACTACTGGTTCGTTTTGAAAAATTATTTTAGTGTTGGATAGCCCATTTATCGAGGAAGGTTATAGGCTATAAAATTTCACGCGGACGAAGGTCGCGGGCAACAGCTAGTCTATAATAAAATGATTTTATGGCCAAGGGCCTCGACGAACATCAATCATTCAAACATAGGTATTACAATAAAGGTCTTATGTATACAATTTAGTCGAGCTCTATGTCCTACCAATGAAATTGGTGTACAAATCTATTCATTTTTTAGTAATAAGTCTGAATTTATACAAGAAAAAGTCAATTTCGAGTAAATAATGTCCATTAATGGTACTGTTATTAGGCAATTAATCAATTATAATTTATTGTTACATGCATGTCAAAGGTAAATTGTATTAAAAGGTTGGTAATGTCATATTTTATCATTTAAAAATCGTCATCGTCTTCTTTCGTGGCTCTCCTTAGGCGGTTGGATCAAGGGCCTGATTCAGATGGCAGTAAGTACCTCTCGATACGGCTCGCATTGTGAAGTATACCACCGGTAGCTTGGACCCTGCTCCCGACTCCGGCGGAAACCTATTTTCTTTTTATTGTGTAAAAATTTTAAAAATGAATCTATATTTATGAATAAACGAAAAAATAAATAGGTGCATATTTCGCGAAGAAGTTGGATTGCGCGATGCAGGATTTTTTGTTCTCATTTTGTGTCATAAATCTCGTTGCTGATCTTTTTATATATTTGAATTTTTGACAAATCCTTCAAGTTTAAAAAAATAATAGTGTTTCCCATATTTGTCACTAGATGACTCTAGGTTAAGGACATATATTGATGATTACGCTGACGCCATTGGGTACCTACCACGTACCTACCACAGCCTAGGTACCTAGGTTACAGGATTCTGACGTGGGGTCTGAAGTACCTACTTATGACATACGGCGGGGGACACAGACATGAATCGTGATGTTATTTTATGCCATAATCACAGGTACATACTTATTAATAAATAGTTATTATTTCATTAGTTTACGCCATCCAATAACTAGAATCTTAATGACTAAACCACCATGCTAGACTCTATAGTAATATTGCACAACATGAAGTGCACATTTTCTTAGAACCGCATTTTCCACAACCGACTTAGTAAATAACGGTACAAAGTTCTTGACGTCATACTACTTATTGAATACGAGATCGAGCAAGATAAAAATAACTAGTTTACTTATTATTTTATTCGGTTAATCAAACCTAGCGATAGGAATTAGCGTGGTCATCATCTGCCTAGCCTTTTTCCAAGTATGCTGGGGTTGACTTCCAGTCTAACCTGATGCAGCTAAATCATCATCTGCCTAGCCTTTTCCCAACTATATTGGGGTCGGCTTTTAGTCTAACCGAATGCAGCTGAATACGGCTCGCTCGCTCGCTCGCTAGCTGGCAGTGTGGCCTGCGCTTTAATCTGATAAAGAAAACGAGCCTGTTTTCTTGTATTTTCAGTATTTACCTACATTTCAGAAAACAAGAAACATAAATGTTTACCAACAGCGCTTCCTGTCAACGTCATTCAAGCACCAAAAAGCCCTGAAACATTGTAGGTACCTACCTAGCAATCAAACTATTCACCCGACCACATGCCGCACTTAAGTACCTACATGTAACTGGTCGAAAGTTTAGAGTGAGTGGCATCACTCACACTAGGTGTTTACCTACAAATGTTCGTAAACAATGACTAAGAAAAAGTGCTGTTTGAGTCAGCACGAGCTACAGGTACCGTCATCATCGCCACATGCAAAACATTACGATTAATTTTGTATTTAACCTATTTTTTTGGTTCTTGATAAAGATTTATTTATTAGGCCTGTAATCCCTAAAAGGTTGAGCAGAGGTGTACGTATACAGGGTGTAAACAGACCCTTCACATAGCCGTCAACCAAGCATTCTGTACACCAAACTAAGTAACTTTACGCAAAAATTATTACTGGGAATCGACTTTTTTTTTTGGGGTGAAAAATCACGTTTTACGGTAGGGCTTGATGGAAAGCACTCAAAGCATTGTGCTGATGGCTAGATTGAATAATACGGGGGTCGTGGAGGTGTGTAAGGTAATAATCTTACATTAAAAACAGGTATTTAAAAAAAAAATTGGAACTTTGACGCCCAATATCTCCGTAACTAGAAGGTTCCCAGGTATGGTCCAAAACAAAAAAAATATCGCAAAGACGGGGATAACAAGTGCCTTTCGGATATGTTAAGGGACTATTTACACCCTTTATAAACTACCTACAAGTCTCAACCTGTCTGTCTCGTTGCTCGAGTGGTCGCAAGCGTAACGACTGTCAAAGATCTACAAATGACCTACAAATACAGGAAAAAGCCATTTGGCTCAGTCTATTGCGTATAACATGATTCAGCGATGGTAGGTTCCGAAGGTAGACTACCGCTGATCGACACGAGCCGAAGGCAAAGCCTAAGCGGATCTCACGTCGCATTGGCTTGTATTAAACCCGTTGATGCCTAACACACGTCACCGAACCGCGCGGACGAGCAGCGCTCACCAGCTTTCCACGCGGCTTATCGCACACTGGATCGAAAATCGCGTTTCGAAGACTTAGAGATTCTAAGTTTTAACAATTTTTTGGGCTCGAAATGGCTTCTATTTGGTATTACTATGGCACTAGTAATTTGGCTGGAACTGAAGACTTATAATTTTTTTAAGAAAAAATGTATGGAGCAGTTATGGAAAATCAGGATTTCTCTGGAACGGAAAAAGCTCTCATTCACTTCTTAAACATGGCTATTATTCTAATTATTTATGATTTTTTGACATACTTTATAATATTAACGGAATACTTACATTGCACTTTTTTTATAAAAAAAACATCAAAAGTATTTTTTTTTGTTTCTAACGGTGTCGTGGGAGAATCGCCAAATATGGGTAGTAACTCCAATGCTCAGTTTTGTTGTTGAGCAAAGAAGGCTGGCGAAATTCCATGTATTTTGGGACCCACTCTTAGAGGTAGTATTCATTATGGCAACTTACTGTTACTTACTATTGTTTTGTTGTTGTCTGAAGAACAACAAATCAACAAATCAACAATCAACAATCTTACAAATCTGGGGTCATTTCACCCTACTTTCCCTTCGAAGAAAGAGTAAAAGCGCTTAATCAAACCTGTCTAAAGTCACGTACTCCTTCAGGACGCATCACACTTTGTCGTCATATCACGTCATTCGTTTCGTCACAATTATTATACTATTTTATCCTTACACTGACCCTAATTGTGGCGTTTTATGCTGTCATCATGGTTATCAGGAGGTAATAATATTAAATAATGTTTGTTTAATAATATTTAATAATAATAAATATGGACTCAATCACGTAGGTTGGGAAAAAGGCGACAAATTAATTAATTTTCTAATGAGAACGGTTGCAGCTGGGTTCTAGGAATTTATTACGTACCATTATTTTATAAAGTACCCTCAGCACTGCTGGTTTTACAGTCGGTAGACGAAGCAACTATAATACTAAAAACGGCAGGAACAGCGCGGTTGGCTCAGTGGATGAGCCGTATACTGCTGCGCAGCGTGTCGCGGATTCGATCCCCACACTGAACAAATATTTGTATGACCTACAGGTAATTGGCTCTGGCTGTTTGTGTATGTTAGCTTTAATGTTTGTAAACGATATTGGAATTTTCCTTGTGTGGGGCAATTTTTTAAAATAAAGATAGAACGAAGAAGTAGAGACCTTGCTTAAAAAAATCATCCATTTTTCATCGACGATCCATCGTTATAATTTTCTCAAACAATTTCAATTCAACTTTATTACCCGACTGCGGCAAAGCCAGAAGAAGAGTTATGATTTTAGCAGTAATGCATGTACGTAGATTTATTTTTCACTTTACTATATATCAAGCAGAAGTCAACCCTAAACAGGGTTGAGTTCTGGTTAATACGGATCAATTTAAACTAAAACTCAACTTACATTTTAGAAACTCCTACACGAAGATTAACAGTGTAGTTAGAAGTTCTTACGTAAACGAATTTCCGAGCAACATCATCCAAGTTTCAGAATAATTTTCAGACACGCAATACGTAATTATTACGGACATATAAACATAAACACAATTTATCAATAAACCATGTGTGAAATACGTCAACGATGGTACAGTCGCAAGCGCATCAAGTCACTAAAAACTGTAAAATTTTCGATTTTGAACTTAACTGTCAGCATTTTATGGTTTAAAATCATTTGGAGAAATTTGTGGCAGTTTGTGGTAACATGATGTGCTGGCGATTGTACATATGTATAAGGAAAGTCTAATATAATTTCCACTTAATATTTTACCACTATACGAACTACGTAATGCCCTTGATGTTAATTGTTCTTGGTAGGCATGTTCCTGGAATTAAAGACTTCAAACTCAAACTCAAAGCATTTATGTCAAATAGACCAGTTACAGGGACGTTTGAATTGTCAAAAACAAAAAGATGAAGCGATATGCCTTGCCTTGCTATGCAAAACCAAATTAAGCTGATCTTTCATAGTACGGGAAGCTCATACAAAGCGAAGTCAGGTTATACTGGTTATGTAGAGCTTGATGTGCCCCCGTGTGTACTACGCAACTTTTTGAAGAACATAATATCAACGAATATCTAAAATCTACAATTAACAGCCGGGACCAACATTGCCTAATATCGCCCACAGATCCTAACCAATCCATTGTAGTCACTTACGACTGAGAATTTCCATATCACGATCTGTAGACATGCGACGTCATAGTAACCACAAGACGTAGAGAAATTAGAAATTTTCCTATTAAGTAAAAGTGATCTTTAAAAAGGTTCTTTCCCCAGCCCTGGATTTCCCATTGCGTGACTTATGTTGGCAGTACTTAGATGAGGTACGCCATCGTTCCATAGATTTACCTGTATTTCATTTGTCACTCATTTGCCGGCTTATCAATCCTCATTACCTGGAATTAAGTAGGTACAATCGAATATGGTTTTTATGAACCACACTCTACACCTATACTTATCAATTATGGAATAACGGTAATTAATATTCTGTTAATAGCCTTTTATGCAAGCTATATGGTTTGTATAAGGACTAGGTAAAACCCGCGAGTAAAACTGCGGGTTGAAGTATACAAAATTATTTTTAGTATATGCGAAACCTGAATATAGTTAGTTCAGAATAAGTAACTGAATCGATTCCAATAATTTTTAAACCATGTTATATTTTATCCTAAAAATATTTCAAAAAAGTTACAAGTTGGACACCGAGCGACACTAAGTACCTATCGCAATCATTTAGGTACCTACTGCCAAATTATTATTATCAATGAGCTCAAGACGAAGCTGGAGGTGCACGCGCGGCGGTGCGGCGTGGTGACTACGTTTTTTTGTTTTGAAATTTTGTACATAGATTCTTTACATAAAAATACTAGACAGGTGATTCAGGTTTCGCATATACTAAAAATAATGTTGTATACTAGTTGTGTCAATATTAATACTAAGTAGGTATGCTATCACCATTTGTATTACTAAGAGTGATACTATCTGAAAATCATCGCCACACTCATCACCATAAAACCGGTATAATAGTTTAATTCACTGTAACGTATCTGTAATTCTATTTTCTTTTATTTATTTTCATACAAATCTTATACATTTTTAAATATTTCTTAAAATAAAAACAATATAAAAAAACATTAAAAAATATGTAAGATTTTAAACTATCATGGTCGGGAGCAGAATCGAGTTGCGAGTGACAGTGGTAGCGGTACTGAGTGCAAAAAACGAACAAGAAAGAGGGTAGACCGATTTGTCTGCTCATAAACACCCACCCGCAATAACTTCAGTTTATCCGTGATCATGGTGCTTGCAACAGCGCCGAAATATCGGGAACTCATAAAAAATAGTAAACATGGTAAATATCCCGTTAGTATTAATAGTAATAAAAAAAAAAATAATTTAATTAAAATTAATTCTATTAATTATTTACAAACTATAAATAGACATACAATTTGTAATAACACAAATACACATGTACAAGGTATGGGGAAAAAATTACAGGGCGTCCACAACGCAGTCAATAGGAAAACTGCCAAGAAGGCTGGCAGCACTGCCACGTTGGATGGCAATGCTGATTCTTTGGCCAAAGACCTTAAATCATATATTTATTTCCATACGACTGCCTTGTTGGTCTGGTGGATGTAACTGCGACTGCTGACCATGAGGTCCTGGGTTCGATTCCCGGGTCCGGAAATATGTTATTGGGTTTTTCTATCAGGAACTTCTCAGTAGCAGCCACGTAGTCTGAATCTGTGCTCGGTTGATGACAATAGGCCCGCCCCCCATTACATGGGACTTAGAAAAAACTACCGAAATGTGGGTGTACTATTAGGCAGACCTTTGCCTAACCCTTCGGGATTACAGGCGTGATGTTATGTTATGTTTGATTGCTCCAAAATCCCGCCACGCCACCAGTGAAAACGTCATCAGACACACACACACACACAAGAACAACATTAAAACAACTGACTGGCAAGTCAACTACATTAGTCATAAGGTTAATTCCCGTCTAATATTATAGTCCCTTACAACTGCATATTTATTTAGTCATTGTAAATAAGGATATTAAAGAAATTGTGGCAAGCCTGTACTTAGCTTAAGTAGGGAAATAACCTTCTATTGAATAACAAGGGTATTTCTCGAGATGTGGTGTAGTGACAAACGGTTATACAGACTTTCTCAGTGTTGAAAATGTCCCGTTATCACACTCACGCCCTTTTTTTTCGGGTAGTATTTAAACGAACGAAAATTTATTCAAATTAAATGTGTCTAAAACACTGAATATGAGCTACTGAAATACTAAGTGGGCGACAAACAGTGAGCGAATATAAATGTTTAAAACGGCGACTTCGACGTAGCGGGGTTTAAAGTAACCTAACACGAAGGGGGTGTCTGGGTCTTACCCCGCTATCCCCTTCGAACCTAAAAGAGTCCGAGTCCGGGGGGCCACAAGTCCTTCGCTCGCTCTTTCTTCCTATGTTCTCCTTGCCGAAATGACCGGATTAATAGTTACTTACTTGGTATAATAGTCGATTAGTCGCCCATTCAGTATATTATTCACCCGATTAATATATATTTTTTCTAATAACCGACGGAAAACTACAACGTTGGGTCTAGCTAGAAATATGTACTAAATCCTAGGTAAAGTATGTCACTATGTCTCTTACACGTGTGTATTAACAGACTCAATTCTGATTAAACTAGGTTCTAAATAAACTTCCATCGCGTATTTTTCCAAAGAAATATTGTAACTATAGACAGGTAATCTGTGGTTAAGCGTATGTGTAGGTAATATTTGTTAGACACATGAATCTGGTAGATGGAAACATTCAATGACATATAAATGCGGTATGTCGGTTTTCCTTCTGACGGCATCAGAATTTCAAGGAATTTATCTGATATTCAGTTGTACGAACTTAGAAGGGTTTGACCTCTATGGCCCGTTTGCCCCTAAAAATCTTTTCCAGACCTATCCTTTAACTTTAACTGTATCTAACTGGAAAATGCAGAAATGTGCAAGAGGCGGTACATGCAAAAAAGGCCGCAAGTAGTGCCGATTGACCTATGTGCATGTATAACGACCGTTTTCAAGTTGTTACACGTGTAAGAACTTGTGGGCCCCCAGCCGGACTCTTTTAGGTTCGAAGGGGATGGCGGGGTAAGACCCCGGCATCCCTTCCGTGTTAGGTTACTTTAAACTCTACAAACAGAAACAGGAGCCCCGCGCAAGGCTACGTCGAAGTCACCGTTTTACAAGACAACAAGTTGCTGTGAAGGCTCTGTCTCTACTCGGTTTTCATGAAAGATATTACCAAAAAGAAAAAAAAAAATTTTGAAGTACTTATTGAATGTTAAGTTGCATATTATCTTAGTCTTCCGTTGTATATTTCGAGCGTTTATTTATATTTGCATGCATATATCGTCAATTATAAGTTGCTTGTAATCCAGTCTTTAATTATAAAATTATATAATTATAATTATTAATTGGGTATTCTGCTTATTTTACGCCGAAATATAAGATCGCGAATGATTGACAAAAAATAATAGCCTCTGTTTTCGGTATTACCACCATGCTGTACAGCTTATTAAGTACTTTTACCGCGACACTAACTATTTCAAATACACAATTCGTGAGAAGAATCACACATACAACCAATTAAAATATCAATTACACCAAAATACCACAACAATTATTACCCGCAGTGGCAAAGCCCAACTTTCAACTCAACCTACGTCAATGAACGCTTGGTACTGCTCGCACGTGCGACTTAGGAATCTTTGACGTCGGTAGTTCAATCAATGGGAAATTGTTCCTTAGGGGTGCTTACTTACACATTCGAGGCAGCATAATTTGGCACAACGGGGCGCAAGATCGGATATGCAAAGTAAGAAATTCAATCGATAAAGTCAAACGTGTTAGATATCGAAATTTTTATTTTTCATGGATAACCTCCACTATGATTCTGCTAAATTTTACTAGCGAATAACCTTGTAGATAAACATTCAGAAAAAAGCCGGCCGGCTTAGGTTAAACTTTACCGAGGCTACTTAAACTTGATTTTGGTATCGTAAGCACGAGTCGTATGAGAGCCGAATGTGTAGTGAACAAAGTACACACACACCACATCATACGCACACCCGAAGACACACACACACACACACACTAAGACACACAGCATATTGTTTGGTCTGGCTTTGTTCTCAGATAATAGTAGCCTCAAATGTGCTGAGAACTAAACGGTGTGGCAACCCTTACTCCTTCAGTATGAAATGAGAACACTTGCACGGGAAATAGACGCGCATTACGAGGTCATAGGTCATCGGAGTGCGTAATGTTTTCACCCGCAAAATGTTCAGGATGAAATTCTGTGCAGTGACGTCGTGTCTTTGAGTAAATAAAAACATGTGCTGACGCGCAGTTCTGTGATGATTCGGAGGCTTGCTGCGGTTTTTGAATAACGAGTAGTACCTACTTAGGTTATTAATTTTCGTATCTTTATTTGTGTTCCATAATGTAATGTAAAATGGGCTAAGAGGTATAGTTCTGTTTAAACTTTATGGCGGCTCTGAAGTTAGCTGCGAGTGACGGTATGCGCATTACACAGTCAAGACGATGCGTTATCTGCGCTGATACCTAACATTGTCTTTGCGCAGCTGTACGTTAGATGTTCCGAGCCGCCACAAAGTTTGAACCGTTATACCTGCGCAGTTTTCCTTTTATTACCTATTTAACATCCGAGGATGAGTCAATTTACAAATAACTCTACCTGCAGGTGTACTATAACTTTAGTTGCTTTTCGTATCTGTCTGTGTGCCCGCTTAGTTCTCCTAAATAACACAATTGATTTTGATGCGGTTTGCACGATGATTTAGTACATTACTTATTTGGACACACAATTCTCGATATTTTGACGTCAATGTTGCAGCCGTCACTAATGCCATGTTTGTAAGTTTGGATGAAGAGGATAATCTTAGGAACTGCTGATCTGATTCCGATAATTCTTTCACTAATAGGAAGCTACATTATCCCCGAGTGTCGTAGGTTATATTTAAAATGTTCCCGTCGGATAATTCCCGAGCATAACGCGAGAGAAACCGCGGATGAAAGCTCGTAAAGACATCTACGTAAGTAGACCTGCCCGTGACTAACTCACCACACGAGCCCACAAGTGAATGTTAGCTACCTATTAAGAGGCGCGAACCGCGACACGCGCGGGCGCGACCACTGACATACCTACCAACTTTGGACAAACCCGTAGTGACGTAGTTTTAAATGACCAACATAACTTGAGACATCAGGGCGGCGTTGTCTGCTAAGAAAAATGTCATCAATCTCTCATTTTATTTACATTTGAAATGTAGTTCCGAATTTCACCGCGTGTCTAGTTAAGGTGTACCATCTTGTGGAGTACCCGTGGCTCGTGTTCGCTTGCCTAATAACAAATATATGAAATCACGAATGTATTTTTCCGTAAAGTCACCAGGTTACATAAATATGGACATTGCGCTACTACTGAAAAAAAAAAAGGCCAAGTGCGAGTTGGACTCGCGCAAAAGAGATGTATATTTTACTTTAGGAGGTCGGTGACTTTGTTTGTTGTAGTTTTTGAGTGTTTAATGTTTTTTTATCATTTTATCATTTTTACTTGAGGTATCCTACAAAAAATCCTTGTCATATGCATATACATTTTACTTAGTAACGAGAACAGATTATGACATTATCATCATGACGTCATCAACAATAATGAAGAAGAAAAAATACATATTATAGAACTCGTAAACTCTTCAAGTAAAGCTAATTAAATTATATGGCACCACCGCAGAAGCTTCTAATACCAAATGAAAAAAAAGAATCGGGAAAATCGGACCGGTAATCACAGAGAAATCGGTGTACGTACTTAAAAAAAAAGATGCTGTTGGAATACATTTATAACCTCCTCGTTTTTGAAAGTCGGTTAAAAAGGCCTTTGCCATACATTCGTACAATGACCTTCTGTGGTCAAGGGCACCTTAAATACCTAAAAATGGAACGTAATTCAAAATTCCGTAAACAATTGACTGCACAACTTTTGGTTTTACCCATTCCGCATCGAGTCGCGTCGGTGCATGTCATAAGTAAACATCAATCATTGCAATTTAAACCTTACGCCAACGACATAAAATTTACATGACGATAACTATACCTAGACTACTTTAACACCTAACTTGAGCAATTATTTTTTAAGTATATGCCGCGACATGTATTTAAAAAAAACAGGCATTAATCAACGTAATTGATAATTACTCGTAAACCCAGATTCCTTCAGATACCTAATTTAGGCATAAATTCGGACAAATATGACACGTGGTTGCATTGCATAAACAAATCAAAATCATTGCTATTTAAACCTTATGCCAACGACACAGGTAGAAGTTACATCAAGACGAAACGACTATACCTAGACTTCTGATGCGATGACCCGTGAATTACTTGGGAAACACCATGTTTCATTATTTTGACGTCACAACAAAGTGAATGGAAGTGTAAAAGTGAAATAAGGAAATGGATCGCCCATTTCCACCTTTACATATTTTTTTTATGAAAAGACCTTTACACAAAACAGTGATCAAATATTGAGAATTCGAGTGGTCAAATTGACAGCTCAAATCGTCAAATTTTTGACTTGAGTTGTCAAATTGAGAACTTGGGTAGTCAAAATGACGAGGCGAGTTGTCAAATTGATAGCTTGAGTGGTAAAATTCGTCAGTCTTGTGGTCAAGTTCATAGCTCGAGTTGTCAAATTATTCATTTAAGAAGCTAAATTGACAGTTGGTGTAGTAAGATTAATAGTTTGAGTGGCCAAAGTCAAGCATGAGTGGCCAAATTGAAATTTTGAGTTGACAAATTGTATTATATATTAAATTAAATTGACACAGTTCACTTTGGGAGTGGTTGTAAATGAGCTAATAAATAGTGTCACAACAATGATCACATAATAATTATGTACCTACTCGTATTTATCTAAAGTTATGTAGGTTAATCCTACACATGTACATAAAAATCCCACATTATTATGACATTTTTCCTATCATTACATAAATCAAACAATCAACAAATGGTTTTGTAAAAGAGGAAAATATGAAATCAAAACAATAAGTCGTAAAACAAAGTCTTGATGGATGGCAATAGAGAATGGAATCAGATATTCCTGCAACTTAATGTTTAGGGGTATGAGGATCAGGGTGTAAAGGTCCTCATACTCCATAGAAAAGGGAGGATCCTCCGACCACACGGGTGTGTCTGGTGGGCTACATCCAGACAGTCAATGTTGGGTTTTTTAAACAAGGTGTAAACGAACTCTTCACGAAGCCATCGACCAAGCATTCTGGACATCAAAGTAACGCTAGTGTTTTTTTTTGTCAATACTCGTATTTTATCTGGAGTGACTGCCCATTTGTTCTTTACAACCCTATTACGGTGTAACATGATAGCTCTTGGTATAAAGATGTTCCATACACCGTGTAAATGTGACGGCTAAAAGCCGGAGCTGCGAGCGGTTCCGCGGCAGCGGCCGGCGAACGCTACATCCAAATTGTTACAAGTTCTAACTGAAGATAAGTAGGATACATCTAAGTTTAACCGGCTGCACCTAGTTGTACCCGGCTAAAACTAGGTGTAGCCGCACTTCAGCTATTAGCCGTAACATTTAGACAATACCTTTCCAGGACTGGCGGATAAAAAGAAATCATAGGCACTAATTGATTTTCCTCAGACGCTCTTTATACAATAATCCCATATTCTAATTAATACTGACCACATCAATTACCTGTATAGGTTATTGGAAAATAATTAAATAAAGAAGGAATCATGAGGAATCCATATAAGGCCATAGCATAGAAAGTGCGTCAACATGAAATAGTTGAGTAATCATTTTGTCGACTCAAATTATTTTAGTCAGGAAAATCGTGATATTTTCGTTCAAATACCGAAAAAGAGAACTACGGAAGGATTTTTGAGAATTAAAGCGGTTCAAAGTTTGAATATGAGTTAGTCATTTTGCCAATGCGCACAGGTTGTCCTTACTCATCATAATAATAAAAGGTTTATTGCAGAAACTTGTACAACTTTTACAGTAAATCTTACATCCTTTTAAGTAAAAGATAATATGACCTGTGCCAGGAGATCCCGCTCTTCAATGACAATTTTTGCAATGGTAAAAGTGGTGTACAAATCACATAACATCAACTGCCTAGCGTTTTCCCAACTTTATTGGGGTCGGCTTTCAGTCTTACCGGATTCAGCTGAATACCATTACCATTCTACGGCTTAACGAGGATACTTATGTTATGATGGTCACCCATCCACAGACCGAGCAAGGCACCGAGTGCGGCTGTTATTATTTAGCCATGCGCTCCTGGTTGTCCAATATCGCAATAACCGGAAGAACAAATGCCTCTTGGCTTTTTAAGTTTTTACACCCGAATAGTAGCTCTCGTCCAGCCTCGGAGCCCCGCTCGCTCTCCGCCCCTTGTTGGTTTTTTTGCGAGATGTCTCGGGAAAGATAAAGAGAGAGAGCTCTCGGTTGAGAGTGTACATGGCAGCTATCATTAAAAGCCTCGCCGAATAGCAACAGGGAGTCTACTTCCTAACCATGAAGTCCATAGTTGTTACAGGCGTTTTCTACTCCGTATCATCTACGGACATAAGATTAGTTCGGGGCCCGAACTAAGAATGAACTGATGTGCTTATTTAATTTCTGACGGGCCCGTGTCTTCGTTGACGGACTTAGAGAGTCCCTGCCAGGCGCAAAAGTCGCGCAGCAGTCGAATGTGACGTAGTGCATACTAGTTCCATAGGAATGTGTGTGCATTTTACAGCGACACGAAGTTCAATGAATATACAGTCCTTCAACAGTTTTTTTTACCGCTATTTATTAAGTGTTGAACAAATTTTTAACACTCACCTCAGTTGCGGTAAATAAAGTGTTAAGTGCAGTATGTATTTTTGTTCGAAATGTTGTCAAATATGGGTATGAGTATAAAATGAAACGATAAGGAAAATTCTTTCACCGAACATATTTGACGTATCAATTGATTTTATTAATACTTGTCTACGTATTGTTTTTGTACTTTGGTCATTTTGGAAACGTAGGTAGGACGTTATACAAAGCTTTTTCCTTAATAAAAATAAAATACTTAACGAAGTCGTACATACCAGTGGCGAAGGTTCAATACAACTCGATTCCTACCGGCTTCCCTTTAAATATGGCACAGTCAGTATTCTATAGACAAATAATATAATCACATTAAAGATATGTACTCCGGCTTACCTCTTACAAAAATTGACCATTCGCTACTGATACATACATGAATCAATGAAAGTTTGCACGGCTAAAATTTTATAATAGGTACACTGGTGGTGTAACCGTACAATATGAATAACATGGATGGCCAAGTAGTTAATAGGAACTATTATTAAAAAGCACCTTACAAGGCTGTCCAGATGGTTGATGCTCCAAAAATATTTAATAAACTACCTAAGTCAATAAAAGCATCAAGAGATTCCAATACGTTCAAAAAAACACTCCATAATTTTTTAGTTCAAAAAGCATACTATTCTATAAATGAGAAAAATGAAAACTGTTTTTATTTTATATTTTTTATTAGCTTTAGTTCATAAGATTGTTATTATTATTTAAAACTCAATATTTTATTGTTTACTTACTTTGTATTGTTTATTAATTGTTTTTGTTTAACGTATATTTAAAAAAAAGATTTATTATTAGATAATTAGCTGTAAACACTGTTTCAAGCTTTCACGGTTTACAACTAAACTTATACTGTCACTTACGGGATATCTTCCGTGATTGATCATTATTTTGAGCTTCCGCAACCCGCGATCATGGCGCTTGCAACAGCGCCGAAATATCGGGAGCTCAAAATAATGAACAATCACGGAAGATATCCCGTAAGTGACAGTATAAGTTTAATTAGCTGTAATAATAGTACCTAGTTTTAGTTTTTATTTAAGTTTCAGTTTCTATACATACAACCTGCCGACCTAATGTGTAAACATTATTTATACGCCTTGCAAGGCAGCATATAGTGATACATAACTTTGTTTTTGATAACACCATGTACCTACTTACTTTTACCTGTGTGTCACAAATAAACTTATTTGAATTTGAAAATTTTAATTTGAATGCAAAGTCCTCAAGTGCCCTAGTCCCTCAGGTAAGCAGGTCTCACAATGAAATCCGCTTGGTAGTTACGATAGGATCGGTCGATATGTCGATGTTTGGGAGAGGCCTATATCCAGCAATGAACGAATGATGTAGAGGATGCTCAACATATAAAACTACCTACTTGTTACGTGATTGTTATGTTAGCATTAAACAATTACACATATTATGGGAAATTAATTGTTTTTGATTAATGACGTACGGTTCCAACTGTTGTAAGCACGACTCGGACTGTGATGGGTTTCCCTAATTATTTGTTGTACGCTGTACCTATTTCTCGTTTGTTAAAGCAAACATTGTAACGAGTAAGGGCGTGTCAAATAAACAATGGGCTTTCGATCTTCAAGGTTAAGCAACGCTTGCTGAGGTCAGTCCGTGGATGGGTCACCAACCATTACATACCGCGTGGTGAATTATGGGTTACTACGGACCACAAGAGGAGGCCTTTGTCCCAGCAGTGGGAACATATAAGGTGTAAATGGATCTTTCTTGAAGCCGTCAACCAAGAATTCTGTACATCAAACTAAGTAACTCTACACGCAAAAATTATTGCTGCGAAAACTAGGTACTTTTTTTTTGGGTGAAAAATCACGTTTTACGCACTCAAAACATTGTGCTGATGGATGTATTTAATAGTTCGGGGGTCGTGGAGGTATTTAAAGTGAAGTTGTAACAATAAAAACTTGTGAAAATGTTAGAAGTTTAACCCCCAATATCTCTGTAAGTAGAAGGTTCCCAGGTATGGTCTAGAACAAAAAAACTATCGCAATAACGGGGAGAACAAGTGCCTTTCGGCTTCGTAAAGGGTATTTTGACACCCATTATAAGCTGATTATGGTTTAATAACGATGGGTTCACGTCCTGGATCTTGGGTTAACTAAATCATAACGGTTGTTCCGTGTGTTTTTGATATTCTTTGAAGTTATGTTTAGGTAAAGCAAGAGAACCAAGGTTACCGACGTAGCCCGAAGAATAGCCAAACTTAAGTGGCAGTGGGCAGGGCCGATGGGGCCGAAAAGTTCTGGAGTGGCGACCGCGAACCGGAAGACGTTGCGTTGGACGGCCTCCCACTAGGTAGACCGATGACCTGGTGAAGGTTGCAGGGATCCGCTGGATGCGAGTCGCACGGAACCGGTCAAAGTGGCGACACTTGGGGGAAGCCTATGTCCAGCAGAGGACGTCTTTCGGCTGAAATGATAATGATGATGTTTAGGTATTGGTGTGTGTATTGTAGCAGCTGGCGTTCGTTTATTTCTGGTAACCCCCATGGGGGAAAAAGGTTTGCGTATGTATATTTACTAACTTTCATTATGTAACAGCTTTCGTCATCAGAATGACGTCTTTTTATTACCCGACTACGGCGGAGGTTATGATTTCAGCAGGTATGTATGTATGTTCATCTGTGCTCGCATAACTCCAAAACTACTTATCATCATGTATAAAAATGAGGTTTTGTTAGAAACGTCTTGATTGGACGCTGGTGATGGGCTATGTGACGTCACACTTAATTCAATCACACTTAATTTAAATACCATCATATCTGTATAAATACCATCATATCTGTATACCTACATTATTGGCAAATAAATGATTTCTGATTTCAAAATACATTATGCGCCCTCAAGAGGACATAGTGATTTTTAAATAGGCAAGGTCTAAACGGACTCTTTGCGAAACCGCCAATCAAGCATTCTGTACATAAAACGAAGAACAACAACGCAAAAAATATAGAAGGTATTTAAAATAATAACTAAGACATTAAAAATTGTACGCAAACGTATAGCCTCTCTGATGCTTCGAGTACGCGACAGTGCCAGCAGTATCTTATGGAAAGGGTTGATTGACCCCTTGTGCGGTACTGTTATAGTGTGGACACGGGTTCAAGGCCAACAGTTTTTCATTTTAGATAAGTTTTACTAACATAGTTTTAAGTCATTACTAACAATTTACGGATTTTTATCTGAACAATAAAGTTATAAAATAAAAAAAAAAAATTGTGTAAAAGTTGGAACTTTGAATTCAATATCTCCGTAACTTAAAGGTTCCCAGGTATGGTCCAGAACAAAAAAAATATCGCAATGACGTGGAAAACAAGTCGTTTTCGGCTACGTTAAGGGTCTTGTTACACCCATTAGGTCGGATTTTCAACCTCATAATGTGTGTGTGATTTGGTGCAAAAGACACAAAGAGGTTTTGCCCGCGTTATTCATACAAACAAATTGTTTTTGTTTACAAACATTTTGAAAAGTAAACGAGCAATAATAACAAGAACTACCAGTTCTTGTTTGTTTATCAGGCAATTGTTATTCTTATTGTAAGAGAGTGACCTCACTACCCACTACACCGTACCATACCATGACCGTGCCATGAACATTTTTTCAATACCAGTTTCAATATTATAACTTTACTTAAAATATCGTTAGAAACCTTGTACTAGTCAATGCACCCATCAGCACAATGTTTTGAGTGCATTACATTGAGTTTACCGTAAAACGTGATTTTTCACCCCACAAAAAGTCGTTTCTAAGCAATAATTTTTACGTAGAGTTACTTAGTTTGATGTACAGAATGCTTGGTTGACGGCTATGTGAAGGGTCCGTTAACACCTTGAAAACCGGATATTTACCATAAAACAGGATATTTACCATAACACAGGATATTTACCATAAAACAGGACATTTACCATAAACCAGGATATTTACCATAAAACAGGATATTTACCATAAAACAGGATATTTACCATAAAACAGGATATTTACCATAAAACAGGATATTAACCATAAAACAGGATATTTACCATAAAACAGGATATTTACCATAAAACAGGATATTTACCATAAAACAGGATATTTACCATAAAACAGTATATTTACCATGTATTTGTTTTGAGTTCCCGATATTTCGGCGCTGTTGCAATCACCACGATCACGGATTAAAAAAAAAAAAAAAACTTTTATTTCGGACTAGCAGCATCCATAGAGGGTTAGTAAAATAAAACTTATACACTATGTTAATTACACCTTATTTCGATACGAGCTTGTTGTTCGAGAGGCACCTACGAACAATAGCCCCAATAATCGGGGAGTCGAACCTCCCTGCTATAGTCTTCAGGATGGAGTTGGAGCTGGCCCGTACTCTGCAGAGTAACGACGCAGACTTCTTCCTAACGATCGCGTGAAAGTCGTCGTCGTTTAAGGTGGAAGGAATTATAATTCTATAACTACAAACGTGTTACTTGCGCGACTCATTTTCCTTCAACATACAACCTGACACTGACATTGCAAAAAACGTAAGAATTTCGCGGGCTACCCCGGCGTTTCCACCTTAAACTAAAGTTATTGCGGGTGGGTGTTTATGAGCAGACAAGTAAATAATTATTCACATGAAATCATGAAATACGTCATTGTATTAAATTGTAAACATTACAGGTAGTTTTAAACCTAGCCTTTCCTTAAGTGTGTTTTATATTACTTTGACTTTTTTTTTTTTTTTTTAACGTTTTATAATCATCAAATGAGTCCTCCCACCCAGGACAGAGCGGGAGGGACTGTCAGACTTGTACTGACTAAAATCCACGGTGTCCTTCAATAGCCCTTTATGTTCCAGGGTCACGGTAATTCTATGAGTCCCGCGACCAATATTACTTTGACTTTCATTCAATTTAGATTTCCATCGACACACTTAGAACAAGAATGCAAAAATTTATATGTATTTTTTTGTGTACTATTAATCATCTGCTTAGCCTTTTGCCTTTGTTGGGGTCAGCTTCCAGTCTAACCGGATGCAGCTGAATAGCAGTATTTTAGATGGAGCGACTGCCTATCTGACTTCCACAACACATTTAGTACCTACTGGGTAATACGATACCCCTTGATAAGACTGGTTGTCAGACTTTCGGGCCACTGGCTACCTATAACGACTGTCAAAGATCTACAAATGACAGCCGGACCCAAAGGACGGCACAGAGGAAACTCGGTATGTAATGCGTGGTCACCCGTCCACGAACCAACCTAGGCAAACGTGACTTAACCTAAAGATCGATCCGAACAGCTGTTATTATTAGCCACGAACACCTCGCTTTTTTGAGAACGATTAAGGATAAGAATTAGGCAATGCGGACATATATTTGACGGCACGGTTGGCGCAGTGGCTGAGCGATCGTCTACTGCGCTGCGTGTCGCGGGTTCGATCCCCGCACGGAACAAATATTTGTATGATCTACAGGTAGTTGTTCCGGGTCTGGCTGTTTGTGTATGTGAGTTTAAATGTTTGTAAAGGCACCCACGATACAAGAGAAATCTGCCATGACTCCCACAGTCCCACTTCCCGACAAATCTTGCTAAGATACGTCAGACGTATGTGCAATCGACACTTATGAAGCTATTTTAATACAAGACTCGTTTAGAACGAGATATCTATAAATAGATAAAGGCTTGCCGTCTGCGGAGTAAAACTAGTTTTCTGACGTGTGCATTAAGATTAGAGAGCAAGAAGATTAAGATTGCATTGAAGTAGTCATTATGTATGACGTAGAAACATACGCCTTGTTGACCCACTCCGGTTTCTCCAATTTATTAGCATCTGTGTGTGTCTAAGACTTGCTGCTAGATAATTATTTACCGCCTTGATCGAATGGCCTGCCTCTTTGGTGTATTGGTCGCAAGCAGCTGACTAGCATGACATTCTGAGTTCGATTTCCGGGTGGTAGTCCAGGGCACCGTGTGATTAGGTTTTTCCACCATTTCACAGGAACAGCAGTAGAATCTGCATTTGCCGGCTGATGGCAACGGTATGTATCCAGTGTAACTCGAAGCCGACCCCAACATAATTGGGAAGGGCTAGGCAGATGATGATGATGGTAATGGTGCAACACTGAGGCCTAATGTTTTGTATCAAGATTGCACTCAAGTAGTCGCGATGAATGACGTAGAAACTATACGTAGTAGTTGACCCATTACGGTTTTTCCAAGTTATTGGCATTTATGTGCTAGAGCAATTAATTTATCACAGAGTCTACCTCAACGTTAACATCAATGAGCCTAGATGAATAAATTAACCACCGTTTTATCGCATGGAATATATATATAACATAACATCACGCCTTCTAATCCCCGAAGAGTTAGGCAGAGTGGTGTGCCTAACAATTACACCCACATTTCGCTAGTTATGTTAACGTCCCATGTAATATAGGGCGAGCCTATTCCCATCAACTGTGCACGAATCCAGACTCCGTGGCAGATACTGAGAAATTCCTGATGCAAAAACCGAATAACACTTTGCTCGACCCGGGAATTAAACCCAGGATCTCATGCTCAACAGTCGCGCTTTCAGGGACAGTTTCAGGACAATATTACAGCTTGGACATTTCGTTGTTGTTGTGTTTCGTTGTTCATTTTGTTGTTTTTGTTGTTGTTGTTTCGTTTCGTTGTGTGTGTTGTTGTTTCGTTGTGTGTTGTGTGTTTCGTTGGTTTGTTTCGTTATTATCATCTGCTGCATCGAATGTAAGACACTTGCAAATTCTGATTTCTCTGTGTATTCATCTGGTGGACCTTTTTCTGCTTACCAAGTAATACTCCATCAGTGCTAACACGTGATATGCTGTCTTCAAAACGTGCTAAGTGGACATAAACAAAAACATTTGATTGATTCACAATTTTGATTTTCTGTTTACTGTTTACTTCTAACTCAATGCAATTAGTGGTAGGTAAGAGTGAAAATTAATGTAAACAAAATATGTGACGAATCGTAGCGTTAAAGAATCGGTATTTGATCTACACGTGTTTGGCTCAGGTTTTTTGCGGTTCATTACCATTTTCTGCTGAAAGTCTGATGACTAGTTTTACCATGGGGTATCGTACTACCCAGTACTAACTGGGTTGTGGAATCTGATAGGCAGTCACTCCATTTTATATATACTCAATACTTTATTGCATTCCACAATGTAAGCTTAGGTGGTAGACATTTTTCCAAAAGAAACAATCGTGGATGTCGGGCACAGCAAAAGAAAGATAATAATATGTGAAGATGAGGACTTATCATTTAAGTATCTTATAATCTAACTTATTCTAAAACATTTTTGTTTATTCTGTACGTTTCAAGGATTAACATTCAAATATTCGTTCAAATCAAAAACAACACACCAACACACAACAACACACACAACAACACACACAACACAACACACTATAGTAACATTTGCTTATTAATAGCTTTCTTAATTTGTTTGTGAATAGATATATCCTGGTACTCAGCTGCATCCGGTTAGACTGGAAGCTTCTTCCTTACCGTCTGCTTAGTGCCTAACCTGCTGTCAGAGTTTTTATAACATAAAAACTCACATCTCTGACGTCTGATCCTAGTTTCCTCACGATGTTTTCCTTCCCCGAAGCAAATGATAATTATACAATAGGTACATGAATCCCAAAAATCAGAAGTGCGTGTCTTGGGTGTGAACTTCGTCGCGCTCGACTGCTTGCAGCGTATCGAAATGCATGGATAAATGAAATATAATACTGTGCGTAAATAGTCATCGTGTCAAACAGGTTCTATTATCATGCGTCCGTGCCATTTATCTATCTACTTTTTTGTTTTGTTTTGCACTTTCACGATATTTATTATTTCGTAGTTTATTTAGTAATAATTACTGTATGTTTATTTAATTTTTTGTACACATCTATTATTCATATTTGAGTGCCATTGCCCTACCACCACTGACACAACACATAAAACTGTTTTACATCCGTGACCACTTGAAAACCAGCGTCAGGCACTAGTTGCCCGGCATTTTGCTGAACTGGTCCTATTTGGCGCAGCTTTGAGGCACACAGTGCTACCTACATTTTTTTTTTTTTTGTTTAGTTTTAAGTTTTTCTTTTTTTTTTTGTATTATTTTTGTTATTATATTGTGTGCGCTTATGGCATGTGCCAAATAAAAATGTATTTTCTTTCTTTCTTTCTTTAGATTTGGCAGTCCGACGCGCGGTCACACCACTAGGCCATCACTGTAGGCAGTACGCAGATGATGATGAGACCTTATTCTGTTATGGGGCGTACGTTACGTCGCTAATTTCTGATAAACACTGAAGACTAAAAACACGAAAATAACATAAAAGCTTGCAATTGCCCTTAATGTCAAATTCTTGTTTCAAGATGTGCTTACAATTGACCACATGCAAGATTATGCCTGTTTGAGATAAATTCACGTCTTTTTTTTTTAAGGAGGCAGGCAGGGTCTATAGAAAGCTACCTGTTACGATCCATACATACTTCTTTTGCTTCGTTCATAATGATACGATAGTGAAGACCACCAGAAAAACACTGAGGGTATGAAGATCGACAAGTCCCGGAGTAAAAATTCAAGTCTTGGATTCTACAGCATAAATCCCTCGATAGCTCACTTTCGTTTTGGTACAACTCCGCCACAATCTTCCTAACTCTTGAAATCCAGAATCGACAGTGGTGACCACCAAAAAATCGCCTGGACAACGAAGCTAGACGAAGTCCCAGAGTAACTTTACAGAAAAAAATAGCGGAGGCGTAGGAAAAACACTATTTCTATTTCCAAACTTATACTGTCACTTACGGGATATCTTCCGTGATTGTTCATTACAGCGCCGAAATATCGGGAGCTCAAAATAATGAACAATCACGGAAGATATCCCGTAAGTGACAGTATAAGTTTAGTTGTAAACCGTGAAAGCTTAAAACAGGACTTCTATTTCCCTCCATATAGCAATCAGAAGATAGAACAGAGTAAAGCTAATAAGCCCAAGCGGTCGTTTGCAACTGGGATAGTAGTTTCCTGTCCACAGCCCACTTGCATGGCTGCACTGTCCAAAATATCAATACAGGTGTAGGGACACCTGTATTTAGAAGACAAAACGCTACTAGCGCCTCGATTAAATGCCTACAGGGGCCGAGTAATTTGGTATGACGTACCATGGATACGAAATAAGGAGAAGATTGAAAATACTAAATATACTATATGTTGTATAGTATTATAATTCAAGTACTGTTTTTTTATATGTATGTATACTAAATATTTAATGCTGTCTTGGCTTCCGTACGTTTTTTCTCGAGTGACCACTGAAAAACAGGGCTGTGCTGTGGGCCGCTCATAGCACAGCGTTATGCTGAACTGTCAACTATTTCCTTTGTATTTATACATATTTTTTATGTGTTTTATGAATGTTGTTTATATATTTTTTTATCATTTTGTATTTTAAACACTTTTTTAAGCTTTCACGGTTTACAACTAAACTTATACTGTCACTTACGGGATATCTTCCGTGATTGTTCATTATTAACAGCGCCGAAATATCGGGAGCTCAAAATAATGAACAATCAGGAAAGATATCCCGTAAGTGACAGTGTAAGTTTATTTTGTATTTTGCATGCACGTCATGTCCCTCCGACAAATAAATATTTTTTTCTTTCTTTGTAATACTTACCATCGTCATCTTTCGTATGAAAGAAAAAGAAAAAGATAACTTTCCTCGTTATCAAGCAGGAGGGAGAACAGCTAATAGACTCAATCAGAATGTTTACAACTGGGCAAGCCATGTTTCAACTGATTAAAATTGCTACTGTAAATTATTATGCGCTTGTTTTTTATTAAATCTCGAATGAATCTATGAGGATAAATGAGAATAGGTGAAGTCGATATTGATTTACTCTTTTCAAAACAATTTAAAAGCATAAAATCCGACAAGAAACCAATTACATCATTTATTTGTTTTAATCATGATATACAACGTGTAACAGAATAAACGCAAGACCTCTCGTGTGGTGTCTCAGACAATGAAACTGAACAACTTTTGTTCCATGACTTTTGGAAATTCATAACTTTTTTTTTAGTTTTACCATACAATGTAGATCAGCTGATTGAGTCCGTTCCTATAGAGTTTTTTTTTTTGCAAATTTCTAGAACTCGTAGAACAAAAGTTGTTCAGTTTCATGGTCTGAAACACCACACGAGAGGTCTTGCGTTTATTCTGTTACACGTCGTATAATACTTTGTTTTAATGTACCGCTTTCAGTCGCATCGCATGATATAAAAACCTTGTCATACCTACTTTCGACGACTTGTTTATATATTCTCCGGCTAAGGGTTTCATGTCTCAGTATTTATTTGGACGTTCCACCGGTATTTTGTGGATGTATGTTGAAAATTATTGCGCTTGGATTTTAAAATTGCTCAATAATTTTTCGGTTTTCAAAAGTATTTTTAAAAGTGACAGTGTATTCTAAACGCTGATGGACTTTTTTGTGAGTGTTATTAAAAGTGATATTTTTAATTAGTGATTTTAAAAATAGTTTTCATTTAATTTTAAAATATTAAAAATACAAACTTTTTAAATTTTTTTCAATTAGATTACGTAATAATTGTTTATTGATAATAAAATTACTCGTAAGCATAAATCACACACGCATTTTTTCGTGAACGTATGTGTTGACATAAGGAAAAATCATTTCATTATTGCGCGAGCGCCATTTAAATACCCAGTGTACTAGGGTACAGTGCTCATTCGCTGTTCGCACCTCAGATTGTGCGGTCAACTATACAAGGGTACAACCTTGCAGTTGAACCGGCAATCTCCTTCAGTCCTTTAGCCTTTTTAAGGGCCAGGATACTAAATGTTCCTACATTTTAAATGAAGTAGATTTTTTTAAGATTTTTTAAAAATGTCGTCGTGTGTTTTGTTTGTTGTGCTATTGTGTACTCTGTGTACTGGAGTGAGGAGTATCAATTTTAAATCGTGGTGGAATAAAGGTTTGTATTATTTCTTTTTTCCTTTATTTATATTTTTACAAATTGTTTACATTTTTAAATATTCCTTAGAAAAAACAATATAAAAACATTTAAAAATATAAAAAAAATATATATATTAAATATATATTTCTTTTATTATTAATAAAAATGTTTAAAAACCTCTTAATTTTTTTAAAAGTTAAACTTAAATGTCATTTGAGAAAGTATGTTTACATCCAATTATGGAAGATTTAAGTTCGTTTGCTCACCCATTGTTTTTATTTAATTGTTTTGCATCTATTAATCTATCTTGCGTTGCAAATGCTGTGTTCATTAAATAAGTATTGAAAATGTAAAGTTATGAGAGGTTTAAAAACATCGGCAACAACGAATTACGTTATTATAAACTCGTTGTCGTCGAAACCTAGTTTAAAACCGTAAAGTACTTTTAAAAGTAGATATTTTGGTCTGTCAACTAAAAAAAAAACAAATATGAATCAACAAAGATGCAATAATGATGAAACATTTAGTCATTTAATGAAGATTTTAATAAATTGCTCAATATAATGATGCAACATTGATATTGTCAATCTAGGTGACAAGAATGAGACAGCGCTATAATGTCACTGACCTGAACAGACTAGTGCGAAAGAGACAAATAGTATCTATCAGACACCTTGTTTTAATGTTGTGATTAGGAACTTTATCCAGAACTTTTGTTTCATCATTAAAAAAAAAACTATAAAACAAACAACCAATGATTCCTTCCAATTTTATGACGTAATTCAACTCAAACGCTGATTGGACCAATGACAGCCAATCGCGTCTTGTTTTCGTAAACGATTGTGTGAAACCACACCCTAGGTACAATTAAACAAAAGAATAAGTACCTACTTCTCTTTTCATTTTTTTTTTATTTACCATAAACGTAAAAGTATTATTTTGATGATAAATTTTTAGTTTTTAACATTGACGAGCGTTATTGACAAATATATGTACTATAATATCATCTATATACAAAACAGTGCACAAAACAAATCGGAATATACATAAATATATTGTAAATTCCCACATTGATTTTTCTCAACATTTCCTGTCCCAGTGACGCAGGTCCATCGACAATTAATATATGTGGCACGCGTTTTCCTGTATATGCTCCTTGTACATCGCTAGTACAGTAATTGATTCTGAGAAAAGAAAAACCACTGAGTATGACAAATTAAGATTTTTTTGAAGAGTATTATGGTTTTCATTATGCATTTTTATGAAAAGCAAAACGTAAATGGCCTCAAATCGAGACCTCTATCCGTCTATCTACAATATTATTATAAAAAGGTAAGGTAAGGTATCTCCAACACTGCTCACCCGTTTTCAAAAAGACTTTTACTGATTAAAAACTATACAATTGCCGAGTCAGTCAAAAGTCATGACATGTGTAGAAGCTTGAAAAATTAAAAATTGTTATGAGTTCCAAAACGGTTGCTTATCACGTAATTAATGACATAATCATGTCATTAATTAATTGGTAATACGGTATAAGTTTGAATTGGCATCATGATAAATAGGTACCTATTTATCTACGTAACATACGTCAATGACGAAATGAACGGGAAGGAAGGAAATATAATTAAACCAATTAACATTTTAATTAATCACTGGATTCAACTTGTAAAACTGAACTGGATCATTTGGCAATATATGGAGTAGCTTACTCCAATATTGATTGACCCTTAGGTCATTAACAAAATTGATTCATTTATTCATTAAATTACCAAAGCCCTTGAAAATTAAAACAAGAGTTATATTTACATTTTTTTTTTATTATGATATTTCACAATATTTTATGCGAATACCTAAATGATTCTAGACGTTATTAGTTCTGTCAGACCATCACCTAATTGCAAATAACTTACTTATTGTATATTTATAGCAATCCTTAACTTTGACAAAGAAGAGAAATTCAAAATAAACAAGATCAATATAATGTTTCGACAACTTATGTCATAGGACGCAATTTTTCTGAAAAATTGCACAATGTTTTGAATGAGAGTATGGTTTTAAATCTTACAATAACAATAAGTCATATTATTTTAAATATTTATTCTCAGAAAATAATGATGCTTGTTTATTTCACTTAAGTAAACAATTCAATATTATGACGTTTGGGGAAAATATTACGTCATTTAAAACTCTTTTTAAAATTTTATGCAATGCATAGTGTCTTATTTTTAAACGAGGTAAATAATTTTCTCCAACATTTTATGCCTTTAATATACTTTGTAGGCACCATCGTTTAGATACACTATTGAGGAAGGTTTAGATGGAAAAGATAAAAGCATGTTCAACTTTTGCGAAGCTTGCCGAGTCATTGATTAACATTAGTTCAAAATTTTAAAAAATATTTCAAAAATCGAACCGAACAGAAATCTACCATAATTATTTGCTTGTTTCCATTTTACTTATGAAAATTTTCTTTGTTACAGCCGAAGCCAAATGTGGCGTTGAAGCCAGCACAAACCTGGTCCACCACAACCCCTGGCTGGTCTACATCGAGTACTGGCGTGGAGATACTGATACCGAAATCAGATGCGCCGGTACTTTGATCGATAGCAAGCATATCATCACCGCTGCTCACTGCGTTAAGACTCTGAGGTTCAGTCGGTAAGCATCTTTTGAAATTGGACTTCATGTTTAAGCATCTTGATATCTAGTTACTGTGGGGGTCAGGTAAACGCTCCATGTAAAATCTGAGTATTAGCTGCAGTAACTGATTTTAACAAATTTTTGCCGAGCAGTTGTGTGGAGCATTTTACATACATGGTTTGCTCTGTATTTTACGCACGTAAATGAAACGGCTATGCACATACTGACCGCAACAAACGTCCCTACTGGCCTCTAGTATCTGGACCTACGCAGTTTCCTACGTAAGCGAAAACCCCGCAATTTAAAATGGAAAAGCGTATGCTAGTAACGTATGAAAAATATATTAATGCGACAAGCTTGAAGGTTAAAATAAACAAACTATTGAACTCCTTTAGAACTAATTGTCGCATTTAGGCAACCGAAACTGTTCCAAATTAAATGACTGTCATCAAAATCTTTGCGACAAAACATTCTAACGTTTTTTTTTTCTCTCTTTCTAGTTTAGTCGCCCGTCTTGGCGAATACGACTTATATGCTAAAGAGGACTGCGTTCGTGGAGTGTGCGCTGACCCGGTCGTCAGGATCAATGTGGCTGATATAATCGTGCATCCTGGTTATGGTGACAAGACCCACGATATCGCTATCCTGACACTGGAGGAAGATGCTCCTTATACCGGTATGTATTTTACCGTTAAAAACTTCACTCAGATGCAGCCTGTCCCTTTGCTGCCCTCCCCATCGATGCCCTAAGCCAGGGCTCGTACCCCACAGGGGGTGCCCTTAGCGCTCTGTCGCTTAGTTTTTGAATTGTATGCCCCTGGCGTGAGGCCTTACCCTCAAGGCTTCCACAGGATAGTCCGGTTAAGCAGAAGTCAGCCTCATAAGTTGACCTGCGAGATGCCATGCCGAAACTGACCCTAAGTATTTGCGGCCAGTGTTGAGCCATCTCTATTATTTCGAAGTATGTAAATTGTAGTGACAGAAATACTTTAAAGAACCTCTTAGAGCTCAGAGCCATACAGAATTTGAGCTTTTCTTTTGATTTTTATAACATTCTTGATTGATATAGAAGTTGGGAATTTAGATGCCAATTACTGGCTAGCTTTGTCTATGAATCTCTTGCAAGTTCATTCCCATAATATAGAAGAATATTCCAGTACTAATATATCAATAATTTTTTATTTACAGATTTCATCCGCCCGATCTGCCTACCATCCGGAGACCTCCAACAAGACGCCGAATTCTACGCAGCTGGTTGGGGTGAAATCCCCAACAAAGGTTACTACGCTCATGTAAAGAAAATGATTCGTCTGCCCTACTGGTCCAGGGACGAATGCCAGAAAGCATATCAGTACAATCACATCCCAGAACATGTCATCTGCGCTGGTGGAGAGGAAGGCATTGATACCTGCAGGGGTGACTCCGGTGGACCCTTAACCCTGGTGAAGGATACCATCGAATTGTGGGGAGTTACCAGCCATGGAAATGTCCACTGCGGAACCAAAGACTCTCCTGGCATCTATACTAATGTAGCTGAACATCTGGATTGGATTCAGACTGTTCTTGAATCTTAGTGGAAAATAATTGACCTAGGCTCTATTTCAATGGTTCTTTTTATGTAAATATTAGTTTAATGACAGCAATGCGATAAAATGTAAAAAAAAGTTTTAAAGTTCAAAGATTTTAAAAACTGATCAATGATCTCATAATTTTAAAAATGTTAATATTTTTTATTTAAATTACATTTTATATAATACATTTAAATGTAGATTAATTTTAATTTAAATGAAGTATTTGCATTTATTTATGAAATGACATTCCACGCCAAAAATGTAGTTTAGTTTTTTTAAATGTCATAGTTTGTTTTGCAAATTACATTTTAGAAATGCATACTAAAAAAACGTTGTTTCGGTTTTCTTTTGTTTTTAAAAGTAAATTATGATTGACTTTGCTTTCACATAATAATTATGTATTTTTACTAAAGACTTTAGGTACTTGCAAAAATAGTATTTATTCCACTAACCAGAGAGTCTGAAATTCAGTATTTATTGCCAATATTCTTTGCCTCAAAATGTTCTCACAGATAGCTATAGTACATACACACATTGTAAAATAACTATAATTTATTTATTAAGGTTTTTCAACCAATTCGCTGTCAAAATGTGGGTTTACTATCCTTTTGTCTACCCATTGTAGAATACAGGCGTGAATGTGTTGTTAAATTTTTACAAAGCTAGACAGCTAGTGATTTTATTGCTTAAAATTGTGTACTAACACTGCTATAAAATCATCAATATAATATTTAAGCACATAATTTTAAATATTGTTCGTAAAAAGTACTGTTAACAAAATAAAAATGTATGCAGGCTACAGATATACTACGATTCTTTTAAAGCCTTCTGGGTGTGTTGAGTAGTATTTTTGAGATCACCTATTTATTTTATATATCAGTGTTATGCGATTGGTGAAATCCATTGCCTGCATACCAAACTCTTTGATGACTGTACTTTCAATTTGCATGATTTGTAATTATTGACAGTTGTAAATAACTATTAATTTTTGTTTTCATAAAAGAGGTCATGTTTCTTTGCTGAAAATTGTAATGTTCTTTTTGTACATCCATGTTTTGTCTTTGCGAACTTTTTGTCAATCTGTAACAATTTAATATATTTATTTATTTTTAATTTAAGAAGTACGGTAAACAAAAAAGATTCCTATCCACTAGATTTAGATTACCTTTAATAAATTATTTATTTTATAGTTGTAAAAAGGGAATTTAAAATATTCTTGTCAGATGGGAATTATTTAATTTAAAAAAAGTGCCTTATTGTCATATAAGTAAGTGAAAGTGTTTATAGAAAATCATTCGATATTCAAAAAAGTCCGACAATTGAAAATATACTGCGAATGTGACAAAGTTTTATCTTTTATTTCGAAATTAGCTTTTCCTAGAAAATTATCCCATGAGAACTCATCATCTACCCAGCCTTTTCCCGACTACATATGTTGAGGTCAGCTTCCAGACTTAGGCCCGGTATCCACCAAAGCGGAGACGGGCGGAGCGGAGAGGAGATGTGCTAGATTCGACCAATCACAAAAGAGACGAGAGATGCTATGTCCATTTCAACCAATCTGATTGGTCGGTTTCCGCACGTCTCCTCTCCTCTCCGCTCGTCTCTGCTTTGGTGGAGTATGGGCCTTACTGTCTGCGGCTGAGTACCAGTATTTTACATGGAGCGACTGCCTACCTGACCTCCACAAACGAATTTCTGAGTAATGCGAAACCCCTAGGCAAGACTGGTTGTCAGACTTTCAGGCTCCTTAACCGTAACGACTGTCTCAGATCTACAAATTACAGCCAGGACTCGCAGACTTTTTTTGGGGGAAAAATCACGTTTTACGGTAGGACTCAATGTAACGCACTTAAAACATTGTGCTGATGGATGAATTGAATAGAACGGGGTTCGAGGAGATATTTAAAGTTTTAACATTAAAAATTTTATTTTAAACAAAAAAACTTGAGAAAAAGTTGGAAGTTTAACCCCCAATATCTCCGTAACTAGAAGGTTCCCAGGTATGTTAAAAATGATCGCAATGACGGGGAGAACAAGTTTCTTTCGGATTCGCATTAGTTGTACAAAGATCTTTTTACGTGTGCCCAAAAGCACCACTTATGCCAAAACATTATCAAAGCAGTTACACATTTTTTAACCTCATCACCCATGTGATTCTGTAAACGTCCCGAAAGAGCAAAAAGATCCACAAAACATTTACATGTTTAGTTTTATCTTTTAGGTTACCATGGCAACAAATAACTGTCATTCATTACAAGCCATTATCGAATTTATAAATAAAGTTCTAAGAATGTGTATCACACGCGACCACGAGAATAATCACGTTTTCCTTAATTATAAATATATTATAGTATCGTGAGGCAGGCACAAGAGGAAGTCTTATCGTAAATCACGTTTAACATGTCAAAATGACGTGGCTGACCATGTTCGTTCGAACAGGGAAATATGTGTGTATTACCAGCGGGCGATAAATTATATCTAATACACTAATATTATAAAGCGGTAAAGTTTTAATGTTTGGTAAAGTTTGAAGGTTATCTCCGAAACTAATAAAAAATAATTAAATATAATTTATACATTACAATATAATTTATATTATAATATATTTTTTAATTTTTTATTCTATTTCCGCTGGATGCGAGTTGCACGGGACCGTTCATGTGGTGACACTTGGGGGAGGCCTATGTCCAGCAGTGGACGTCTTTCGGCTGAAATGATGATAATGATGATGAATATAATTTGTTTATAAATTATATTATAAAATATCATCATCTTCCTGCCCTTGTCCTATTCTATTTGGGGTCGGCACACACGTTTTTTTCTTCCATTGTCCCCTGTCACAGGGGAGAATATAATGTTTGTGTTTGTAATCATTTTATATTATAAAGTAATTCATTATTAATAAATTATACTATAAAATAATTAACTATTAATACATTATTTTTCTGTCTCGTTTACTGCTAGTGTGTGTCTGCTCTCACTAGTATTTTTTTTTATCTCTTTTCCTCTCTTTCGTATTGCTCGCACTGTCTATGGATTCTTATTTTTTGTTTTTAAGCAAATTTGTAATTTATCTACTGACTAGTGTATTGCTCACACTTCGTCTATGGAACCTCATTTTTATTTTATTTTTCACCAAAAAGTTTTTATTATTATTATGAAATTCATTTATTCAGGTAATTTACACCCATCGCCTTTTGTCACAGTATAATCACACTTCAAACAAATAATTATTTATAACATACAAACAATTTAGAGAAAAAATAAAATATTTTCTTTTATTTTTTATTTTATTTTGTTGTTTAATATTTTATATGAACTTTCCCTTTTATTTCAACATAAATTCTACATCTCGGATTCTGAAGGGTTTTCATAGGTGTTTATGATACATCTTTTAATATTGCACAACATTGCGATTCTAAAGTATTCCCGTATTTTAAGGAAAAGGGTCAGATGACTCGAATACTTTTATAGAACCTTGTTATTGTTATGGCATTTTGTTTTTTACCTTAGTTTAGTGTAAAAACATATACCTACAGGCAACATCGTTTATAACAACATAAAAAAACCCACTCCGAGTGTGTCTAAATACGCGCAGTGTAGGGTTAAGCTATTATGTGTGTTAGATTTTTTTTTAGTTTGAGTTTGTTGTAAATAAATTGATTTAAAAGACATAGTATATTTTTTTTACTAACTGTACTTTTTTACCGCATACTGATGACGAATCGGGAACATCAATATTCAATAAAAAATCATTTGTTTTCTTATGATGACGAATCGGGACTTCTTGTACGAAAAAAAATTTGGCAACGACTCGGAACAGTGACGAGTAACTCGAACCGTTCACAACATTCGAACCTCATCATCACTTTTCCTAACTATGTTGGGTTCGACTTCCAGTCTAACAGGATTCAGCTGAATACAGTATTTTACTTGGAGTGACCGCCTATCTTACCTCGACAACCCAGTTAGTACTGGGTATGAGTAATACGATACCCTTTGGTAAGACTTTGGTTGCCAGGCTTTCATGCCACTGACTACTTGTAATGACTGCCAAAGATTTACAAATGACAGCCGGGACCAACGGCTTAACGTGCTTTCCGAGGCACGGACGAAACTCGGTATGTAATGGGTCACACACAACGATATTATAAAGAAAGATACGCTGCGTTCATACTGAGCGGCGTTCAAATATCGTTGCGTTGTAACGACTGCGATAGATAATACGGAACCTATGATACAGAAAGAGATAGCTATTGTGCTTGAATTACTGAACTTACGACAATTGTCTGAATTTGTCTGCAATAATTTGCGCGCACTAATGCGATATCTACCTCTTTTTATTTATATCATTGGTCACCAAACTAGGCAAGTGCGGCTTAACCTGAAGATCGATTCGAGCGGTTGTTATTATTTAACCACGAGCTCCTCTTAAGTGTAGGTAAACTCTTTACATTACGCAGGCTATAAAAGTTAAACAAATTCTGTGACGCACTCAGTTAAAAATATTACAGAAAAACAAAATCATAAAATAGTACTTTCACATACTTTCACTTTTATTAACAGGAAACGTCCATATAAGGCTTCTTGATGAAAAGGAAGAATGAAATTTACCACAATAACATAACACTAAATAGAATAGGTATGTTTCTGCGGTGAGATCAACGTCATTGTTGTAAATGGTTGTTATGCTAAGGGCGTTTGTGCACTGCAAGGAATTTTACTGTCCGTCAGTCCGATTTTTTACGGTCCGATATGGCACGCCACACATGTAAACGGACCCAAGGTGTAAATGGACCCTTCTCGAAGCCATCAACCAAGCATTCTGTACATCAAACTAAGTAACACTACGCAAAATTTTTTGCTGGGAAACGACTTTTTTTTGGGGGGTGAAAAATCACGTTTTACGGTGAAACTCAATCGGTAAAACATTATGCTAGTGGATGCATTGAATAGTAAATGGGTCATGCAGGTATTTAAAGTTATAGCTGTAAACCCTATTACTAGATAAAAAAACTTGTGAAAAAATGGAACTTTGACCTCAAATATCTCCGTAACTAGATGGTTCTCAGTTATGGTCTAGAACAAAAAAATTATCGCAATGACGGGGAAAACAAGTGCCTTTCGGCTTCGTTAAGGGTCTATTAACACCCTTTATACTAGTTTGTGCACTATACGTAATTTTACCGTCCGACATTTTACTTTTACCCATTCCGAACCGCTTAAAAAAAAAAACATAAGTAGCTGTAGACATCCGATAGTAGTCAAAATGAATTCTTTCCTGCCTCAATTTATTGTGGTTTACGTAAAATGACCTGTCAGGTACCTTTCACTTATAAGGGGATGAACCCAAAATTCTTTTTGTCTTCTACGTCGTCACACGTAGAGTAATAAAGCAAGAAACTAATCGTTCCTAGAGTAATTACGCGCGGGCATCAGTCCCGCAGTCCCGCAGGACTGTTCGAAAGAGATACCGTGGCCCTGGAACACAAAGGGCAAAGAAGGAACATGGATGGGTTTTAGTCAGTACAAGTCTGATACTCTCTTCCGCTCCGCCCAGATTGGGGGGGGGGGGGGGGGGGGTCATTTGATGATTTCCGATCCGAAAAAAAACGTGCGTGGCATGAGCTACCCTGAACTGCGCTGCACCACCGAGTAAAGACGGACAAGTGTACAAGCCAATCATCCGTTTTTTTTCATGCCACATCGGACCGTAAAAAATCGGACTGCCGGACAGTAAAATGTCTTGTAGTGCACAAACGCCCTAATGATGCTTTTTGAAGCCAAGATTAAGAATAACATAAGTCCGAATAAGGCATGTTAAAGTGTCGTGTTATTGGGGTCGAGTCAATTGCCATTAAAATACTGATACATACATACACATTATTATTTATTACTTAATTTGTGTTAATGGCTTACGCTGTACTAAATGTAATGACAAAACATAACATCACGCCTGTAATCCACGAAGGGTTAGGCAGAGGTGTACCTAATAGTACACCCACAGCGCCACTTATGTTTTCTCTTATGTTTTTGTTGTCCCATGTAATAGGGGCCGAGCCTATTACCATCAACCGGGAATCGACCGGGAATTTAAACCCAGGACCTCATGTAGAAATGTGTAAAAGTACCCTTAACGAAGTCGAAAGGCACTTGTTCTCCCCGTCATTGCGATAATTTTTTTGTTCTAGACCATACCTGGGAACCTTCTAGTTACGGAGATAACGGGGGTCAAAGTTCCAACTTTTTTACGTGTATTTTTTAAATGCAAAATTTGAATGTTATAACTTTACTTTAAATACCTCCACGACCCAAGTAATATTCAAAGCATCCATCATCACAACGTTTTAGTGCGTTAAATTGACTCCTACCGTCAAACGTAACTTTTGACCCTAAAAAAAAAGTCGTTTCCCAGCAATATTTTTTTGCGTAGAGTTACTTAGTTTGATGTACAGAATGCTTGGTTGACAGCATCGTGAAGGGTCCATTTACACCCTGCATTCTTTAGCTTCCGTGCTCGGAAATTCATTTATTTAACACCAAAGAGGCTCGCTTAGTATATAGCTGCAGCCAGTTGAACTGGAAGTAAATCCATATTGGCAAAAAAGACGTCTCCATTCTCCTGAAATCATACCGAAGGCATACGTCCCACATCCTTGGTAGAAGTCACCCGTGCCAAGCGATTCACGAACCTAATGCCGACGTCAATTTATTCACCTTTGCCCAGTGATTCAGTTAGTCTGGTAAGAACTCAATCCCTTCCCTGTGTTGAATGACGTACAGACAGGCGGACAGTCCCTATAGCCGACCTAATTTTATAAAGATGACTCGGATTACTAGACTGGTCTAGCAGTCGGTCTAGTCACTAAAGCTTCTGAGTAGGGATCTTGGTTTTTCCTTTAATAGTTTACATACACCACTGACATCGGTGACTAAACGGCTCGTGGCTAAATAACAACAGCCGCACGGGTCGTCATTGCCTGCCAGGACTGCGGGACAGTTTGAAAGTGATACCGTGGCCCTGGAACACAAAGGGCAAAGAAGGAACATGGATGGGTTTTAGTCAGTACAAGTCTGACACTCCCTTCCGCTCCGCCCAGAGTGGGGGGGTCATTTGATGATTTCCCATCAGAAAAAAAAAACGGGTCGACATTCCAGGTTAAGGAACTTTTGCTGATGATGGTCCGTGGATGGGTGAGCATCCCTTATGTACCCAGTTCTTTCTTCCTAGGAATGCACGTTAAGAGAGAAGCTCCAGGGTAGCCCACCAAGTTCAAATTTTCTTAACTTTTTTTCAATTTGAAGGTCAGTGTCAGGTATGTTGATTAAAATATGATTCGCGACCCCAACAAATATGGTTTTACTGAATTATAATACAACCTTAGAAGGTTGTATTGACGATTTTAATGGTTCATTTCATCCAATTGAATGTGTTTTTCATGAAATAGTCATAATCGCGCATCCACCATACGACGTCGTTCGCGGCTGTTTTTTTAAAGATCTGTGACAGTCGTTACGGGTGCTGACAATCAGTCTTGAAAAAAAATTAACAAAATCTCAAAAAAAAAAAAAACAAAATCAAATTTAAAAAAATCATGTCAAATCAATCATAAATCAAGTTTTTATCTGTCAAAATTTAATATATTTTCGACTTTATCGCTACAACATTAGGTTCCAGGTTGTTTGGGAATATTTGACAGTTGCGGTTAGCTTGATGTGCTAGCGTCTGTACCTAAGTATTATTTCGTGGTAGTAAAAATGATTAGGTTTCGTGTTTCAAGTGTTACCAGTGACGTGCGGTTGACTTTAGGTACTTTGACTCAAACGTCACCCGGTAAATAATTAGATAGGTAAGTAAATTATTTTTTCATGAAAGTGTACATTTTTCTTTTATTTATTTCTATACAAATTAATTACATTTTTAAATATTCCTTAGAAAAAAAAGAAAAAAAAACATTAAAAAAAAAGAAGAAAAAAAAAAGTGTACATTATTATTAGAAAAACTTTTCCACCTTGTAGGTAGGTAGTTTTTATTTCAAAAGGTGAGTCTTCCTATGACGATCGGACGTCAGGAAGGCTGACCATTTCTGGTCTTTGGTGGTCGGGCTTTATTTCACCTATGTTCTTATGAATCAAAAACTTAGCCTGAAATTATTGAGGAATAATTTCACTACGCAACACGAAAGTTTTTGGAAATTCACAGATGCACTTCCAAGGTGTATCGTGTTACCTGTTAACTGGGTCGTGGAGGTCAGATAGGCAGTCACTCCATGTTAAAAACTGCTAATCAGATGCATTCGGGTAGACCTTAAGTCTTCCGGAGAAAAAGACTAGGCATACATACATAAACTCACCCCTTTTTCCCATGGGGGAAGACAGAAACCACAGAACGCCACCTGCTACGATCCTTACATACTCCTTTTGCCTCATTCATGTTCATACGTCTGGTCATATATGCACTCCGCGTCGGGTGCGAGTACTACGCACCTAACCTTTCTGAAGAACCTCACCAATAAGGTCAGTGTATGTCCTTCTAGGGCGTCCCCTCCCGGCGTTGCCACTCACATCTGTCTTGTAAATACCTTTTGTTAAAATCAAAATCAAAATATTTTATTTCACATTGGCCTCGATGGGCACTTATAAAACGTCGACAAAAAGGTGCACGGTTCGGGTCGGTCGTTTCCTATGGAGAAGAACCGGCAAGAAACTCCATGGTTACTCTTTACAAATCATTTGGTATTACAATATTATTATGGATACAGCATTTGTACTTAAGTATGTGGGACAGCGTAGGCCCGACAATAAGTCGTTGCTTACTACACAAAAAATGTAGAACAAAATAAAGAGTTAACAAAAGTTAGTCGCCTTTCACTCATCCTCTCCAACTCCTTTCAATTTTTGTCACAACATCTTCTTTTAAACTGCAACGTTCTGGTATAACCTCATTCCTCAATTTATCATTCAGAGTTACTCCACACATGCTAAGACTAGGCATATGCTGGGATATTCTCCCAGTTTATTTGGGGCTCCTCTATTAGTCGTCATCTCCTTCGTCCAGGTCGACCTCCACATAGTGGGAAAACATTTAGGTGGATAATAATAACATGGCGAATAACGAGAAGGATAAGCTAATCAAGTATCTTGACTTGGCTCGCGAGGTTGTCGACATGTGATGATGTGAGTTCAGCGATCATTGTGCCGATTGTCGTTTCAGCCAATGGCTTAATTGCCACGAGCCTTGTCCAATACCTGAGGAGGCTCTCATTAAGGAGCTGGATCAAGGGCTTGATTCAGAAATCGGTACTCCTGAACAAGGCGCGTATTGTTAGGAGCTTCCTTTCTCTGGAGCCCTGACCGCCGGTAGCTTGGACCCTGTTCCCTGTACCGGTGGGCTACTATTTTTTTAATATTGTTTTTTTTTGAGTTTGAAATATTTAAAAAATGTAATTTATATGTATAGATATGAATAAAGGAAATAATTTATTACGGCAAAATTAAAATAAAGGGTGTAAACAGACCCTTAACTTATACGAAAGGCACTTGTTCTCCCCGTCTCTGCGATATTTTTTTTGTTCTAGACCATACCTGGGAACCTTATAGTTACGGAGATATTGGGGGTCAAAGTTCCAACTTTTTCACAAGTTTATTTTAAATGCATGTTTTTAATGTAAGATTTTTACTTTACACACCTCCACGACCCCCGTACTATTCAATCCATCCATCAGCACAATGTTTTGAGTGCTTTCCATCGAGTCCTACCGTAAACGTGATTTTTCACCCCAAAAAAAAAGTCGATTCCCAGCAATAATTTTTGCGTAAAGTTACTTAGTTTGATGTACAGAATGCTTGGTTGACGGCTATGTGAGGGGTCTGTTTACACCCTGTATGTATAGATATGAATAAAGGAAATAATATATGGCGAAATTAAAATATTGGTGAAGTTATCTCATCCGTCCATTTCCATATACGGATTATTTCTCCTAATTTAGCGAACAATAGAAATGATTGAGTTCTTGAAATTAATTATAGTCAGTTTTTAACCGACTTCCAAAAGGAGGAGGTTATCAAGTCGACTGAATTTTTTTTTTTTAAGGTTAAATTTTGATTTACCTTATTAAATATGATTTTATTACGTAAATATAGGTATATGGTATGTTTTATGAGATAAGCTAAGGGAACAATATGCGACTTCCGCATTCCCCTTAAACTTAAGGGAAGATTTATAAAACCATGGTTAGAACTGCTGCTTTGATGGATCAGAATGTCAGGCCACAAAAGACATGAATGAAAGGCAGTTGCATGTGGCGGAGATGAGAATGCTAAGGGGGATGTGTGGTGTAACGCGCATGCATAAAATAAGAAATGAGTAAGAGGTATCGTATTACCCAGTAACTGGAAGTCGTGGAGGTCAGATAAGCAGTCGCTCCTTCTCATCATCTGCCTAGCCTTTTTCCAATTAAGTTGAAGTCGGCTTCCAGTCTGCCCGGATGCAACTGAATACCAGTATTTTACTTGGAGCGACTGCCTATCTGACCTCCAGGGGCTCCAGGACCTCTAGTCGCTGTACCTCCCCGGAGTTACTAATGGAAAAAGACGGAGATATGGTGGAAGGTGGAACGCTAAAGGTATCTTAAATTAGTAAAAATTTAATAAGTAACAATTAAAATAGTAAAAATTAAATTAGTAAAAATTAAATTAGTAAAAGTTAAATTTGTAAAAAATAAATTAGTAAAAATTAAATCTTCTTAAATCCCCCCCCCGCCAAATATGTTTCATCGGCATGATAGCCAACCAATGTCGTCAATACTCCTCAAACGTATGAATGTGGTTTAGGCGATGGAGAACCCGTATTTTCCCTGTAAACGCCACTGGATATATAAACCCGTTCAGAACGACGAAGCGAATCATTGCTAGAGGTAAAATTGACTGAAAATAACGTTATGAACATTTTAATTGATTTAAAAAAATAATTTAATTTGTGGTGCGATTTGAAATTCATCTATGATTCGTTTATTGTTGCTGTTATTATGTCTTGGAGACGTTTTCACTTTTAAATTAATGCGAGGTAAATTTTTATTTTATTGTGAATTTTTTTTATCAGTGCTTTCTTATGATGTGAAATTATGTTTTATTCGCTTTCCAGTCTTTGTCCTAAAATGAACAAACCTTTTTTTGTTTAAATATTTTTTTTTGTTGTGTCCTGCTTAATTTTTTTTTTTTATTATGGTCTAAACGATTTTTATTTTCTACCGAGGGTAATAATATTAAACAGAAACGCGTTCCCCATTTTTTTTACTAATTTTTTTTTTGTTTTTCCAGGCCCTACCTGTGGTTTAGAAGCAAGTCCCAACCTGATCCACCACAACCCTTGGTTGGTGTACATTGAATATTGGCGCGGCGACCACCGGAACGACATCAGGTGCGCTGCTACCCTGGTAGATAGCAGGCATCTCATCACAGCAGCCCATTGCATCAGGACTCCTAAGTTTACCAGGTGAATATCTTTTTAACCGACTTAAAAAAGGAGGTTATCCATTCGGATGTTTATATTTTTTTATGTATGTATGTGTTTTATGTAACTACGTCATATTTAGACGAATTTGCAAAACTCTTTTTTTTTGTTTGAAAGGGGTTTATATTACATTTATTTTTAAAAGAAGAGACTTCACATTCCCCATAGCAATAAAAAGAAAGAAAGAAAGAAAAGACTTTCCTCGCTCATTCGTTGCTAAGGTCCGAATTTGAAAGAGAAAATTGGTCCTTATTTATTTTCTGGTCTTTTAAGCCGATCTCGTCTTTCTATTAAAAAAAAAACTGGCCAAACAAGTGCTAACAGGCTTGGGAAAATCCGGGAGAATCCTGAGGAAAAAGTTATGATAATAAAAGCTAAAAAAAGAATGAATAATTGTTTGATAAGCCGATATCTGCGGTTAAAGCGCGAAACTTTCCGGGAAATAAAACCGTTTCCGATTAAATGTGGAAGTAATTTTAGTTCTGTTCTTTTAGTAACGTTGATCTTTTAATAATAAAAAGTTGAGTTTTTTTGCGTTCTTAAGACACATATTAGAAAGATTTAAAGCATCATTACAATCAAGATAATTATTATCCTTAAAATAAAAATGATTGAAAATGTAGTACTTAATCCAAAATACAATAATAATCAAAATTACTGGATCACTTTTTTTTGTTGGTAATGAGATCTTCTCAATCTCTCAATTTCAGTTCTTTCAATTTCATCATGCGTTCTTACTCAAAGCTGTCAATTTCTTGACTCACACCCTTAAGTTCGATAACCTACTTATTATTCTTACTTTAAGCAATCATATTTTGAACAAACGTCATAAAATCACCTACCGTAATATTACATCACTAGGAATTCCCTCATTATAAATATCGCATTATTATTGAATCATGTGGTCAACTCTTATACAATATGTATTTTATTTATTTATAATATAGGTTTTGGGAATTCCATATTACCTTAACAAAAATGATTTTTACTGTTTTTTTTTATTTTTAAAAGATTCGGTTGATTGGCAGTCCCCTTTTTATCTGTTCTATTTATTTTAGTTTATAGAATACTCGTCTTAAGGGTGTGTGTATTTTGAGTATTTTTCATAAAATGCGCCTTATTTGTGCTGTTTTTTTTTTCTTTTTTTCATACTATTGTCTTTTAATAATTGTGATCTATTGTCGTTTTGATACCATAATTTTTTTTCTTCTCTTTCATTCCTTTCTCTCTTACCTTACAAATCTTCCTCATTAAGGCAGATATCTATAAACACCACTCTGTCCTAAGACATGTTCCCATACGTAAATTGACAGCAACAATAATTGAGAAGCAGTGACAGGAAAAACGTTTACTCAAAATACATGCGTAACGTTTTTACATAATGGCCTAAGAACTTTATCAGTTATGAAGGTTTTCCGTGCATGCTGTTTATAGATTTCATCATCAGAATCACATGAGTAAGTAAACGGAACAGAGTTAAAGCTTCCAAAGAAAAAAAAAAAAAAAAAATGTAAATAAGTCAACAAAATAAAAAAACTAGTTGGTACCAAATACGATATAGACCATTACTCATTCTATCTTGTTCTCCCATACATACTTTCTTTTTCTGTCCTTGTCGTAACTCTATCTTTGGCTTACCGGGCTCCTTAACTCCTTAGTTACGAGGGAACATAGAAACAGACATTACATACATACAGGTCAAACACATAACCCTCCTTTTGTGGCTTCGCCGCAGTCGGGTAAAAACACACCGAGTAGTAAAAAAAAAAGGATCATACAATAAAATATAGGTAGTTACTTGAAAAAGTAATAGTCAAATATTTACTTACCTATTGTACTCCTTGGGATAGTTAAAGTATGATAAATTTTTGTTTTTTCTACTATTATTCATTCACACAGTACAATAAACAAACATTTTAATTTTAATATTCAAACTTGCAACCAATCTTGCAACTGACAAAACAAACAACGTGCCCCTTGGTTGCCATGGCACCGTGCCGTGCTGACCCTGAGATTGTCCACTGGCTGTGCCAGCGTAAACCGTTTTTTTCCAGTCTCGCCGCGTACGCGACAAGCGGCCAGTGGTCACGCACACATGCCCCGCGTGCTTGTAGTAATGCAACCGATTTGCGCGGTTGTATGAAGCTTTAACTCTGTTCCGTTTACCTACTCATGTGATCAGAATTCTGTTAATTTTGGAAATTACGCTCATCCTATCGTTTAGATCTTCTTGAGTATTTTATTTAACGTAATCTTTCTTCTTTCCAGGTTAGTAGCACGTCTTGGAGAATACGATTTAACTAGCCGTGAGGATTGCGTCGGTGAAGTATGTGCAGATCCGATCGTCAGGCTCGAGGTGGAACAGATCGTCGTTCACCCCGACTACGATGGAAAGAGTCATGACATTGCTGTTCTGAGGCTGGCTGAAGATGTTCCTTATACTGGTAAGAATTGCTTTTAATTTCTGAAGATTTCTTCAGCATTTGCCAAAGGACCATCATCATGTACCTGTCCTTCTCCTGTTACTTAGGGTCGGCGTATCACGTTTTCTTCTTGCTTTCTCCACAATCAATCGTCACTGTCATTTCCTTTTCTTTCATATATCATTGCTCACACAATCTATTCCTCCCTCTCTGTTCATAAAAATGTATGTTAATCAACGCCAAAGACTTTCGTTTAGATAAAATTGGTCCATTGATCTTAAAAAAGTAGTTTGACTTCTGTTGTTAAAAATGCAGATTGTTTTAAGTCTCTGTTTCTTTTCCAACAGACTTCATCCGCCCAATCTGCCTGCCATCTGGGGAACTGGAACACAACACCGTTTTCGCGGCAACAGGATGGGGCGAAATTCCCCAAAAGGGGTACTACAGCAGTACTAAGAAAATCATTCCCTTACCGCTTTGGGGAAGAGCTGAGTGCGAGGCTTCATATAAATTCTTTAAAGTGCCTGATAATGCCATCTGTGCGGGGGGTGAAGAGGGCATGGATACCTGCAGGGGTGATTCCGGAGGCCCCTTGGTGTGGGTCAAGAACAGGGCTGAGTTGTGGGGCGTGACCAGTGCAGGGAACAGCCGTTGCGGGACGAAAAACTCTCCCGGAATTTACACCAATGTGGCTGATCATCTGCAATGGGTCGAAGATATCCTTTCCGGGAACTATGAGAAGCCCGAATACGATGAGTTTGATGTGCTTTAAGTTATTTATGTACCTCTGGTCAGAGGTCTGGCTCCTTCTTTGGCCAAAGAATTAGCATTGCCATTCAAAGTGGCAATGCTGCCAGTATTCAAGACGCGTTGGCAGGGGCACTTTGCCACCTTAGTGTCCTCGTGTCCTGTTGTTGTCTTAGTATTTATTTAGTTAGGTTTATTTTATTGTAGTTTGTACAAAAAACAAGAAAAATAAGTCTGAAACAAAAGAAAAATAGTATTAAGTGAAAAAAAAAACAAAAAGCTTTAAGAAAGAAAAAAGTAATATAAGAAAAAATGCTACTAAAATTAAAATAATTTATAAAACGAAAAAAGAAGAAAAAAAGCTGCAAGAAAACAAAAAAAAATACTACTAAAACCAGAAGGTTAATTTCAATATAAAAATAAAAAAAAACAATATATAAATAACAAAAGAAAACTATGTTACCTCCATAGTTTATTTAAATATTTATCATTTTAAATGTAAGGAGGATAAGTCAGAAAAATTAAATATTCTTGTCAGTTTGGGGTAAAAATCCTAAAAAATATGTATGTTTGATTTTATGATTTAATAAGAGCTTGAAAATGTTCCTATTTTTAGCTCACTGCTTGAGCTTTCTAGATGTGCCAAAAAACGTTGTAAAAATCATGTTCCTATAATGTAATAAGTTATTTATTGAGAGAAGAAGAAAAAAAGTTTGATTTTAATAAAAACTTTTTAAAAACGATGTTTTGGTTGTTTTTCTACATTTCCCTCCAATTGAAAACCTGTTTAAAAAAGCACCAAGATCAAGTGCTCACACTATTTTACTGTCGTTACAAGGAATCATAATCCGAAAAAAGATGTCTTTATGACATATTTATGAATTTGCGTGAACCGTTTAAAAATAAATAATTGAAAAAGACTATTCCTGGTAGTCGTATTCTTACACCCGTATCTATAAACATGTCAAAGTGATTACCTAAGTAAAAGTAATTCCTTAAGATACGATTTTGATTCTGTAGTTTAGTAATTGCTTTAAGTTAGAACTATCAAAAGTTAGATTTCTTAGCCTTGCTTTTTTTGAAGGTTCTTACTTGGTCAAATTCTTGTCTTTTTCATTAAAATGGTTGCATAAGTAATTCTCTTTACTTTAACTTGACTATAGATACAATTTTTGTCAACTCCACACAAAATTCATTCAAATTTTCTCGAAGTACTCATTTTCGAAAAAGTTTTTTGTGAAAATGGGCATAGACAAATTGTAGAAGGGGCTAAAAGAAGATAAAAAAGATATTAAAAGTTAATAAAAAACAACATTATTTATCTAACATTTATTCGTTTCATTTCTAGATCAAAATTGTATAGAAACGGAACAACATTTCGTTTAAAATGAATATTATAATCAGTCTTTTTGTAGATATATTTTTAGCAGTTAACGCTACAATTTTATAAAATCCGACTTAAAATAGACGCGGTTCGCTTAAGAAGTGACAACCAATGCGACCAGGTTGGATTTGCGACCAAGCGACCCTTTGTACCAAGTTTTTTATACAATTCTTTTGAAATGAAATGAGATTATTTGCGAAAACTGTCAAATTTCTCCAAATGATTTTAAACCATAAAATGTTGATGTTTTAGTTCAAAATCGAATGAGAATATTAGACAGTTCGTGGTAACTTGGTGCGCTGGCGACTGTACATTACAGATGGTTGCGTTTTTTAATAGCTTCCCAAACAATTCGCTAAAATTAGCATGCAAAATGATTGAATACATTAATAAGATAAGCGAAGCTAATAGAATTGGTATGACATTACTATTATTATTTTATGAATGTCAATGATTTGTATAATACGTAAATGTCAAAGTGAAACTTTAAACCTAAGATACTCATTCACATAATAAAATAATTTTTGTCTTTAAACCATTTGAATAATGCCGTCTTAAAACGATTGATTGGCAGTTCCCTTTATGATTTTGGTAGCTCCTCATCGGTTGTCTGTATTTAGAGTATACAATATGAAAATACACCAACAAAAAAAAACAACGTTTACTAGGGAGTAACCCCACTAAACGACGCGGAATCGGCTTCAGCCGATCACACACAGCAATTATCGCATTTAAAGAGTTGGCGGGGTGTCAAGTGGCGTTGTCCTAACTGAAACGAGACGAACGACCTCATTTTCGCGGAGATAAAGCTTTTTCTGATCAGCTCAAGCCGATAAATGTGATCTCTCTCTAAAGACTCCCGTTATAAACATTAATCATGACATAACATCACGCCTGGAATCCCTGAAGGGTTAAGCAGAGGTGTAACTTATAGTACACCCACATGTCGCCAGGTATGTTTAAGCCCCATGTAATAGGGGGCGAGCCTATAGCCATCAACCGGGCATAAATCCAGCCTCCATGGCTGCTGCTAAGAAATTCCTGATGGAAAAACCCTATAACATTTTGCCCGACCCGGGAATCGAACCCGAGAACTCATGCTCAGAAGACATCAATCTTAATTTAATAACTACTGCCTAACAAAGTCTACCTACTGAGATAGGTAAGTCAAAATCAAGCTTTCATAAGCTTCAAGCATTGCTATGATTCATCAGATCACAAGCAGGTAAAAATTGTGACCGAAACGAATATTACTACTGATAGAACCAAACTACATATTTATATAATGCGTGATATCCCACAATAATTCCTATAAACTGACTAAAATTTGTATTAGTAGAACGCTACTAATACGCGATAGGCCAAATAAGGTAACGAACTTATTTGGCATATCGTCGGGGATAGTGCAAATCCGCGAATCTACCATACGTAAAGTGCGCGTATCTGCACTACGTGTAGGTTTACAGGGGAAGGTTATAAGTTTATATTTTTTTATTTCAACGATTTATTGTTTTTTTTTTTTTTCGGATTGGTAATCATCAAATGATCCCCCCCCACTCTGGGCGGAGCGGAAGGGAGTGTCAGACTTGTACTGACTAAAACCCATCCATGTTCCTTCTTTGCCCTTTGTGTTCCAGGGCCACGGTATCTCACGATTTTTGACCTCATTTTTACATGAATAGTAACAATTCATGTGTTCTATGTATTGTTAGCAGTAGAAATCTATTAAAGTTATTAATTTAGTCGCTACGACAATGCGTAATTGAAATTGGCTACATTTGTCAGATGCGCGGAATTATCCAATGCTAGTTCCGCGGATTTGCACTATCCCCGACGATATTTAAGTTATCGCCGAGCTATAGTCATTTAGAAACACTGCGCACCTATTCTTATTTTTTAATTAAATTAATTATATTATAAGATAATAGAAAGAATTCTTCAGTTCTACCCACGAAGTCAAGATTTGTGCTCGGTTGATAGCAATACACTCGTCCCTTATTTCGTGGGACTTAAACATAACTGGCGAATTGTTCGTGTACTATTCGTTAAGCACAACTCTGCCCTGTCCTTCGAGGATTACAAGCGTGATGTTATTTTATGTAAAATAATGATGAGATAGGTATTTACCTCCGATATTTTGGCTGGATACCCAATGTGCGTAAAAAGTAGTTTTTTGATAATTTCGTCATATTTTGTAATACCAGTAATAATGTTATGTCCACACTAAAGAACAATGACATCATAGGAAAATAGTCCATTAAATCTTAACAAACGTGCCTAGGTAACTGATAACCTTATATGGTTGTTAAAAAACACATAATAAATATAAAAAAACAATATTTTATTAAAATGCGTTAAAAGGGGAAAATCATGTTCATTAATTATAAATTATTAAAATAGAACGAGTATACAAAGTTTCGTGTCCGTGCTATTAACCGTTGAGGAGTTCTCTCGTGAGGAGACGATCCTGGCTGAAGGTTCAGGCCACGGCCATAAATATGTATTGTCACCAGAACCAAACAAAGGTGTGTGCAAAATTCCAGCTCAATCGGTTGGGGGGAACTGGTTTAAAATTCAATTGCAAAATTTTACCCGTTTATACTAACTAACAAGGCAAATTAAATAAAAGCTTGTAATAAAAACTGGCCAAGTGCGAGTCAGGCTCGCGCACAAAGGGTCTTTCTTTATTCTTCTTTCTTCACCGAACAATCTAGTAACAATATTTTTAACGCTCATTCGGTCCACAGCAGACCAAAACCAATTTTCAATTGTGTGGTACCTGTTGGTACCACACAATTGAAATGGAAAATGGAATGGAATTTGGTTGGTTGGTAATTTGGTTGTGGACTGTTGTCCCGGAGCAAAATGGAGCACCTCAAACTCAAACTCAAAGCATTTATTTCAATTAAGCCATCACAGGCACTTTTGAATGTCAAAAAAAAAAAAAGAAGCGAAGCTACAGTCACAGTCACAAGGCATAATAACTTGAGAAAGTACTGTAGTTGCACATTCCAAAGCGTAGATCTCTATGGAGAAGAATGGGCAAGAAACTCCATGGACACTTTTAAATCAAAATATTGTAACAAAATCTTGGTTACATCATTCATTATGAGATTACCTATAGTGTTTCCTCTTATCTTACCCTGTCATATACGCAAGAAACCAAGGTAAAATTCAAATTGCCTTAATTGTCAAAATATGACCTGGGTTTTTCAGACTTTATCTGTTCACATTAAATACTAATTAACCACTACGGTCTACATTATGCACCATTCACGGCCAAAGGCCACGAGTGACGCGCGTTGCGTCAAATGACACATGCGATTGTCACTTGTTTCTCGTGCGAGTACTGTCATGTTTCTTGATTTCGTGGTATCTTTAGGGATTTCACGAAATCCCCAATTTCCTCATTTCCCTGCGAGAGCTCCGTAAACCACGTCATTTTCGTGGTATGCTCCCAAAAACTTTTTTTAAGCTTTATTTAACTTGCCTATGTATGGCAGTAGCGAAGGGTCAATTTTTGTAAGAGGTAAGTCGGAGTACATATCTTTAGTGTGATTATAATTATTTGTCTATAGAATACTGACTGTGCCATTTTTTAAAGGGAAGCCGGTAGGAATCGAGTTGTATTGAACCTTCGCCACTGATGTATGGGGCAAATCTTGCAAGTGAATTTTAAACCATTTCCCCCCAAACCGATTGAGCTGAAATTATGCCAACATCTTTAGACAATACATTTTTATGATAAACATGACCTGATTGTGCAGCCAGGATCGCCTCCTCACGATTAAACTCCTCAATAGTTAACAGCATAGACACACACGTTTAATATTGAAAGATTAACATGTTTTTTTTCGTTAACTTTTAGTGCATAGTAATAAAAGCTTGTTTTTTTTTAAATAAAAATATTTTTAATTTGTTTTCTACGCAAGTCGCGTACCGCTTGAACGCTTAGTTCGTGGCCAAGAGTTTACAAACAAAATAAAGTTCAATGAAACGTACATGCGAGTAGGAAAAGTTATTAAAATGAGTCTTATTTCCGATATCATCAGAAGTAGGAATGTTACCACCTACTGGTTAATGTAAGTACGTCATTGGTAGCGGTCGAGTAGTCAGTTCTTACGCGAACGATCGTAAATAGTTAATACATGACTAGATATAGTGTTAATAAGACTATATTGACAATTATTTACAATGTTTTTTTAAGCTTGGGTTTTTGAAAGAGCTTTGGAATTTTGACTCAAGTCAAGATTGCCTTGAAAATAGCTAGAAATGTCTGTGACAAATGACGAAAGATGTTCGTATGTCACTGGCCTAAGAATTGCAAGATTTTTCTTTTGTCCATTTTTCGTGTGCCTACACGCACACTTAGGCACAACGACTGAGAAGGGCTCCGAGAGCCATAGACCATAGACTTATTACGGCCTAGACAGAGTGATATTCTATTATAGCGATAAGGATGGTCTAAAATTCAAAATCAGTACATAGTATAAAACAAAGTCGCTTCCCGTTGTCTGTCTGTCCCTATGTATGCTTAGATCTTTAAAACTCCGCAACTGATTTTGATGCGGTTTTCAGTAATAGATAGGGTGATTCAAGAGGAAGGTTTATATATATATTGCACCCTTGCGGAGCCGTGGCGAGGCGCTAGTGATCAATATTTAGTTCTCAGTCGTTGTGGAAGTGCCTTTAGTCTAGGGTCTCAGAATCCTTAGACCCCTTATATAATTACCTTATTATTTCCTTTATTTATTTCTATACAAATTAATTACATTTTTAAATATTCCTTAGAAAAAACAAATATAAAAAACCATTTAAAAATATAAAAAAATAGTAGCCCACCGGTATCGGGAACAGGGTTCAAGCTACCGGTAGTCAGGGCTCCAGAGAGAGGAACCTCCTAACAATACGAGCCATGTCCAAAAGTACCGCTTTCTGAATCAAGCCTTATTTATTAATAGACCTTATCATCACACTTTCATAAAACCCAAGCTTACAGGTTTTGTCTCATCACCGCAAAAGAAGTCAATACATTTAGATCGAATTTCACTAATGAATCTGAAATCACTGCCTCGTTCGTCTAGCGGTCGTCAGCGCGACTGCTGAGCATGAGGTCCTGGGTTCGATTCCCGGGATGGGCAAAGTGTTATTAGGTTTTCCCATCAGGAATTTCTCAGTAGCAGCCACGGAGTTGTGCCTGGTAGATGGCAATAGGCCCGGTCCCTATTACATGGGACTGAAACATAACTAGCGAAACGTGGGTTTACAATTAGATAGACCTCTACTCGTTTATGTTCAGTTTCATTGGTGATATTCGCTCTAAATTCTTCATCAATGATTTGCGTTGGTGAACAAAAGGTAACGTACAGACAAAATCAACCAGACAATTGACTATATAAATGCAGTTAATATGTACATTACCCAAAGTTATATACTAAGCGAAGTGGCTCGTTGTAATTTATACTATATTGTATTGGTTTCAAGCTAAACTAAACTAATGAAGCTATATTATTGATTAAGCTGACGAATGTGGATAAAAAATTTCGTGTCTGATTAGTTTTGTCTGTAAGTTAAATTATTAAACTTAGAATTATTTTTACATTCCAAGGCATTCAGTTTGTATTTAAGAATGCAATACTTTTAGGTTTTTTATTTCAATTCGATTTTGGTATGTAACATTTTTGGCATGATTTCAAAATTTCTTGCAATTTTTTTAAGTTTTCTTGGGACTTTCTTGTTTTGATTTAGTTTGTTTCAATTTTGACATTTTTAGGCATTTTTTGGCTTGATTTACATCTTAAGCACAATCAAGATACTTACAACAGTATTCATTAAATAAATAATAACGACTACTTTAAAATATTTCAAGCGATAGGTACAACACATTCTTAAAAGCTACATTCTATAAAATAAACAATTGACAAATATTTAACAAAACTCAACAGGGACTTAATTTTAATAAACATTTTTATTGTTACATCCATAAAATGATTTTTCGAATGGGTGTCGGTGCTTTGCTCAGCAAAAGTAACACTTTATATTGGCTGAGTTGCCTAAGCCCCGCTTAGTAACACTTTATATTGGCTGAGATGCCTAAGCCCCCCGATTAGTAACACTTTTCATTGGCTGAGTCAACAGAGCTTCGCTCAGTGGAATTCATTTAGGCCGCACTTAGAATGCAATATTTTGCCAAAAATGTTCACGTTTCTATTTTGATTAGAATGGGATGTGAATAGCATTGTCTCGCTCAGTCATACTGCACATTGTATCTATCGTTTCATACGGGTTGCGCGAGCAAGCTCTTCTTAGTGTTAACAGCTTTTCGCGCGACCTAAGTACAGTGAGGACCACAGATTTAGAGATACATAGATAACGCATGAGCACCTTCTTCGCGAGCCCGGCTAAAGCATTTTATGCTAACGTGGCTACTGTCGCAGCAAGTTAATTTGTTTAAAACAACAACGTTACAACTCAAGAAATTAATTCTAGATATTTAAAGAAAAAAAAACGTAGTGTATTTTGTGTAGTAACTAAATAGTTCGTAAGACGTTATAGTACGTAGTCAAAAAATGGCACGCTTGGTTTTCATACGGATCGTGACACTTACGTTATCTAGATATATCTATACCTGTGGCGAGGACAGCTCTATAATTTAAGGCTATGATATTATGGCTAAGTTTACAAAGTTCCATTGAGTTGAACTCATTATTTTGGCTAGGTTAAATAAGCCCCGTTAAATTGGAACTTTTTATTTCAATAAACTTTTTGGCAAGATTTTGGGCGTCAACATAATTATAATTTTCGCATACTAAAATTATAAAATAAACCATAGGTACCTAAATTTTATTGATAACAAGTTGAAAAAAATACTAATTTGTTTTGGCACAAGATTCTTTTCCTGTTTTGTAATGAAAGTGACGTTAACGTTACGAAAGTATGACGCAATGAAGTTTTTCCGCAACTAGTGTCTTTCCTGTAAACACGCTATCAAAGATTGGCCTTTGCCCGGTACCTTATGAGGTGTAAAATCTTTTACAGCGTTATGTTATTCTATAAAGACATTTCTTTAAAATTAAATCGAAAAAAGAGGGCCTCGTGTGTCCATTGGGAACAATTATAGGCTGATTGTGATTTTGCTTCTTATTCTTTGTGTGGCGATAGACTTAAATATCGGACGAGTAGGTATGATTTTGCTCGGAATTGGTACCGATTATCAAAAGCCAGTTCATGAAAAGAAATGTGATTTCGATGAAATGGCTATTCGATGAAATGGCGATTCGATTAAGTGGCTATTGGATGAAATGGCTCTTCGGTGAAATGGCTTTCGATAATCAGGACCAAACCCATTTGCTAACCTAATATGAAAGCGATATCTCGGTATTAGCTATCACGCAGAGGTATAAAACAAGGAAAAAAAAAATGTTTTTGGTGACAAATTACCAATTTGAAAGGCCCAACCACGGGTTTTAAAATAGATTTTATTTAATTGGAAGAAATTAACATTAATAAAGTATTATTTACCGTGTTACTTTCTTTTACTTTACAAATGGTTTAGTTTTTACCTACTTCCTTATATTATTTGGCGTTTTATAAGGTGTTTTGTTACCTTTTATAGCTATATTGTTAAATGTGTCAATTCCGGGCTTTTCTTTGCAGGAAATCGTGAATTTGTCATTGCATCAGATTTAACTACGGTTTGTTTGTTACTACTCGTAATGTCGCTGGATGCGAGACGCACGGGACCGGTCAATGTGGCGACACTTGGGGGAGGCCTATGTCCAGCAGTGGACGTCTTTCGGCTGAAATGATGATGATGATGATGACTCGTAATGTCGGTATCTGTGAAACGAGTGATTCATTGTCAAATAATTTATAATAAATTAGGTACAATTTGATAGACGTCATTCGCATTTGCTTTTTATAAATATGAATAGTAACTATAAGTCCCGTTTTCAGTATCAACTAAATAAATGCCTAAAAAGTAGGTATAAAAATAACGAAGGCGAAAGGCAATAGTTCTTCCCCTTAATTCCGATTTTTTTTTGTTCAAAACTATTTTTGGGAACCTTGCAGTGAAGGGGTTCAAAGTTTAAACTTTTTCACAAGGTTTTTTTTTAGTACTTGTATTAAAAAAAAAACTTGTAAAAAGTTGCTAAACTTGTTTTTAATGTTTTAATTTTACTTTAAATACCTCCCTGTACCCCTTACTATTCAATGCATCCATCAGCATAATGTTTTGTGTGCGTTACTTTGAGTCCTACCGTAAAACGTGATTTTTCACCCCAAAAAAAAAAGTTGTTTCCCTGCAATAATTTTTGAGTAGATTTACTTAATTTGTTGTGCAGAATGCTTGTTTGACGGGTTCGTGAAGGGTCGGTTTACACCTTGTATGTTTGCATGCTTGGAAATTCAGGCGCTGAGCCGAACTTACATCTAGTTGTAACTTAGTGTAGTGAAAATGGAAATCATGTAAGTTTAGTTGTTACAGTTCTTGTAAGACAGATTTTTCAACAAATTACTCTTTGAAAACGTTGACAGCTTTTGCACAAAAACGATAAAAAAAAAAAATTCGAATAAAAAAATTTTTTTTTTCAAAAGTGGAATCACATTGTTTTTCAATTCGGTTTTGGCAGTGTCACAGATGTTTGGTTTCAATTTCAATAAATACTTTTTGTAGTTGGTTGCAGAAATCTGGTCCTTCGAGAAGTTTTTGTTTTAAAACGAAAGTTCTTCTTTGTCTAGTTATCTGTGGTGTGGGGTTCTGCAGACTTCTGGAAAAAAATAATAATATTCAATTAAAATACTACCTGAACTACTACGCAAAAAAAAATTGGAAGTTTTTCGTTCTGATAGCGTGCATCAATGGAAGTATGTATGTTCATTATAATTATAAAACAATTACAAGGCTTTACTTTTTATGTTATGTTATTTTCAAAAAAAAACTTTTAACAAGTAGGTATAGACGGTCTGATACTTAGACACCTAATTAATTGAATGCCTATTTTGAAGTTCCATTTAATGGCAGTAATCTATGAGGCTTTGCCCTTAAGTCTCGCTGCTTCTTATAAACGACAGATACTTACTTCTTGGAACACTTTTAAGTGTCGATTTTGATATGCTGTCACTATCTTCGGATTCTGAACACACCTGGAAACTCGTTTCTGAAAAAAGGACACACACTTATAAGCAATGCATTTGATCAGCATCGTCTGGTATCATCAGCACATCGCCAGGCAACGCAATGCCGAAATCAGAAGCGTGAAGCTTCTGTTTCTGTTCATTTTTGTCTGTGATTCAATATTTTTCACTCGCAGTGAAACGTTTGAACACAAAATGAATTAGTACTGTTACACAAGGCGGCACATGAAGCTGTACATTACCAATATAAATTGGCTTCGCTTTGTATAGATTTCCTATGCAATGAGAGATCCGCATAAATTGGTTTTGTATAGCTTGATCGGCTGTCGTGCGCACTATGAACAAAAATGAACATTCATTTGAGTGGGCCCTTACACTCGAGTAGGGCTGCCATAAATGCTGAAATGCTGACAGGGACATTTGTAATAGAAGTAGTAAACCATGGCTGATGATGTGGGCAAGATACATTTTTCGATGGTTTGAAATGGTTTGGTTGAGTTTCGCGATTGGTATCCGAACACGCACTAATTTGGTAATACTTGCGACACATGCATTTATGGAAATGCACGGAGGCAAAAGTGCTGAGCTGTTCGGGTGCAAATATTGTAGCGAACACTCGCTGATTCCGATGTAGAATTCTTAGAGTTACGGTTGAAATTCTAAGGATAATGCGTAATTATACAGGGTGTACTATCATTAATGCAATACCTCTCATGTTGTGTCTCACTCACACCATGAAAACTGAACTACTTTTGTGTTATGCATAAGCATAATCAGCCTATAATGACTCCAAATCTGGTACACAAGCCTCCTTTCTATGAGAGGGGCTATATTCACCACGCGGGCCCAGTACGGGTTGGTAGATGTCACATGTCTTCGAATATTTGGTTCTAGAACAAGCCGGTTTTCTATGACTTGGAAATTAATAACGTTTTTTTTAGTTTTACCATACATTTTGCTCGCGTAAGTTCCTATAGAAAGACCAATGTTTTTTTTACGCGTTTCAAGATCTCGTAGAACAAAAGTTGTTCAGTTTTCATGATGTCAATGGTCCGAGAGACCACACGGGAGGTCTTGTGTTTATTCTGTCACACCTTGTATACAGGATGTTTTTTAAAACGTGGGCAATACTTTAGGGGCGTGTAGTACCCGTGAAAATAAGCAACTTTTACTATAGGACCGACCATGAAATCGTGAAGAAAATATCAGCTGCTCCACACATTATTGGTCGCGTAACTCGAAAAAATTTTGGCAAAAGCAGATTTTTTAAAATCATATTTCTTAGTTAGCCCCATAGTAAGAGTTGCTCTTATATATGAGTACTTCACTCCCTTAAAGTATTGCCCACGTTTAAGCAAACACCCTGTAGATGTAATGTAAGTATTACCTGTGTCATATCTATGTTTTGCATGCCGGCTAGGCATGTCCTGGTTCTCGACATGACCGAAAGTCCTGAAGCCCACTGCGAATTGCGCGTATGGACTTATCTCGTACAGTTCTGGAAGGAAATTATAATCAGCATCAGAAACTCGTGCCCGTAGTCTGGATTTTTGCATTGGGTTTGACCATAACTGGCGAAATTTTGAATTTACCATAGATATACGTCGCATTCCAGAACTACGTCAATTTATGTTATAACATCGCCTTTGGGTTTTTAGGGTTCAGTTTCTCAGTTGGCAAAAATGGAACCCTTATAGGATTACTTTGTTTGTTGTCCGTCTGTCTGTTTGTCTGTCAGAACCTTTTTATCAGAAATGCGACAAGGTATCAAGCTGAAATGAATATCAAATACTCAGGCCTGGAGCCGCCTTGGAACAGTGAAAAAATCTAACTTGTAAGTCAACGCGATCAAAAGATATGTCTGTTTACGTCGCATATTTTGCGATTTTACAAGGGAATTAAAACCTATAGGTTACATCCCGTTGACCTAGAATCATGAAATTTTGCAAGAAGCAATGTCTTACAGCACATTTAAAGGAAAAAATCTGAAAATTGTAAATATGTAGTTTAGTAACAAAATACCTACAAGTTTATACGGAACTCACGGTGCGAGAGTTCAACTCGCACATGGCCGGTTTTTTATTTAATGATGGTATAGTTAGTAACTAGGGGAGCTCGTGGCTAAATAATAACAGCCATTCGGGTCGGGTCGATCTGTAGGTTAAGCCGTGCTTGCCTAGGTTGGTCTGTGATGGGTGACCGCCCATTACATACCGAGTTTCCTCCGTGCCTCGGAAAGCACGTTAAGCCGTTGGTCCCGGGTGTCATTTGTAGATCTTTGACAGTCGTTAGGCAGTCAGTGGCTCAAAAAGTCTGACAACCAGTCTTACCAAGGGGTATCGTATTACCCAGTAGGTACTAACAGGGTTGTGGAGGTCCGATAGGCAGTCGCTCCATGTAAAATACTGGTATTCAGCTGCATCCGGTTAGACTGGAAGCCGACCCCAATATAGTTGGGAAAAGGCTAGGCAGATGAGTTAGTAACTAGGTACTACTAGTTTTAAAGGTAAATAAATAAAGAATAACATGAATAAATAGGTCAAGTTTTCTCGGAGTCATTATGTAAACTGTCAATCATAATATGTTGTTAGGTACACTGTTGTGGTCAGCTAATAGATCTATGTTAATAGACTACTGTTTCTATGCACGCTTTGACGCAGGATCAACTTAAGGAAATATTTACGTAATGTAATTATGTCATACGGTGAGGCTTCGTGGCTAAATGATAACAGCCGCAAGGATCGATCTTCCTTGTTAAGTGACACTAGCCAAGGTTAGTCTGTGGATGGGTGACCATTCATTACATACTAAGTTCCCTACGAGGCTCGGAAAGCACGTTAAGTCTTTGGGTTGTGCAGCCCTTCCACGTCAAATAGATGCTGGTATTCTGCTGAATTCAGTTGGAAGCTGACTTCAACGTAGCTGGCAAAAGGAATATAATCTCCTAATAATCCGGTATTCTATAAAATACCTAGGCTTTCTGTAGAATGCCTAAACCGATAAGCATTCTATATAATAGCCAACGTTCAGTCCACAATGTGTTGAATGCGCGGTTGGCGGGATGGTGAGAGTGACTTCAGTAACTGCTATTTGATGAAACCAATTTGGATGAAGCGCTAGTCAGCCGGCGCCAGGCGGCACCGCTCGCTTTGCTCGCTCGGCTCGCGCTTTTTGTCACAGTTCTAACCTAACCATCTGACATTTTATTATTAATTTAAATTCGATAGTTGCTTCATTTTATATTATACCTGATCTACTCAAGGCATTGACTAGGCAGGGTGTACGAATGATGAACGATAGATAAAATATTTTATGCGTTGCCTAGACGAGCTCAGCATTGTAAATAATGGCTGAATTATATGCTCGGCCGGTTACATAATAGAATTGCAAACAATCAATCTAGACACGCGGTAGCGTGTCAAGCCAAGTTCAAGCTAACAGAACTGGCGAGCAGCACCGTGTGTAATATTACACGAACCATTTGGAGCCACTTTTGACCCCCTCATAACATTTTTGTTTTCATTTAAAGAAAGAAAAGAAAGAAAGAATAAAGTTTATATGAATAAAACACGACACGACACGTTTTTTTTTTTTTGGTTATTGGTGTTGAAGTTTGTTTTTATTTCATTTTTTTCTTCACATTTTTTTTTCCTTTTTCTGTAATTACCTAAGTTTAATCATTGCCATAGAAACAATAACCGCTGATTACTTTATCCGTTCTTATTCCTTACCACAATGACGTTCACGCGTTACACCTTTTATCAATAAAACTTAATTCACTGGTTCAACTATTAACTAACTTCCGTAACTTATCATCCTAATTGAATTCTAAATACGTCACAATTTATTGGCAATTATTGTTAATTAATAATTATCGCTTTATTCAGCAACTGAATTGAACAGATAAGTTATGCAGTCGCTCCTTGTAAAGTACTGGTATTCAGCTGCATCTGGTTCGACTGGAAGAAGACCTAAATATAATTGGGTCTGTGTATTATGTTACCAGGTCAACCCGATTTCAGGTCAAACTAGTTTGTCCTAGGCCAAACTGGTTTATCGTGTTAGGATAATATACAAACCGAAACGCAATTATACTTTGTTTTTTTTTTAAAAAAAAGAAACGTTGCCCCACACTAGGAATTTCTCCTGTATCGTGGGTGCCTTTACAAACATTTAAACTCACATACACAAACAGCCAGGCCCGGAACAACTACCTGTAGATCATACAAATATTTGTTCCGTGCGAGGATTGAACCCGCGACACGCAGCAATCGCTAAGCCACTGCGCCAACCGTGCCGGCCGTCTGTCAAAAAAAAAAAAAAAAACAATATCACATTGCTCTACGGTACGGTACGGGGGCGCTCAGGTATTACGTAACACAATTTGGGGGAGGGGGGGTTGTAAAACGTTACTACGCGTTACAGAGGCGGGAGGAGGGATCCAAGAACGCGTTACGTAACATTGTTTTTTTTTTATTTTAATAAATAACTAGGGAATTAAAATCGTCCAAGTTGGCAACCTTTTTCGTTTATGGCTTACGGGGAATCCCTCGATTGTCTTGTAAACGTAGCAGAAGCTAGCAGCGGCACGCAGCGGCGGCGAGCGCGCGATTGTATTAAAGGCATAACAAAGGTATTTTAGCGACTTTTCGGTACTCTGCGCAACATAATTGTGACTTTATGGTCACTTTGGATGTTACGTAACGTTTTGGCAGCGGAAGAGAAAAACGTTACGGCTCGTTACATGGTGGGAGCGAGTCTCAAAAATTGCGTTACGTAATACTTGATCGCTCCCTACCCGGGAATCGAACCCAGGACCTCATGTTCCTCAGTCACGCTGGCGACCACTACACCAAAGAGGTAGTCAACGAAGTATCAACATCGTTTTCTATAGTTACCTACTTATCATTCATATCATTCAATCATTGCCATAGAAACAATGACTGCAGAATACTTTATCCGTTCCTTAATGACGTACGCTATGTAGTTAGTACCCGTTTATCAATAAAACTTAATTTAATGCTTCATTAATTTCCGTAACTTATCATCCTAATTTATACTTAAATTATGTGAGTATTGGTTTGTAATTAATTGATTGTCGTATCTGTTTCAGGTTTTCCTTGGCGATTTGGCGTTTCTGTGAAGTTAGTATCCTGTGGTTATGAGATCATTAATGTATCTGTGTGATGTCTTCTTGCTAAGTCGAAGTCCTGAATAAAGTTATGGGTTTGATTTAAGGCCAGTTGCGGACCGCCTGCGGACACCGGACCTACTCCGCGATAACCAAAGGATTTCGTAGCACGATGCCTACTTTCGCACTGCGACTACTTTTTTGTACTTTCAAGTAATCGGTAGCACTATGCCATCATTTTGAAATCACCATACATTAGATCGCACGATGCCAACAATCAACCAAAGCAGGTTTACATACCGGTCTTTTAAGTTCAGTTAGTAATACGAAGGAGCCCGTGGCTAAATAATAACAGCCGCTCGGATCAATTTTTAGGTTAAGCCGCGCTTGCCTAGGTTAGTCCGCGGATGGGTGACCACCCATTACATACCGAGGTTCCTCCGTGCCTCGGAAAACACGTTAATCCGTTTGTCCCGCCTGTCATTTGTAAATCTTTGACAGTCGTTTCAGGTAGTCAGTGGCCCGAAAATCTGACAACCAGTTTTACCAAGGGGTATCGTATTACCGAGTTCTAAATGGGTTGTGGAGGTCAAATAGGCAGTCGCTCCTTGTAAAATACTGGTATTCAGCTGCATCCGGTTAAACCAAACTACCTTAACCACTCACCTAATATGCAACGATGAAACCACAGAACGCGGAGGCGCCACGGCTGCTGCTAGGCGGCATTGTTAACACTTTCTTTACAAATCTAGCGTATCACTGTTTACTTGCACTACGACACTAATGACCACTCCAGAAGCTGTGGTTTCCTAGGTATTGTCTAGAAGAAAAAAAATATCCCAATGATGGGTCGAATGTGGCTTTCGTTTTCGTTAGGGTCTTTTTACACCGTTTAAAAAACGATGGCTTTAGAGGTGGTTAGAAACAGAAAATCCGTGGTCAATGTACTTCCTTTATTAGTGCTGCACATCAGTGTTAACAAAACAAGAATAAATAAGTGTTTTTTTTAATTCTCATCGCAGCCTCCTTGCCATCCAAGACGAAAGTGGACCAGTGGTCGTTGGTTTCATCAATTTTATCTTAGACGAGATCTGCCGGGAAACCTTCTGTCTGTGATCTGTCACAGCCTGAACGTTTCACGACGGTTATGCAGTTCAGGGCATACGGCAAACGTGGCCAGTCGAGTCCTCCTATTCCTTCAATTGAAGATGGCCTTTTTTTTTGCCCTTTGTGTTCCAGGGCCACGGTATCTCTTTCGCACAGCCCTGGCAGGGTTGAAGATGGCCTCTTATTATATTAAAAGTCCATACTAAGCTAAAATAATGAAATAAGATAGGCCTGCTCAAAATCAAAGACCTTTAACTTAAAAAGTAACGTAAGTAGTTAACTAAGTAAAAAACAGGGTATTAGACCGTGTTATATTTAATAATAAAATGAAACGAGCTTTTAAATACTAGTACTTTTATGTTTTTTATAGGTAGTTAAAAATTAAGAGCTTCTAATGAAGTCGTGGCGCTGGTGGCACGGAAATCTGGAACTTCTATTGAAGTCCGTGGCAGTGAAAAGGTTAAATGCGGCCTTTACTCTGCGGATAAATTCGTCAGTAACTCACATAGCAACAGAATGATTTAACTTGACCTGCACCTACTTTGTCGCATACCTCATACGTCATAATTTATCAATTGAATTTAATTGAATTATACAACCGTTTTCCTTGAAACAATGACGTTAAATATGACCGGTACTGGACCACAAGTATTTTATCAATGAACGTTTTGTACTAAAAAGGTTGATTAAGATTTTCCTGTAACGCTGTTTGGTATTGACCTCTTTCTGGTGAGAATTTTATGGCAAAGATGAATATTTTTTCCGTTTGATAAATAAATAGGGGATAATAATTAAGACTGACAACATTTAGGAATACCTATCAATTATTAAAGGTGCTGCAAAAAAATATTTCCCCATTTCAATTGGATTTTGGCAACATTTTTTTTTGTTTATTGGTTGGCAGAACTTCGAACAAAATTGATTGGATTTATCAAACCAATCCAGCATTAATTAGTATGTTTTCATTTGTATTTGTATGTCGGATTAATGTAACAATTTACTGTATTTATTTACCTAAATAAGTAAAATCTGTTTTTAACTGCATTTTCTACTCCTATGTTTATTGCATGCCATGGCAGCCTTTAAGGCTACACTATAAAATGTAAAAATAATATGAGTACTTTAACATGTATTTTTGGTGTACAGCTTTTTGGTTGTCCTTAAATAAATAAATTTCATTTTTTTTCACGGACCCCTAGTTCTTGTTTAAAAAAAAGTAAACTTAAATTACTTCCTATAACATCAGCTATCTGCCAGTAAAAGTCCCGTCTAAATCGGTCCAGCCGTTTCGGAGATTTGCCGGAACAAAGACACACAAAAATAAAAATAAATTTTTGGTTGTTATAAGTACTGCATATCCTTTCATTATGCATTCAGTAAAATGCTGATTATTTGGACAAGGGCAGGCAGATGATTATGATGATGATAATGATGATAGGTGTGTCCGTAGGTACTTCATTTGTTAACCGACTTCCAAAAAGAGGAGGTGATCAATTCGACTTTTTTTTTTTTTTTATTGCCCCAGGGATGGAAATTCGCAGGCAAACGAAGTTGCAGAAAAAGTCCTAGTGATTGAGTAAGAGATCTTACCATGTTTACTATTATTCCTCATATGTATAGGAGCGCTGTATATTCTGTTCTGTGCGTTCATGGCGTTCTCCTTAACGTTGGCGAGGTTGGTATGTGAGGTGTTCGCCGTAAGGTTGCCGCTCTCCGATTTGTTGTCTACGGTTATTGAGTCGCGGTATTCTGTTAGGTTGCCGGTTCTGGAAACAAAAAGATTATGTAGAGCCAATCAGTTATAGATTACAAATAAAGTTATTGTATTTATGTATATGTATGTAGTTTAGTGCTGTTTCAATGCACAAGAGGTGCATTATGAGGGTGAGCATTTAAAAACATTTCCTGAAGGAGTTGAATTGGGAATAAAAGTTTGTATCGCCCAAAAGCCCCATTGGACACTTCGGCTTGTTAAATATTAATGATCATAGATATAGTACAGCGTGTACTGTGTGAAAAGGTTAGGCCAGACGATAATACAGCGTTATATTTATTAGAAAGTTGTAGTCATATTTCAGGGTGTAATTACACCATCAAATTGAAAGAAAAAGAAAAAAACATGACCACACAACAACACCATCAACAACACTACAACAACAGCTTCCAACTACAACAACAACTTCCAACAACTACAACAACAACTTGAAAGAACAACGTTTTTCATGGGACCAATATTGAAATCGCAAAAAAACCAACTGTCAGTACAGAATTTCAGTACGTACTCGACCCAAATGTATGAAAAGCTGTTTTTTTTTTCGCGATTTGGATGGTGATTCCATGGAGAATTCTTCAGTTTGATGGTCTGAACCACAACCTGAAATTTGACCGCACCTTTCTGGTTCACGCTGTAGGCCGTAGAGGTATTTTTTTGCATAAACAGGTCAAGCTATTTTGTGGATTGACAACTGGGCTTTCATACGTCTAAGGGTAGGTAAATTAAATCTGGACGTACCGCTGTCTCTTCACAAGTATGTAGATGCAGCTTAGCAGGCAGATTGTAAGCAGTATTGAGCTGCAAATTATCACTAGCATGTTCAGATCGAAGAGCTCTGATGGTGGACCGACTTCACCTGGAAATAGGAAGAACAATAATTACAGATGATTCGAGTAAGTTTATCCTTTGTAGGGAAAATAGGCGTGATGATTGTGTTTTAATTAGATTTTTGAGTCGAGTGTTGAAATCACCAGTATAAATAATTTATTATAGTTCAGAAAAACTAAAATACACGCTTTCTCATATTCTTCTCAGCAAACCCTTTCATTTGATACCCATAACATGGGTACGCATAAAAAATAACTAGTCGGCCATCTTTGGGAGTCCGCCATCTTTGGGAGTCCGCCATCTTTGGAAGTCCGCCATATTGGATTTAAAATGACGTCACTTAGACCAAACCATGCATTGTCATCCAAAATAAACATGACGTATGCAAAATTTCAGCTCAATCGCAAACCAGGAAGTGGGTATGATTTTTTTAAATAGTTAGTTTTAATAGTTTAGTTTGAAATGATAAATGACTTACTGCCATCCTCGTTCTTAGTAGCATAACTATAAGTCGTAGAAACACTGCCAGCCTCATTGGTAGCAGTCACTCGCAGCTGGTACCACGTGCCCGGGGACAGGTCTGATATCGCGTACGTTGGGATCTTCGTCTGGTAGAGCGATGACAGGCTCCAGGATGAGAGGTCGGAGTATGGCTGTAGGAGAGAAAGACTAATTATTATAATTATAGATGTTTTGGCGCGAGTATGAGTAGTAAGAAGCCCAACTTAAGTAGCAGTGGGCAGGGCACATTGCTAGCAGAACGAATGGCCGATGGAGCCGAAAAGTTCTGGAGTGGCGACCGCGAACCGGAAGACGTTGCGTTGGAAGGCCTCCCACTAGGTGGACCGATGACCTGACGACGGGTCAGGTCAATGTGGCGACACTTGAGGGAGGCCTATGTCCAGCAGTGGACGTCTTTCGGCTGAAATGATAATGATGATGATAAATAGGTACTAAGCTAGACTTACCATATTATTATGCGCCCTAATCCAGGCCCTAGCGCCGAGCTGCTTGTACTCCACATCGAGTACTGTAAGCGCACACCCGCCGTGCTCCCAGCCAGCTAGTTGTACGTACAAGTGCGACGCGTTGCTCCACAACCACTCGTTTGACACTGGTGGTATTGGCACTAAAAAGTAAAACTATTACAGTAAGTATTGGCACTGAAAAGAAATAAAAACGAAATGTTTAGCCAAGTCTAGATCGCTGGAGCATACGACTAAGTGTTTTCGCGATCAGTGGCTTTAAAAACTTCTTCTTGTGTTTTAAAATTTTGATTTGACGAAGTCATTAAAAGTATGACGGGGCCCCCCTCTAGAGGGCCAAAGCCTGCCGGGGTCGTGGGACTTATAGAATTACCGTGACCCTGGATCATAAAGGGCTATTGAAGGACACCGTGGATTTTAGTCAGTAAAAGTCTGACAGTCCCTCCCGCTCTGCCCTGGGTGGGAGGACTCATTTGATGATTTTACCACATTAAAAGTAAACCTACTTTAATAGAAGATACAAAAGAGAGAGAAAATACTGAGCTAACTATAGCACGAATAGAAAAGTCAGATTGTTTAGAATCTTTCGAATTTCAGGGCTCCAATAAGAATAGCAGTTACTTACTAACCAATACGTGCTACTTACATCCGCCCAAAGTACTGACATCCAAATAAGCAGGTTGCGAGGTCCCCACTTTGTTAGTAGCAGTAATCCTCAAAGAGTACTTGGTGCCACACTTCAGTCCAGTGAGGACATGCTTCTGGACGCCCGAAAGGTTGGGCAGCTTGTTCGCTGGCCAGGCTTCTCTCCAGGGATTGTTTGCTTCTTTCCAGGTTAGGCTGTAACCTAGATAAAACTTTGATTACTACAAAACAGGGATCGACTTTGAAGACTTAATTTAAAATCAAACTGATGTACCTACCTATTCTGTTGGATGATGGTACTAACTTCGATACAAAAACTAACGCATCAGGAAATAAATCCAAAATCGAAGTTTATGGTCATCCTCAGTCTTTAAGAGAATAGTGTATTACTTGTAACGCCCCAATATACTCCACTATCAAAATGAAAATATTTTATTGACTAGGCATTTGTAACGTAAAAATCTTGCAAAGACCAAGGCTGAAGAGCATTACTTCAAAGCTGTTGTGGTGATTAAATATTTTTTTTCGCAGCAGATGGTTGCAGTGGCATATCTTCCAAATATCAGATTACAAGTAAAAAGGCAGAACGGGAGTAAATAGGTAGACCATAACCTCGGTAACCATAACAGAGGATACTTTTTAGCCTACGTTAATGAAGGATAATTTCCAACACCTACTAGAGTATTCCCGCGGCTTCACTTGCTACAGCCATACTTAAGTACAAATGCTGTATCCATAATAATATTACAATATTATACACCAAATGATTTGAAAAGAGTAACCATGGAGTTTCTTGCCGGTTCTTCTCCATAGGAAACGACCAACCCGAACCATGCACCTTTTTGTCGACGTTTTATAAGTGCCCATCGAGGCCTATGTGAAATAAAATATTTTGATTTGATTTGATTTGAAAGCCGCGGGAATATCTCTGGGATAAAAAATCAAAACCAACTTACTAATCTTCTGCCCCGCACTCCTATTGCTGACAGTATAATAAGGCTGCTCCCACTCCACCAGTATCGAGTCCTTGTACGGCGTCGCTCGAAGTATCGGCGCCTCCGGTAGGGGCAGCACGATGACTGTGTATTCCACCTGGTCGGAACCGTACAGGTTCTTGGCTAGGCAGGTGTAGTTGCCGCTTAGGGATTGGTCTATATCTGGAAATGGGAAAGTTTGAAATTAAAAGCTGAAGTGTCAGTATGGTTGGCAAAAGTAGAAAAGGCGATGTAGAAGATTTTTGTCACAGAATACTTTGTATTTTGTAAGCCAAAAAAACGATTGCAGAAATCACAAATCACTTTAAAATTGTGGTTAAAATATCGGGTCATCAAAGACAAGTGAGAAAGAAATGAAAAATTTTACTGTGATTTTTCTGACAAGAGTGTAGTGAAGATGACATTGAACCAACAGGATAGTTCAACATAGTTTCGCCACCATGCGCAAGCAGTGCGCGTCCTTGGTGCACAGGGTGCGGGCTAGCTCCAACACTGTCCTGGCGATGATTGCTCAGCGACTGGATTGCCCCTATGTTGGGCATTGTTGTAGCAGGCATATTGCTGGTGCTTGAATTGTCATTTTATAAAGCTTTCACGTCTTATGGAGATTGTAATTTTTGATTCTGTTATTCCTTAATTTAATTCATTGTCATTTTTTATTTTTTATATTTCATTTTTTTTTTTTAAATTATTTCTTATATGTTTACGTCATTTAATTAACTTTATTTATTTAGTCGAAGTAGTTAATCTGCCTGTAAATAGACGAAAGTTTTGTTTTTTTATCTAATATGGGTCAGTGACCTGAATGATGATTTAGTAGAGGAGAAACGGACTTTTAGAAGTAGAAAACCGAACGATCGATTAAAAATAAATGAAGTGTATATTATTTATAACACTTCCTCCTGTTTCTGCTTGACTCTTTCCTGCCGGCTCAGAGAAATCTTCAGGGGCCTCAGTTCATACAGTCAACTCTTTCTAGTACAACAATGAAGACATTGTTTTTATTTACTAATTTTCTGTTTTTAGTTGTAGGGTACTTACTGTTAATAAGGAGGCTGTCATCATGGTTCCTCGTGAACCTAGGATGGTGAGTGATGATGTTATGTTTGTGGTACCACACGGTGCGCGGCGGAGGGGATCCTACACACTGACACACTAGTAGGAGGGAACTGCCCACTCCTACTGATACTGTCCCTCCGAGAGACGCTACTCCTGCCACAACTGGAATGAGAAAAGATATTTCAAAAGCATTTATTTCAAATAGGCCAGTTACAGGCATTTTTGAATTGTCGAAACAAAGACAACAATAGCTACAGTCTCAGTCACAAGGCATAAAAACTGTGAAAGTGCTGTAGTTGCCCATTCCCTAACGTAGATCTCTATGGAGAAGAACGGGCAAGAAACTCCATGGACACTTTTTTAAATCAGAATACTTTTACAAACTCTTGATAATCATTGTAGGAGAACAAGGACATGTTATAACAGCATTCTTTTTCTTCTTAGCGTATCGATGGCAATCTAAATTGTGTCGGTCCAAAACTGAGCAACGAGTTAGGCGTCCTCGGTAGCATCCACCAGTTTCTGTAATGAACAAGCATCAGGACACGCAGGGTACGATTTTACGTCTTTGATTTTATCCGTTGTCAAAACTTGGTCTTCGTTATTTTTGGTTAAGTAATTTCGATTTTATTGGCCAGGAATTTTACTAAGCTATTGAAGCCAGTGCTTGTATCCACAGAAACTTCAAAAACAGCTCATACTGCTAATTTTTTATCTGTGGGTCGCTAGTTTGTATGCTTTGGTCAAAGTAGAACTGTTGTATTTAGCTCTCGTGCTGTAAGAATTCCTAGTACAAGAGCCAGGGCTACACAGATATTTGTCCCTTCAAGTGCTCATAAAGAAATTTATTTATTACTGTTGAAGTTGACTGTTGTTTTTTAATGACCATTGCTTGGCTATGTGAGACGCTTGCATTAAAGACTTATTTAAATATTCAACTTTATCAAGTTACCTCTATGCGTCGGCGTATGCGACACTCTCCTGGTGGCACCCCCCTCCCCGGCAGCAGTGCTGGCGGTGACCCACGCCTCGTATGTGCGGCCGGCGACGAGCTCCTTGACCTCGGCGGTGGAGCGCCCTTCCGAGTCAATGCGGAATGTCTGTGGCGGACCATTGCTGCGGTAAAGTTTTACTGCTGTAAATGTAGCTGGCAAAACTTCGTTCATAAATATCGAGTGGAGGTTCAGAGTACCCTCGAGGCTTGACCAAGAAGAATTCCTTAGCCCTTCTACAATACATTTTATGCAACTATTATTAGAACCACATTTAGTCATCAGAGGACTGTGTTTGCTAAAGATTTTAGGACTGTTGATTACTTTATGGTCACCAATTTGGAGTTGAACGATAAGGTTCGATCGAACCTGTTCTGTGATTTGATAGGTGTAAACAAACGTGGTAAGATACTTAAGCGGCTATCAAAGCCATACTCTGTATACCTTAGAACACTGAGGAGATTCGTTTTAATGATGTTTCTACTGTGGCGATGAGCAAGTTTATCACCGCTGAAAAATCAAATGCATCAATCATACATAATCGACAGTTCAATTTCCCTAAAGAGATTAGAAGTGATATTAAAATACGCCAATGGATTTGAACCATTTAGAAAATAATGAATGAACTCCAACAATTGGACTTCAACAAAGTAATGATATTACTTTAATCATCGACCATATTGGATCATCATCATCATCATTTCCGCCGAAAGACGTCCACTGCTGGACATAGGCCTCCCCCAAATATTACAATACAATTTTAAAAGGCCATATGGAATAGCCAATTCTAAAAGCAATTAACACTGACCTGGACGTAGGCTTCACATAGACAGTGTAGTGCAGAAGTTCTCCATTTGGATGGAGAGGTTTCTTCCAACTGATGAGGAGAGATGAAGATGATAGTACCAGGACTTTGATGTCGGCTGGTGGACCGGGTACTGGGGAAGACGAGTGTCGTTTAGGAATGGGGGTTAATATCACGGGAAATTATACCACTTTTCACACTTATGCCCTGAGTAATGTAAGGTTAATTAGTCAAGATGTGGGTATATTCGTCCAGTTTACTATCATGGATACAATAATGTAACACATTATTGTACGCATGATTGACATCAAATTTGATAAATATTAAAGTACTACTTTTTATTATTATTTAAGTTTTAATATTAAATCGATTATTGAATTCTATCGAATCAGAATCGACTATGGCAATATTTTGTCTATGAATTATTTTTGACGTTTGAAAGCACTGTGAAATAGATTCATTCGTTATTCGACGGTTGAACCAAACGTTTCTTTAAAAATAAATCCGTTTCTATCATTGAAATCATCGTTTAATTTTAGAGATAAAGAGTAGATCCTTTAGTAATAAGGTCGAAAAGTGGTCAACCGTCGGTGAGCGCGGTAGTACGCACGGCGGCCGATCAAGCTATGCAAAACCAAATTAAGCTGATCTCTTATCGTACGAGAAGTTCATTCAAAGCGAAGTCAGGTTATACTGGTTATGTATACCTTGATGTCTATCCATTACTCACCATCTTGCAACGTAGCACAAACAATAGGATAGGAATAAGGTCCAGCTCCAAAGTTTGAGAACCCAGCGACCTTCACTGTGTAGTTGGTGTACTTCAGTAGACCTTGCAAGTAAAGCTCCGAGTGCAAGGAGGTTTGATTCTGCCATGCTGCTTCTGAAAAAAGCCCTGAGCATTATGGCATCATAGAAATTATAAAGAAAATTTTTTTTAGTAAAAGTTTGGTCCTGATCAAAGAAGATCGGCTGAATGGGGCTCTCTTAATTTCAGAAGCGTTCATCAATGAAAGTATTTAAATTATATAAAGCAATTAAGGGGCTCTTCTTTGCATGTCATATCTTTGCCAAATACAATATTATAAAAATATGCTGTGATTACCTTTTATCTTAATTTGACCGAGACCTTTCTTTTGAGAGTATATTTACGAATGTACGCGAGCTCTAAGTGTGGTCCCCAGATTGCGTGGTAAGCTGCATTTGTTCTTTAAAGGTGCTCAGAAATAAGTTAGATCACAACAATTAATGCAACGAACTTTTAAATTGCTAAGTAAGTACTTCAGTTTTAAATAAGCTTTGGAGTCTTAAGCTACGGTTTTTTAAATTTTTAGGCTTTACCCAGGCACATTTTTGGGCAAGATTATCCCAATGCAAAGTGATGGTGATGAAATATTCCTGATTTTCTGTCTACTAATATTTTACTATTATAATTATATATATTTTTTTTTTTTTCTTTTTTTTACTAATATTTTTTCTTCTAGTTGTCCTATTAGCATATTTCTGTGATACAAAAGTCTACTTTGCTGTGACTTTTTTGAAGAATTACAATTAAAAAAAAATACAACTAACCATCAGTAGCGAACAGCACAGTGTACCCCACAAGCGAGCTGCCCTGTCCCGGCAGACCGATGGGTTGCCAGCCGATACGGAGAGACGTTGATGATACTGCTGTACATTCTACTGATGATGGCGCTTGTTCTGGAGCTGAGGGTGGAAAGGCTTTATTAGTAACTACATTGAAAGATGAACATAGAAGCTAGTGAACAGTGGTCGCGGGACTCATAGAATTACCGGACCCTGGAACATAAAGGGCTATTGAAGGACACCGTGGATTTTAGTCAGTACAAGTCAGTCCCTCCCGCTCTGCCCTGGCTGGGAGGACTCATTTGATGATTATACCACGCTAAAAAAAAAAAAAATAGCTAGTGAACAGTGTAAAAGTAGTATAATGTAAAACTGCGTGGCTTACAAGTTTTTAAATGTCTATACAAATCTTAGTTTTGGTGTTTAGTATCCAATGTCTAGACAGAGTTTTATGGTCACTATATTTTGCCCGCGGCTTCGCTTGCGTTTAAGTTTCTATAATAATTATAATCCAATCATGATTCGAAAGACACTTGGCGCCATCTATTATCATAAGAACGTTATTGTTGTTTTCCTCGGGAACGGTATTTTTTTTCGGAATGAAAGGTATCCTATGTCCGTTTCTGAACACCTGACAAAGTATATGCAAAATTTCGGGATGATCGGTTCAGTGTTTTAGGCGTGAAAAGGTAACAAACAAACAAACTTACTTTGGCATTTATGATATTAGTTAGGAAATTAGGATTAACCTAAGGGGACAGCAGGTTCCGTATTGTCTCTACTTGCTTTACTCAGCTTACCATTAGCAAGATAGGGATGAAGGGGCTCTTCTTTCCTAGTTCTTCAGATACGAGGGGACTGTTAAATCCAGGGCACTGACTGACTACTATGATAGTTGCTAAAGGATACAGTATTTTTAGAAAATATTTATGATTACCTCCCTCTCTTGTATCTTGAAACACAGGCAGTGAGAATGGGCCCGAACCCGCATTAGTGAATGCGGATACTGATACAGCGTACCTAGAAACATTAAATCATGTTAGATATAAATAGACCTTTATTATATAACGCCAGGCAGTTGATAAAGAAGCAGTGATAGCCTAGTGGTATGACTATCGGATTGCCATAGGTCTCGAGTTAGAACCAAAGACACGCACCTTTGATTTTTGGATTCATGTGAGTATTGTATACTTAAAATCATTTGCTTCGGTCAGCCCCGGATTTTGAATAATTTCAAGGCGGGGCAAAAACTGAAAAATGCCGCCCCCGCCTGACAATATTTACCTTTATCATCATCATCATCATTTCAGGCACACGCTCACTGATGGACATAGGCCTCCTCCAAAGAACGCCACAACGACCGGTCAAGCGCTGCTCTTTCTCTGTTAAGCCTATATTTACAAGCTTGAATTTGCCACCCTCTAAATTTGCCGCCCGGGGCACGGGCCCCGGCTTGCCCCCCCCTACATCCGGGGCTGGCTTCGGTGGAGGAAAACATCGTGAGGAAACCAAACCAGCATGCCTGAGAGATATTTCACTAAGGTAAACTGCCTAAGGTAGACTGGTAGAAAATGCCTACGGCATTAAGTCCGCCGTTGTGCAGTCTTGTAACTTGTGCATAAAGTTTTAATAAATAAATATTTCTCGACGGTATGTTAAGCCAAGTCAGGCATAAAAAGTGTGTCTGTCACCAGTTTTGGCACTAACCACACGATAAAGCTAGAAGAAGTTGATAAAGATTAAACTGCATCAAATACCTTGTGTTCTTCAGTAATCCGCTGAGTAAAGTTTCCTGCTTGCCCGACAATTGTGATACTTTGATCGTTCGCGTGTCAGCTTCATCTGAAACTAGATTGTTTTATGATGAATTTGCATCTTAAAATCTGATCTCGGAATTATAGAACTCGTTTGTCTTGGTATGGACATGTAATGAGGAGGGATGAAACGCATGTGACTAAAAGAGTGATGGACATGAATGTTGATGGATGGAGAGGGAGAGGAAGGTCAAAGAAAAGATGGATGGATTGTGTGTGAGGAATGACATGAAAGAGAAAGGAGTAAATGATGCCGTGACGTCTGACAGGGGAGAATGGTAGAAGAAAACGCGTTGCGCCGACCCCAAGTAGGATAGGACAAGGGGAGGAAGACGACGTTAGCCGAGATTTTTTTGTAACTACCTACTATTTCATCATGCGATGATATACGATAAGGATGATATACGAGAAGCTCGTGGCTAAATAATAACAGCCGCTCGGATCGATCTTTAGGTTAAGCCGTGCTTCCCTAGGTTGGTCTGTGGATGGGTGACCACCCAGACATACCGAGTTTCCTCTGTGCCTCGGAAAGCACGTTAAGCCGTTGCCGGTCCCGGCTGTCATTGGTAGATCTTTGATAGTCGTTACAGGTAGTCAGTGGCTCAAAAAGTCTGACAACCAGTCTTACCAAGGGGTATCGTATTACTTAGTACTAACTGGGTGGTGGAGGTCAGATAGGCGGTCGCTCCATGTAAAATACCGGTTTTCAGCTGAATCCGGTTAGATGGGAAGCCGACCCCAACATAGTTGGGAAAAGGCTAGGCAGATGATGATACGATGTTATACGATAAGATAGTAAAGAAACTGCCATATTTCCATTTTTTTCATCCACTTACCAGTCCCAACACTCTGCGCCACCGCCTTCACATGGTACCCCACAATTACTCCATTGTGCGTCTCCTTGAGCGGTGCCGACCACGACACATGCAGCTCTCCCGGGTTCTCTGTCTGCTCCACTTGTACGCTCACTGGCGCTGATGAGGGCGCTGAAGACAAAAAAAATTATGATCCAGAAGAACGGTGAGGAGTTAGTTTCGCAGGGGGGTTTAGTATGTGAGTGTACCATAAGAGCCCAGTTTGCGGGCTTAGAAGCAACAGAATAACATTTTTTTAATATTTTAAACACTTTCAGAATTAGAAGTGACATTGTTTGTATGTACTCTAGCTTGGATTGTATCGTCGTGGCTTTCACCATAAACGCTGCCTCGTTGGTCTAGTGGTCGCAAGCGTGACTGCTGTGCATGAGGGCCTGGGTTCGATTCCCAAGTCGGGAAGTGTTAAAGGGTTTTTCGATAGGATTTTTTTTAGTTCCTGCCACGGAGTCTGGATTCTTGCCGAGTTCTTGGCAATAGGCCCCTATTTCATGGGATCTACCACTGGTAAACGTAGGTGTACTATTAGTTACACTTCTGTATAACCCTACTGGGATTACATGTATGATGTTGTTATGTTGTGATATTAATCAGGAGTTTAGTACATACCTTCTTCATGTGTAGTAAAATGAACGGGCGCAGTATACAAGGAGACGCCGACTTGGTTGCCCGTCGCCACACGGACGGCATACGGCGTCGCTGGACGTAGGTTCTGGAGTTCTACTACTTGACGGAGCTCTTGCTCTTTTCTGGAATATGAGAAATTTAATTGAACGAGCTGATCCGACAGAGAACCAGAGTTGTCGACATAGCTCACAGAATAAGTAAGCTGAAGTGGCAATGGATAGCCTTAGAACCGATGACCGTTGGGGTAGACGTGTTCTTGAGTGGAGACCGCGAATCGGCAAACGTAAGGTGGGACGCCCTCAGGCTCGGTGGAGTGACGATCTTCGCAACGTGGCTGGTGGCAACTGGATTAGAGTTGCTGAGAATCAAATTGAGTGGCGTGCGATTGAGGAGGTCTATGTCCAGCAGTGGACTGCTGTAGGCTGATGATTATGAATTGAACGAAGATTACACCTCTGATAGCCTTTCGAGGATTATAGGCGTGATATTGTGTTACAAAATGAACGAAGGAGAATACTGGGGGACAATAGGATAATTATTTGTCGAAATGTTCATTTTATAAAATCACTAGCTTTTGCCCGCGGCTTCGCTCGCGTTAATTTAGAGTTTGACAATCACTTCGGGTTGTTCTCTGCTTTTAATAACATAATTCAATCATGATTCGAAAGACACGTGGCGCCATCTATTATCATAAGAACGTTATTGTTGTTTTCTTCGGAAACAGGACTTTTTTTCTGGATGAAAGGTACCCTATGTCCGTTTCTACACACCTGACAACGTTTATGCAAAATTGCAGGATGATCGGTTCAATGGTTTAGGCGTGAAAAGGTAACAAACAAACTTATTTTCGCATTTATAATATTAGTATGTATGGATAGATTGGGACTGGTAGTTTCTCGTCTTACCAAGGATTAAGGTGTATAATATAATTTTGACAGTGTTTTTATTCCATAGTACTAAAGACGTTTGTTGTAGTCATTACGAGTACGCAGATCCCGAAAGTCTGACAACCAGTCTTGCCAAGGGGTATCTAATTACCCAGCAACTAGGTTGTATAGGTCAGATAGGCTGTCGCTCCATGCCATGTCGCTTCTGGTATTCAGCTGCATACTGGAAATCGACAACGTTAACGTACCTGGTAACATTCATAGTATTCGCATGTTCCCACACAGCGTCACTGTAATGCACGTGTGAGTACTGCAGCGTGTAGTGCCGCGCGTGCGCTCGCAGCGTGTCGCGCCACGACACTGTGGACGTGCGCGAGCGGACGGTCTCCACGCGCAGGTCTGAGGGAGGGGTGGGGGGCTCTGGAAGTGGTAACAAATATTTTCTTTAGTTGCCAAGTCTAAACTAAAGTCTAAACTACGTAAGACTTAGAATCAATATTTTTTGAACGTCAAAAATTACATACGAGATTTTGAAAGTTTTAGTGTGCCAATAAATGCTGCGTTTAAACTGAATGACCCTTCTCTATCTCTTTTCTTCTGAGTATAAGATAACTAACCGTTTTTCTAACGATCAGGTAGTATGTCAGGTAGGTATGCTTCAGCATAAAAAAAATGTTATTACATTAAATGCACACAATCAAGCATTGCACCTTAATGCAAGGAATTTTGCTCACAGCCAGACCTGATCAGAAATCTCAAAAGCCAATTTTTAAAACTAAATGCTTGAGATAGCTAGCAATTGGGTAGGTAGTAATACTATAAATCAGAAACGTTATAATAAAAATAAAAAAAAAAAACACTAAACTGCACGTCGTCCTGTAAAAGTTCAGTCAATAGTCACGAATCAGAGCAAGAGTGTAAGGAACTATGGGAGTAGCGGCCATAATAAAATATTAAATAACTCACCCAATATAGTAAGATATACACTAAAGCTAGCAGTTCCAAATGGATTGGTAGCTCTGCACTGATACAGTCCCGCGTCGCCCGTCTCCGAGTACTGAAGGTTGATGGTGCTCACCACTCCGAGGGCTGTCTTTGATTCCGATATCTTTGCTCTGTAACAGGAAGATATTTAAAAGGACAATCTACGGATTAATTTGATATCTTACTGTGTAAGTTAAATGTGGTTTCAACTTGTTGTTAACTAGCCAAAACCTTTATGCATTTAAGTGATCCCTCAGGAATTCCCATTCATTTATTTCATTAACAATTCTTACATTGTATCGAAAATTCTTTATAAACTAGCACAACACGGCTTATAAGGTTTACAGTTCAAAAATAATTGATGATAATTAAGGACATTGTGATCTGCACAGCTGCTACATCTACAACCACGACTAGGGGGACCAATGGGTCTGACCAGTGGCGGTCAAACTTTGTGTATGTCATGATCGAGATCATCGAGTGTGCGAGTGCGAGGTTCTAGTTCTATGTACTGTGTCTTTAATTTACTGAAAATCTTACTTTTACTAATCCAATTTTTTTGACATGACGTCTTATAATTCGATGGAGCCGGCTGCACGCACGAAAAAATGAGGCGTTACCTCGCTCTGAGGCGTTCCACAAAACAATGGCTCAACGCACATTCATTTTTTGAAAAATGCAACCATTCCATCTGTATTTTCTTATGACGTTGTCACGTTCAACTATCGTCAGTAAACCGACTTTACAGACAACCGATTTTTTTTTTCAATGCTTGCTTTTTTTTTTAGATGGCCCGTATTGTCCCACTCCTGAGCAAAGGCCTCCTCCATTCTTTCCAATTCTCACGATGGTGTGCTTCTTCTCGCCAATTCGAGAAGAAGCCATCCAAGACGTACCGCCATCTTCTTTTCTTCTTCACTGCTTGCTTTGCGTCAGATATTTCTATTTTTGCAGAACTTCCCCAAAAGCACCCTTTCACATAATATTTATTTAAACTTAATGTACAATAGTGGTACATAGGCGGACTTCATGCCACAAGGCATTCTCTACCAGTCAACCTTTGGATTAAATAAGAAAACATTGTGATAGGGTAAAAATAAATACATAAAATTACTGCAAAAATAAAACCAACCTCTGGCTTATAAAATCCAAAACATTTCCATCATGCGTCCATGTGACTCTGATAGGTTCGTCACCTAGTGGCCGGCATTCTAGCGAAACTGGATGACCCAGCCGTGATGTGACGTTCGTTGAAGAGGATTCGAAGTGGACAGGCTCTGAAACGTTAAAATTGCGAAGTTCATAAATGGAATTTTTATACACTAATGGATTATGGCTGATGTGAAGCGATGATGTGGCATAGGGTGGAGCACGCTTGCCTAGAAGAAATCGATTCACTCGAGCTTTGAATAGATCCAGATTATAATGATCAGGGAACAGAGAAGCCGGCAGTGAATTCCACAGACTGGCGGTTCGCACAATAAATGTGAAAGCATAGCGCTTTGTTCGGGTCCATGGAACTCCAACCATATAACGCTGACGCTTCGCCGTATCTCTGCTCATCCGATGATAGAATGAGGATGGGGAAATGTGAGGGATCTAAGAACTATTCTTCATGGAATACATGTCCGACCTATGGCAAGGTCGCAAAGGAAATAAAGCTCAATGGGATATCTTAAGACATAATGTAGGATCTGCTTTTGGTTTGGAAATTAATGTTGGACTTTGCAAACCGTTCATTAAAATATGGCTGATGTAAAATTTTCTTGTTTTGTCTTTGTTTTAGTATTGCTGATTCAAGCCTATGCAAAAATTTTGAAACGCAAATATATTTTTTTTCAATGGTGGAAGAAAAAATCACTTGAAGATGCTCACGAGCGATCCTAGCTTACTACGTCCTACGTTGTTCGTCGTCAACATTCGGAAATGTTGTCATAGGCCTTCAGCAGAAGTCCAGAAGAAGAAGTAGTATGATTATCATAGACTTACTATTAACACTCATCCACACAGTCTTGCTCAGCGGCTGCCCCACTCCATTTTCCACATTGCAGGAGTACAGCCCTTCATCAGTAAGAGACACCTCCTCAATGATGAGAGTCCCGTTTGGTAGACTGAGTATCCCACCGCCAGCCAGTTCTAAGACTGGCTGCCATGTGCCGAGGAGTGCTGGAAAATACCAGAAACCAGTTGAAAACGAATTTAGTCTCTTCGAGTTGTCTCGTCTTTTGTTAGAACATTTAAATCTCATGGGTGCTTACCATCTTTCTTCATCCAATGCACTTGAGGCTGTGGATAGCCGCTTGCACTGCATGATACAGTTCCTCTTCTGCCTAGCAGGAGCGAAGAGTTGTTTGGTTCTTCTAGCCATTTTGGTGCAACTGAAATAGTATTAGATAAAACGGTGTTAAACTATAATTCGATTAGTAAAAGAGACACGAACATAGAATAAGAGCAAATGAGAATATGATCGAGTGGGACCAGAATAAGCATTCGCTAGTTTGGTGGAAATTCACCTTTAAAGGCTGCATTACACTGGAGCGGAGACGAGAGAAGAGAAGCGGAGCTGTGCAAATTTCAACCAATAGAATTGCGTAAAGTCTAAACCCCGCCCATTATACGCAAAACTATTAATCAAAGTTTGCACAGCTCCGCTATTCGCTTCTCTTCTCCGCCGCAGTGAACAGGCAGCCTTGTGGGCGACCACTAAACAGTTGCAAGCATTTCCCATTAGGTCGGAGTTTCGACTAAGTGTACAAGGCCCTAAAGTTGAAATTACCTTTTATGTACAGCTCAGTGGATCTATTGACCTTCGCCACGTGGTTGGATGCGACGCATGTGTAGGTACCACAATGTTCTAAAGACACTTTCTTGATCACCAGTGCACTGAACAACTCGGAGTTTCTTTCTACAACCTGTCAAATAATAAAATCGGAGTTATCATCAGAGTCAGTGGTGTGCCTCGGTGCCAACAATATGGCAAACCCATAATGCGAGCAGACTGTGTAGTAGGTTATTTGAGCAAGCCAAGCTTTTAGGCTGGTTTTTTTTTCTTAGCCCCTAATGATAAACTGCTCGGCAAAGGCCTCCCCCATAGCCTTCCACTCTTCTCTCCGTATGCCTCTAGGCCGTCACGTCAACGTTTTCTAGGCCTCCCTCGGTGACGACGCCCGTCTTCTGGCACCCACTGCGTGACCACTGTATGGTCTGTATGGCTGTATGGTAGGCTTGTATGAGAGTAATTTAATTTAGTGATTTTTTGGCAATATTTAGTTTTGTAATGTTTTCTGATTTATTTTGATTGGGCTTTGTGGCGACCGCCAACCGGAAGACGCTGCGTTGGGAGGCCTCCCACTAGGTGGACCGATGACCTGGTGAAGGTTGCAGGGATCCGCTGGATGCGAGTCGCACGGGACCGGTCAATGTGGTGACACTTGGGGGAGGCCTATGTCCAGCAGTGGCCGTCTTTCGGCTGAAATGATGATGATGATGGGCTTTATGTCCAGTTTCACTAACTCTGGGTGACCCACCTAAATAAATGTCTAAATGAAAGCGCAGTGAGGTGAAAATCGCGGCGGTAGATTCTTAAATAAAATAACAGATTACTACACCAAGATGGTTAACAAAACACGAACTAGGTATTTGGGATAGCTCCCATCGCAGAGAATCTATATAAAATAGACTGACTGACTTACTGACTGACTGACTGGGTGATATATCAACGCACAGCCCAAACCGCTGGTCCTAGAGACATAAAACTTGGAGGGTATGTTCTTTGTGAAGAGAAGGTCTGCACAAAGAAAGGATTTTTGGGAATTCCACCCCTAAAGGGGTAAACTAGGGGATAGAAGTTTGTATGAAAGTCTGTCAGTTTTGAAGTTAGGATCTTCAAATTTTGTGTTTAGGCTGACGATTGAAAATTAATTTATACGTGTCTCGGCGTCTTTGATAATTCTACCCCCGAAGGGTTAAAAAGGGGGGTGAAGGTAAGTAATTGGATATTTACGACATCCACGCGGGCGAAGCCGCGGGCAAAAGTATAGTACACACAAAATCACATAAAATCCAAAAAAAAAAAAACAAAATACAAAATTGCAATCTTACTTTCAAACCGCTAGGAATCCGCTTCCCATCCTTCAACCACTCAAAATGTATCGGCAGATCCCCAGTCCTCACATTACAATAGATATTCACAATCTGCCCCTCCTGCAGATTAGTTCCCAACAACAGATCATCCAGTACTGGAGCTTCTATGACTTGCATCTCGAAGGCTCTTCGAGCCATCTCTCCTGATGGACTCGTCACTATGCATGTGTATACTGAAAAAGTCAAAGTTAAATTATTTATTTCAATATAGTTATCAATGGGCACTATTGGGTGTAGAAATGTACATGGAATTTATTGATTCTGGTTACCCATTCGGTGCTGACATTCACTTAACAAAACTAAATTATTAGTTTTTGAGAAAATCAAGAACTTACAAATATACAGGCCGGATTAAATTCCGGATTGAAAAAATAAAGTTCATCATGTTTATTGAAACATGATCACACGACACGAAAAGAAAATATATACAAAATTAAGTTTTTAATTACTTCACTGACACAATTTTACAGTAATGATCAATGATCGGATATTCGGATGCATATTTACCTAAAGTTCATTTTTGGTTAGAAAATTATGGAAGCGGCTTCTTAACACATATTTTTTTAAATATATATCCCGGGATTCCAGAAAATTCGAGAATTCGAAACTAGCCTGTAACATGGTGAGGAAATGTCGTCTTAAGCATGTGGTGGTATTTATTTTAAAAAAGACAGGGGGATTACATAATTATTAATGTGTATTTACTTGAAGTTAATTTTAAAATGAACAATAGGAACTTCCTTCGGGTACCTGCACACAAGCAGGAATATAATTTGATGTTATTACGCGATTTGATTCCATAATAAAAACAGTAAATTTGTTGATTCCGAAATCGCGGGATTTTTTCGATACAAAAGTGCATTCTATAATATTAGCCAACACCTTAAACCAAGTAAATATTCATACACCCGATTTGATTCCATAGTAAGAAAAACTAAATTTGTCGATTCCGAATTCCCGGTATTTTTTGATACAAAAATGCATTCCATAATAGCCAACACCTACACTTTAGGTAAATATGCATCCGATTATCCGATCACTGGTAATGATTGATTGATCCGAAGAACCGAATCGATCTTGTCAAGAATATTTAACATACACACTTAAAAATTTGCGATATTATCATCACTCACACAGAGACCATGGAATAAGCCAGTATTTTTGCATACAATTGTGATTAAAATTATTGCAATCAAACCTGCGCCGTTGGATTCCTTAGATATTTCAGGTATGGAGAGGATTCCATTCAAGTTGACGCTTGGAGCGTTCCGTCTGGTCTTCCGTTTCTGGTGCGATCTCTTGTACCGGGACTGGAAGATCGCGTTTGAAGTTAGCAGCTTGCCTTGGAACTCCCAGTCAATTTTGCTGGAAGGAGATGTTTTGTCTGAGGATTTTACGACACTAAAACTAAGGTGTTCTAACCGAAACAGGGGTTTTTAACGTTATACGTAAACGCTATGAGAATACTATAACATATTTTGTATGCGACCAATAAATCAGGTCATTGTTACGGACATAAAATGAATCGCAAGTACGTCAGTGGTAACATCATGCGACTTACTTACAAGTCTACCCACACCACAGCGTGCTTCTACAGAGCCGTGATGTTGACAGCTCGAGGCGAGAACGACATTCAAGGTCTGATCGCAGCGGAGTTGAGACGACTTGGGACTGTACCCGATTCATTGTGCCCCGTGTTATTGTGTTAGATTGTAATTTCAAGTAACTTGTTGGTTTAATAGAAACAGTATATCGCACCCAGTGTAATTTTCATTGCACAAAACCCATCTTCTGCCCAAATGGTGTACGAGCCTAACGGAATAAATCCTGATAATCCGACAAATATATTTTCTTCCTTTCTTTCTTCTTTCTTTTATCGGTTATTTTGGAAACATTGGAAGACTATGGTAATTTGTTAAATACTAGCGCAGACATGTGAGACTTATGTCCCAAATACTTCCAATAGTTTTCATTTATCAATGTCGATTGAAAAGAATAGAAAATCGGCAATAGTATTTTCATACTTTTGTCACAATTGAGCAGAGTACAGATTAAACAATCAAGATTTGTAGAGTCAATATTGTTCTTTTGTACTTACCAAATAAATAAAAATACAGGTGGACATTAATTAAATTATGCATACCTTATTGGATATCCATAAAACGGACACCTCAGATTAACGGATTCTCCACTTTGTACTTTCACTGGAGGCAAAGATCTTATGTATGGTGGTCCTGAAAGCCAAAACGTTCAACGAATACAAAAATAGAAAAGGAGTCAACAGCTGCAAATGCTTCTTTATATATATAAAACTAGCGACCCGCCTTTGCTTCGCACAGCGACCTGTCGGGTCCAAAAAACTATATCTAATGTAGCCTATATTTTAAGTTAAGCATCTAGATGCTTAACTAGCAGTAGAGCGGTAAAACCTGAGTTCAAATCCATGCAAAAGTTTTTGCGTGATGCGCGTACAAACATACAGACAGAAATAATTTCTAAAAACTGTTGTTTTGACTTCAAATAAAGACCCCCCATATATTTTTTTTTCAATATCTTCAATGTACAGATATCGGCCTGTTAGAGGTGAACCTCCCCACCCATATTTCGACAACTATGTTTAAGTCCCATGTGATAGGGGGCGAGCCTATTGCCATAAACAGACTCCGTGGCAAATTCCTGATCGAAAATCCCCACTTACACTTTGACAACAGAGGAATCGAACCCAGGAACTCTTGCTCAGCAGGGCGCTTGCGAACTCTCGACCAATGAGGCAGTTGCTATGTTGTCTTGTCTTATTCTCGTTACTCACCATAAACATCCAGCCTGTTCTCATGCGAAGCCACATGGTCACCTTCCCTGGCTGTGCAAGAGTACAGACCTCCGTCCTCGACCCTCACTCGAGTGATGTTCAGTTGTGAAGCCACTGAGTTGTCAGATGTCATCAATTGACCGAGTGCGTATCTGGCGAAAGAGTAGAATATAGATTAGTGTTGGCAGATTCCAAATGCCCATTGTGGTGACAGAAAAATAGTAGCTAATAATGAACACGAAGGGATTCGTCGGGTCTTCTTGTCGCATATTCCACAGAGCCTAAAAGCTACGGTCTTCAGTCAGTGAAAGAAAGAAAGAATAAAGTTTATTTGACGTCAGTTCATCAAGCACACATAATAAAAAAGATACAAAATAAAAAATAAAATAACAACTTTAAAAAAATTTAAAAAAAGAAAAATTAGAAAATAGGTACATGTGCTATGTGCCTCACGGCTGCGCCAAAAAGGTCCATTTCAGCATTCATGCCAGTCAGATGATGCTGTCTGACGCTGGTCTTCCAATGAACCTTTGGGGGTAAGTGACGGAACAACAGTTTCAAACATAATATACCTATATAAATAAATATATAATACAAATAAATAGATAACGAGTAAGTAATGAAATGTGTATTTACGAGTTTTGATAATAAAGAAATTACAGTGCGTCCTGCCTGTTATGACTTACGGGGTCGAAACCGTATCGTGAGTGTCCAACTCATGGTACGGTTAATCCATAAACTCAAGGTCGCTCAGCTAGCTATGGGTCGGGCTATGTTTGGAGTCTCTCTGAGGGATCTCATCTGGAACGAGGTGATCTGACAGAGAACCAAAGTTGTCGACATAGCTCACAGAATAAGTAAGCTGAAGTGGCAATCGGCCGGTCATATTAGCCGTAGAACCGATGACCGTTGGCGTAGACGTGTCCTTGAGTGGAGAACGCGATATGGCAAGCGTATGGTGGGACACCCTCAGGCTCGGTCGGTAGAGAGACGATTTTCGCAGGGTGGCTGGTGGCAACTGGATGAGAGTTGCCGAGTTGAGTGGTGTGCGATTGAAGAGGCTTATGTTCAGCGGTGTACTGCTATAGGCTGATGATGAACACGAAGAGGTCTCTTGGATTCTTGGGTTGCGATTGTCGATTTCAACGTTTACAGTAACTTTGAAATCTGCTTGCATAGAAGCAAGACTTTCAAGGACATCTGACTTTAAGGGAACTAAAGTATTCTTTAATTCTTTCTTTCTTTCCACATCTTTCTCGAAGCAGTTGGCTAAGAACGTTCATTGTCCTTTTTACCAAAGCTTCTGTTTTTGAACGTGATCGTAATTGACTATCACTAAAAATTACCTTGGATCAGTATTACTCGACACAATAATGCCGTCTCTTTCCCACACGAACTGTGGAGGTCTGTCGCCGCTCGCTGCACATTGCATGCTGATCTGAAAAGTTATTAAAACACTAATTAACGTACTTTTGCTGCGACCTTGAGATTTGAGGACTAAAAAGGCGTTAAATACTATGGAATGAAAAAATCTATTTAAGTGAGAGTTCCGTGGTCGCGGGACTCACAGAATTACCGTGACCCTGGAACATAAAGGGCTATTGAAGGACACCGTAGATTTTAGTCAGTACAAGTCTGACAGTCCCTCCCGCTCTGCCCTGGGTGGGAGAGCTCATTTGATGATTTTACCACTCTAAAAAAAAAAAAAAAGTAAGGGTTCCGTGGTCGGGATGAATTACACATGCAAAATATTGATTTTATCTAGGATCCGCTCACCGGCGCAGAGATGACTTAATAATAGTGGTTCCGTTTTTGGTATTTAGCTACGGAACTCTGACAACGGGTGGACTTTGTTGTTTGTTAAACTTTTAGAATTTTATTGAACTATTGAAACATGGTTTTGCTCTTTCTCTGTCACGGATATAGGATGCTAATTAAATGCTTTCGGGTCCTGGAAACGACTATTTGGTTTCTCTGTCTATTAATAGTCATACAAACGCTGATAACTTTTATACTTGTCAAGAGGAAAGTGGTCCTCTCGTATATCCAGTATAATTTTCTCATGTAAGGCTAATATCGTTATGAAAATCATCTTGATTGGTTTACACTATGACTTTAGTAGAAAAACGTTACAGTAGTAGTAGCGTTTTCTGATATAATAATTGGTGTAAAAAGATCCTTAACGAGGGCGAAATACACTTGTTCTTCCCGTCATTGCGACTTTTTTTTTTTTTGTTCTGGACCATACCTGGTAACCTTCTAGTTAAGTTAAGAAGATAATGGAGGTCAAAGTTCCAACTTTTTCGCATTTTTTTATAATTATAACTTTACTTTAAAAACATTCATCAGCATGTTTTCAGTGCGTCACAATGAGTCCTGCCTTAAAACGTGGGCAATTTTTTTTTTCTCCAAAAATAAATTCGTTTCCCAGGAATATTTTTTGCGTAGGGTTTGATGTACAGAATGGTTGACTGACGGCTTCGTGAAGGTTCCGTTTACACCATGTAGTATAACCTTGTCGATCTAGCGGTGCAAGCGCAACTGCGCCCACTGACTCTTATACAGGGTGGAGACGACAATGCGACAATAAATTAAACTGTATGTAACTCATGACGTTCCCAGTCTGCATACAAAAATTCAATCGAAAATTACTTGATATTTTCGATTAAATTTTGTATGCAGTTTATTCACAGGACGTTATTTTTCATTTTTAGCATTTTCTACATAGTGTAGATAATAGGCTACCACCAACAGGTTAACGAATTCCGCATCGGTATAAACGTTAAACACATGTTGCCAACTCACTACTTCAAAAACCTTGGCCAAAATTGTCGTATTGTCGTCTCCACCTTGTATATCTTTTAGTACACAGAATGTAAATCAGAAAAACTACTTACATCACCACCCGGTGTAACAGTTCTTTCAGTGAAGTGTTGTGTGATTACTACCCGCATATCTGCTAGTCTTTTTCTTCTGTCAAGACCTGAAAGAACGAGAAAATGATATGAGACGGATGAACAAGAACATTCAGCTAGCAGGCATAATTATATCACTAATCTTAGGGCCAGTTTTTATCATGGAGCAAACCTAATCGATCGCGTTAAGTTTGTATGGAATAATTATGATGTATATACATACTATGATGTACATACATACTTATCAACATCCTATCCCACTTTTTTGTACATTACATATTTTTATTATGCTTGCAAGCATAATTTATATCAATTTCTTTTTTTGTTTGGTATGTTTTTACTGTAGTACAACTTTTGAGCTATAAGTATTTCATAAATACTGTTCCAGTAGTTTGTTTTTTATGTTAATTTCAAATTTTTTGTTTAAAGTTAAATTTCAAATAATTAATTTTAAGCACTTGTTTACCTACTTCCAATTTTAACTCTAGAATCTTGATTTAAATTTTTGCTGTAAATAAAATAGTATATCTGAGCCGGAGAGGTGATCTGTACCTCAGGACATACCTACTTCAGACACCTTTCTCTATTTAAGATTGTGCATTTACCAGTACCTGTAACTTCTGATGTTGAGATAAATAAAGATTTATGATTATGATAATGATTATGATTGTGATTACCATAAAGAATGAGCACATGGTTTTTTTCCCATTATATTTGTCTTGGTATGGACAATTAGACATGTAATGAGGAGGGATGAAACGCATCTGAACAAAAGAGTGATGGACATGAATGTTGATGGATGGAGAGGGAGAGGCAGGCCCAAGCAAAGATAGATGGATTGTGTGAGGAATGATATGAAAGAGAAAGGAGTAAATGATGCCGTGACGTCTGACAGGGGAGAATGGAAGAAGAAAACGTGTTGAGCCGACCCCAAGTAGAATGGGACCAGGGCAGGAAGATGACAATGATGAATCATGATTCCCACAATTGTCTCCAGAAAGATCAGTTCTTGAGTTGTTCGATTTTCTGCAAATATAATCGCTGGACACTTATTAATTACTCTTAAGACAACTTAGGATTGAACGTAATTGTCTATCGACATTTTTAAAATACATTAATTTGTTGTCATGAATTTGTGACAGTAATTGGCATCGTCTGCATTTAGGCGTTTGAAATCTGTCCTATAATAATGATACAAGGAATTTTAGACCCTCGCACGGCATTGACAAAGGTGTGCTGTTGGTGAAGTTTTGTAAAATAGTTTTGAAAAACAAAATGGCATCTTTCGTTCCAATTTTAGCCATTCGCCAAAAAAACCTTGTCATCATCATCATCATTTCAGCCGAAAAACGTCCACTTCTGGACATAGGCCTCCCCCAAGAGTCGCCACATTAACCGGTCCCGTGCGACTCGCATCCAGCGGATCCCCGCAACCTTCACCAAGTCATCGGTCCACCTAGCGGGAGGCCTTCCAACCCAACGTCTTCCGGTTCACGGTCGTCACTCCAGAAATTTTCGGCCCAATCCGTTCAAAAAAAACTTGTGCTCATTCTTTAGTGGTATGAGAATAAGGTTTAATCTTAAAACTACTCGTATTTCCGACTTGAAACAAATAGATTTTCCCAAAATGCCCATCAGAGCGAAAACACCAATTATCTTCCTAGTAAATTGGGAACCCCAAAGGGTAGGGGCGTTAATAGGCATTTAGTGACGTCACGAACTAGCTAATTTACATAAATTGGTGTCTAGTTTAGGCGTTGCTAGGCAACGGTTACGTCATCAATATGGCTCTGATACAGGATGGTCGTAAAATGTTGATTAGAAGCTCTTGTTCTAAGAAGTGGCCTAGTGGGATGTACACTGCAGGACAGGAATATTGGTACTTAGTATACGGAGTTTTAAATTTTCTTATGAACTAAAAGTTTTCAAACAGTGCTTTAAATTAACACCCCATTTTAATCACCCCTTTTGGTAGACTTAGCATTTTTGTTGTTTGTTTTTACCCGACTGCTAAGGAAGGGTTATGTCTTTCGCGCGTATTTTGTATGTTTGTTTTTTGTCAATTTCTTTTTATATCTCGTATGTTCCAAATGGCTAGATGGAATTCGACGATATAGGTATCACTAGATTCGTCTCAAAAACCCAAGTTTGTTAGATAAGTGTTTAAAAAAAAACAAAATGGCGGTTTTTTGGCGCTAAATTGTAAGTCGTTAATTTAGTTTTTGAAACCAAACCTATCGAGTAGGGTGTCAAAATGAAGGAAATTAAACCGAGATAATATATTTGTTGTCGGGTTTTTTGATACTTTTAATTAAATGTTACTTGTTTTAAGCGGAAAGGAGATTGTTGGAGCCTGTTAAAATCATAGCACTACTCTTTTCCGACTCCATCGGAAAACTTAACTGTCGATTTAATTGATCAGAAAATCTTATACTACTGGTAAAACATCAATACATAGTGTGCTAAATAATAACATCCACTCGGATCGATCTTCAGGTTAAGTCGCGCTTGGCAAGGTTGGACCGTGGATGGGTGACCACCCATTACATACCGAGGTTCCTCCGTGCCTCGAAAAGCACGTTAAGCCGTTGGTCCCGGCTGTCTTTTGTAGGTCTTTGACAGTCGTTAGGTAGTCAGTGGCCCAAAAAGTCTGACAACCAGTCTTACCATGGGGTATCGTATTACCCAGTACTAACTGGGTTGTGGAGGTCAGATAGGCAGTCGCTCCATGTAAAATACTGGTATTCAGCTGCATCCGGTCAGACTGGAAGCCGACCCCAACATAGTTGGGAAAAGGCTAGGCAGATGATGACATAATGTTTAGTAATCCAGAAGACTAAGCAAGGCATGTTAATGATAAAATATTCTAATCCTAACAAATCCGTTTTCACTATTACATTCCTACATTATCACTAATCACGGCTCCCAACTAACTTGAACCTAAACTGTATCTAAATATAGTTCCCTGAACATTAATTGGCATCGAACGGGTTAAGAACTAATCAAACGCGGATGTGAACGTTTCCGATAGCTATAGGCAAGTATCAAATCAGTTTGGTGTAGTACACATAACCATTACGTCAGGCGACGCGATTGGTGATGCGACTTGCGACGTGATTTTCGACTAGCGACGTGATTTGCGACTTGCGTCACGACTTGCGACACGAAGTAGTTAGTACACGAGGTAAAGTGACGTCACTTTACCTCATTGCAAGCGCAACAGAACTTTAAAGTCTCATAACTTTTTCATTTATAGTAACATTTTAATGATTTTTTCACATTTTGGTTTCTTCTTGTTTAAATTATTAAACGTAATAAAAAAAAATGGAACTTTCTCCATTACCCAGCTGTTAGGCTATATTCACGACCTCAATCGGTGCGGCTTACGTCACACACGTGTGTAAAAGTGATAAAAGTCACCGGACTTTTATCACTTTTACACGTGTGTGTCACACAAGTTTCCGTCACGTTGTGTTGACTCATCTCTCTCAGTAACTTTTTGTTTTTCATTTGTCGCCGCTGTCGCAAAACGCATGTTCGTTGAACGTGCAGCTCGTGGCCAAGTCTAATGAAACGTAGAAGTGAACGCTCCAGTATCAAATCAGTTTGGCACCCTATCCGTGTTATAGGAATTTAGGTAAGATTGAATTTGTGATCGTCTGATGAGATTTGGAAGGGAACTATCAGTGTAAAGTGCCGAGGGCTTAATTTTAGTGTCATAACTGCCAAACTGATGGATATATCATCATCTGCCTAGACTCTTCCCAACTATGTTGGGGTCGGCTTCCAGTCTGATCGGATGCAGCTGAATACCAGTATTTTACATGAAGTGACAGCCTATCTGACCTCCACAACCCAGTTAGTACTGGGTGATATGATATCCCTTAGCTTTCAGACTTTTGGGGCCACTGACTACCCGTAACGACTGTCAAAGATTTACAAATCATAGCCGGGACCAACGGCTTAACGTGATAATATAATATTGCTGAATGCCAGTATTTACATGGAGCTGCCTATCTGACCTCCACAACCCAGCCAGTACTGGGTAATACGATATCCCTTGGTAAAACTGGTTGTCAAACTTTCGGCCCACTGACTACCTGTAACGACAGTCAAAGATCCACAAATGACAGCCGGGTAAGTCGGGTCTAGTCTCAAACGTAACTGTTAAGGTCCTGGGTTCAATTATCAGGCAGTGTTATTAGTAGTAGGTAGGTAGTAGTAGCCACGGGCTCCGAATTTGTGATCGGCTGATGGCAAAATGCTCACCCCTTATTACATGGGACTTAAACATAACTGTCAAAATGTGGGTGTACTAGGGATTCCACCTACCCAACTCTTTGGTGTATTGCAGGCTATACATACAGGCGGATATCAGTAGCGAAGGGTCAGTTTTTGTAAGAGGTAAGCCGGAGTACATATCTTTACTGTATAGAATATTATTGGCTATAGAATACTGACTGTGTCACTTTTCAAAGGGAAGCCGGTAGGAATCGGGTTATATGGAACCTTCGCCACTGCAGGATATACATGAACTTCGGGGATTACCACCAAGCAAAGTAAAATGTTCAATGCTGCTTTTTCAATAAATGAAAATGAAACGTTCACAATATTAAAAGGAATATACATCGCATAGTAGCAACACTGTTCAGTCTGTCGTAAAACTAGTCGCTACACCGGACATCCTGCCAGTGAGCTGTTAAAGCTGGCTATTTGTAAACTGGAGCATTCAAAGGACCTGCGTCTGACTGGGAAGGAGATCAAATTATAATAAGTGAACTGAATGACGGTATACAGGATGTAAACGGACTTTGCACGATGCCGTCAACCAGGTTATTCTGTACATCAAACTAAGTAATTTTACGCAAAAATTATTGCTGGGAAACGACTTTACGACGATTTTTTTGGGGTGAAAAATCATGTTTTGCGGTAGGACTCGATGGAACGCACTCAATGCATTGTGCTGATGAATGGATTGAATAGTACGGGGGTCGTGGAGGCGTTTAAAGTAAAAATCTTACGTTAAAAACATGTATTAAAAAAAAAAACTTGTTAAAAGCTGGAACTTCGACCCCCAATATCTCCGTAAATAGAAGGTTCCAAGTATGGTCTAGAACACAAAAAATATCGCAAAGACGGGGAGAACAAATACCTTTCGGCTTCGTTAAGGGTCTATTTACACCCTTTATAAGTTGCAGAGGGCCTGGAAAAGTAGCAGTCAAAGTTTTCGAAGTGTTAAGTAGTTCTAAAACAGCTTTCATTATTTTTTACTTGTGTTAAAGCTTTCATTCATAACTGTATACATTATTTACAACACTAAAAATAGATCATTAGATCCATAATACTAAAAATATGTAAAAGTATCAAAATGAGAAAAGAATTACAGGGCGTCAAAAAATTCGACAGCTCCCAGGGAGCTGTCGAATTTTTCACGTGAAGCGTCGACCAACCGCTTGGCGATATCTCGAAACGCTAGGTAGGCACTTGAACCCCATGGCCTTAGTGTATTAAATCCAAATAATGTTTCCGATGTTGGAAGACAAGCCTCTTCTACCTAATCTACCATGCAGGTTCATTGCGTGTTCTAAGACATGCCGGTTTCCCCACGATGTTTTTTTTAACTGTTCTGGACCGTTACCAGTGGGCCACCACTGCTCTTGGAGACAAAATATTGTGCTACTGTATTTTTATGCCCCGGATCTAAGATACCTTCGTATCTCCATTATGGTCTTCTCACAATGAAGACAAGACAATAACCTTTAGTAGTTCAATCAATTAGCACATACATAACTGCCCAACAGTACAATTCTCAAGCAATCCATCCAAGTATTGGAGACTGGAGTGCATATAACACAAAATGGATAAAAACAGAAGGTCAGTTCCATACAAAACGTGCGAAAATAGGCGCTCACACCTAAAGTCTCGTCCGTACAGTTAAACCATAATATGTACGCGCTTCGTTAATCTTCGTGTTTCAAAATGAACACAAATGTCTTGCTACCCAGTGACCCTAAACAGAGGCAAAGCTAAGATTTGTACTGCCGCGTTTTGCAGCAGTGAACCTAGTATGACCCAGGTGGTACAAAGATTTTTTTGTAAGAAGTTTTTTTGTATAGAGTTGTTATTTTACCATTATCAGCATAAGCAATAGGCAAGTAATACAATGGCTTCGATCTGTTTAGTTACTAATAATCGCATATTTATATTTTCGAAAATGGACGGCGATTGCCGGAGCGCGTAGGTATACACTTCTTATTAGATGGACACAACACCTAAAATTTGACGGCATGGTTGGCGCAGTGGCTGAGTGATTGGCTGCTGCTGGTTCGATCCCCGCACGGAACAAATATTTGTATGATCTACAGGTAGTTGTTCCGGGTCTGGTTGATTGTGTATGTGAGTTTAAATGTTTGTAAACGCACCCACAATACAGGAAAAACTAAACGTAAGGTTTTTTTTTTTTAAAAAAAAGTTTGCACAAATAAATTGCGCAAAATGATTGAATCACCCTATGCACTCGAACGATAAATTATTTTACCAGGCAAGACGAACCAGAAGATTCAATGTAAAAGATTGCACAATATTTTACTAAAGTAGTATTTTACTAGATAGGGAATCTAGACTTTAGTAAAATATTGTGCAATATTGTCAAATCTTACACTATTAAATTTAATAATATGGTGCAATAAAATTAAAACTCGCTAAAGATTTTGTTCAAACTGCGCAACCACCCGAAACGGCCAAAAACTTTTTGCATTTTATGGTATTGTGCAATTTAATTGATAGAACAGGGCCCGTCTCAGTGATAAGCGATCTTAAACAAGTGACAGTTGCGAGTGCACTTGCACTCGCTGGTCTTGAAGCGTATCTATATGTGCGTGCGATTTTTATAATATTCTGTATTTTTCTTTAATATTTTTGCTCTTTATTTGCAGCTGACCTTCTGTAGTTATCTATATTGTGCCAGTACTACGCGTATTGCAATTTCGGAAGCTCCTTTGATGTGGGCACTCGGAGTGGAAACTGATAGGATTTTAATTAATAAGACTATTTGCGAGTTGAAAGGTTGATAATTATTTCTGAGAACGCTTTGCTTGTTGTTCATGTCTCGTATCGGGTGCAAGAGAAAATGAATATGAACCCTAGTGATAACATATAAGGCTGCTTATGCTGAAGTGTTAATAAATATCCATTAATAAAACGCCTTATTAACTTAGTGCCGCCTTACGAACCTTGGGGTAAGCAACGTTTGCCAAGGTCAGTCTGTGGATGGGTGAACATTAATTACGTACCGAGACCATTCCGTGCCTTGGAAAGTACGTCCCTTTGGTTCCGGCTGTCATTCGGAGATCTAAGACGGACTTTTTTTTATTTTTTTTTCGGATGGGAAATCATCAAATGAGGTCCTAGGCGGAGTGAAGGCACAACACGGCCTGCCGTCATAAGATGGATGGACGACGGCGAGCTAGCCCATTACCGTCTACAGGCCCGCGCCTACGGTGGCCGGGAGCAACCACGTGGCCCCCGACGCCCGGGGCGTCTCCCACGGCGGCTGGGACGAGAGGTTCTCTCCCTCTCACATCAGACTTTACGGTTAGTCAGCCTTAAAATCTGATAACCAGGTTTACCAAAGAGTATCGTGTTATCCAGTTTCTGGGTTATGGTGGTTAGATAGACAGTTGCTCCGTGTAAAATACTAGTATTCAGCTGTATCCATCAGATAAGACTGAAAGCTGACGAAAACATGGATCTTCTTCTTCCATACTTCACTATTACTCGTCATCTCATCAGACAGCGTCTTTCTTGCCATATCATCCTTTATACAGCTCATCCATCGTTTCTTTGGTCTTCCTCTACTCTTATACCCAGGCATATGATGAAGTTATGCACTGGACTTAAATTTCTAACTGAATTTTCCATCATATCTGCACTTTTGGTACTGGAAGCGAAGTTCCATCAATCAATAATAATGGTGGCATGTTGAATGAGTCTGTCATCCGCGGCGTTCGTGGACCATCGAGTTGAATTTGTGTGCTGTCATATATCATGAAATAGGAAGCACGCTCTAAAGCTCAACGCCATCGAATGTTTTAAAAGAAGCGTGATCAGGGTTCACGGTTCGCTTGCTTTAAATGTTAAAGGCTGGTAAACGAGTGAACCTGATTACCATTGCAATACTTAACGACTAAGAATATAGCTAACTTGGTATCTAATTGTTGACAATCTGTGTCTTTGTTTTTTTGATATTCTCTGGTTTTTACGTTTCTTTGACTGTCAGTGTGCTTTAATAAAAAAACTGTGGGATGATAGGGCAACTTTTTTTGCGATTTTTGACTTTGAGTTCGGCGATCAAGGTCAAAAACTTGGATTTTTATAGGGCCAACATCATAAACAACTCTGCAATAAATCAGAACTACCGGATTTGACGCAAAGTACCCCGTACTTACAGGCGAAAAGGTTCTAAAAGAGATTTTTACATGTTTGTACCGACGTCGCCGACAGTCTCCAAACTAGACTGTAAGCCCGCGACATAACTATCCATTTGTATCTAACAAAACTAGCAGCGCCATCTAGTTGCAACGTTTCAAAACAGACGAACCAAAAGTCGGACCAAACACTTTCACGTTGCCAAACACTTTGTTTAGGGCTCCGACAGAAAAAAAAAAATCGGTTGTCTGTAAAGTCGGTTTACTGACGATAGTTGAACGTGACAACGTCATAAGAAAATACTGATGGAATGATTGCATTTTTCAAAAGAAAATTTTAATTTTATTTGTTTGATAGATATTTTGTATGGAAATAGAGAAGGAGGTAAATGGAAATCACAATTGAATTGATCAAGTTACATTTATTTGTACGCATAAATACTTACAATATTTTTTTTTTTACTATGTGCATAGTTTTTACAAGTATGAATGTGCGTTAAGCAATTGTATTATGGAACGCCTCAGAGCGAGGTAACGCCGCATACGTCATGTTTTTTCGTGCGTGCAGCCGGCTCCATCGAATTATAAGACGTTGTCACGTCAAAAACGAAGCGTCCGTCTGTCATTGAGGCATTTTTATGTTATTCCCGTCACCAACCTAACCTAATTTCAAACTATACACAGCCCCATCCAAATTTCACCTCAACAGTTCCGTTTCTATCCGACAGAACACGACATTTCCGTCAAACCTAGCCACATTTGAGCCAACGCCGTCCGTTTAGCCGCTGGACCGCAAACTTCAATTATCGTAAACGATTGCCTACCTGTCGGTTACGGTGTAACTCCTATAGCTAAATGCTAATATGTCGGGCGAATATGCAGGCAGAAAATAGCTATCGTGCTGTGGTGAATATTGCTATCGCCTGTATTTTGATGAAATTGGCTGCAGTTCCTATATTTAACGAAGTCGAAGATAGTTTCAAGAATTGTTAGCAAATTCTTTCAGTTAAAATCACTCAAATTAAGGTGATATATTGAAAAAAATGTGGTTTTTCTATTTCGTGTAACTTGTTAAGTATGTGGACTAGGGATTTAACACTTTGGTTTATTTTTTTTTATTTTTTGGTCTAGTATTGTGTAAAAGGAATACACGATTCAATGATTTTTTCTAAATACAAAAAAATTGCAAAGTTATATCTCTTTTTTTACTTTTTTCGACATCACGGCGTAACGCGTAAGAGTTATTCAATGAAATTTACTTTAAAACATAGAAAATTATCATATTAAAGTTCACTCAAAGTAGTTTTAAATTTAATTCAAATGTTTTGATTAAAAAGGAGTAAATTCGTTTTGGCACATACGTCCGTTTATTCCGAGCGCACGCACATTATAGCCATCTCTTCTTTTGCGGTTCAAAAGTAATTGCATCACTTTCGCTCGCTTAGTAGATCAGTCAAACTACGATTTATTTTCGAGGTAGCGCCTTAAGCAAATAATTAATACTTTTGAACGTTAAAATTACATAACTATTTTATGTAATTTACCCCCCAAACCCCCAAAACGCCCACCCGGTAGTGTTTTTAACTGAAAAGAAGAAGTGGTGCGGAGTCTTCGATCTCACTACTTTGACAAGAAACATCATCTGTCTAGCCTTTTCGCAACTATGTTGGGGTCGGCTTCCAGTCTAACCGGATGCAGCTGAATACCAGTATTTTCATGGAGAGACTGCTTATGACTGCCAGACTCCGTGACTGCTACTGAGAAATTCCTGATGACAAAATCCAATATCACTTTGCTCGACCCGGGAATTGAACCCAAGAGCTCATGTTCAAGCTTGCGACCACTCGCCCAAAGAGGCAGTCCCATCAATCGTTAAATCATAAAAGAGCCTCATACGAGATCAGTCACGTAGTTCCAGAGATTGATCACCAACAACTACATACGTAGATTAGTCGAGCTTGCAACGTCACCTAACCGCCTCACCCGTGGCCCATGGGAGGCATAATAACTTTGACACCGGGTTAGGCACTAACCACACGATAAAGAAAGAACCTCACCTAACGGCTGATACATTATTTTCGTTGAACTCATGACGAAATACGAGGAAACTAAATTCTGACCAACTACGTATGGATTTAGGTACTTATCATAACTCGTCATTGAGGACTTCCCGCAATTGTTAAATTCGTTTATGAACTAACCAAATACCACGACCTGCACATGCCACAAGTGCACACAGTATAAATAAAAATTATAAAAGAAAACCAAAAAATAAACTTAAATCTAATCAAAAACTAAAATAATGCGACAACTATGTGCCTCACGGCTGCGCCAAATAGGCCCAGTTCAACAAAATGCCGGACAACTAGTGCCCGACGCTGGTTTTCAACTGGACCTTGCCCCAGTAGCATGAACACCGTAGACAAGGATTTATTTGACGGAAGAATCGACAAAAGGACAGACAGGTCAAAGAAATCTGTCATTGTGTCGACACAATCTGCCATTTTGTCGATTATTTCATCAAAGAAATCCTTGCCTACGGTGGTCATTCTACGGGGGCTGGTAATAGATTTAGTTTAACAACACACAAAAGCAAAGAAAATTTCAGAGTAAAATGGCTTATAAATAAATAAAAAATAATGTTCGAGGAAAACCTTGTTGGGAAACTGGCATGTTCTAGGAGAAAAATAAAAGACAGGTGATGTCTAACCCACTGTAAGTCCGCGTGGTAGACTACGGTCACTCCCTCTCAAAGAGAAGAGCCTGTGTCCCAGCAGTGGCAGCGTATATACTAATTATGCTTGACTAATACTATTAGTAAGCTACTACGATAACTCCAAGGACTGGGAAAAGGACTGTTGGTCGTCCGGCGGCGAGATGGGCAGACGATTTTATTGCCATCGGGGGAGAAACCTGGATGAGGTTAGAACAGGACCTAGGGGGGATACTGCTGGGGTGGTTGTGGAGAATGCAATTGTGGCCCCGCACCCAAGCCAGAAGTGAAGAGGAAGAACACCGCGTGGTTTTACTCAGTAGGAGTCTGACTGACCCCCCCGTTGGCCCCACGGCGGTGGACATCCATTGTGGATTTCAACACGTAAATAGAGGGGGATCAGCACAAAGAAACAGAAGCCCATACCCAGCAGTGGATGAATTCAGGCTGTGGTTGATGATGATGATGATTATAATTCATCATCGAGGACTTTCTCCAATTTATTGTGATCAGCCAGATACTCAAAATTAAATGTGGTTGAGGAAAAATAATCCTTATTCCATACACGTGCAACATTTTCCAATAAAAAAGCCCTATACAAACAGAAAAAAAAACTTGTTCTGAACAAAACTCATTCTACATACAAACTATACGAGAGTTAGGCGGGCTTCACACGTTCACACTCAATTCAAACATTTGAGTCGGCGCCCGAGAGATAAATAATGGCAATAAATAATCTGGCCGTGACACCGGCCGTGTGGAGTGGGCTTTACTTCGCGTCACCGATTGTGAGTGGATGCTTATCAATCAATCAAATCATTTATTTTGCTTGAATATGGGTACACATAAGGATGAAACACAACAAATAAAGCTCAGAACCATATCCTACCCTAACAGGTGTGCAAGACTAGAACATATTATAATTAAAATGTAATAAATTTGGAATGTCAATTATTAAAACAAATGACACCTTTCATACATTACATTATGACGTCAAAAATTAAATTAATTACATTTATCATTTCAGTCAAAAAATCTTCAATTGAGTAATCAATTGACGACGAAAAAATCGTCAATTGAGTAATCAATTGACGATTTTATTAATTAATTAATAAATTTTATTTTACTAACAAATCAAATCAAATCAAATCAAATTATTTATTTGCATAATACAGGTGGGTATAAAAAGATGTTACAATTAGATATAGAGTGCACTGTATCATACCTAATTAGGTGTGCAAATATTTGTATTCTACAGGCAGTCTAGTTTTTCGAATAAAATTACAATAGTTCTTTTAAAACATTACAAACTTATCATGTTCGAAAAGGAAAACGAATAATAATAAATTCAGAAATAAAGGAAATAATAAATTCAGAATAAGTACCACAAATGTCAAAAGGATTAAAATACAAAATGTCAGAGGAATTATAATTCATGTCGTAGTTTTAAAAATTAAATACATTATAATATTAGACAAAGTAAAAATTACACAGATACTTATCGAACAAAATTATTACTGCACGTCACATTATTTTATTGTTACATCAAAGTGATACTAGATTTCTCTTGCTGTAGGTATCTATATATCTATGTCTTTATCCTGTAAGTACTCCTTGACATTATAATAACATTTATTTACCAGTAGTTTGTGCAACTTCGACTTAAATTGGTGAACAGGTAACGTTTTGACATCATCAGGCAGCTTGTTATAAATCAATGATGCCATACAAAGAATACTTTTATTGATTAGTGCTGTTTTCCCATAAGGTATATCAAGTTCTAATCTTTTTTTGTCTCGTAATTGTCTATAGTAGCTTTTAAAAGCAGTCTTAAAATGATTAGGATTTAATTTCACAAAAACATTAAGTTCATATATGTATAACGAAGGCAGTGTCAGAATTTTTAAGCTTTTAAAGTAGGGTTGACAGCTGGTAGTATTGTCTACATTACACATTGCTCGAATGCATTTCTTTTGAGCTTTAAATACATATTCCTTATCCACTGAGTTGCCCCAAGATATAATACCATATCGTAGGATAGGTGCAACTAGCCCGTGATAAGCTGCTAATACGGCTTCTTTATTGACAATTTTTGAGAGTTTGTACAGAGCAAATGAGGATTTATTAATTCTTTTGCATATATTTTCTAAATGGCTTTTCCATGACAGTTTATTGTCAATTGTAATTCCCAGGAACTTTGTATCTGTCACAGGATGTACTTTTATGCCCTGGTAACTAACGTTTATATCTATCGGTTGAGTTCTCTGGTGAAAGTGTATAATTTTAGTTTTTTCCATATTTATTTTTAGATTATTTTCGGCTAACCATTGTATAGTCGTATTTAATGTGTGGTTTACTACGTGCTCATAATCATTTTCCTTGTCGCCTTTTATTATGACTGTACTATCATCCGCAAACAGTACCATTGGTTGATTAATATAGTTAGGAAGATCATTGATATATATCAAGAACAACAGAGGCCCTAAGACACTTCCTTGTGGAACTCCAAATTTTATAGTTTTCGAGTTCGACTTATGTTTAATCTCGGTTCGTGTTTTCTGACATATTTGTGTTATTTCCACTATTTGTTTTCTATTATGCAGATATGAACAAATGAGATCTAGCGCTTTACCTCTTATGCCATACATGCTTAATTTTTGTATAAGTATTCTATGTTCGACTCGGTCAAAAGCTTTACTCATGTCCATAAAGATGGCACATGTTGGTATTTTTTTGTCCATGGCGACCAAAATGGGCTTCAGTAGGTCATAAATGGCCATATTTATTGATTTTCCCTTACGAAAGCCTTTTTGTTCGTCTACCAAAATATTATATTTTTCTAGATAACTATAAAGTCGGCTATATATAATTTTTTCAAATAATTTTGAAAAGATGGGGATCAGCGCTATGGGTCTATAGTTCCCCATTTTTCGTTTGTCTTCTTTTTTGTGTAGTGGAATGACAATGGATGTTTTAAGTTTTTCTGGATATATTCCGTTAGAAATGCATAAGTTAATTATGTAACATAGATGAGCTGAAATATCTGTGGATACATACTTAATGACTTATGCTTATTACACAGTAGGTGAAAATATTCTGTTTTTATTTTCGGAGGACATTTTCGTATTCCCAAAAAATGTGTCACATTTTTTTCTATTATGTTAAGAGTATTCTTTTTTGCTAAGCGTTGGTTTAAAAATTTTATCGTCTAGTGAACCCTTCGCGCTTTTGCTAGTTTGTTGCAGACGTACAGCTGTTGGAGAGTTATAATTAATTTTGTAGAAGATACTGATATGATCGCTAATGGGGAACACAGTTTAGGTCGTGAGGTTGTACTCAGTGGCGATAAAATAAATTAAACAAAGTCTTACTTTATCTAGAGTGTCTATGGAGTGTCTTGCCCATTCTTCTCCATAGAGATCTACGCTTTGGAATAAGCAACTACAGCACTTCCACAAGTTTTTATGCTTTGTGACTGAGACTGCAGCTTCATCCTTTTCTTTTTGACATTCGAAAGTGCCTGTGATGGTCTACTTGAAATAAATGCTTTGAGAGCATCAAGCTCTCAAACGGTGAAAAAATACATTGTGAGGAAGCCGGCATCTCCTAGAAAGAAGACTTGCGAGTTGTGACTTTCTTCAACCACACTGGGGCGTGTTTGTGGATTACTATCAACTCCCTCTCTTCTTCTTCTTTATGGTGTGGTCAGTGCCTAATCTGGTGACAGAGTTTTTATGCCACCCATGGGCCTCTGACTTGGCTTCTCCGCCTCCCTTCAAGAGAGGCTTTAGTCACAGCAGTGGGGATATTATATACTGATTGACAGTGGCGTGTCTAGGGGTCCACATTACGGCAAGCTAAGGTAAGCAGACTGTCCAAAAACCTTTAAATTAAGAATTTTTAGTGCAAGCCAGGCTTATGGGCTAGTTCGGGGGTACCGCCAGTAAAACCGTGATTAAGGTATTGCCATTTTTTCATTCGTTGAAACATTTAAGTGTTCGCTAGTTCACTTCGGTGTAACAGCACCTCCTATTTATTGGAACGCCTTTTGTTGTTGGTCTGTAGATGGTCGTTTGTTTTGTTTTACGTACGAACGGTAATGATTCATGGCATACGCTCCAACGCTCTCTGAGTTGTTGTAATTCACTCTGTTTTGGGTGCCATTGTTCATACCCTGATGTGCTTTGATCTCATCGTTTTGAATTAATCTGAACCTTTTAGGTACTCGTCGGTATTTTTTACAGTACTTTGGAAGGAAGCTGAATAGTCAAGCCTTGTGGTGAAACTTCAATGGCTGCAGAAATACGCTTGCTGCAAGGTAGGACAGAATTGGCGCAAAACAAACAAATGGCGTCAAAATGAGGAAGCTTTAGTTCAGCCAGCTGATAACCAAAGTTATGAATGACGATCTTCTTTATCGTGTGGTTAGTGCCTAACCTGGTGTCAAAAGTTTTCATGCCGCTCATGGGCCTCTGACTTGGTTTTACATGCCGTCGAAACATGGTTTTTAAGTTTCTTGTAACTAGGACTTAGCCTAGCCTATTCCTATACTGGCCGAGTGTGCCGCGTGGGATGAGCCGCCCCGTGCCAGCGATACAGAGGTAGGAAGAGACCAGTCGCTACCGACCGTTGTTCGCTCGACGGTCGGCAGCGCAGAGTCCAGGGAAGCGGTGATGTTTTTCTGCGAAACCGTCATGTCGCGGAAGGAGGCTGCGGAAAGGGAGAGGGAGATGACGAGCTCCCGCCCATCCCGCAGCAGACGCACCGGGCGTCGGCAGAGGGCGGACAACGCCCTCTTCCGGCCCCCCTAAACAGGTCCAGGGGCGACGGATTCGGGGACATCCGTCGCCCCCGATCACACTGGACCCGAGACGGCGGCGCGTAGTGTTCCACGCGCGCCTCTCTCAGACGTAACGAGGGGAGTTTCACACCTCACTCCCCCCCGGGACGAGGCCCGCAGGTCAAGCGGGCCGGCACTAGTCCGGGGCAGCGGAAGTCGCATCAGATCCCGTTGCCCCCCGACGCAAGTGTGCGAGGGAACACCGGGGTGGTTTTTAGTCAGTTTGAGTCTGACAGACCCCTCCGCCCGCCCCAGGGCGGAGGACATCCGTGAGGATTTTCCAGCCCGACAAAAAAAAAAAAAAAAAAGCCTATTCCTATCATGGCCGAGTGTACCGCGTGGGATGAGCCGCCCAGTGCCATCGATACAGAGGTAGGAAAAGAGCTGTCGCTGCCGACCGTTGTTCGCTCGATGGTCGGCAGCGCAGAGTCCTGAGATGCAGTGTCCTTCTGCGAAACCGTCATATCGTCAAGCTGAAAAAAAGGGTGAGTGCGATGACGAGCTCCCGCCCATCCCGCATCAGGTGCACCGGATCCTTTTCCAGCACCCCTAAACAGGTCTGGGGCGACGGTTTCGGGGACCCGTCGCCAATTTTACGCCCCCCCCCCCCCCGGGACGAGGCTCGCAGGTCAAGCGGGCCGGCACTAATCCGGGGCAGTGGAACTCGCATTAGATCCCACTGGTCCCCGAGCAAGTGTGCGAGGGAACACCGGTTTTAGTCAGTACGAGTCTGACAGACCTCTCCGCTCTATCTACGGTGGAGGACAGTCATTGAGGATTTCCACATGGAGAAAAAAAAATAAGCCTATTCTTATCAACCGTAGCCTTTCTGTTCCACACTGTACATCATATTGCACAGGACATACAACACATTCCAGTTCTATTTTCCACTTCAATAACTATCCAGCTCACTCAAATGAATAAATAAAAAGACATCCGTGATCCGTATTGATGGATATCCAATTTTCCTTTCTTATCCATTGATTCCCTACAGCCCATCATGTAGATACAGGAATATGTCAGAAATGTAATATTAGGATCAAAACAGAACGTGTTTTTCTTGGTACGCTTGACAAAGGAACTGCTGGGCCAGTAAACAGGTGGGTGCTAGAAGGTTGAGTTTTATAAGCTGAGTATTTGAAGTGTGTACATGTTGCAGCGCTTCGCTTGGGTCTAGAGATGGTGGTATCCATTCATTTGAGTAAATAAGAAATAGTATGTGGAATATCCTGCTGCAGTATTTAGTTATAAGATTTTAAACTATCATGGTCACTAACTTTCCTTTATTAATTTCTATACAAATAAATTACATTTTTAAATATTCCTTTAAAAAAAACAATATAAAAAACATTTAAAAATAAGTATAATTGTAGCCCACCGGTATCGGGAACAGGGTCCAAGCTACCGGCGGTCAGGGCTCCAGAGAGAGAAACCTCCTAACAATACGAGCCGTGTCCAGAAGTACCGCTTTCTGAATCAAGCCCTTGATCCAGCTGCCTAACGAGAGCCTCCTCAGATATTGGTCGAGGCTCTTGGCAATTAAGCCATGGGCTGATACAACTATCGGCACAATGATCGCCGAGTCCACATCCCACATGTCGACAACCTCGTGAGCCAAGTCAAGATACTTTCACTAACTTTATTATTAATACTCGAAACGGGATATTTACCATGTTTATGTTAGGTGTTTCGAGTTGCGAGTGACAGTGGTAGCGGTACTGAGTGCAAAAAACGAACAAGAAAGAGGGTAGACCGATTTGCCTGCTCATAAACACCCACCCGCAATAACTTCAGTTTATCCGTGATCATGGTGCTTGCAACAACTCATAAGACAGTAAACATGGTAAATATCCCGTTTCGAGTATTAAGTATTTAGTTAACTTATAAATTATCAGAAGTTTTAGTGTTACAAAGACGAGACGACAGGACAGGAGATGTGTTGTAAATGACCAATAGAATATCGTAATTTACACTTCTCGTCTTCGCTTGTTTTTAATGGAAACGGTTGAAAAGAGGAGAGGAGATGTCTCGTAATTGTTTAGGCCAGCAGAGACGGTGAGCGGTATGCTGTTAGCGGTGTGCTGTGAGCGGCGTGTGGTGAGCGGTGTGTGGTAAGCGGTGTGCCGTGTACGGCGTGCGGTGAGCTGTGTGTTGTGAGCGTCGTGCGGTGAGCGGTCTGCTCTGAGCGGCGTGCGCTTTGCACATCTCCGCACAGCTTCGGTGAATACACCCTAGCTTTTACACATCTCCTCTCCTCTCCGCTCCGCACATCACTGTTCGTCTCCGCTTTAGTGCATGGAGTCCGTGCCTTAATCAGAGTGTATGAATAAAACCTTTTATTTTTAAGGCGCGGTGTTACCTCAATATTCACAAAAATTGGTTTCTTTCATAGTTGAGTATGACGTAATGCAATTAAAATATCGAATGCAAAAATACAGTGGACAGAGAAAGGTTTAAAGAAAAATTTTAATCAAACAGAATAATAAATAATAGTTTGATATTCCCAATAAAAAATTGGGAAGTTGCGGGACGAAAATAAACTTTGACGTCGAAGATCTCTTTGTTTCCAGCTATAGCAACAGTTTTTTTTTTTAAGAATTTAATAGAATTAGTTTTTTTTTTAAACTTTAACCAAACAGTTATTTAATTTAATGTCTATGTTTTGAATTATCTAAAGAAAACCTGTAAAATAAATGCCAATTCGCAGCTTAGTCACATGCCAACACAAGTACATATTATTTTCAACCTTATTCACGCTCCATAGCGGTGACAAAAGCTTACGCGGTCTAGTAGCGATTAAAATCGTTGTCAGTCCGCGCCTTAAGTGGGATTTCTGCTGTTACTTTCTCAGTGGCCAGATTCAAATGTCAAAGCTCATAACTTCGCAATCGATTGCACACGGTCGTACAGTTGGACGCATAAATACGAGAGTATTGTGTTTGCAAGCTACACATAGTGGAATTATACAGCGATATGAAATTATTATTCATATTTTGTGGGAGTGGGATAAAACTATTTGCTCTGAAGTAATGTGGTGTGGTGTGGTGTGGTGTGGTGTGGTGTGTAGTGTGTGTGGTGTGTGGTCTGAGAGGCTTGGTGAGGTCAGTCTGTGAATTGGTGACCATGTTATTCGAATATAAATGATTGAGAACAGTGACAACCATATTATCATCTGCCTAGCCTTTCCCCAACTAAGTTGGGGTCGGCTTCCAGTCTCACCAGATGCAGCTAAATACCGGCATGGAGCAGCTGACTATCTGACCACAGCCCATACCAATACGACTGTTATCAAAAGCAGTATGACAATTACAAAGTTGACTTACCATAATGAACTTCTTCAACCGGATTTCTTTAGTGGCTATTTTTTGTTTGAAATAATTATTTCTTCATACCGCTGGTATAATAAATGGTGAACTGAACCTATTTGGCGCAGCCGTGAGGCTCACAATATAACATAGTATATTTTATAAAATTCAGATTTAAGTTTTATGTTGTGTGCGCTTGTGGCATGTTCGAAACAAACATATTTTCTTTCTTTGTTTAAACTCAAACTCAAAGCATTTATTTCAATTAGACTATCACAGGCACTTTTGAATGTCAAAAAAACAAAAAAAAAGCGAAGCTTCTGCAACACACTGCAGTGTGTTGCTGTAGCTTCGCTTTCACACAAAATAACACACACAACACAACAACACTTTGAATGAATATAAATGTAGATGGATGGAAAGGGAGAGGAAGAATAAGGCAACGATGGATGGATTGTGTGAGGAATGATATGAAAGATAAAGGAGTAAATGATAGCGTGACGGTTGACTGAGGAGAATGGAAGAAAAAAACGTGTTGCGTCGACCCCAAGTAACATGGGACAGGGGCAGGAATATGATGAAACAACACTTTCGTCCTGTACGCGTAGCATGTCTACCGTAGAAACGGGTTTTGTCGACGTAAGAATCGACAAAATAACAGATCAACAAAAGAAGTCTGTCATTTTGTCGATTCTTCCGTCGACAAAACCCGTTTCTACGTTGGTCATGCTACACGTGCTGATCTAGGTTTTTATCATCTTACTGGCAAAATAAATCTAACGTTCGTTTAGAAGACAACTTTCTTTACGCATGGCATGCAATAATAAAATCAAGCACAGACGAAAAAAGAAAATGTTTACACCACAAAAATATTACATTAAAAATATCCCAAAGTTTATTAAATTAAAATCAACCAAGTAATTTCCCAAATTAACATCCAAATCTCTTAATGGAATAATTAATTAAAATGAGAACGCAGAGGAATTACCTATTTTTATTATTTTTTATTTCGTATCAGGGCACAGTATCCATTATTTCAAACCATTGAATTGTCAAAATATTGAAAATATGAACTGTGAAAGACCAATTTCAGTAGACCTCTCATTAACTTCAATCTGTGTGTACCGGGGGTTCAGGATAACTTGACAAAAGTCTGTTAGTTATAACAGGATGCCCGTATTTTGAACTTGCATATTTTTATAAACAAAATTATTTCGGTGACAGTGATTTCTAGAGGAATTTTCATTTTTCTAGAATTATTTCAACAATATAAAGGTTGTAAATAGACCCTTAACATAACCGAAAGGCACTTGTTCTCCCCGTCTTTGCGATATTTTTTTTGTACCTGAGAACCTTCTAGTTACGGAGATATTGGGCGTCATAGTTCCAACTTTTTCACAAGATTTTTTTAAATACTTGTTTTTAATGTAAGAAATTTACTTTACACACCTCCACGAGCCCCGTACTATTCAATTCATCCATCAGCACAATGCTTTGAGTGCTTTCCATCGAGTCCTACCTTAAAACGTGATTTATAACCCCAAAAAAAAAAGTAGATTCCCAGAAATAATTTTTGCGTAAAGTTACTTAGTGTGATGTACAGAATGCTTGGTTGACGGGTATGTGAAGGGTCTGTTTACACCCTGTATGGAGCAATGAACGTGGTGTTACGCGAATGAACAAAATAAGAAATGAGTACATACGAGGAAGTCAGAAATTGGCGCCGGCGACTGAAAAGTTGTGTGGTAATCGGTTGTCGTGGTTTGGGCATGTGATGCGGAGGTATGAGGAAAATGTCGTGAGTAAAGTTTTTTTTTTTTTTTAAAAAAAACGTTGCCCCACACTAGGAATTTCTCCCGTATCGTGGGTGCGTTTACAAACATTTAAACTCACATACACAAACAGCCAGACCCGGAACAACTACCTATAGGCCATACAAATATTTGTTCCGTGCGAGAATCGAACCCGCGACACGCAGCGCAGCAGTCAATCGCTTAGCCACTGCGCCAACCGTGCCGTCAAAGTTTTGAGTATGAATGTGGATGGGTATAAGAGTAGATGAAGACCAAAGAGACGATGTATGGACTGTGTGAAGGATGATAATACGGCACGAAAGCAGGTGTCTGATGAGATGACGAGTAATAGAGAAGTATGGAAGAAGAAGACATGCTGCGCCGACCTTAAATGAATTGGGACAATTTTTTAGGTTTGTTAAAACATAATAAAAACATACAACCGAATTGAGAACCTCCTTTTTTTTAAGTCAGTTAAAAATTGAGTACGCGGGTCGCCAGAAGCAAGTTGAATTGCCTCATGTCGCGAACGGGGCGTAAAAGCCAATTCACACATAATCGGTCATGCACGAACTGTGAACATAAAATCTTTGCATCATTGTATTTGAACAGCGAACGTTTCCCGAATACTGACGAGTTTTACCGAATGGCATCGTCGAAATCATCATCTGCCTAGCTTTTTTCCAACTATGTTGGGGTCGGATTTCAGTCAAACTGGTGAAAATATGAATGTAATGTACAATTTTTTGTTTATTATTTATTTAAACCTATTACGAGAGTGACATAACATGCGTTACTCGCGTTAAAAAATCAAGTCTATGTGGTCGGTGTAAGATCGAATTTGTGTTTAGTCAATCAGAACTTGTGTTTTTTTGGTTTTAATTCTTGAGTTTCTTTTACCGAAGTCACTTTCTGATTTGACATTTGCAAGCGCGTGCATCTAGTTTTTTTTATATTTTATATATGTATTATTAACTAGCTGTTGCCGGCGACCTTGAACCGCGTGAAATTATTATATATTTTTTTATATTATACTTCTTACAGTAATACTTCCCACTCTCCCTTACTATTTTAATCGAATTTTGTTCACATTTTCAAGGGTTTTCAATTTTTTTACAAGGAACCCTAATCCTTTTTCTAAAAGTTCCTCCTATAAGGAGTAACTTTTATTTTACATCAGCCATCTGCCAGTAAAAGTTATGTCAAAATCGGTCCAGCCATTTCGGAGCCGGACAATCTTTAAAAAAAAAAAAAAGTTAAAAACCGTGTCATACTTTCATAATATGCATTCAGTAAAAAGGTGTTATTTTGAAATTACAGATAGACACTTCAATTTTAATTATTTGTATTAATATTATTAAAGTGATCAATGCTTGTTTTTTAACTTTCATGCCCTAATATCTGTTCAAGTTTTTACAGGCTAGTCAAATTGTTATGAATAGTACAGTAATATAATACTAATCAACCATTGAACTACAAACATATCAAGTACTTCCCCCCACAAATAGAAATAACATTTCTCCCACACAAAATACCATCCCATAATTTCGAAATAAGCACCCATTTCATATACGAGAGTCTTGAAAGGACGAAATTATAGCAGATACCACCGGACGCCGCGGGAGGGCGCCACAGAACCAGTGGCTTGAATAATTCATAATTCACTGCATCTTCGGCTTTATGCAAGCTATAAGTGCAACACAGCCTTAAATATAGAGGAGTAAGTCAGAATATTAGTGTTTTATGTTATACAGCGGAATATTTTAAGGATTTATTTATGTGGCTTTTTGAATTTGTATGTATATTCACAGCAACTTGAAGTAGTTGGACTCGGAAATAGGTTTTTTAGGGGAAGGGTTATCTTATCTTATGTTATTTCACTTGACTGCTTAATTGGTCTAGTGGTCGCAAACGCGACTGCTGAGCATGAGGTCCTGGGTTCGATTCCCGGGTCGGGAAATGTCTTTTCGGTTTTTTCCATCAGGAATTTCTCAGTAGCAGCATCGGAGTCTGGTTATGTGCCCGGTTGATGGCATAGGGTTGCCTCGTATTATATGGCTGAGATGGGATTGGGCGGATCACGTCAGCCGCATGCACGATGACCGCTGGGCAAAAGTTTCCACACAATAGGCGCCTACAGATGGACAGCGCCGCCGAGCCAAGCCCAGAAAGAGGTGGCGTGATGACATGGACGTAATGACACCATAACGTATTTAAAACCTGAATTGTGGAATAATAGGCGAACGCACCCGGTGAGGAAGCGCCGCCGTAACGATAGCCTGATAATAGAAAGAATAGAAATACCAACATACAAAGACGACGAAGATTCGACGACACGGTTGGCGCACTGGCTGAACGATTGACTGCTGCAGTGCGTGTCGCTGGTTCGATCCCCGCACGGAACGAATATTTGTATGTCCTACAGATAGTTCCGGGTCTGACTGTTTGTGTATGTGAGTTTCAATGTTTGTAAACACACCCATTATACAGGAAAAAATATTAGTGTTAGTAAACTTTGCCCACTTTAAAAAAAAAAAAAAAAATAGGCGCGAAAAACTTAACCCTTCCCTTGCCTTGCAATCTGGTAAAGAAACTAAGTAGAACAAGGATGTCAATTATGATAATGAAAACATTATTCAACCTCACTAATCACCATAAATCGAACTGCTATACCCATTCTAGCCGACCAAATTAAAACGAAATCGCCATCTTTTTTTTTGCAAAAAGCTGAATCCAATAGGTTTTTATTAAATTCTGGGTTATGCATTTCCCGGTTAGTGTCGACGGATATGAACTGAGGGCATCTGGTTCAATAGAGCGGAAACTGCAGGGCGTATCAGCTTGTTTTTTTCCATATTTATATTCAAACATTTTTTATTTCCGTGATTTTTACAACGCGACGCCGCCGCATCCCTTAGTGGGAAATATGATAGTTATTAAAATGTTTTGAAGTAGTTCGTTTTATGATTCTAAAATTAAAATTAGTGTTTTGTGAAATTGGAAAATAGTTTTTATTCAAACTGGATTTTCATGTGATTTTAGCCTCTAGCTAAAGTGTCGCATAACTTTCTCTCTTATACACCATGGTGCATAAAAGAAAACGCTCCGAATGTCAAGTGAACACCAAACGCTTCAACCAACTTATCTGTGCAGGCGGGAAAACACAGAACTAAAATAAATGTACCAAGTTTGACACATCGGTGCAATTTTTCTTGACAAGCAACGCCCCCTTGAAATGCACAACTAAAGTGGTCATACTGTATAAGAACTCCCACGCTAACGGTCGCTCATTGGACGTTGGTATATTTTAACATTTAATTATACAGTTTGTAAACGAACCCTTCACGAAGCCGTCAACCAAGCATTCTGTACATCAAACTAAGTAACCCTCAAGGAACTTATATACTAACTGGAATGAGGACGTGCAACGGAAAGCCGTTCCGAGCGAGAAAAATACCTAGAGTGGATGGCATCTCTTTCTAATAGGGTATCCAATATTTTACTTACATTTGGGACAGTTTTTTTGTTATAACTTACTAGCACCCTGCTCTCGGCTCCCCGTTTTGCATGGTTAACAGATTATTCATTATTACGGGATATAAAAAGATAGGGCGAAGCCGAAACCTACGCATACTGTAGAACTCTGTAATGGGATAGGTCTATAAAGTAAAGAATACGTAACACTAATTTTCGTTCACGGTGGTCTAAATGTTAGGTTAGGTTAGGGTATAGGTCAACCTTCATTTGTAAAGAAATTTTAAAGCGTACAGGGCTGCAATATTTACATTGATGAAGCATGAGCATCTGGCATATTCAAACAACTTAACACGTAGTATTTGATAAATTTATTAATCATACTATATATAATTAAATGTATGGTTTTATATAATTGTTGGTTTTTAGTATATGTCAGTAATCTTAAATTTAAGTGCCAAGATGCTGATGATGGATGACGGTTGCAAACTAGGCAATATAAAAAAGTAATAAAATAGTATTAAAAAAAGTAAAGATAGAATTCAAATGTTTATTTTCAAGAAGTTATTTTGTTAATATAAAATTGAGTAATTGATTAAATTTTGCTAATGCATTATAAATAACAATGTTTTGAATTTTGTACGCATTTGCACAAGGTTATAAATACCGATATGGATAATAGAATAGGCGTATTCTTTACAATATTTTCATGATCCCCGTTTACATATCTAAATCATTGTCACCCTAGTCGTAATTTGTAAACAAAGTTTTAAGAACTAACCTGAAAAAGTAAATTTCATCCAGCAAACCCGTCATTATTACACCCCTTCACACAACTCGATTTCACGATATTTAAAGAGGAAGATTTCACTTAAGTAATGTAAAAAGAACTTGATAACGCAAAAATATGACTTCAGCGCGAAATTGTATCAGCCATATTGTTTGTTTATATGAGTGTCAAATGTTGCCATTCAGAAATAACTTAATTCATAAACAATTTAATTTATATTTTAAGCTTACTTTATTTCGCAAGAAATTATTATTTTAATATTTAGTATTTGAATATTAAATCAACGCGATTTCCAATTACAAAATTTTAAAAAAATACATATATTTTTACATTTTTTGTTTACTGGCAATTGTTAGACAAGGACACAATCCACTCTAGGTATCTTTCTCGCTCTGAAGTTTTCTTCCCCCTTTGAATTAATTAAAGTAATATGAACTCTATGCATTTGAGATAAAGTTCATTTTCAAACGGTTTTTTGATATCAAAATCTTGTTCGTACTCATTCCAGTTAGTATATAATTTCCTTGGTAACCCTACGCAAAGATTGTTGCTGGGAAACGACTTTTTTTTGGAGTGAAAAATTACGTTTTACGGTAGGACTCAATGTAACGCAGTCAAAACATTTTGCTGCTGGATGGATTGAATAGTACGGAGGTCGTGGCACCTACACGACCTCCGTAGTAAAAATCTTACATTTAATAGAAGTATTAAAAAAAAAAAACTTTTTAAAAAGTTGGAACTCTGACCCCCAATATCTCCGTAACTAGAAGGTTCTCAGGTATGGTCTAGAACAAAAAAAATATCGCAATGACGGTGAGAACAAGTGCCTTTCGGCTTCGTTAAGGGTCTTGTAACACCCTTTATCCACCACGATCTGGTTGTATCATTCACCTAATCGATTCATACCGCGAAACTGAACGAAAAAATAATATAACAAAATGCATCTTTGGTGTTCGTTAGTGTTAAGATTATAATCAGTAGAATAACCCGACTACATCTGTACTAAGCTCTGACGTCACAACTTACGTCATATCGCTCCAGTGGCTTGTACCCGTCGCACGCTGTACCACAGTGTTGTTGACGCTCAGCAACGTGGCTCCTGCGGTAAGATGGCGTGCGGTTCACGGAGAATGAACACGTTTCTATATTCCTAGGTAGATCTTCACCGTAGGTGGATTTAAAAGGTTTATCTCTTTGTCTTTAAGCGTGGTGCATTCTGCATTGTAACGAAAATGACAATCGTGTAGCAAAAGGGCAATTTACACATAAAAAAAGTTATGAAAAAAATGAAAAACCAAATTTTTAGTTTTTGTCCCGCAGTCAGGTTTTTAGTTTTTATTTCCATATTTTTAGTTTATTAACGTGAAAGATTTCTCGGATCATTTAACTTTTATGTATATATTATGTCCACGTTCTTGTGACACCTAATTCGTCACCTGTTCGTTTGATTTCGGTGGCGTTTGGCGGTGGTTCTTAATAATTAGACAAATATGTAAAACGTATTAAATGTATACTCCCATTTTATGTTCACTTTTTTTTTTTTTTTCTCTTTTCTATTTTAGATTTGTGAACACTTCTAACGCATGCCATATCTTATAGTGTTGTCATTTTTTTTTGTCTATCGTTTTTTTAAATTATGTTCCGTGTGAATTGAGAGGTCTGGCTCTTGTGATACAGGGAATCCTAGTACAAGAGCCAGGGCTACACTGATGTTTGAACAACCACCTGTTAATAAAGATTTCATTTTTTTAATTTTTAGATTCGGCATCAACTTCGATTACTTATGTCCTCGCACATATGATTTATTTTTCAGGGTATTTTTTAATGTTGCATTTCACAGCCAGACCCTACCCTTAACCCGTTTTCGATGTAAGTCTGTAAGATTTTATCATCTGTCCAAAGCCCCTCAAAAATCATAAAAGAACATTATCAATTTTCCACATTCCGATTTCTACAATACCGGACTTCACACGTCCAATATATCGATGCTCACGTTACCAAGCAATGCGGTGGCCAGAAAGTGATATCCAATTTACAAGCCTGTTGGCTCGCGTTGAACGGACAGACGGACAAAGCAGATATACGGAGGCTGTGATGCGGAAAATAACATAGGAGGAACAGTAATAACTATTTCATATTTCCTTTTGAGGGTTTTGTTTTGGAAGAATCTTTTGAGAAAGGGTGGGGTCGCGGGACTCACAGAATTACCGTGACCCTGGAACATAAAGGGCTATTGAAGGACACCGTGGATTTTCGTCAGTACAAGTCTGACAGTCCCTCCCGCTCTGCCCTGGGTGGGAGGACTCATATGATGATTTTACCACGTTAAAAAAAAAAAAAAAGGGTGGGGTTCGATGTGTGAATGAATGATTTCGTAGCACGATGCCTAATTTCGCACTGTGACTACTTTTTTGTACTTTCAAGTAATCGGTAGCACGATGCCAACATTTAGAAATCACCATACATAACATCGCGTGAAGCCAACAATCGCATCATTATCTGCCTAGCCTTTTCCCAACTATGTTAGGGTCGGCTTCCAGTCTAACCGGATGCAGCTAAAACCAGTATTTTACATGGAGCGACTGCCTATCTGACCTCCACAACCCAGTTAGTACTGGGTAATACGATACCACTTGGTAGGACTGGTTGTCAGACTTTTTGGGCCACTGACTACCTAACGACTGTCAAAGATCTTCAAATGATAGCCGGGACCAGCAGCTTAACGTGCTTTCCGAGGCACGGAGGAAACTCGGTATGTATGATGCCAACAATCGCATATTGACAAAAAAATCTTAATACAGTAAGTTTTATTTTTTGTTGTTCTCTTTTTATTTAATTTTGTTATATTTTGCCCAGCAGTGGGACAGTACAGGCTACTAAAACTAAAATATATAAATTGTTTTGTCCTGTGCGAGTCAAATAAATAATTTTTCTTTTTTTCTAAGGCACTGGTTCAATACGTCAGTTTAAAACCAAAAATGAACAAAAAAAGTAACCAGTACTTTCCCCCAAAAAGCACTTGTTCCCATTTTTTCATGTTTCCAAAGAGTTATTTTGCTAGCACAAATTAATTCTAAAATCTGTGTTATCCTCCCACATCTGTTTCCGTCGTACGTTTCGCGCCAGTGGCCCGCAGGCACGCACTTGTTACTGTCCACTTCTGAGTTGATTCATGCTTTTAGATATTTTAGAACTACTTCAAAATTATTTAACTTAACATCACGCCTGTAATCCCCGGCGGGTTAGCAGAGGTGTACCCTAATAGTACACCCACATTTCACCTGGAATGTTTAAGTCACTTGTGTGGGTGGGGGCGGACCTATTGCCGTCAACCGGGCACAAATCCAAATTCCGTGGCTGAAATTGCTAAGGAAATGTCCAATAACACATTGTCCGATCAGGAAATCGAACCCAGGACCACATGCTCCGCAGTCGCGATACCCCTTGTCAGACTTTCGGGCTTCTCAAAGACATGACAGCCGGGACTAACGGCTTAACGTGCTTTCCGAGATACAGACGAAACTGTTTATGTAATGGATGGTCACCCATCCACGGACCAACCTTGACAAGCGCAGCTTAACCTTGAAGATCGACTTGTGCGGTAGGTATTATTTAACCACGAGCTCCTCATTTATTATTATTCTAAATGGAATTAGTAATTTGTGATGCAAGCTGGCTTTAACCAGCAGCGCATATCCGTTGAGGTCAACAAAAAAGGAAACAAAAAGCATTGACCTATATTTTATTCCGCGTCCGGTAGTTAGTTTAAATCCCAGGAAAGCAAAGACCACACTCAAAATAAACTATTTAAAAGCCAACAGAACAGCATTATACGTAATTCTGTTTTCAAAAACCAGCTGAAGCTAACTAAGGGGTGCTACACATAAAGGTGAGTATAGACTAGAGCATTTACTTGTAACAGAACAACGAGCCGCTCTATGATATGGTTCTAGTGTATCACCCTTCACCCTTTGGAAACTGAGCTTTTACCTGTATTGTACCATTCGTAAGAACGTTACATTACACAGAAATGCTCGAGAAAATGCTCTAGTCTATACTCACCTTAACATGTTCCGAGGCATGATTCGGTACTGCTAAAATAAATATCAAATGTAGATCAAATTTCGGGTAAAAACCGGTCGGCTTCATCATCAGCCTGCAACAGTTCACTGCTGGAAATAGGCCTCTCCAATCGCACGTCACTCAATTCGATTCTCTGCAACTCTCATCCTGTTCATCATCATCATCATCATCATTTCAGCCGAAAGACGTCCACTGCTGGACATAGGCCTCCCCCAAGTGTCGTCACATTGACCGGTCCCGTGCGTCTCGCATCCAGCGGATCCCTGCAACCTCATCCTGTTACTACCAGCTAACCTACGAAGATCGTCGCTCCATCGAGCCTGAGGGCGTCCCACCTTACTCTTGCCGATTCGCGGTCTCCATTCAAGAACACGTTTACCCCAACGGCCATCAGTTCTACGGCTAATATGGCCGGCCGAGTGTCATCCATTTCAGCTTACATACAGGGTGTTAACAGACCCTTCACATAACCGTCAACCAAGCATTCTGTACATCAAACTAAGTAACTTTACGCAAAAATTATTGCTAGAAATCGACTTTTTTTTTGGGGTGAAAAATCACGTTTTAAGGTAAGACTCGATGGAAAGCACTCAAAGCATTGTGCTGATGGATGGATTGAATAGTACGGGCGTGGTGGAGGTTTGTAAAGTAAAAATCTTACATTAAAAACATGTTTTAAAAAAAAACTTGTGAAAACGTTGGAACTTTGACCCCCAATATCTCCGTAACTAGAAGGTTCCCAGGTATGGTCTGGAACAAAAAAATGATCGCTAAGACGGGGAAAACAAGTGCCGTTCGGATGTGTTAAGGGTATATTTACACCCTTTATTCTGCGAGCTATGTCGACAAATCTGATTCTCTGTCGGATCACCTCGTTCCGGATGCGATCCCTCAGAGAGACTCCAAGCATGGTCCGGCTGAACGGAGTTTGCTGATCGGTTTATAGGAGTATGAGGAACAGGGTGTAAAGATCCTCAATCCTCCATAGAAGAGGGAGGATCCTCCAACCACAGAGGGTTGTTATATTTCTTTCTTTCAACTTGGTCGGCTTTTAGTTTAATCATCCCATTAGATTAAAACTATGCTCGTGGCTAAATAATAGCAGCCGCTCGGGTCGATCTTTAGGTTAGCCGTGCTTGCCTAGGTTGGTCTGTAGATAGATGACCACTCATTACATACCGAGTTTCCTCCGTGCCTCGGAAAGCACGTTAAGATGTTGATCCCGGCTGTCATTTATAGATCTTTGACAGTCGTTACAGGTAGTCAGTGACCCAAAAAGTCTGACAACCAGTCTTACCAAAGGGTATCGTATTACCCAGTACTATCTGGGTTGTGGAGGTCAGATAGGGAGTCACTCCATGTAAAATACTGGTATTCAGCTGCATCCGGTTAGACTGGAAGCCGACCCTAACATAGTTGGGAAAAGGCTAGGCAGATGATAATGAGATTAAAACTATGAAATATGCTTCATTTAGGACCAGTTTTTATCACGAAACTACTTCCTATTCCACCTTCACAACCCAATAACAGGGTATCATAATCCCTCTTGTTACAGAAAAATTGACAGATTTTGGACCCGAACAATTGTGCAGTACTCCCAAAAACTGATGGATGCAATTTAAAACTCAGGCAAGCGAATTCGTGGGATGTAGTTCAAAATAATTGGGAGCAACGTATTTTTGCAACATAACAAGTTGTTGGGAGTTTATGCAAGCGAATCGGATGCCTGTACAAATTTAGATGCTAATTTTAAACGGTCAAAGCGTACCGCGTTTGCCAAATTATGGTTTGACCAGACATTTTCGGTTGGAAGTTTGTTGACGCGTGTCGGGGACGAGTTGTCGTCGTTTTTAAATGGTTTTAACTAGGTTTTTATATTCAGGTTAATTTTATACAGACCTGAAGGTAAGCATTACTTAGTTTTTGAATACGTTTTTGTTTATAAAGCACAGTTGTTTTATTGAATACTAACTTTTTGTCAAGGTTTCGATCGCGTGGGGGTTGGACTGTCGGGATAAAAGCTACGCTGCTGTTTTAACCCCAAGTCATGGGCTACCTGTACGTCAAGTTTCATCGAAACCCCTTCAGGCATGAAAAGATAACATGAGATAGACATAAAGTGTCTTTTTTAGGATTTGGTCAGGTAAAAAAGATACATAAAGAGTCTTGTTACTTGAATTAAACTAGTTTTATTTTTATTTTATTTATTTATATCATCCTTAAGGCTCTGTGATAAAAATGTCCGAGATACTTGAATTCAAACAGCCAAAAAATAAAAACTAAATAAAAACTACTATTAATACTAATAACGGGATATTTACCATGTTTACTGTTTTCTATGAGTTCCCGATATTTCGGCGCTGTTGCAAGCACCATGATCACGGATAAACTGAAGTTATTGCGGGTGGGTGATCCCGTTATTAGTATAAATAGTAATGTTAGTGACCATGATAGTTTAAAATCTTAAATAAAAACTCCTTGTAGTTGACAAGTGACAGTCATATACTGTCACTTACGGGATATCTTCCGTGATTGTTCATTATTTTGAGCTCACGGAAGATATCCCGTAAGTGACAGTATATGTATAAACCGTGAAAGCTTGAAAAAGTGACAGTCACTAGTTCAGGTCACAGAATTTTCGGTGAACAAAGCCACATAAACTTCCCTTATCAACCTCAGCACTATAAACCACACTGAAATTACGAGTTTCAAAACTACCCTCGTATTTCATAATCAACAAACCCAGACCAACAGTGGACTAATTTTCCAGACCGCAGTTATAGTTGTAGTTATAAAAGCTACTCGTCGTAATATCTAAGGCGAGGCGGCACACGCACACCGATTCTCCGCGCGGCGCACTGCCAACAAAATCTTCACCACCATGCACCACCATCCGACCGCACGGACGAACGGTGTAAAGATAGAAAAAGTATTTATTTGTAAGTATTCATTCTCGTGCCCTTATCCCAATTCATTTGGTGACAGGACGCGACCTACTTACCAGTCTACCCACACCACAGAGTGTTTCTACAGAGCCCTGATGTTCAGTTCAAGGGGAGGGCGAAATTCAATGTCTGATCGCTGCGGAGTTGAGACGTCTTGGAACTGTACCCAGTTCATTGTGCCCCGTGTTATTGTTTTAAGTTGTAATCTCAAGTAATTCGTTAGTTTTGCTAGCTACAGTGTATCGCACCCAGTGTGTTTTCATATCACGAAACCCATCGTCTGCCCACATGATGTACGAGCCTAACGGAATAAATACATATCCGACAAATATAAGACAAACCAAATTGGCCCTGTAAGAGGCCAAAAAGCCCCTCAGCATGGTGTTGAAACATTAAAAAAAAAAGTCACATTGCTGGTATAGGGCTCAAAGTGATGGCACGTTCAGATACGTGTGTCAGCAAAACCCTGCTGAACTATTTTATTGCCAATGAAAGTGGCAATAGCCTAAGGGCAAAAGAGTAGGCGTGGCATAAGAAAATTCATGATTTCGATCCCAATCCATGGGTTGGGGTAGAACACATAAATTCTCAGCGTTTGTTCAGTAACGTGCATTGGACTAGCTTGGTGGGCTATGCCAGCTCACTCACACAGAGAGAAAGCTATGATCAGTAGTATCAACATTACAGGCTGATATTCTTGCACTACTAACATATAAACATGACATCACACCTATAATCCTTAAATGGTTAGGCGGAGCTGTTCCTAATAGTACTTTCACCCAGATTTTGACAGTTATATTTAACTTAAGACCATGTATAAGGCCCCCCCCTAGGTGGACCGATGACCTGGTGAAGGTTGCAGGGTTCCGCTGGATGCAAGTCGCACGAGACCGGTCAATGTGGCGACACTTGGGGGAGGCCTATGTCCAGCAGTGGACGTCTTTCGTCTGAAATGATGATGATGATGTATTAGGAGTGAATCAATGAGAATCAAACTTTGATTTATCGAGAGTGCTCAAAGTCTATTACTTTATTTTCTGTCTTTCTTACAAACCCGCAACAGTACACTCACAATAGTACACTCACATTTCACCAGTTATGTTTAAGTCCCAGGTAATAGAGGGCGAGCCTAATGCCATCAACCGGGTGCAAATCCAGACTCCGTGGCTGCTAGACCTAAAACATAACATAACCGCTTTCCAAATATCCTTTTGGCAAATGCTTGCATATTTTAAATGCCAGATTACGTTTATCCCATCCCCCACATTCATCTGTCCATCTACTTTAAGAGCTTTCCTTTCACACATATATTTAAGTGTCATTACAGATCTCACATACAGAAATACTTTTAAAACCATCTCCATCAGCGCAACCAGGTAAAAACCTGTAGGTGTTTTTGGAAATTGTTTCTACATTATCTCAGCCGTGTTTTTCCTACCAAATGCGTTTAGGCAAAGAGTAGTACAGAAGGTTGGGTATATTTAACGAGCGAAAACGCACGCACACATATACACGCTTCACGTACAGTGAACGCAAGCTTACTCGCGACTTGTAATCGGCTGAGATAAACTAAGATGATAAGCAGTTGTGCCGTATTGGAAACGAGCCTGATTTAGAAGTTATAAGTTATTTAAGTTTTCATCATCATTATCTGCCTGCCTTTTCCCAACTACGGTCCCTACCATGACTGCCTTCAAAACGGTAAAGAAAAACGTGATAAGATGTCCTAGAACCAGTCATTTGCACTGGGCCCGCGTGGTGCAATACCGCCCACCCCCTCTCATAGAGAAAATAATGTGTGTACAGTCACGAGCACTAGTATGTAAACACTTAACAACTTTCAAAAGTGTTTTTCGCCTCCTGTTCTTATTAAAATTTCATGTTGTTACGAATACAGTATTCTGGAACTCATATTTTTATGAAAAAGATCCTATCTCCACGTCACGATCGTTATTTCTCGCGAAAATTGCGTTTAAATTTAGGAAAGTGTGCACATATTTGTGCTCATGACTGTACAGTGGGAATATTGTAGGCTGATAATGAGTTAACAATCAGTTGATCATGTAAGTCTACAAGGTGGAGACGACAATACGACAATTTTGGCCAAGGTTTTTGAAGTAGCGAGTTGGCAACATGTGTTTAACGTTTATACCGATGCGGGATTCGTTAACCTGTTGGTGGTAGCCTATTATCTACACTATGTAGAAAATGCTAAAAATGAAAAATAACGTCCTGTGAATAAACAGCATACAAAATTCAATCGAAAATATCCAGTAAATTTTGATTGAATTTTTGTATGCAGACTGGGAACGTCATGAGTTACATACAGTTTAATTTATTGTCGCATTGTCGTCTCCACCCTGTATAGTTAAAGTATGTTAGACTTAACATAGATCGCCTTTCGAACGTGTCTCTCTCTGTCTATGTGTGGTGTGTGTACGCTGGTTTTCCCTCGCTATATGTAGCTGACCTTCTGTCAGTATTACTCCATGGTTCGGGATAAGACGTGCGGAAGAATTGCTCCGACGTTTTCAGTCACTGAACAAAATGTTTTAACAAAAATATATCTTTGACTTTTCGTGACCTGTGACCTTGTTTGAGATATAAATCGTAAAAGCATTTTTTGTATGAAGGGAACTGAAAATTGTAATCCAGAGAGCTACGAAATTGTTTTATTTGGTGATATTGTGGGATTTTAATTTTAATTGGAGTTCAATGATAACATAACATCACGCCTGTAATCCCTGAAGTTTTAGGCAGAGGTGTTCTTAATAGTACACCCACATTTCGCCAGTTATGTATAAGTCCCATGTAATAGGGGGCGAGCCTATTGTCATCAACCGGGCACAAATCCAGGCTCCATGGCTGCTACTGCAAAATTCTTGATCGAAATACAAATAACACTTTGTCCGACCCGAGAATCGAAACCGGGACCTCTTGCTTAGCAGTCGCGATTGCGACCTACATGGAACCCTAGTACTCACACAATACACACTCAGACCATTGACCTCTCAACCGTCCAGGTGCTCAAACTTCCACGTACCAGGTCTGTTTACACAGTGCAGGTATAACAAGAAAAGTTTTAATAGACGTACCTACCGTGGTCCGAGGCTCATTATGTGAAACACCTATTTTGACAACCAAGTTCGGTAACAGTACTTTAGAAGTTAAAGTGTTTTCTGAATATAAAAAGTTGCTTTATTTAGCTGAGAATGGAGTTTTACTTGTGTTTTTTGGGAGTACAATGTGTTTTGTGTTTTATGGGGGTCGATGTAGGTAGGTTTTTCTTTGTTGTGAATGTTAATCACGGTGAAGGTAATTTTGGAATAAGTGGAGTTTAAGGTTTATAAGAGCTTATTGTGCATTTCGATGTGGTATATGAAGAACAGGGTGTAAAGTCCTCCGGGGGAAAGAAGGAAAGAAAGATAGAAATAATAAAGTTTATTTGACGTCAGTTCATCAAGCACACATAATAAAAAAGATACAATATAAAAAAATAAATAACAATTTAAAAAAAAAAAGAAAATACATGTGCTGTGTGCCTCACGGCTGCGCCAAAAAGGTCCATTTCAGCATTCATACCAGACGACAGGTGTTGCTGTCTGACGCTGGTCTTCCAAAGAACAAAAAAAAAAAAAGATCCTCCACCCAGGCGGGTGTTGTCTGCTGGCTACGGACTGACAGTTGTAGCCGGGTTTTTCTATATTTTAAGTCGCGGATAACTTTCAATAGCGCGATTCTGAATTTTGATGTTATAGTTCTTCATGTGTGTCATAGATGGCGCTGTAGTACTTTTTGTACTATGTTTTTGTAGTTTGTAATTCCGCTATAGATTCTTGGATAAGTGACGTTGAGCGTCTTAATAGTTACATTTGAAAATCAGCGTCAGGTGATATACTTTGTGTTGCCATCTGGCATAAAGCCCCGTTTCCACTAGGCAACATTTGGCGCGCGACACGTGACGCTCAACATGTACGGCTACGCTGCGCAACAGCGCGCGACGTTGCCAGCTGGCGCGCAACATGACGCGCGGCTTGTTGTTTGTTTAAAGTAGTAGATGCGTAGACAGACAACGTTGTTCAACAAAAGTTCCGCGCTGACTTTCAACATGTTGGGCAACTTGTTGTGCAACATGTTGCGCGTCAATTGTTGCCTAGTGGAAACGCGGCTTTATGCTGCGCTGAGGCCTTTTTGGCGATAACAGCTTTGTTAATTTATTTTGATTAATTTTAACGTGTTTCTGTGTGTAATAATTCCAAAAAACACAATTTTCTTTATTATTTAGCAACAAGCCCTGGTCCTAATTGATCCTTGTAATCATATAAAAGGTCTTAAGCAACAGAAACAGGATACCGCAAGTTCTAACTAAAAGTTACATAATCTAAGAGGTTTTGCAAGTCAAACTTCAACTACAGCTAGTAGCTTAGTTTGTACGGTTAATATTGAAGCGAACCATGGAAGAGAAAACACGGAAGTTCTGTATTTTACTTTCATGTCTGAGTTTATTATGCGTTTACGGGAGGTGGCTTGTGGCTGACTATAAACAGCTGTATAAAGTCAAAGTCAAAGTCAAACTTTTTATTTGTTAAACATAGGTGTAAAAGATGTAAGTAAATATAAAGAGATCGCTATGTTTTGCCGACAACGGCGTACAAATATTAAAATTATACTCTAAATTATTCTTAAAACTATGCTAACTAAATATTTTCAGCCAAATTTGTTTTTAAATATAGAAAGTTATGAAAAAATAAAATAAAATGTATTATTTTTTAATTAAAATAAATTGAAGGTAAAGTTACGTCTGCTGAGGTCGTTTTGTAGATGGGTTAGCCTCTATTACATTTGCAACCCCTGTGTGCCTTTGAAAGCACGCTAAGCCGTTGGCCACGGCTATCATTTGTAGATCTTTGCGCGTGTGATACCCGCGACGGAACAGGGAGTGTTTCATCGCATCTCCGTAAACAAGATCGTACATCGATATAATTATATTTGCGTTTGCCTGTGTGATAACGCGTACCGCTGCAAGGGCCGCCTCTTTGTAAAAAAAAATCGGTTGTCTGTAAAGTCGGATTACTGACGATAGTTGAACGTGACAACGTCATAAGAAAATACTGATGGAATGGTTGCATTTTTCAAAAGAAAATTTTAATTTTATTTGTTTGATATATATTTCGTATGGATATAGAGAAGGAGGTAAATGGAAATCACAATTTAATTGATCAAGTTACATTTATTTGTACGCATAAATACAATTATGTAATTTTTTTTTTTTACTATGTCTATAGTTTTTACAAGTATGAATGTGCGTTGAGCAATTGTTTTATGGAACGCCTCAGAGCGAGGTAACGCCCGTTTTTTCGTGCGTGCAGCCGGCTCCATCGAATTATAAGACGTTGTCACGTCAAAAACGCGCAACGCACTGCGAGACTCCACGCCGTACGCGCCACGTCTCCATAAATGAGCCCTAAAAAAACCGACCTCAGCAAGTTTTACTTAAACTTGAAGATCGACCCAAATAGCTGTTATTATCTAGCCAAGAGCTCCACTCCCGTTTGTTAATCAACACTAACAAAACAACCTATTCCATTAAAATACTCTAGCGCATTTACATTAAAATTTTCAAATTCAAACACGTGAAATCCGGGACGGCTTTCAAATATCACTTTGTCGGTTTCATTACCTGCATTAAGTATTCCGTTTGAGCCGATGGATGGACTTCTAAAATATGCAGTGTACTAACTGTAACTGGAGCTGTATTTATGTAGCTTTTGCATGTATTTATGTAGGTGGGTTGGGTGAGTGATTGCAGATTTAGTATTGAATAGGATTGATGTTTTATCGGCTTATATCGATGCATTAGGGATGAGATTTGCTTGTTTTTGATATTGCATCAAACAGCAGTACAGTGATACAAGGAACTTTTGGCGTTTGAAGGACTTTGACAGAGGGACACTGATGGTGAAAATTCGTGATTTTGATAAAAGTACTGAAAAAACAAAATGGCGGCCTAAGTGCGGAATATACGTGGCTATCTTCCGAACTAAGGCCGCCATTTTGTTTACTAAAAGATTCTCCTCTTCATCATCTGCCTTTCCCAACTATGTTGGATGTTAGATTCAGTTGAATACCAGTATTTTACATGGAGCGCCTGCTTATCTGACCTTCGCAATCCAGTTAGTACTGGGTAATACGATACCCCTTGGTAAGACTGGTTCTCAGAATTTCGGGACATAGACTAGTGGTTACAAAGATAGGCCCGATAAGGGGCTTTTTTTTGTTTAAAAGAGATATAAAACCGTTAAATATTTATTTATTTATTTAAACTTCATGTACAAGAGTGGTACATAGGCGGACTTAATGCCACAAGGCATTCTCTACCAGCCAACCTTTGGTTCAAATTGGACAGCATTGTGATAGAGTACAAAAAAATAAACACCATTTTGTTAACATAAGTACATACTAATACACATATATACAGTAAAATGAAATAAACTAATATATATTATAATACATACAAATGGTCCAAAATACGAGAAACCTTATAATAGGAGGCCAAGAGCAGGACCATTTTGAAAAAAAAAAAAAAAAAAAAATATTATTATGACTACTAATATCTAGCATGTGAGCAATTTAGTCTGATCTTAAATAGTGCTTCCGAACTATATATTCTGATATAGAAAAAGTAGGATATTACCGTAGTCACAGCAAAGTCTATTAAGTAAGTACACCTTAGATAATAAAAAATAAAATAAAAAATAATAAAAAATCTTTATTAACAGGAGGTTGTACAAACATCAGTGTAGCCCTGGCTCTTGTACTAGGATTCCCTGTATCACAAGAGCCAGACCTCTCAATTCACAGGAAACATATAAAATAAAAAACGATAGACAAAATACTAGGTTATTCTGTTTAAGACACTAGACTTAACTCAAATTCAGGACTCGTTTATTCAAAACAGGCTAGAAAATGGAGTTCCGAGCGCTCTCTAGTAACAGAAACAGTCTAATCTGACAGTTACATTCGCCACTGAGCTTCTAAATGACCTCATTTACTGAAGTAACATTTAAGCCAGAGGCTAGTTAAGAAATCTGGAAACGTGCAAGCGAGTAGAAAATGTAAACAGTCGAAAATATAATCAGTCTATTTCACTGCGTAATAAGGTTCAAATTTTATCTTTCGAAATGTAGATAGATAATATAAGTTATTTGAATGATTCATACTCGTATCCAAAGCGCTTACAAAAGGTGTAAAAAGACCCTTCACGAAGCCGTCAACCAAGCATTCTTTACATCAAACTAAGTAACTTCGCTCAAAAATATTACTACGAGTAGGAAACGACTTCATTTTTGGGATGAAAAATCACGTTTTACTGTAAAACTCATTGTAACGCACTCAGAACATTGTGCTGATGGATGCATTGAATAGTAAACGGGTCATGAAGGTATTTAAGACGAAGTTATAACCTTGTGTGTTATGTTGTGAAGGTCAGATAGGCAGTCGCTCTATGTAAAAATATATTGGTATAAAGCTGCGTCCGGTAGGACTAGAAGATTTTTAAATTTGGGAAAAGGCTTGGCTGATAAAATCAACATAGTAACAAAGAAAACGACCTAAAAAGAATCCAATAACAATGTATTTAGTTTCATCAGCATCCATCAATTTTTCCTTCACTAAATTCGTTAATAATACTGATTGACAAGCCAGCGCTAGGTTGAAACAAAGATGCTTCATAAATCATCGGTTGTTATTATCGCCACAAGATAATGTTGGAACAAAAGGTTCACTTTGAACTAAAAGATTAGAAAAGATACCTCGGCAAAGGCCTCTCCCATTCCTTCCACTTCTCTCGATGGTGTGTTTGTTCTTGCCAAATCTCGAGTTGGCCATCCAAGACGTCCCGCCATCTTCTCCTTGGTCTGCTGCGCCCCGTCTTACTCATTTTAAATAATACAGGGTGTAAACAAACCCTACCAAGCATTCTGTACATCAAACTAAGTAACTTTGCGCAAAAATTGTTGCTGGGAATCGACTTTTTTTTTTGGGGTGAAAAATCACGTTTTACGGTAGGACTCGATGTAAAGCACTCAAAGCATTGTGCTGATGGATGGATTGAATAGTACAGGGGTCGTGGAGGTGTGTAAAGTAAAAATCTTACATTAAAAACATGTATTTAAAAAAAAACTTTCGAAAATGTTGGAACTTTGATTCCCAATATCTCCGTAACTAGAAGATTCCCAGGTATGGTCTAGAACAAAAAAAATATCGCAAAGATGGGGAGAAAGTGCCTTTCGGCTATGTTAAGGGTCTATTTACAGCCTTTATTATGTACATTTGACTGCCTCGTTGACCCTCGGTCTGGCAAATTGTTATCGAGTTTTCTCCATCAGGAATTTCTTATTAGCAGCCACGGAGTTGGATGTATCATCGTGGTGAAAAGATTAGTCAGCTAGACTCTGCGTTACCGAGTGCTAGCTGTCCAGGCTGCGCCAGGCGTTTAGAATCGCTGTGCGATTTAGATTAACGCCGCTTGGGGAGGCTCCTTTCATGCACCATGGCCATACCGTCTAATATGGAAGGGACATCGATACAATAAGAAGAAGAAGAAGCCACGGAGTGTGGAGTTGTACCCGGTCGATATAGCGATAAGCTCGCCTTTTATTACATGGGACTTAAAAATAACTGGCAAAATGTGGGTGTACAAATAGTACACCCACATTTTCACAGTACGTAATAACGTACACCTCTGCCTAACCCTTCGGAGATTACAGATGATCTGTTGCCAGATTGTAGGAGGTGTTGCCAATGACGTCACACTCGAAGGAAACACGAGGATGACTTCAGGTGATATTTATTTCAGCAGCAAAGTTACAGGCTTTCAAAAGATAGATTTTGGATATAACAGTAGGTACAGTCCCACACGACCAAGTCCTATGACGAAGGTCGGGGAACGAAGTCTTCTTATCCAAAAATATATTCCCTAAAGAATTTTACTTGGCACCGACTAACAGGGATGTTCGACGTGGTCGTTTCAATTAGGACGAGACCCGTAGATGCACCTCACGGTTAGCTGTGTTTATAGCATTAAATAAGTTCACTGATCCAGCAAAGGTCAAAGCGGTGGAGAATCTAACGCGTATATCGTACGTACATTTACCAACAAGAAAAAAAAAAAACTTCATAGTTTTTGACTTTCTATTGTGGAGCTACCGTACTTTTTTTCTTTGTGGTCGCTACTGCTGTATCATCGATGTAAATTATCGTTTCAGCTTTCGTTGCAGCTGTATTTTGTTACGGTTCGTTAGCGACTGAGGGTTAGGCTTCATTGTTTTATGGGCTAAGCAAAAACATGGAGGTGGGCTTAAAAGCAAATCGGAGTTGTGTCTAATGATGTTCAAGTTTTGGGGGATGATTTTGATCTGGTGAAAACCGATGTGTGTATCCATTGAAGTTTAAGTTTGTAACAAGTATAAAATATATAAGATTTTAAACTAGAAACGGGTTATTTACCGTGTGTGTGTTCATGCGTGTGCGTGCGTGTGTTTTACGTGATCATGGTGCTTGCAACAGCGCCGAAATATCGGGAACTCAAAACAATCAGTAAACATGGTAAATATCCCGTTTCTAGTGTTATTGATAATGTTAAGTATAAAATATGTTGCCTAACTGAGCAGAAATCCGAGCTGGTGCTGGAAGGCTACAGGAAAAACACTATGAGGCCTTACCCAACTTAAAGCTCAAACCCAGAGCCTCATGTTTGAAAGACTAACGAGTCGGGTGTACGACACCTCATCATCATCTGCCTAGCCTTTTCCCAACTATGTTGGGGTCGGCTTCCAGTCTAACCGGAAGCAGCTGAATACCAGTATTTTACATGGAACGACTACCTACAATAAATATATCCTACCGCTGGATGCGAGTCGCACGGGACCGGTCAATGTGGCGACACTTGGGGGAGGCCTATGTCCAGCAGTGGACGTCTTTTGGCTGAAATGATGATGATGAATAATGACTACCTATCTAACCTCTACACTACAAGTTAGTAATGGGAAATACGATATCCCTTGGTAAGATTACTGACACTGACTGCCTGTAACGACTGCTAGTAAATCTAGAAATAGCCGGGACGAGCGGCTTAACGTGTTGTCCGCGGCACGGAGGAAACTTGATAAGTAATGGGTGGTCACCCATCCACGGACTGACCTCGGCAAGCGTTGCTTAACCTTGAATATCCGAGGGGCTGTTATTATTTAGCCACGAGCTCCTCGGGTGTAAGACTTCTAATATTGGAATACATTCCGCCGTACCTTACTCCCTATTTCTTTTGCGCTACCTCCATTTTACGGCGCTATTTCCTCGCAAATTCATTCAATTAATTGTGATGAACTCAATCCGTTGATCCGTTTGTTGATATCCCATTATTACTGAGTTCGTATCCTGCAGCCAGTTCTGTTCACGTGGGCTTTCAATTTTTATTTTTTTGTGTTCAGCCTGTTTCTTTATTTGCTTTCTTGTGTTGTTTGTTTGTGAGAGATCTTTGCGAGTGATGTGTGTTGTCTTATTTGCCATTTTATATTATACAGGGTGTAAACAGACATTTCACATAGCCGTCAACCAAGCACTCTGTACATCAAACTAAGTAACTTTACGCAAAAATTATTGCTGGGAATAGACAATTTTTTATTGGGGTAAAAAAATCACGTTTTATAGTAGGACTCGATGGAAAGCACTCAAAGCATTGTGCTGATGGATGGATTGAATAGTACGCGGGTCGTGGAGGTGTGTAAAGTAAAAATCTTACATTAAAAACATGTATTTAAAAAAATCTTGTGAAAAAGTTGGAATTTTGACCCGCAATAATTCCATAACTAGAAGGTTCCCAGGTATAGTCAAAGTATAGTCAAAGACGGGAAGGAAAGTGCCTTTCGGTTATGTTAAGGGTCTATTTACACCCTTTATTGATATAGTAGAGTTGCTATTGGTGTGAAAGAAAGAAAAAGTATTTACTAGACTCACACAGGACAAAACAAAAAAAAATGAATGAGATTACAATAATACAAAAATTATATAAAAAAGTAAACATAAGAAAAAGATAAAACAAATTAAATGGTGGTTTAATGATGGTGGTGATGGTTTGAATGGTGTGGTTACGATACGGTACAGGTGTAATTGGGTTAAGTTAATAAAGTATAATAGATCCCTGTTTTAAGTTTTCACGGTTTAAAACTAAGCTTGTACTGTCACTTACGGGATTGCTTCCGTGATTATTCATTATTTTGAGCTCCCGATATTTCGACGCTGTTGCAAGCGCCATGATCATCATGGTCATCTCGAGATCATGGTGCTTGCAACAATGAATAATCACGGAAGGTATCCCCTAGGTACTAGGTATTATAAGTTAAGTTTCATAGACGTTGTCTTACATTTCAGTCACAATTATTTTCAGAAGATATTCCGTAAGTACTTATTATAAGTTAAGTATCACAGACGTATTAGTATAAGTTAAGTATCATAGACGTTTTTTGATATTTCAGTCACAATTAATTTCAAGACTTAACACAAAACTTGAGTATAATTTCTTTAGTTGTGGTAGATGTAACCAAGACTTTGTAACAAGGGCACGCCGCTATCGCGGCGGTAAGACCCCTCTTTGAGGAGTGGCTGGATAGGCGTCACGGCGTCCTGACCTACCGCATGACGCAGTTCCTCACCGGACACGGAAGCTTCGGGAGGTACCTGTGTCTGATGGGGAAGGAGGAAACGCCTGGGTGTCACCACTGCGAGGACCGCCCGGAGGACACGGTGGAGCATACGGTGCAGGACTGCCCCGCTTGGGCAGGGCACCGCCGTGTCCTCACGGCGGCGATAGGCGGAGACCTCTCGCGCCCGGCATTGGTCGAGGCCATGCTGCGGGGCGAGACGGAGTGGGAAGCGGTCGCCTCCTTCTGCGAAGCAGTCATGCTCGCGAAGGAGGAGGCAGGCCGCGTGAGGGAGAGGACAGCGTCCTCCCTCCACCCCAGCCGCAGTGGTAGACGCCCACGGCGCCGGACGTCGGCAGACGATCTCCGGCCACCGTAGGCGGGGCTTGCGGGCGGCGAGTAATGGGCGACTCGCTGTCCGACCATGGACCATGCCCGGGTCGACGGCGCGTTGTGTTCCACGCGCGCCTCAAAGAGTGTCAGCATTATGACGGGGCCCCCCTCTAGAGGGCGAAAGCCTGCCGGGGTCGCGGGACTTATAGAATTACCGTGACCCTGGATCATAAAGGGCTATTGAAGGACACCGTGGATTTTAGTCAGTACAAGTCTGACAGTTCCTCCCACTCTGCCCTGGGTGGGAGGACTCATTTGATGATTTTACCACGATAAAAAAAAAAAAAAAAAAAAAAAAGACTTTGTAACAATATTTTGATTTAAAAGAGTGCCCATGGAGTTTCTTGCCCATTCTTCTTCATAGAGATCTACGCTTTGGAATGTGCAACTACAGTACTTTCTCAAGTTATTATGCCTTGTGAATGTGACTGTAGCTTCGCGTTCTTTTGTTTTTTTGACATTCAAAAGTGCCTGTGAAGGTCTAATTGAAATAAATGCTTTGGGTTTGAGTTTATTTCTATTTTCAATCACACATTTTATATCACAGTTCAAAATATTGTTACGGAAATGATACTTTACGCCGTTTTCCATCGCAATTTCCTAGGAATATTCTCCGAAAAAAATTACAATAGATAACAGACACCGCAAAACTTCCCAGAAAATTGCAGAAACCCTTCTATATCAAAGCATTTTACTGTTCTTAGATACAACACAACCGTCCATAGGTACGGTACACAAAGTACCACCAACCAAAAAGATTATTTTGCAAATGAAACCGCTGGGGACGTTGTATACACAGCAATTTTCAGCTCCACTGAGTCGCGTAATGTTATTTATTTATCTACTCAAATGACAGCATCCGATATAAATAAGCAACATTATTTGTGTATGATACCGTAAAGTATGGGTTTGATAAATATTTAGATTCTCTGATGGATTTTTGGTAAGATATCTTTATATTTTTGTGTTTCTGTAATTTGTTTGGCGGAGTTTAATTTTGGGATGGGATTGGTTTTCAGATTGGATTTTGCTGATACTGATGTTTATAACATTGTCTGTAAAGGGTAGTATACAGGGTGTAAACAGACCCTTCACATAGCCGTCAACCAAGCATTCTGTACATCAAACTAAGTAACTTTACGCAAAAATTATTGCTGGGAATCGACTATTTTTTTGGGGAGAAAAATCACGTTTTACTTTAGGACTCGATGAAAAGTAAACAAAGCATTGTGCTTATGGATGGACTGTATAGTACGGGGGTCGTAAAAATCTTACATTAAAAACATGTACTTAAACAAAAACTTGTGATAAAGTTGGAACATTGACCCCCAATATCTCCGTAAATAGAAGGTTCCCAGGTATGGTCTAGAACAAAAAAAATTATCGCAAAGACAGGGAAAACAAGTGCCTTTCAGCTATGCCAAGGGTCTATTTACACCCTTTATATACAATGTTTCCCGTCATGGACAAGCGATATTTAAGGTACTTATGATGTACCAACTACTTATTTTAATACACAAATACACTACACACTTGGGTCCAATCCACTTCACTGCTATCGCTTGTCCATGACCGAACAAATTGCATAACTTGATGATTATATTTTATCACTTTATATAAAGATAAAATCTTTAGATAAAAAATCTCTAAATCTTTAAAAATAGCACATAATCTGTTTCTTTTATTAATGTCAACGACAACTAGATCATTCATGTTTTGTACACATATATCGCTCCCCCCACCGAATCGTATAGTATTTTTTTTACTAAATGGGCTTACTCTTGACCTTAATCTAGTCCAGAGGACAGAGATGAGGTCGACGATGGAACGAGCTAACCCAAAAGAAAATGTAATAATAATGTGGTACTACGATGGTTTTCGTTTTATTGCATATTCGATGTTCAGCATTAATTACATCTTGTAATTTTTTTTCGTATTTTTTCTTTGCATATTTATAAAAGTACAATATACTTGAAAACAATTATTAGTTCTATTTCTGTAAAATTCTTTGTAATCTTACTTCACCCTACCCAGTTGTGAGCCAATTTCGGAAAATCTTATAGAAACTAGGAAGAATTTTATACAGTAGCGTTTGTTAGGTTCTAATCCTCTTTTAATAGGGCGTTGTTGTTTCCCATTACTTTTCTGTTTAGATCTTTTTGCTAAAGCTATTTGTACGCTGGTCGCGGGACTTATACAATTACCGTGACCCTGGAACATAAAGGGCTATTGAAGGACACCGTGGATTTTAGTCAGTACAAGTCTGACAGTCCCTCCCGCTCTGCCCTGGGTGGGAGGACTCATTTGATGATTTTACCACGATAAAAAAAAAGCTATTTGTACGCTTCACTTTGCTGTGTGTGTTTCAAAATTGGAAATGTTTAGTTCACATACCGAATTTCCCGGGTGGTCACCCATCTACGGAACAACCTAGGCAAGCGCGACTTAATCTGAACATCGAGCCGCTGTTATTATTTAGCCACATGCTCTTCAAGTTAGTGAATAGATAAATGTCAAAACAAACAGTAATATAGTGTTTTTCGACGTTTTGTTTCGCCGAATCCAACTAATATAATAATCATATTTTTTTATATTTTTTAATGTTTTTTATATTGTTTTTTCTAAGGAATATTTAAAAATGTAAACAATTTGTAAAAATATAAATAAAGGAAATAATCATAATAATCCTACTAATATATTTTTAAATTATAAATACGAAAGGATATCCATCCTTTGATGTTCCTTGTGTCCTTGGATGTTTGTTAATATTTTTTGCAAAAACTACTAAAAGGATTTAAATGAAATTTATCCCACAGATAGTTTATAGCTTGGATTAATATATAGGATACTTTTTATCCCGGTATTACGATCCCGTGGGACCGAACACCACGTGGGTGAAACCGCAGGATTAAGCTAGTGTATTTATAATTTATCGTATTAAGTATCGTAATCTCATTTTGGGAAATCAGTTGGTAGATGGGGAAGCCGTTTTACTTTTATTCCAGTGGCTTAAGCCGTTTTATTTTTATTTTATCTACATATATAATAGTAAACTGACTGACTGACTGACTGGGTGATATATCAACACACAGCCCATACCGCTGGTCCCAGAGGCATGAAACTTTGAGGGTGTGTTCTTTGTGAAGAGTAAGTATCCAATAAGAAAGGATTTTTGAGAATTCCACCCCTAAAGGGGTGAAATAGGGGATGGAAGTTTATATGAAAGTCCGTCAGTTTTGAAGTTAGGATCTTCAAATTTTGTGTTTAGGCTGACGATTGAAAATAAATGTATACGTGTCTCAGCGTTTTTGATAATTCTTCCCCCGAAGGGTTAAAAAGGGGGATGAAGGTAAGTAATCGGATATTATTCGACATCCACGCGGGCGAAGCCGCGGGAAAAAGCTAGTTTTATATAAATCTCAATAGAAATAAAGTAAAGAGCATTAACACTGACAAATTCTGGACACATTTGCTATAACATTCAAGTAGCCGCTGCAATTTGCCGCAAACACATTACATACCCTATAAACCCAAAACCAACTTTATCGCACCCTCAAAAAGTCCAATTTCATTCACACTGATTTTTCCCCAACAAATACAAACAAAAATGATCTCTCAAACGTGAGTTACAAAGATCAAATTACCGTGTTATTCACAAGAAGACGTTTCACTACATCTGACGGGGATTTTGTTTTCAGATTTCGTTCCGTACACAAAGGGTACGAGAAATATTGCTGGCTAAATATGAGAAGACAGCTCTGTTGTTTGTTGCCCAAATATACGGTAGCGTGTTCAGGGTTGGTGGAGAATTTTTCATTTTATTTTTGTTATAAAATAGGTTGGTGTTTCTCAACAGGGAAACAGGGAATTAGAGGGGTGGGGAGGGCAATAGGGGGTTGTGGCTAAATAGGTAACAGTCACACGGATCGATATTCAAGGTTAAGCAACGTTTGCCGGGGTGGGTTTGTGGATGGGTGACCAGACCACTCATGACATACCGAGTTTCCTCCGTGCCTCGGAAAGCACGTTAAGCCGTTGGTCGTGGTTGTCATTTTTAGAAACTTGAAAGTCGTTACTGGTGACAGTGGCACCGAGTCTGATTCGACAACCAGTCTTACCAAATGGTATCGTATTACCTAGTACTAACTGGGTTTTGGAGGTCAGATAGGCAGTCCAGTAAAGTCAGTACAACAGACACACGGATCGATATTCAAGGTTAAGCAACACTTGCTGAGGTCGGTCCGTGGATGGGTGACCATGACTACATACCGAGACCTCTCCGTTAAGCCGTTGGCCCTCCTCCGCTATTCTTTCCTGATTAATTTCGTTGCGGGATCCAAGACAGTTAAACTGTTTCTCTGGGACTTCGTCGAGCTTCATTGACTCGGCGCTTTTCTTTCTGGTGGTCGGCACTGTTTATTCTGGAATTGAGGAGTTGCAGTGGTTTGGGAATAGTGTGGCGGGCTTGTCCCAAAAAGAAAAAAAAAGCTTTTGGTCCCGGCTGTCATATCGATCGGCTGTCTGCTCTTTGGCAGTCGTTACGAGTACTAAGTAACCTGAAAGTCTGATAACCACTATCTTATGAAGGGGTACTCGTATCAGGTTCGCCAGTAAATGGGTTGTGGTCAAACAACCAGTCTTACCAAGGGGTATTGTATTACCCAGTACTAACTGGGTTGTGGAGGTCAGATAGGCAGTCGTTCCATGTAAAATACTGGTATTCAGCTGCATCTGGTTAGACTGGAAGCCGACCCCAACATAGTTGGGAAAAGACTAGGCAGATGATGTAAGGAAAGCAGCTAGAATTTTCCAACAGGGCAACAGGCAATTTTGTGTAGCAGGCAACAACGTCCTCTATTACCTTCTGACGGTGTAACGCGTGATGTCAATTTCGTCGTTTCAAATTGTTGGAAACGTTTTTTTTTTGGGTGAAAAAATGGCTAACGGCGTTGCCTTTGGTGTAAATGTTTTCGATGCGTTGTCTATTGTTATAGAAAAAGTTTTGACGTGACAACGTCTTATAATTCGATGGAGCCGGCTGCACGCACGAAAAAATGAGGCTTTACCTCGCTCTGAGGCGTTCCATAAAACAATTGCTCAACGCACATTCATTTTTTGAAAAATGCAACCATTCCATCAGTATTTTCTTATGACGTTGTCACGTTCAACTATCGTCAGTAAACCGACTTTACAGACAATCGATTTTTTTATTTATATTTGCCATCGTGGCCAGAAAACCTTCCTGGTCACGAGTTGCCGTGGCCGACTTGGAAATCTCTAAACAGACTTCGAACCCAAGTCGGCCCGAGCAAAGACAATCTCTGCAGATGGGGGTTCATGAACGGTTCAGACCTCAAATGCGTATGTGGCGTCTCCCCACAAACAATGGCCCACCTTCCATCTTGCCCCGCATGCCCTATCACCTGCGCTCTTGATGATTTAATGACTGCATCAGTGAGCGGGGTACGCGTGGCTGAGTTTTTGGCTAAACATATTTAAACTTTTTGCCATCGAAACGCCAAGAAGATAGAAAAAGTTGAAAAGATTCATGTATCTGAAATGCTAACGCTCTTCATAATACCGTGATTTTAAAGAGCATCACTGTTCACTCCGTGTTCCGTGGTGCTTTTGTAGGAGTATGTTTGTTTTTAAGGACTGACTGCCGGATATTTGAAAGTCTCCTCTACTGTGTTCTGTGTAAAAATAAATAAAATTGAAGTGTCTGTAAGTTCAAAATAACAAATTTTGAATGCATATGAAAGTATATACGGTACTTATAGCAAAATTCCTTTGCATTTTTTGTCTTTCTGTCTGTTTGTTCCGGATAATCTACGAAACGGCTGAACCGATATTGACGGGACTTTTACTGGCAGATAGCTGATGTTATAAGAAGTAATTTAAGCTACTTTATTTTAGAAGAAGGATTAGGGTTCCATGCTAAAAAATTAAAACCCTTTAAATTGTTATTAAAATTCGATTCAAATAAGGAAGTGATATTTTTATAATAATTTCACGCGGGTGACGGTTTCGGGAAACAGTTAGTTTATAATAAGTATTATAAGTTTCTGAGTTTGAATAAACGAATAGTAGTAAACGAGTATTAGGCGTCCAGTAGCAACGATTTACATCACAAAATTAAATAATCTATGTCTTGGCGGGAGCCAAACAGAAACTCTTCATATCCAAGATTTCCCAAAACCAAAAATTCAGAAACAAAAAACGGATTTTCGACAGCCCTATACCAAAGAACAACATTACCTTGAATATAAACTTTCAAATATACCATCAGGAGTGTAAGGTTGGCGTAAATTTAATTCAATGAGAAATCATCCCGTTTCATTTTGATGGGTAGGCAGGGATCTTGAGGCTGTGCTATCAAGCGGGAAAATGCGAAAGGGTTGCTGTCAATTCATATTGAAATGCTTTTTGGAACGATGGCCGCCATTTTGAAAAGAGTATGGCGTGTAGTTTGGAGGAATGTGAGTGTTGAATTTCTTGTCATGTAGCTTAATATTGACGCAGTCAGAAGACTGTGTCTTAAGCTTAAGGCTTATGAAAGTATCCATCGTTCGGAACTGGCATGCAAGATTAGACCTGCTATGACCTAAGTAAGCATACAAAGTGTAAATGGACCCTTTATGAAGCTATCAACTTAGCTTTTTTTACGTTAAACTGATTGTTGAGAAATGCCTTTTTTTTTAAGTGAAAAACCACGATTTATGGTAGGACTCAATGTAACGCACTCAAAATAATGTACTGATGGATGCATTGATTAGTACAGGTGTTATAACGGTATTTAAAATGAGTAATAATCTATTTCACAAGTTTTCTTTTAAACACAAGTTATAGAAAAAGATTGTAACTTTGACCTACAATATCTTCGTAACTAGAAGGTTCCCAGGTGTGCTCTATAACAATAAAATGATCACATGACAGGGAGAATCAATGCCTTTCAGCTAATGATTACGGCAGAAATGTAACCTTATATTTTTCACCAGTAACATTTCAAGAAAATAAATTATTTCAACATAGATAATCACCAAAAAGAATTTATTTTCTTTAATTTAGCATTTTCCTCACCACATACCCCCCTTGTTTTACAATATCTACATATGTAGACACCTATACTATGATGCAGCTAGTTCGAAACATTAAGAGATAACATCTTAATTTCCCAGCAGACGTGTTCGCATTTGGGTAACGTCCAATAAAAGTAATTTATTGGTAAATAACATATCTTCAGAGATAAGTGATAAAGAACGGGGCACGGAAAATACTTTTTTTTGCACGAGTTTTTATGAGACTTGGTTATAATTTTCCTTTCACTCAAGCTTTGTAATGTTGACATTATAGTTTTGCCCTAACAATAAGAAAAAACAGGGACCGAAAAGGTTACCAGTTTAAGACTTTTATTAGGGTTATGTAAAAAATCATAGAGCAAAAGTTAACCCGTAGTGTAGGGTTAATCTGCTTCACGCACACAATTAATTTTTGTACATATAAAATATGCAAGAATGTGACGGAGTTAGCCCGCGCTCGGTGCTTAGCCTCTGTCATTCTGGTTAATCAGCAATATTTGAATCGTTAATTCATATATAAGGGTTAACCTATAATCGGTTATAGGTCTAACCAGTTAACCTTCTTACCCGATTAATCGGTCCCTGATAAAAACACTCAGGAAAGTACTACTTAGTATACTTACTACTTAGACAAGTAGTACTTAGGTGCGTACTATTGAGTACACTGACGGTCGACTCCTTTTCAACCTTATTATTTAGGGCATAAGGGTGAAAAGTGGCACCCTCTCACCCTAGGTACAGCAGAGAGGATTTTTTGGAAGGCTTTGCTAAAATAAAATAATTGAGATACCCAAGTACAGCATATTATATTTTTAGTGTTGCCATGCTGTTAAAATATTGGAGCTCGTTATTTTTTTTCCAATTTCACAGAAAATTCATTTTCTGAACTGCCAGTTACACAAGAGATTGATTAGATTTTTATTCCAGCTGATGTATTTGGGCACTGTGTAATATTTCACCAGCCTTATTCAACCACAAATTGAATTCTTATCAATAATTACTTAAATACTTATTTCCAATGAATATCACCATGTTTGGCAGATAGATTGGTGATTAAAGCTTGATAAGCCTATACAGGATGTAAACAGACCTTTCACATAGTCGTCAACCAAGCATTCTGTATATCAAACTAAGTAACTTTACGCAAAAATTATTGCTGGGAATCGACAATTTTTTTGGGGTGAAAAATCACGTTTGGTAGGACTCGATGAAAAGCACTCAAAGCGTTGTGCTGATGGGTGGAATGAATACTACGGGGGTCGTGGAGGTATGTAAAGAGGTGTTAAAATCCTACATTAAAAACATGTATTTAAAAAAAAAAAAACTTGTGAAAATGTTGGAACTTTGACCCCCAATATCTCCGTAATTGGAAGGTTCCCAGGTATGGTCTGGAACAAAAAAATGATCGCAAAGACGGGGAGAACAAGTGCCTTTCGCATATGTTAAGGGTCTATTTACACCCTTTATAGTGTTCCCAGCGCTTGGACACAGGCCTCATCTTTGCGAGAAGGACCTAGGCCCAGTTAATGGCAATAGGCTCACTCTCTATTGTATATTATGATGACTTCATGACGACTGCCTATCTGACCTCCACAACCCAGTTAGTACTGGGTAATACGATGCCGCTTAATAAGACTGGTTGTCCGAGTTTCAGGCCACGGACTACCTGTACACTGTCCTGTTTGAACTGAATTACATATGAATGACAGCCGGGACCAACGGCTTAACGTACTTTCCGAGGCACGGAGGAAACTCGGTATGTAATGGGTGGTCATCCATTCACGGACCAACCTAGGCAAGCAGGGCTTAACCTAAAGATCGATCCGAGTGGCTGTTATTATTTAGCCACGAACTCCTCCTTTCTGGCTACTGTTCGAGAAAAAAACGTGAGCATTAATTTTATGTATGACGGTTCCTGACACAATCACTTATCTACAAGACTTATAAGAAACCCACAGGTGGTACTACGGCATATTCTTTTAACAAACTCACAAAACCATCCATAACGGTCCCATCACCATAATTCACAACCTTTTAACAGATTAACACGAAGAAAAAATTTCACAAAAACGCAAGACTTTACGCAACACCTTGCCTTACCCCAAAATTATGACCCACCTAATATTACCAAAGAAAAATTGGGGTAGAGGTTTAAATTTTCAGAGACTACTTAGCGTCTTGAATATTTCAGTGACTACTCAGAACGGAGAAACAGCTGTCGTAAACCGGGATCTTGGAAAGAAAAGCGCTGGAAGCGCTGAAGGATCCGCGGATTTTCTTAGCGATTTTTCTTTTGGCTTTTTTTGGTTGAAGTCAAAGTAGACGGGTTTGTTTTTTTTTTTGCTTGCAGCTGCTTCGAGTTTTTGTAACCGCTTGAAGAGTTGATCGCGAAAAAGACGTCTTTCGTAAAGCGTGCATTTATGAGGTTATGTGAGATTCACTAATAATTATCATGCAGAGGTAAAGCTTGTTCGCTGTAAGTTTGGATGTAATCTCCAAAACAATTCTCCCGATTTCAGTTTTTTTTACTGATGGAAAGCTGCACTATTGCCTTTTAAGATAATATGTACAATTATCTTAGACGCGGATGGACTGTGTGAAGCATGATATGGCTTGAAAGGAGGTGGCTGCTGAGATGACGAATAATAGAGAAGTATGGAAAAAGAAGACATGCTGCGCCAATCCCAAATAAATTGGGCTAAGGGCAGGAGAATGATGATGATCTTAGACGCGGATGAAGCTGCAGGCAGAAGCAAGTTTAATATAAAAATGATAATGATGATAATGCTGTATTCCAACATTATCATCATAAGAGAACTTTATGACTTAATTAGAACATTCAAAAAATGTTATAAGAAAAAGACGTCCAGTGTTGCTCATTTTACAAGAAACGATAATCTCAATGGAAAAGTACACACAAAGACGAGGATTAAAACACCAATGTTTTCTTCCTAGAAAACAGCAGAAGGATGAATAACAGTTTGGTAACGGTTATCACGAAAATGGTTGAAGAAGGCAGAATTAAAAAGATGTATAAATATGGGTTGTATTGAAGTGTAACTAACAATGTAGGCATCTGGCAACGGACAAATTACACATACAACAAATTCATTGCAGTTAGATGTGAAGAAAACAGAGATCTCTCTCCATCATACGATGAAATGAGAGCTTGCATTGCCTAAAATACACCTGCCACTTGGATACGAACTGCAGTGGTCAATCTGGAAATCTCTTAGACTTAACCGATTCAGGGCCAAGGTTGGCTACTGTAGATATAATCTGGCCAAATGGGGTATCCTCGATACATCCCAAACAGAATGCCAGTGCCTCCGAAGGATATGCCCCACCTCCTATCCTGCCCATACTGCAGACCCACTTGCACCTTTCAAGATTTAATCGAAGCAAATGTGAGAGCTGTGCAGGTAGCTACATACTGATCTAACACCATTTGAGTTTCATCGACACGTAAAGAAGAAGATTGCCTTAATTCTCAAGCGGACTGCAAGACTACAAATCTAGAGCCTAGAAAATCAGCTAAAAATATAATTCAGTCAGTCAGCAAAAATCCCAGAGGTAATAAGGTCTGTCTAGAGAGAGAGCCTAGAGCTTCCAGCTTCAAAGATATAAGGTCACAGTCACAATCAAGCAAAGTGCTTTCTACTTTGTTATAGTGCGACCATATCGTGTTGGGAAAACTTGGGGACTAGTGTTATTAATTTTAATGTTTGTATTGCGGTTGGGAGTAATTAGCTGATTGTCTCTTTTCTGTTTTTTAACAATAACACTTGCATTGTAGTGCAACTATAGCCACATATTGTTTCCTAAAACTGTTTTGTCTTTTTTCCTAGGGATGGAAAGTCGCTAGTGACAGAACAGATATTCGTTGTGTTTGCAAAAAAAAACTTGAAAATAACCTGCAAATGGAGGAGGAAAGATATAAAAAGAAGAAAAGGTTTTATTTATAATTTATTTTCATCACCGCTGCTGTAAAAAATGTGAAGGAAACATCGAAATGGCATGTCCTTGAACCAAAAAAATCGAAGACAATCTTGTGTAATCCACCGATTACCACAGGGTCCGCGTAATGGATTTTGGCCCACTCCCTCTCTTAGAGTGAAGTCCTGTGTCCAGCAATGGGAGCATAGCATTATAGTCTGATTATTCATGTAGCTTTATAATTTGCGACTTTTCAACGTAAAAGAGAATGGGCGCTTTTGTATGGGCTCCGTTCCCAGAGCTGTATCAAATTGTCGTATGTACCATTTGGAAATGATAAGAGCTTTATTTTATTGTATGGCACCAACATTAAAATGTGTGTAGGGTAAGAGCTATGAGTGTTTTCGTTATTTCCGACAAAATTTTTTCGTACCTCACGCATACACCTCTCCCCAACCTTCTTTAGAAAAAAACCTTGATAATTAATACTAATTTAAATTCTTACCGCACCAAAGCCAAAAAGCGGCAAAGTTAGCTCCAATGTAGGTCACCCACAGCTTAAACGCTCCAACCGATTTAGGCAAATGAGGTGGCATTACGTTTTGTAATTACTCCGGACATTACACTGAGTAGATGAAGTGACGTTAAATTCAATATGGCGGACGATGTATGTTGGTTAGAATGTAATTCGATCATTTGTGTTTGTAACTGTTGTGTAGAAGGACAAAGGCTTCGATGCGAATATGTTGTGTTTATCAATATTGATTTAGATTAACTAAGAAAGTACTTGTATATTTGGTTGCAGTCCTAAGGCGTAATCTGGTGTCAGAGTTTTTATGCCACCTATGGGCGACCTTGAGACCTATGACTTGGCAGTCTGACGGTCCCACCACTAGGCTATCACTGAAAACATGATTACACATATATTTACAAATATTTCTCATTTAATAGTATAGCATTTAGTTATAATAGGAAACAGAAACAAATGCCAAACCTCGGTAAATGATACACTAGTAAAAAAACACTCGAGACTTGAATATAAAAAGATTGATTCCTAAATCCATTCAGTCATCACACTCTGCCTATCATAATAGTACAATGCTAGGCGTCTGGCATCCTATATGACTCCCCGTGCAGGATACATTGTAAACTACAGGATGCTTTCAGTGGCATATCGAAGATGTCAAAGTTGCAATCTGACAAAGTGCTTTTTGTGCGTCGCTGTAGAGTGTCTATGTTTTGCGAATAGTGTCAGGTATTTGGGATTTGTCCTTTAATCGTGTTTTTATAGTTATTTGAAAATTACGTAGTTCGTTGTACGTTGTTGTTATTTAATGGCAAATGTGGGTATACTTCTGCGTAATGTGAAATAAAGCATCTTGCACTATACAAGGTGTAACATAATAAACGCAAGACCTCCCGTGTGGTCTCTCGCACCATGAAACTAAACATCTTTTGTTCTACGAGTTCTTGAAATTCGCAACAAAAAAAAATACTTTCTATAGGAACGGACGCAATCAGCTGATCCATATGTATGTATGTAAAACTAAAAAAAAGTTATGAATTTCCAAAAGTCATAGAACAAAAGTTGTTCAGTTTCATGGTCTGAGACACCACAAGAGAGGTCTTGCGTTTATTATGTTACACGTTGTATAAATAAAGTTAATTGTGAATCACATCTGGGTTTAGGTACACGGCATGACAATAATAATGACGATGTTTGTATTGTATTGTATAACGGGCTAGCGTTCGCAACTTCACGTCCAAAGCGCGTATTATGAGTACGGGTGGGAAAATCATTCGATCCACACCAGTTCCCAAGAAAGGCCAGCATCTCCTTGGTGTTACTGATAATCTCGCGGAGAGTACCTGGGTTACCGAAGTACTTTGCCCTGTATGAGGCAGCCTCTGGGCAGAAAGCACCCCACGTGCTTCTACGTGGGGTGCTTTCTCGCCTTCCTCCATGCAGGCTCGGCACAATGACGATGTTGTTGACACAGTGATATTTCCAAAACCAATATAAAAATATACAGAAGATTCATGTTAACAACTCGTATAAGACCCGCGTGGTAGATTATGGCCCATTTCCTCCCACTCTTTGATAATGTGGACGTTATAGGCTAATTACGCTATATTAAATGGACTTTGACACTTATAAAATTAATTTAATTTCAGCAGCTCGCTTACCCTCGTTATCTTCAAGTTCGGAATCAAATTAAAATTGATCACATTGACTTTTGTTTGAAATAACTTTTAAACTGACATTAATTCGAATTAGTAGAAGAAAGAAAGCCTAATTGTTTTTTTTTCCTCAAGAATGTTGTCCTACCGAAAACCTAGTCACCCTACCAACATCGGCGTGAGTGATAAATGTATGACACACCGCGACACCAGCGAATATTGCTGTACACCTGTAACACTCGCTAGATGGCGCTGTTACCAATCTCATACAAGTTGTGTTATATCGCAAGGCTCTTGTTCCTGTGCGTAAAATTATACGTGCGAGCGTGGAGGTGCAATTACTTAGCTTGTTGTATTAATAATATTAGCATGTGTTTGTTTTACGGCATTTCTTGTGTAAAAGCGCAGTGAGCAAAGTGATGATTAATGTCTCTTTATTACCATAGTAACATTATGTTGGCATGAAAATAGACTTCATGAATTAGCAGGTTTAATCACGAACAGCATCTAGCGAGAAGTATCTAAATGTAACAAAAAAACCAATACGCGAATAAAAAATGAAACGAATTAAAACGAATGAACGTATGAATTTATTTTTGCGAAAATAATTAAAAAATTTGGTTATTAGTGAAAATGTAAGCTCGTGGCTCGTAGCGTAACAGCCGCACGGGTCGATCTTCAAGGTTAAGCAGCGCTTGCCAATGTCGGTTCGTGGATGGGTGACCATCTCTTACACACCCAGTGCCCTTCGTGTCTCGGAAAGCACGTTAAGCCAATGGTCCCAGTTGTCATTTGTAGGTAGATCTTTGACAGTCGCTACAGGTAAGCAGTGGCCTGGAAGTCTCAAAACCAGTCTTATTTAAGGAGTAACAACAACAAGAGAAAATCACGCCTATTATCCCCGAAGGGTTAGGCATAAGTGTACCTAATAGTACATCCACATTTCCCCAGTTATGTTTAAAAAGACACGAGGCAGTCCTTCAAAATATGACAATATATTACAATATTTTTGCAAAAACTTAAAAAAAAATCCGATTAATAATTTCGAAGTTGGGGGGCTCAGAATGATAAATAACCTTTTTATACAATAAATAAAAATTGTTGTGTCTGTTTGTAATTTCGAAAAACAGCTTTTTACTGAGTGCATACGAAAATATATACAGTGCTTATAACAAAAACAGTACTCAAAACAACTCAGTACACAAAAAATCATTTTATTAATTTTTGTGGGTCTGTCTGTCAGTCTGTTTGTTCCGACCAATCTCTGAAACGCCTGGAGAAATTTTGACAGGACTTTTACAGGCAGATAGCTGATGTTATGAGGACTAACTAAGGCTAGAAAAAGAATTGGTTTTCGTGCAAAAACAATAAAATCCTTGAAATTGTTAACAAAATCCAATTCAAGAAAGAAATATTTTTAAAAGAATTTCACGCGGACGTAGGTCGCGTGCAACAGCTAGTCTTATAATAAAATCCAAAATTATCGTAATTACTGGCATTCCCCAAAAGGTCATAGTACAAAACAGTAATTATAATTTACCAATATCGTTAAAACATGATCTCAGCAAAAAATACTGTTGTCGAGAAATAATTGCGATTTCACCCTCGTGTCGGATATCTGTTCTTTTCGTATACTTAGGCACCTATTTTTTATTGGAATGGGGGCATAATGATGTGAAATGAATGTTGGTATTTTAATTAAAATTTGTTCGTTTATTGTTTCAGCCATTATTTTTTGCTTTCAGTGTCTTTTATATTTCATGTAAAAGAATATTGGAACTGAATAGTTTAATTATGATTTGTAATACATATATTAAAAACGTAGGGATGGGCCGCAGTAAAAGGACATAATTATGTAATACATGTGCATTGTACGCACTCGGGGTCTGTCAGCGAGCAATGGAGCGTAGTATCCTTGGAGTTAAACTTACAGATCGTATAAGGAACTCGATACTGCGTTCCAAAACTCAAATTGCCGATGTAGGTCACACGGCTGCCAAGCTTAAATGGAACTGGGCTGGCCACATCTGTCGCATGCCAGAGGAGCTATGGGCTAAAGTACTAACACAATGGGTCCCAAACAGCAGAAAACAGCAACGCGGCAGGCCCAGAAGGAGATGGCGGGATGAACTCGACTCTTTTCAAAAAGATTGGCAAATAACAGCACTGGATAGGGATAAGTGGAAAGAGGGAAGGGAGGCCTTTGCCCTGCAGTGGGACACAAATGGCTGATAATAAATGTGCATAGTACTCGCATCCGGAGTGTGCGTATGAACAGTCATACGTGCTACGTTATACCCCCTGGTCATAGGACTAAGGGGTCTAAAATGGCAGCTTTAGCAGAATCGTAATATGAATTATGTTACCATTCGTAAAATGGTCACAAAGTTATCAATTTTTTTCGTTATACTTATTATGAAAACAAGAGATTAATTCGTAAACAAAACTAATAATATTAATTTTAGGCCCCCAGATATATGAAGGTAGGCGAAGCAAAAGGAGTATGTAAGGATGGTAGTTTCTGGTCTCTCTCCATGGGAAAATGGCGTGAGTTTTACTTATTTACCTATATTTACATTCATATCTGCAACACTTTACCAGCAAAACTTGCAGAAGAGGTATTTTTCTCCTAATCTTTGGTATGCCGGCCGATCGTGGATCCGCGCCAGCCCGTTATACTGCCAGAACGCGGATCCACGACAAAACGACATCATTCTTTTTTTTTTAAATTACTTTAATTTAGTTCGCGGCTCCACTTATCAGGTTAAATCGTCGGCCCATCTTATCAAGGTGGTATTTGGGAGTGGATATCACCCTGAAATTATAATTTCCGCAAACATCAATCAACACGTTAATTATGGCTAAAATCACAGACCATCCATTCAAAATCAAAATAAAAGCATTTATTTCAAGTAGGCCAGTTACAGGCACTTTTGAATTGTCGAAAAAAAGACAACAATGAAAAGTAGCTGCAGTCCCAGTCACAAGGCATAAAAACTGTGAAAGTACTGTAGTTGCCCATTCCCTAACGTAGATCTCTATGGAGAAGAACGAATTACACTTGAATAGATTCCAAGTTTCCAATCCCCAATCTACTACCCCTTAATTTTATGACCCGCAAATGCTAAAACTTCTACAAAACTGAAGGAAAACTTAAGAAATCTCGCCAAAAACTTATACAGTCCCCCTTTGTAAGCCGACTACCGGCGGTTTTCAGCGAAAAAGATGGAAATAAATTAGAAAAATGTTTAATTCATAAAATTAATGTCGTGAAGCTTTAAAGGCTTTTCAGTAGGAGTCACTTTTGAAGTACGCCGAAGATTTGGAGTAATTCTGGAAGGGGTAAATGATCGTAAAGATTTTTATATACTTACTTTTTATTGTTTCTTTTGCATTTATTGCTGAAGTTTCAGTGTAAATGTTTAGGAAGTTACTTCCTGAACATTTATAGCACTTGACATTGAGCAGTGACACGCGTATTCTGTGTTGTAGTTAGGGCTAATAGGGCCCTGTATCAAAATTGTTAGGGGGCCCTACGAAACCGAGTGCGGCGAACACCAACAAATTCATATTTAAAAATCATCCTGACTTGCATGGCTAAAGCTGTCATTGATTTTACTAACATAATGTAAGAGCGAGCTATGCGGAATAGAAAATTTAGTAACCACGATCATGGCTCGCTCAGGTAAAGGCATTCATCGAAACTCCAGAAAAGCGAGTTCGAAATATTCTAGCTTTCTGGACCGCGAAGAGGCAAGATTTCATTTAAGTGCGAGCGAAGCGAGCTCGAAATTTTTAACCCTTCTAGACTGCGATAAGTTAAATATTCATTATTTAATCATAACGGGCCTCTTATCATTAACAATTTGAAGTTATTGGAAGATTTTGTGATTTTTTTCCTCTACACGGGCCCTTGTCACTCGGGGGCCCCATATCATTGATACGCCTGATACGGCGGCACACAGCTACACCCCTGCGCGTATTGCTATATGCACTTAAAAACAAATGACGGAAATTACATAACGCCTGTAATCATCGAAGGGTTAGACTAAGGTACGCCTCAGAAGCTGCACCCACTTTTCGATAGTTATATTTAAGACATTAAGTCACCCGTTACAGTTTTCAAGTGAGTTTTTTTTTTTTTTTAATTTCCTCGATATTTGTCTTATCCAGTCCTGAACTCATTTAATTCTTTGCTAAGTAGCATAAATTATAATCTACAGAATAGGGTCATTTACTGTTCTAATGTTCTGTCGTTTGAGATTGTTTCGAATGAGTGTCTTTAGACAACACTTTTCTTTTTTCGAACATCATAATCTTTTATTAATATGTCAAGAACAAAATTCGGTTTATTATATCAACGTTGAACGCGTATGGATCGCAAGGAGTTCTCTCGTGAGGAGGCGATACTGGCTGCAATATCAAATCATGTCTGTCATAGAAATGTATTGTCACTAGAATTTTTCCTGTATCGTGGGCGCGTTTACAAACATTTAAACTCACATACACAAACAGCCAGATCTGGAACAGCTACCTATAGGTCATACAAATATTTGTTCCGTGCGGAAAGCGAACCCGTGACACACAGCACAGCATTCAATCACTAAGCCACTGCACCAACCGTACCGAATGAAACTACATGTTAACCCAATAAAACGAAAATCATACTGGCAGTTCAAAAACAAAAACAAATATTCATACTCATAGAAAATAACGACTTTTTTCCATGGGGTTGGCGGAAACTACAGAACGCCACCTGCTACGATTCTTGCATACCTTTCGCCTCGTCGACGTTTATACATCTGGCGTGCGTGTATGAACACGCACGCCAGATGCGAGGACTACGCACCTGACCTTTCTGAAGAACCTCACCAATAAGTTTAACTCAATAAAAAAATGCTGGCCGTCAAATAAAAAAAAAGCCACACGCAAATGAGACATTCCATAAATTAAATTCAAAAAGTATTTACTACCAACCTCATCCAGCAAAATTCTTACGTTTGACATTACAGTGAATATTGAAATTTCCCGCCAACTTCCGCGGGTTCGGCTTCGCTTGACGTTTGACAGTTGCGGTCCGTAATTAAAAGTGATTTTTGGGCCCGACATTTTTGGAGTTCCGATCCAACAATATTGGCTTTTTCGGAGACACTGTCACGGTTGACTTTTTGGATGTCGTTTTATATTTTAAATTGAAGTTGGGTTTTTGTTATCATGTTTTTCGGTTGTTCAATCAGTAGCTGGGATTTTCAGATAACTTTATCACTATAGGGAGTCACAAACATGGCGTCACACCTCATCAAACCATGCTTTGTCGAACTTAAAAAATAAATTTGTAATGTCACTCTCAAATCGAACTCAGGATCGCAGCTGCTTAACGGCAGAGATACTATGGAGGTAGTATTTATATAGATCTAAGTTTTCACATTGAGGTTTGCGTTTTAATACCAATTCTAATCATAGCTCTAACTAAGAGTATTATGGTCGCATTTTTAAGTTTTTTTATCATTGCTTATTGTAAACGTTATGTTTCTTTTAAAATTGTACAATACCTTGGATTTACGTCTGTTATGCTGTACACGTTTTCTCGAATAAATAAATTATGAATCGTTCTCCGGCTCAATGACAGGTAACCCTTGATCACGACCTACACGCTAAAGCGTTCTACCTTACCGTGACTTGCGAAGCCATGGTGTAGCACGCACTACTCATGCGACGCAATAAAACTAAAGACTATAGAAACATACCTGTCTAAAGGACGCGCCATATGTTTTGGTGTATCACAGGGCACTGAATTGGGTCCTCCACTGTTCCTAATTTACATTGTACCTAATATTTGCACGTCACATGTGGCAAAATGTGATAAGACCATATATAATGTACCATATTCTGACAAATTAATGAATTTGAATTTTAAAGGGTACTAGAAAATGGAACTAGCACGGTCTGCCATACATGTCATTAGACACAAATTATGTCGCAAGCCGCGTCGGTCCGGGTTGTGAACGTGTCCTTAGATTTTCATACACAACAAGCTTTCCAAAGACACTACCACAAAGCTATTAATGAAAGAGACGACAGTCTACAAAGACAACCTATTACTAAAGAGCTGTCGCCATTTTAACAGCCAGGTAGAATACTCAACTCCTTTTTCCAAATGCGCTTTCGTCCGCCCCAATGCGCTCCGTCTGGCACAAATCTTATTTTATTACTATATTCAATCGTTTGCAGCCATCATCTTCAAATAATAACAGTCTTACTGAGTCCCAAGTTCCAACATTTATTGTTGGTAAATGTAACGCCTTGTCGCGTCGATAAAATTTTAAGACCCTTGTCATGGGCTATGGAGGAATTTTAACAGGTTGAGATAAACAAATTGCTTTCAATGAGTCTGACTGTTACACCGTTTTGTTTGTAGTAGAACTGCTCTTGTTTTAAGAGTGTATACGAGAACATTTGAATGCTACGTGTGGTGTTACGCGAATGGATTAAATAAGAATCGAGCACATAAGAGAAAGCCTGAAAGTTACACTGGTAACTGAAAAATGTGTGCAAATTGGTTGTCTTGTGAAGTAGACAAATGATGAAAATGTCGTGGGGAAAGATTTAAATATGAATATAGATAAGAGTAGGGGAAAAGCAAAGACGCGATGAATAGACTGTGTGAAAGCTGTTGTGGCTAGAAAGAGGTTAACTACTTGGATGACAAATAATAGAGAAGTATGGGAAAAGAAGATAAGTAAATTGGGATAAGTGCAGGAGATTGATGATGAAGATACCACGTTATCATTTATTGAATTGGTAAACGATTGCTAGTGTGTTTATCAATAAAAGTGATCACAGGAGGTATTTTTTTACGCAACTGACATATTACAGTTTTAATAAAAAATATATAGTTTTATGATGACACGAGTTTTTTCATTTTATTGTAATTTCATTGTGTTTATTCTATCTACTAAAAATGTTTTTTTTATTCTTCACGTCTACTATATTGTTTACTTAATAATTTTATTACTATTTTTTATTTTATATTCTGATTTTTATGTTCGCCAATGTCCTGCAGTGGACGTCTTTCGGCTGAAATGATGATGATGATGATGATGTTCAACCAATAACTTGTATGTGTGGTGTAAACTGTAAGTATAAGTTGGTTATAAATAAATAAATAAACGAAGAATGAAAGTAATACAAGAACGTACACTAGGTGGACTACGGTGTAATAGTCAGAAACCGTTTGAGGTAAAATTTAATATCATATATTTGCAAAGGAAGGGTCGCTTCGATTGAACCAGCAGGTTTTATTGTGTTAATTATGTTGCTAGATTAATAATTAAAATTTGGCAACGTATGTGGGTTATGTCTTTGATACGGTTGTTGTAGGTAAATGAAAACTTACTGGAACTTGCGTAAGGAATTAAAGAGTGGCATGATATTTAAACTTTGGTTTACAACCTACTAACGGCACGGTTGGCGCAGTGGCTGAGCGATTGGCTGCTGCGCTGCGTGTCGCGGGTTCGATCACCGCACGGAACAAATATTTGTATGACCTATAGGTAGTTGTTCCGGGTCTGGCTGTTTGTATATGTTAGTTTAAATGTTTGTAAACGCACCCACGACACAGGAGAAATTCATAGTGTGGGGCAACGTGTTTTTTAAAAAAAGAAACGTACAATTTGCATACCTACTGTTACGGATATTTTATCATAAAATGCTCTTTCCTTAGTTTGCCCAAACGACTGTCAAAGATCTGCAATTGACAGCTGGGACCAACGGCTTAACTTGCTTTCCGAGGCACGGAGGAAACTCGGTTTGTAATTGGTGGTCACGGACCAACTTAAGCAGGCACGGCTTTAGGATGATTTCCACTAAACGGCTAGCATAGCATCGGATCAGAAAGAATACGAACGGATGCGGCGACAGTCGACCGCACTCGGCAGGATGTCGACGCATACGATCAGCTCTGTACCGTCGCTTGCGAACGAAATAGTTTCATCCCACCGCGTTGACGTGTAACGGCAGCCGAAAGGAGCCGGTCGGATGTGACGACCGTCGAACGGAGCCGATCGTGCGTCGCAGTATACTTTCGGCTAAGATCGCGTGTCGCGGAAGACGCCCGTGGTCAAGCTGCTGTGCGCGGCTTGGTAATATAGACTTTAAATACTGTGTGCACGATTTAATATAGTTTAAAGATTGTAAAATCCATTCCGATACGATGCGAGCCGTTTGGTGAAAATCATCCTTTAACTTGAAGATCGAGCCGAGCGACTGTCTTTTTTTATTTTTTTTATTAGCCTGTACTGTCCCACTGCTAGGCAAAGGCCTCCCCCAATTCCTTCCATGTGCTCTTTTCCCGTGCCTCCTCGAACCAGCCTCCGCGGTACGCGTCTAGATCCTCTCGCCACCTCTTTTTGGGCCGGCCTCAGTGGCGCCGTCCGTCTTCCAGCAACTATCGTGTGGAGACTTTTGCCCAGCGGTCATCGTGCATACGGCTGACGTGACCCGCTCAATCCCCGTTTTAGGCTAGCAGCCTTCTTGCCAACGTCTATTATGCCCGTTTTGGAACGCAGCGTGGTGTTACGAACCCTGTCGTGTCTTTTGATACCCAGAATGTTGCGCTCCATTGCCGAGCGACTGTTAGTATTTCTAAAATACCGTAACTCATACTACACATACATTATAATAATAACTTGAACACGATCAACTTCAACTACTGTACCCCTAGCCTATATTTGAGTCAAGTCAAACTTTTAATAGCAATGTTGAACATATTTTGCAACATTTTAATGGTCTGGAATTTTCTGTAAAGGAATTTGAAGTGCGACAGATTTAAGGTGGAAGCGCCAGTATAGCTCGCGAAATTTAAATTTTCTTAAGTTTGAAAAGAGAGAGAGAGAGAGAGAGAGAGAGAGAGAGAGAGAGAGAGAGAGTTTGTGTTTTGGTTGTTTGTTTGTTTTTTTTGTTTGGTTGTTGAAAAAATTATTATTTTTCACATTTATGATTTTAAACTATCATGGTCACTAACATCTAGCTCTTGGCTAAATAATAACAGCCGCTCGGGTCGATCTTTAGGTTAAGCCGTGCTTGCCTAGGTTGGTCTGTAGATGGGTGACCGCCCATTACATACCGAGTTTCCTCCGTGCCTCGGAAAGCACGTTAAACCGTTGGTCCCGGCTGTCATTTGTAGATCTTTGACAGTCGTTACAGGTAGTCAGTGGCCAAAAAAGTCTGATAACCAGTCTCACCAAGGGGTATCGCATTACTTAGTACTAACTGGGTTGTGGAGGTCAGATAGGCAGTCGCTCCATGTAAAATACTGGTATTCAGCTGCATCCGGTTAGACTGGAAGCCGACCCCAATATAGTTGGGAAAAGGCTAGGCAGATGATGGTCACTAACATTACTGTTAATACTAATAACGGGATATTTACCATGTTTTCTGTTTTCTGTATCGGGAACTCATAGAAAACAGTAAACATGGTAAATATCCCGTTATTAGTATTAACAGTTTTTCACGTTTGTTGAGTAAATGAAAATAAGTAAAAATCGTTTATTCCCACTAGTTCGATTCATTAGTTCGATCGTCGAACTAGTGAGTTTTTTTTTCTCATTTGTTCGACCGTCGAACTAGTGAGTATAAGTAAAAAAAGTAAAAAAAAATAAGTAATAATAATACTAGTTAAAATAAGTAGCAATAAAATTCACAATGAGACGATCTACAAATACTAATCGCATTATTAACATTTCGCAATTCTATTTCAAAGTGAGGTTTCTCAGAATTGTTGAAAATTAAACTTCCTTGATCTTCTATTGCAAACATATAATATCCCGAATCAGAAACATCAAAATAGACAGTTTATTAAATATGCTTCATTTAACTGAAGTTTATTTACAATGGATTTTATTAATATAACATTAAATAACTATATTACACATTAAAAAAAAAACAAATTAAAGCAAACCATGTCCTAAAGTACTGCCTCGTTTGTCTAGTCGCTGCAAGGGCGACTGCTGAGCGCGAGGTCCTGGGTTCGATTCCTGGGTCGGACAAGGTGTTATTGGGTTTTACCATTAGTAACTTCTCAGTGGCAGCCACGGAGTCTGGATTCATGCCCAGTTGACGGCAATAGGCTTATCTTCTTTTACATGGGGCTTAAAACATAACTCGTGAAATGTGGGTGTACTATTAGGTACACCTCTGCTTAACACTTCGATGATTACAGGCGTGATGTTATGTTATGTTCAAAAGTAATTATCATAACAACAAACTAAATGTTCCCATCGAAAAAATCCTCCACATCCTTGAGGACTGATCATGTGTCCAAGATACTGACGTCATTACCACATTCTATAGCATGGAATAGTCCCCAAATTAGACCAAGGCAAAAGACAGTCCATGGTTCACGGAGTCTGTTTCAAACTTTGTTGAGGACGGCTTCCAGTCTAACCGGATGCAGCTGAATACCAGTATTTTACATGGAGCGACTGCCTATCTGATCTCCACAACCCAGTTAGTACTGGGTAATACCCCTTGATAAGACTGGTTGTCAGACTTACGGACCACTGACTACCTGTCAAGGATCTACAAATAACAGCCGAGACCAATGACTTATAGTGTTTTGTCATGCCTGTAGGAAACTCGGTATCGGGTAAAAAGAACTGCATCCAAATCGGTTCACTCGTTTAAGAGCTACGGTACCAGAGACAGACACACACACACACATTGCGGTCAAACTTATAACACCCCTCTTTTTGCGTCGGGGGCTAAAAAACTACAATCAAACGCAACAATAAAACACCAACCAAACTGCTTAACACAACATCATTAAGCAGCTTTAATCCTAACTTCTAAAATAAAAAGCAATATTACTTAAGGCGTTGTTACTACATCTCTTTGTCCCAAACGGCCTCCCATTCGCCACTTCTCGCAAATTGTCACTTTACAACTGTACCTTAACAAGCTCGTACAATGGCGTGCATAGAATGTGGGTCGTTTATTTGTTTTGCAACGTTACTGAAAAGGTAGCGTCATAGGGAGTTTGTAAAGGACGTGGATCAATTTTGTATGGTCTATTGTGCTGTGAGTTGGCAATTAGAGAAGGTAGATTTTGTTAGTGTTTTGATGTAAATATCTCATAAACAGATTTTGATGATGTTGAAGGCCTCTGTCTGTTAAGTTTCATGCTCTGACGTGTGAACTGAATTCGGTGAAAGAAGATCATTACCTGGTGACCTACCATGACGGTTTTAATCTTTTTCCAGAGTGAGAAAGAGATGGCGCTAGACGTCCTCTATAGCTCTGTCTTTTTCCTACACTGGAGTGATATTAAAACAATACTGCTTTAAGACGCCATGGTAGGCCCCGGGTTAGGACATCGATACTTTATATCCAGGTAGCACGATTCAGTAAAATAATTATCGACTTCCACTCAAGCGAAGTAGCGAGTAATTTCTCTGTCTTCGTGGTAGTGTTATTCAAAAAAGTATTTTTTTACTTGGGACAAGCCCGCCACACTATTCCCAAACCAATGTAACTCCTGAAAGCCGGAACCAACAGTGTCGACTGCCAGAGAAGCGCCGAGGCAATGGAGCTCGAAGTCAGTGTAACAAGACAGACAGTGCAGGACGATAGTAGCGAGTATAATCTTCGCTGTTCTGCAAAAGCCTTCAAACCGATCGCGACAATCAACGATCTCGAGGGAATTTGCTCTTAATCTCTACCCAGGAAATTATGATCGTGATTGCAGTTACTTTTTACTATTTCTTTCTATCTCTTTGGTTTAATTCTTAAGTATATTGAAGAAGGAAAATCTCACCTGACTATTTGTTATTTATATCGTATTTAATAGTTATTCGTCCCGCAACTTCGTCCACGTGAAAATTTTGTAGTATAAGTGTGAGAAAAATAATCTTATGTGCTATTCTAGACAATAATCTATCTCTGTGCCAAATTTCATCCAGATCCGTGAGCTGTTCTGGCGTGATTGAGTAACAATGAACAAACATCCATCCGTCTCAACCAACTATCGCATTTATGATATTAGTATACATTGATCCGATTCGCCGTTTTTGCGTGAAAGAGTTACAAACATCCATACATCCATCCTCACAAATTTCACATTTATAATAGTAAGTAAGACTGGAGGCGCGGGCGCTGCGGCGCCGCGTGGTGACCACGTTTTTGTGTGGACAACCAGGTAACAGAACAAGCTTATAACTTTGTGATTTTTCATGACACAGTTTTGAAATTTTGTACATAGATTCTTTCCATAAAAATACTAGACACGTGTTTCAGGTTTCGCATATACTAAAACTAATGTTGTATGCACCAGATAACAGATTTACTGAACGCTAATTTTATTGAACGCTAAAATTTTAACAAACAAAAAAACTGAAATTGAAAAAATTACTAAACGAGATGTAAATTTTAGTATGTTAACATATGTAGATAAGTATTAAAAAACCTGACAGCAACTAACAGCCTGGTATATAGATAGTTTCTAAAATTTTCCACCTTGTTCTGTAATCTCCTTCAGTAGTGAGAAACACCAATTATTTTTATTTATTTTTCCTATTTTTATTTTATCTCTTAACATCCTTTGCAAAAAAAAATGCACACACACTGCTCCCCATAAATTGGGCTCAAAGTGTAATGGGCTCGTTACATCACAAGAGCCCTGCAAACACAAGGGCCCCCGTTTTTCTTAGAGATCTCAATTTAAGTTGCCTTTGTGCCAACCCTATACGCTATTATTAGGAGACTTTACTGATTAGGGGACGGCCTAAGAGGAGTGCAATAGAGTAAAGAGGTAGGAGGACAAAGATGTTTTGATACGGATGAGAAAAAGGGTGGACTTTTTATAGAACCGTTTCCTAATAAAAGTTTCGATGTTTTAGTAATTTGTACGATGGACAAAAGTATACATTTCGTCACTAATATTTAAGTCCCATGTAATAGGGGGCGGGCCTATTGACATCAACCGGGCATAAATCCAAACTCATAGCTGCTACTGAGTGTACCTGATGGAAAAACCCAATAACACTTTGCCCGACCAGGGAATCGAGCTAGGACCTCATGCTCAGCAGTCGCGGTCGCGACCACTAGACCAACGAGGCACTGCACACCACTTTTTATTGCACAAGTCTTTCATGCCATCTCATCACATGCGTATACCAAGTTTTTCTATCTATATATATAAAATGGTAAACTGACTGACTGACTGACTAGGTGATATATCAACACACAGCCCAAACCGCTGGTCCTAGCTAGAGGCATAAAACTTGGAGGGTGTGTTCTTTGTGAAGAGTAAGTATCCACTAAGAAAGGATTTTTGGGAATTCCACTCCTAAAGGGATGAAATAGGGGATGGAAGTTTATATGAAAGTCCGTCAGTTTTGAAGTTAGGATCTTCAAATTTTGTGTTTAGGCTGACGATTGAATATTAATTTATACGTGTCTCAGCATTTTTGACAATTCTTCCCCCGAAGGATTAAAAAGGGGGATGAAGGTAAGTAATCGTATATTATTCGACATCCACGCAGGCGAAGCCGCGGGCAAAAGCTAGATAAAGATAAAGATTTTTAAAAGGCTAGGCAGATGATGACGACAAGTAGATCAGACCGTGACATGAGCTATTCTCATCCTAAGTCCCGTGTGATAACCTGCGGGGGCAAAATCACGTGCAAAAGCTAGTCTGAATACAAACTTTTGAACATCCTCTTATGTACTCATTTCCTGCTTAAGGGGTACACATTCACCTCAAAATTCACATCTCCGTGTTATGCAATTTTTTTCAATCGTCTTTTTCAGATCTTTTCCGTTTACCACAACATCTTGAAAACCTTTTAACGAGAACGAATACGGAAAGTTCAAAAATGTATTGGACTGACATTTAATAAGGGAACCGATATTTAAAGGTGAGTATAGACTAGAGCATTTACTTGTAACAGAACAACGAGCCGCTCTATGATAATGTTCTAGTGTTTCACCCTTTACTTTCCCTTCATCGTTTGGAAACTGAGCTTTTACCTGTATTGTACCATTCGTAAGAACGTTACATTACACAGAAATGCTCGAGAAAATGCTCTAGTCTATACTCACCTTAATGTCAATCCTTTTGCGTGGCATCACTTGTGATCAGAATATCAGCGCTGTGTTATTTTTAGAAGTTAGCACTATGCTGAGGTAGGTGCCTTTTGGCCTCATACAGGACCAATTTAGTTTCATGCATGTCTTAGTTTAATGTATGTCTAAAACAATAACACCCGCTCGGATCAATCTTCAGGTTAAGCCGCGCTTGCCAAGGCTGGTCCATGGATGGGTGACCGCCCATTAAATACCGAGTTTCCTCCGTGCCTCGGAAAGCATGTAAAGCCGTTGGTCCCGGCTGTCAATTGTAGATTTTTGACAGTCGTTACAGGTAGTCAGTGGCCCGAAAGTCTGACAACTAGTCTTACCAAGGGGTTTCGTATTACCCAGTACTAACTGGGCTGTGGAAGTCAGATAGGTAGTCGCTCCATGTAAAATACTGATATTCAGCTGCATCCGGTTAGACTGGCAGCCGACCCCAACATGGTTGGGAAAAGGCTAGGCTGATGATGTATGCCTTGTATAAGTTTTTTTTTAATTTTTAGTTCTTCTCTTTTATTTAATTTTGTTTTATCCTACGCGAGTCTAATAAATACTTTGTCTTTCTTTTTCGTCATCATCATTCTCTTGCCCTTGTCCCCATTTTTTGGGGTCGGCGCAGCATGACTTCATCTTCCATACTTCTCTATTACTCGTCATCTCATCAGACACCTCCTTTCTAGCCATATCACCCTCACGCAGTTAATCCTTCGTTTCTTTGATCTTCCTTTATTTTATAAAATCTATCGAAACAAAAATATTTAAAAGCAGTAAAGCATGATTGTCTTCTTCCTCCATACTTCTCTATTACTCGTCATCTCGTCAGACACCTCTTTTCTAGCCATATCATCCTGACACAGTCAATCCATCGTTTCTTTGGTCTTCCTCTACTCTTATAGCCATCTACATTCATAATCAACACTTTCCTCATTCCTTCGCATCACATACATAAAAAAAAAAAAATAATAGCAGTAAAGCATGATTGTCTTCTTCCTCCATACTTCTCTATTACTCGTCATCTCAGCAGTCGCCTCCTTTCTAGCTATATCATCCTTCACACAGTCCATCCATCGTTTCTTTGGTCTTCCTCTACTCTTATACCCATCCAGTACATTCATACTCAAAACTTGAATGTGTCTTATAAAGGGTGTAAATAGACCCTTAACATAGCCGAAAGGCACTTGTTCTCCCCGTCTTTGCGATCATTTTTATGTTCTAGACCATACCTGATATTGTGGGTCAAAGTTACAACTTTTTCACAAGTTTTTTTTTAATGTAAGAAATGTAAGATTTTTACTTTCACACCTCCACGACCCCCGTACTATTCAATCCATCCATCAGCACAATGCTTTGAGTGCTTTCCATCGAGTCCTACCGTAAAGCGTAATTTTTCACGAAAACAAAAAAAAGCCCGATTCCCAGAAATAATTTTTGCGTAAAGTTACTTAGTTTGATGTACAGAATGCTTGGTTGACGGCTATGTGAAGAGTCTATTTACAACCTGTACAATATTGTTTTTATTTTTTTTTTGTTCTCTTATTATTATTTTTTTTTTTTATTGTTTTGTCCTATGCGAGTCTTATTAATACGTCTTCTTTTTTTCAAAGGTTCATGAAGAGATACGAAACTCAGCTCCTAAGTTTGACAGCAGATTTCACCGTCAAGGAAATTGGTTAGATTTTCAAAGGCCTGCCAGATACTAAAACACACATTGACTATTACAACATAAGGCTCATTTTCTCTAACTATAAGGCTCCGATAACTGGAACAACTAGAAGGAAATAGAACAGGAAATTGAAAAACGCTCAATGCGACTATGACAGGCTTGTAATGAAATGTTAAGTTCCCTCTTATAAAAGATATTTGCATGGAAATATGATTTTTGCTTTTGATGTCAGGGATCTGCGGTGGAGTTTTTTTAAAATGGAAAATTTGATTTGACATTTTGCTTAAGTGGGTGCATGCAATTGAAGGGCTCGTTGGCTTTGAAGATTTTTAACCGACTTCAAAAAAGGAGATTTAAAAAAATTTAATTTTTTAAATGTTCATCGATATTTTTCCGACAATTGTAGACCGCTTTACGTGATTATTTCTTCCTGTTCGTGTTTGTTGATGATCTCCTAATATATTCTAGTAACAAAGTAAACTGAACATGACAATAATTTGTGTGGAATGCTTCAACTAAAATGGAAAGAGAGGATGAATGTAATATAATATGGAATATGCTATATGTATGTTATTATGTAAATTACGAAGGTGACAGCCGGAGGACTTAAAAAAAACCGAATTAAATTTAAAGAAAAGTTTAATTGCTTTCAAATATATATTATATATATATATATTATTTATATATACTACTCTTTTTTTGTTTTATTATTTTCTTTATTTTTTATTATTATATATATTTGACTTTTATAAAATCTTAGGTATAGACTTGGACGATGCTAGTTCCGAAGTGCCTAAATAATTCTTACAAGAATATAATTCTAAACGATTGCGGAACGCGTATGCGGTGTCAGCAGATTGAAAGTAGGTGGCCGATGGCTGCACGAGGCGTCGAGTCAGCAGAATCCGTGTGTTGCAATTTTGTGTGGAAACATCCGTTGTACGTAAATAGCTATCATGTCGCTATTCAGCCGATTTGGTGTAGGCAGGGCACGTAACATGTATGTATTCATAATCATTTCAGAATTTTAATTTTAATTTATATTATTTAATTGATTATAATTGTAACATTTTGTCTCAATTGTATGCATCATATATGATTCTTAAAGGATTGAAATAAATGATTTTGAATTTGAAAACAATTTTGTGAGTCGCCTTTCATTGATGCTCTCATCATGACCAAACCATAAAACGTGATGTACTCATCACAATAATATCATAAAACAAAAAACAGTTCACAGAAAAGAGCTGTAGCACTTACAGATAGAACTTTTATCAAAATAGTGGTACCATCGTTATCGAGTCGCCCGCGGCACTTTTTCTGACGCAATTGTAGTGCCGCGCGGAAACTAAATAATTGGAGACAGGAATAGTTCCAAAAAATTTGTTTTCCTGTCAAGTATCACTAATATTGATATCACCTTATGGGAGAGTCCACCGCACGGGTGGATCGAAGGTTAACCTGAAGATGAAATGGTTGAGTTGAATGGTGCTGATACATGCGTCATGTTCGTGAACGGGAGCTGTCAGTTATGACTGGTCATCTCTTGGTTGCTACGGCTTATTTGAATTGATTATTTTATTTTTGAATTGTTTACTATGGACACTTTTAACGTACACATCTTGCTACATCGTTCTCACATAATATACCATCTCAACATGAATGATGTAACCAAGAGTTTGTAAAAGTATTCTGATTTAAAAGAGTGTCCATGGAGTTTCTTGCCCGTTCTTCTCCATAGAGATCTACGTTAGGGAATGGGCAACTACAGTACTTTCACAGTTTTTATGCCTTGTGACTGGGACTGTAGCTATTGTTGTCTTTGTTTCGACAATTCAAAAGTGCCTGCTACTGGCCTATTTGAAATAAATGCTTTGATTTTGATTTTGAGATGTGGCCTGTGTGGCCAAGCACCACCACTATAAACCTCGGAAATCACCTTCAATCTTTAATCTCGGCTGTCGTTTGAAGATCTGACATAACAGTCATTGCGGGCCTTACCAAGTTGTATTGTATAACCCAGTCATTGAGTTGTGGTGGTCAGATAGGTCGCTCCATGTAAAATACTGGTCTTCAGCTGTATCCGGTTAGACTGGAACCCGTAAAACCCTAACTGACGAAGACGTTGGAACCAAAGTGATCTAAGGCACAACAGTATGTAAGTGCACCTCAGTACTTAGATCAGTGTGGCATGGTGTTCACTTTGGAGGCCGCACCAATTCTATAGTGACATGTTGTGATCCCTCAAGGAAGAAAGCATTGAAGAGCACTTAGTGTGGCATGGAAGAATTATCATTTTTCTATGCCATTGTGTCATAACCTCAGTATTGGTAATAATGACACTTAGATCACTCTGGTTCCAACATCGTCTACTGTCGCTAAATACCATATTCCATGCATATCATAATACACAAGTCCTGTATAATAGCTATCGTTTACCAACAGTTTCGGAGTAAAATGGCTGTGACATCCGGACGGACAGAAAGATGGACAGGACGAATCTACATTTGGAAATGGAACCCTTAAAAGGCTAGGCATGCGATGGCACTGCACTTTTTTTTTTAAATACTGAACAGGCATTGTGTTTGGCCGCAACTGGCCTGATGTGAAGCGATGGTGCGGCCTTTGGTGGAGCACGCTTGCCTAGAATAAACCGATTCAGTCGAACTTTGAATAGATCCAGATTATAATGATCAGGGAACTGAAAAGCAGTGATGATCAAGAATTCAAACTCCATAATGCACGAACACACCCATCATCATAGCCGAAAGACGTCCACTGCTGGACATACGCCTCCCCCAAGTGTCACTACATTGCCCGGTCCCGGTATTGATTGTTTGAGTTAGTGTAGTGTGACTTGTGCTATTTGTGACTTTACCGCGAGTGTAATATAGTCCCTAGCTATTTATATGGACACAAGAACAAAGTGACTTCGCCTTAACAGACGCTAAGTAAACGCAATGGACGTGCTCTTAGATATACTTTTACTTTTAGCAAATTAAGTTAGATTAAAATTGCTTATTAGGCTTATTAGGCTAGATTGTGACATAAAAAAATAAAAAAATCAATGACCGGTCCCGTGCGACTCGCATCCAGCGGATCCCTGCAACCTTCACCAGCTCATCAGTCCACCTAGAGGGAAGCCTTTCAACGCAACGTCTTCCGGTTCGCGGTCGCCATTCCAGAACACAACCATCAACATTGAACTAAAAAAAATCCCATCCTCTATTCAAAATCACGCCTTCTATACCCACAGAAATCACAAAAACCCATTCCAATTTCAATTGAGTCTGCACTCGACACGCATGCTCATTATAACCGACAATACATAGACATTTTTTGTTCACTAATGACGATATCTCGTACTCATTGTTCCTAGCTTTACCTTAACGAGGACCGCATTTTAGACTTTTATCATTTAAAGGATATCTTATGTGTTGAATCAGCGATCTTTTTTTCCCTTATCGTTGGGAGGGTTAACGGTAGAGAAGATTAAAGAGCCGATGTTTTAATGCGGGTTAGGTTCTCGTCTTGCGTGTTTTAAATTTGATTGGGAAAAGCTGGGGTTATACGGGAGGTATGTGATATCCACAAGGGCTCGAACGGATTTCGGCTCGCTCAATTCCACTTCTGTGAACCTGTGAGGTCAGTGCCCTTATGCTGTGATTCGAAATTGAAATGGTATCAAGCGTATGCGTATACGACATTATTTTTAGTATATGCGAAACCTGAATATAGTTTGTTCAGAATAAGTAACTGAATCGATTCCAATCATTTTTAAACCATGTTATATTTTGTCCCAAAAATATTTCAAAAATTTTACAAGTTGGGCACCGAGCGACACTAAGTACCTATAGCAAACATTTAGGAACCTACTGCCAAATTATTATTATTAATGACCTCAAGACGACGCTGGAGGCACGTGCGCGGCTGCGCCGCGTGATGATCACGTTTTTGTGCGGACAACCAGGTAACAGAACAAGCTTATAACTTTGTGATTTTTCATGATACAGTTTTGAAATTTTGTACCTAGATTCTTTACATAAAAATACTAGACACGTGTTTCAGGTTTCGCATATCGCACGTCACTCAACTCGATTCTCGGCTACTCTCATCCAGTTGCTACCAGCCAACCTGCAAAGATCGTCGCTTCACCGAACTTGAGGGCGTCCCACCTTACGCTTGCCGATTCGCGGTCACCACTAAAGAACACGTCTACTCCATCGGTCAGAGGTTCTACGGCTTATATGGCCGGCCCAGTGCAACTTCAGCTTACTTATCATGTGAGCGATGTCTATATGATTCTCTGCATGTGCGTGTGTGTAGATGTCTACATAAACACTCGAATTTTCAGTCCCACTGTACTGAATCATTCGGGGACCCGAACATCTGTGCACATACTGAATAGCATTTCATCTTAGGACCTTGATATTGAACCTACTCACGCACTACACAACTCCCATTTTCCTATACCCTACCACCATTACTTAACTTAAACTCATGTAAACTTAAACTATGCCAGTAAACGCCCCGACCGTAAGCTTAGGCACTAAACTTAAGCAATTATTAAGTCGCCGGAGTACTTTCAAGTTGTATAACTGAGATCCCTCCAGATTTATTGGCTGACGTTGATTACGGAGTATAATTTGTTCTGATTACTTTTTAATTGGTGTAATGAAGGATTTTGGTATTTTAAGGCTGCACGTTTTTTTGGATTTGGTTATTAGTGTTCCCTTGATCTTCGTCTCCCTCTTCATCCATCAACATTTTTGTTTATCACACTTTTTGTACGGTCTCATCACCAACCGTACATTTACTTTACGAACGCAGCAACCTACTTGGATGTCGTGCGTCACAAATATCACGCTATAATTATGACTTTTCACGCAAGGCGGGTCGAGTCAGACAACTGTGGAACTAACCACTTGTCAAGAGAAAGAATCGCTACCACTTTAACTTGTACCTTCTACTTAACAATATAGGGTGTAAATAGACCCTTAACATATATGAAAGGCACAGTCTTGTTCTCCCCGTCTTTACGATATTTTTTTGTTCTAGACCATACCTGGGAACCTTATAGTTACGGAGATATTGGGGGTCAAAGTTCCAACTTTTTCACAGGTTTTTTTTAAATACATGTTTTTAATTTAAGATTTTTACTTTACACACATCCACGACCCCCATACTATTCAATCCATCCATCAGCACAATGTTTTGAGTGCTTTCCATCGAGTCCTACCATAAAACGTGATTTTTCATCCCAAAAAAAAAGTCGATTCCCAGCAATAATTTTTGCGTAAAGTTACTTAGTTTGATGTACAGAATGCTTGATTGACGGCTATGTGAAGGGTCTGTTTACACTCTGTATAACTTTAAAATCTACTTGTGGTTCTTTCTGGGTACTCCACAACTAAACCAACATCAACAAAGTGATAGTGTACGGTGCCTACAACCATTAGCTCCTACACTTTCAGTCTCATGCGATTCGTCCCTGCCCATCATATCCCCATACCATGACAGTCAATTCCCTTTTAACTATTCTTTAACTGGCGTAACTATCAAACTTCATCTAATATTATAAATACGAAAAATTGTGAGGATGTATGCATGTTTGTTCCTCTTTGACGCCAAAATGGTTGAATGGATTTGGTCGAAATTTGGCACACAGATACTTTATAACCTGGATTAACGTATAAGATACCACGGTAGACAGAATCCGTGGGATAATTATCGAACTCGGCGCGGGAAAAGCCGCGGGCATAAGCTAGTATTTCTATAGTTCTAAAACTCATTGAAAAAACCATATTCAGTCATTCCATATATACTGAAAAATCCTATTCATTCGTACATTTTTCACAGCATATTGTATTGTCTGGTAAAGCCTGTTTTCGACGCGTTTTTCGCTCGAAAAAGGCATTGTTCTCGATTCATATTTAAAAAGTTTGTTTACAAACTCTATGCTTTCAACTGTGTTCATAAAATGAAAGTTAACATCATTCTATTTAGGTGTTTTTAACCCACGACGCAAAAAGAGGGGTTTTATAAGTTTGGCTGCAATGTGTGTGTGTGTCTGTCTCTGGCACCGTTGCTCTTAAACGAGTGAACCGATTTGGATGCAATTTTTTTTATTTAAAAGCTAGTTTCTTGGTAATGGTTTTTAGATGCGTTTTCATGAAAATCGGTGCAGCCATTTACTAGATATGGGGGATGAAAGTGGGTATGAAAAATCGAATATTTTCAAAAATACCCAAGTGGGGTATCAAATGAAAGCGTATGATGTGTATATTACAATTAGACTTGTTTTATCAAAACCGGCTCAGCCATTTTATTGACTTTTCAAATTTTTGTTCACTTTTCTTTGTTGCGATGGGGGTTTTTTAAAATTTTAATTTAATTGTAACACGCTTTTATTTTAAAACTAGCACTTCGCCCGCGGATTCGTCCGCGAAAATTGTGATAGCTCGGCTAATTTGCGTGATATCTTTATAATTTATAGCCAATAGCACTCACGAATAATGTAGCTTTCTACCAGTGAAACAATTTTTAAAATTGGTTCATTACTTCCGGAGATTACCTCCTACATACAAACAAATTTTACCTCTTTATAATATTAGTGTAGATTTGGAATGTATGCTTTTACGTTCATTTGTTTTATATAGCTACTTACTTGTATGGTAATCGGTTCTCGTGGTATGCACATGTGATGCGAAGGAATGAGGAAAGTGTTGATTATGTATGTAGATGGTTATAAGAGTAGAGGAAGACCAAAGAAACGATGGATAGACTGTGTGAAGGATGATATGGCTAGAAAGGAGGTGACTGCTGAGATGACGAGAAATAGAGGAGTATGGAAGAAGAAGACGTGCTGCGCCGACCCCAAATAAATTGGGATAAGGGCAGGAGAATAATGATGTTTTATATATCTACTTCACTTTATGACTGAAGTCCTGGGTTCGATTCCCAGGTCAGGCAAAATGTTATTGGGTTTTTCCATTAGGAAAAATAGCAGCGACGGAGTCTGGATTTGTGCCCGGTTGATGGCAATAGGCTCGCCCCCTTTTAGGTACATGGGACTTAAACAAAACTGGCGAAATGTGGGTGTACTATTAGGTACACTACTGTCTAACCCCGGGATAACAGGTGTGATGTTATGTTATTTTGACATTATGATTGTTTTAAACCTTGTATCGAGGGTCGTGACTTAGCCATAAAAACGTTTACGTGGTCGTTCTATGGATGGGTCACCGACCATTACATAACGAGACCCCTCCGCCACGGAATGCAAGTTACAATTTTATTGGCCCGTAATTTCATTGGTGGGAGAATGGACATGGAGTGCTGCTTCATGGAGCATTGGACAAAACTCCATGCACAAGTAGTGCAGTCCTAATCCAATGTTTATTGTATTTAATTGTTGTAATTTTTGTGTATTATATTATTTTAAAAAACCTTGTATGGATAACTATAATGTTATTTATCTGAAATAAAAATGAATTGAATAGAATTGAATTTGTAAAATTTGACAGTCGTTGAAAAGAGTAACTACTGTTTAATGTTGTCGAAAAAGTGAAAAAAAAAGTAAAAACAATACACTTCTGACACCGTCAACACACACGACGTATATTTTGTGTAGGTAGTGATTAATTTAATAAAATAACTAATCAAAACAGCAAATATTTTGACCGTTATGTGCGATGTTGTCAATTTTCAGAATGCACGCTGTTATGAAACTTTCATTCAACTATATTTTTTTAAACGTTGCCGGCTCTAAGAATGTCTCCTGTATCGCGGAGCTTTTACAAACATTTGAACTCAACTACACAAACAGCCAGACCCGGAACAACTACCTACAGACCATACAAATATTTGTTTCGTGCGGGTTATCGAACCCACGACACGCAGCACAGCAGCCAGTCGCTCAGCCACTGCGCCAACCATACCGTCTTATAAGTAAACTCATCCATAACTCGCCTAATATACAAGTTCCTTCACACATTATAATCTTTAGCAAAGCCTTACCCTAATACAACCTTCCCGGATTTAAGGCCAATCCCTTGGGACTATGTATTTGATTTTCAACAGTTTCGTTCAGAAACCAGAACTTCAAAGTCAACAGTACTTACAAACTTGAATCCTGTAAGATCAGAATTAATCAAAGTAAACCACTTTAGGTTTCCAAGTAGCTGGGGATTAAGTTTATTTGTGGAAAGATATTAAGGGTCATATTTTGTCCTTCAAGATTACAGGTCTTTCTTAGTTTGGAAGACAGGCGTCTCAGAGGAGCTCGTCGTAGGCGGTCTCGAGATCGAACCCAGGGCACGCACCTCTGATTTTACGGATTCATGTGCGTATTGTATAATTATAATTATCACTTGCTACGGTGAAGTAAAACACGGTGAGGAAACCATCATGGCTGCGAGATTTTTCTTAACGGTATGTAGGTACCATTAGACGAATCTAATGACACCTTAATCGAAATCCATGCAGCCATTTGGAACATACGAGGTAATAAAGTTTACGTAAAAACAAGCAAACAAAGAAGCATACAAGATACGAGCGAAAAACATATCCCTTCCTTGGCAGTCAGATAAAAATCGGTTGTCTGTAAAGTCGGATTACTGACGATAGTTGAACGTGACAACGTCATAAGAAAATACTGATGGAATGGTTGCACTTTTCAAAAGAAAATTTTAATTTTATTTGTTTGATAGATATTTTGTACGGATATAGAGAAGGAGGTAAATGGAAATCACAATTGAATTGATCAAGTTACATTTATTTCTACGCATAAATACAATTATGTCAATTTTTTTTTTTTTTGCAATGTACGTAGTTTTTATCGAACGCCTCAGAGCGAGGTAACGCCCGTTTTTTCGTGCGTGCAGCCGGCTCCATCGAATTATAAGACGTTGTCACGTCCAAAATAAATTCATAAAACGAATATGAATTTGCTAAAATATGCTTTAGATGGTGTAGACACAAAGCATAGTTCAGGTTTCGGAATCGAAATTTATAAAGTAATTTTCCAGGAATATTATAAATTCTCTTTCAAAGAATAATTTTATAACAAAGCTTTTATAAAACCTAATCATTCCTCATTCTTAGTAATTGCTCTAACTTCATCTATTTTTAAAAAGTTTAATAGAATTTTGAAGTAATATTGATGATTGACTAAATTGCTCGTGGCTAAATAATAACAGCCGCTCGGGTCGATCTTTAGGTTAAGCAGTGCTTGCCTAGGTTTGTCTGTGGATGGGTGACCACCCATTACATACCGAGTTTCCTCCGTGCCTCGGAAAGCACGTTAAGCCGTTGGTCCCGGCTGTCATTTGTAGATCTTTGACAGTAGTTACAGGTAGTCAGTGGCCCAAAAATTCTGACAACCAGTCTTACCACGGGGTATCGTATTACCTAGTACTAACTGGGTTGTAGAGGTCAAATAGGCAGTCGCTCCATGTAAAATACTGGTAGTCAGCTGCATCCGGTTAGACTGAAAGCCGACCCTAACATAGTTGGGAAAAGGCTAAGCTGATGATGATGATTGATGATTGAATAAAACTGGTCTAGAGACAAGAATAAATAGGCTTTTTGTATTTTCATATCGTCTAATTCAGTGGTTCCTAACCTTTTCGATCTTGTCACCCCAAGACTTAGCTAGAGAATCTGATTTACCCCTCCCGCTCTCCCTCATGTTACCAATGAACACAAAACAAAACAACACACATAAATACAAATTGACTGTCTACGTAGAGCATCTAGATAAATGTTTTGTCTTTGACTTTTGAGTAAAACTCTGATTCTTTTTGTGTTCTCTGGTTTTCTAAAAACAATCCTATTTCTTCACGAAGTTCATAAACTCTGTTTATACATTACCATTATTTATTTACCCCCAGGTTAGGAACCGTGGGTCTAATTGAATAATGTTGAAGCTAATTTTAATTTATCATCATCATCTGCCGAGCCTTTTCCCAACTATGCTATGATCTTAACTTTTTTTTAAGTTTTACCATACAATCATTTTGATCAGCTGATCGTGTTAATTCCTATAGAAAGTTATTTTTTTTTGCGATTTTTATGAACACGTACGTACACGCTAATCTCCGAAACCACCCAACCAATTTTCACCGAAGCCATGATAGATAACGCCGCGCACCGTGCGAAGCAGGGGTGGGTAGCTAGTTAATATACCAAATTGCAGTACGGTTATGATCAAAATTAAGTAATAACTTATGCAACCATTTTTATGCAGTACACAATAATTTGAACGAAGTAAGAACTAATAAAGAAAGCGAAGCTAAGAATTGTAACTTTAGACAGTTCTAACTTCAAGCAATTACTAAACTACAGATTAAAAAATGGTATCTTAAATAATTACTTTCACTCAAGTAATCACTTTGACTTGCTACGGGTGTTAGTACGGTAGGTAAATTATAAAAAAAAGAAAACCATATTGTAAAAAACGAGATCCAACTGAAAACCTCAGACCCACACCGACTCGGTTTCAATAAAAACATTACTGATGAATGCTTACAATACAGGTACTTGTATTGTAAGCATTCATAAGGAAGGTTTTTACCCACATATCGACTTAGTCCACTACATAGATAGGCACAGAAGTTAAGCTCAGGCTCCATAGTCACGACAGCAATAAGAGCCGCACGGGTCGATCTTGAAAGTTAAGCAGTACTTGCCAAGGTTGGCCCGTGGATGGGTGAGCATCCATTACTTACCGACTTTCCTCCGTGCCTCGGAAAACACGTCAAGTCGTTGGTCTCGGCTGTCCTTTGTAGATCTTTGACAACAGCCTTATCAAGAGGTATTACCCAGTAATAACTGGGTTGTGGAGGTCAGATGGGCGACTGCCCTCTGCTGGAGAGACTTCTCCATGTAAAATACTGGTATCCAGCAGCTTCCGCATAGAGTGGACGCCGACCCCAACATAGTTGGGAAAAGGCTGGGCAAATGATGTCATAGAAACGTTTCACGTACAGCGAGTGCAAGTGCACTCGTGACCGGCTTTTGCTTGAAATCACTGTACTGATCACCGTGCGTACGCGTCTACGTGCGTGCGCCTGTTTTCATCACTCATAGTACCACAGTATAATAATAGCCAGTAAACCAACTAAGCTCTTCTTGCAAATTCAAACGTTTTTGTCACATGCGTTTCATTCATGCGTAGTTTAAAAGATCTAAGCTTACAAACAGCGGGAGCGACTTTGTTTTATACTATAAAGATGTAAAGATATGTCTACTTCGTTGTATGGAAGCGACCTTCTATATCTACATATATAAAATACCCACTCGTCTGACCCTTCGCGAGATTAGATGACCGCTGCCCAAAACTTTACTAATTAAGAGTACCCAGCACCACTCAGTGTCTGTTAATTAACGTAACATACGTACAATATGTTGTGAAACTTGTGTGGCTCGGTGTACATGGGTTTAGAGTTTTCGATAAATTAATTGCCTTGAGTTCAGAGCAATGGCAAATATGGGAGCAGAGAGGAAGGAAATTAATTCTGGTTATGGTCTGGTACTTGAGAGGTATCGTCGAGGAGCTCGTGTCTAAATAATAACCGCCACTCGGGTCGATCATCAGGTTAAGCCGCGCTTGCCTAGGTTGGTCCATGGATGGGTGACCACCCATTACATACCGGAAAGCTCGTTAAGCCATTGCCCGGCTTTAATTTGTAGATCTTTAACAGTTGTTACAGGTAGTCATAGTGATCCGAAAGTCTGACAACCAGTCTTAGCAAGGGGTATCGTATTACCCAGTACTAACTGGGTTGTGGAGGTCAGATAGACAGTCGCTCCATGTAAAATACTGGTATTCAGCTGCATCCGGTTAGACTGGAAGCCGGCCCCAACATAGTTGGGAAAAGGCAAGCAGATGCTGATGACTTGAGAGGTATTGTCGAGTCTGCCACCACTGGTGGAGGATTACACTAATTTAAGTGTCATCTGCCACCAGTGTGGACAGTGGTAGGAGCAGACGCGACTGGACAGACGCAACCACCATCAGTGGTGGTAGATGCGACAAATGGTTGCAACTAGCACCAGTGGGGACGACCGGTGGGGCAGACGGGAATAAACCGTATTTAAATAAACTTCTTAAGGGCTTGGAAGAGATAGACGATAAGGCTTGGAAGCGATAGACGATAAGGCTTGGAAGCGATAGACGATAAGGCTTGGCTTGGCGATCGGCGATCGTGTTAATAATATGGCGACTCTCTGCTTTCGGTTGGCGATCTCCGATGCTAAAAGTATCATGCCAGCTATGGACTGTATACAGGATGAATTTTTCAAGTGAGCGTAGTTGGCCAAATCCGAAACTATGAAGAATAGCGAAAGATACTCAAAAGAGTCTCAAGCCCGATTTTGATGAAAACTGAAACTGCATTATTGGATTTTTGAAAAATAAATTTAATTCAGGAATCAACGACACAACATTTAAAAAAAAATACAGACGCTGTATTATTACCAACACCATTCGATAGCGTCGCTATTAAGAATAAAATTCTGGGAAGTATGACAAACAAAACACGGCCCAAACACCGAACTAAACACTCACAATCGCCGTTAGCGATGAACCGTCTAACAAACACAAAAAAAAAGAAAATAAAAAATCAACATCAAACTTTTCACATAGACGTCGCTCCGCCTCGATTTTCCCCTGAATCAATTTACCTGTATCTACTCACATACACATAATCGAAAAACAGATAACATTCCCACAGCTGGGACACAGCAGCCCGGGAGTCGGTGGACATCCATCACAAAAGGCCATTGCGGGTTGGTAGATGTCATCTGTCTTCGAATTTTTTATTTTAGTACATGCTGGTTTTCTCAAAGGTTTTCTTTCACTGTTTTGAGAGCCAAAATCACAACATAGGGTGGCTGGTAATTAGTGACCGATATATATACACGTGATATCAAACAACATTCCCAAAGAAACTTACTTTTTATAGTCATTCACTTTTATCACAATAACACACTAACAGCTGATAGGTCATTCGTCGCGGTCGCGCACGAATTTCATACGGCTGTTGTGTTATAGTGAAAAAGTGTTGAGTATAAAAAAAAATGTTTCTTTGGGAAAGTTGTTTGTTGTCATGAGTACAATCACGTGTTTAAGTATTGGTCACTTATTACCAGTCACCCTATACAGGGTGTAAACAGACCCTTCACACAGCCGTCAACCAAGCATTCTGTACATCAAACTAAGTAACTTTATGCAAAAATTATTGCTGGAAATCGACTTTTTTTTTTGGGGTGAAAAATCACGTTTTACGGTAGTAGGTACTCAATGGAAAGCACTCAAAGCATTGTGCTGATGGATGGATTGAATAGTGCGGGGGTCGTGGAGGTGTGTAAAGTAAAAATCTTACATTAAAAACATGTCTTTAAAAAAAACTTGGGAAAAAGTTGGAACTTTGACCCCCAATATCTCCGTAACTAGAAGGTTCCCAGGTATGGTGTAGAACAAAAAAAATATCGCAAAGACGGGGAGAACAAGTGCCTTTCGTTTATGTTAAGGGTCTATTTACACCCTTTATACATTACACAAGTAAGGTGCCTGCTTGATGATTTATTGATATTCCTTGGTGACATTTAATTTTAATTTATGACATCATTCAATTTCTTTGACATTGTTTACATAAGTAAGTGCTGACAATTTTCATTTCATTACAATAACTGTGGACATTTTTTATTCTTTCTCATTACATGATAGATGATCTAATTTATTTACTTGTTTATTTGTGGTTCATGTATATATGTATATTAATTTCTTGTTTTAATTATGTTGCATGTATTAATACTTTGTACGCCCGAGTGGCAAAACACAGCGCCCTCAATGTATTACCAAATAAGACCTTATAATGTACCTATGTTTTACAATGAATAAATGAATCTGAATCTGCTTGAATTCTAACCTGCGTAAAAGAGGGCTGTTGCCACAACATTTCAGTTATATAAGCGCAGTTAGTTAAACCGCAAAAATATACAAAAACGCCGTAAGCGACGACCCATCTCCGAAAAACAAAAAAAAAAAGAAAATCAACATCAAATTTTACGTAGACGCCGCCGTCTCGTCTTCCCTAGAATCAATTTACCTGGATCTACGCGTCTACTGAGAATTTCCCTTAGGAAATAAGCTAAGTTCGAACTACGAAATTGACTTAGAAGTGGCGTGCGAGTAACAAAAGGTGTAGTTTGGACGATCGTTTTGTGCGGAATCCTGGGTGAGTGACGATATGCGAGGCGACACAATGCGAAATCTTAGGAGATACAACTCGTTGCATTTTCAACTCACGGTGTTTTAAATCCTTTTACTGGCAGATAGCTGATGTTATAATAAGTAACTAAGGCTAATTTTATTTTTGAAAATGGATTAGGGTTCCGTGCATAAAAACTAAACACAAACGAAACTGTCAAAATCCGATTCAAATAAGGATGTAATCTTCTTCTTATATATCAAATACTCGTGTCACAATGTTAGCTACCATACTCCTCCGAAACGGCTTGACCGATTTTTATGAAATTTTATATGCATATTCAGTAGGTCTGAGAATCGGCTACAATCTATTTTTCATACCGCTAGGGTAGGTAGGGTAGGTGGTAGGGTAGGGTAGTTAGGTAAGGTAGGTAGCTAGGGTAGGTTAAAAAAGGTGCATTGCAACGCATGCCGGGCACAGCTAGTATTTTTATAATAATTTCACGCGGAAGAAGGTCGCGGGCTACAAAACCAGTTTATGCGGATCTCGCATTGTTCGGGACATCTATACAAAGTGAGGCCATATTATACTGGAAATGTATACCTACATGTGTCGCCGTGTGTACCAAGTTACGCCTCTTGCGACACATTACAAGTTAAGGGTAGGACCTCCAAAAGTTAGACTACTTTATTTGTTGTTCTTCGCTTCGTTGGGACGTGTTGCGTCAAACTGGATATTGAGTCGTTTGCATTTTTGTTTTGGGGTCCTAAATTGCGTTTAGTTTTTTCACAGTGTCGGAAAAAAGTACCTAAACTTGCAAATTAAAAGAAGATGTAGTGACAAAAATTGAGGAGCTTGTGGCTAAATAATAACAGCCGCTCGGGTCGATTTTTAGGTTAAGCCGTGATTGCCTAGGTTGGTCCGTGGATGGGTGACCACCCATTGCAAACCGAGTTTTCTTTGTGCTTCGGAATGCACGTTAAGCCTTTGGTCCCGGCTGTCATTTGTAGATCTTTGACAGTCGTTACGGGTAGTGAGTGGCCCGGAAGTCTGACAGCCAGTCTTACCAAATGGTATCGTAGTACCCAGTACTAACTGGGTTGTGGCGGTCAGATAGGCGATCGCTCCATGTAATTTACTGGTATTCAGCTGCATCCGGTTAGACTGGAAGCCGGCCCCAACATAGTTGGGAGAAGGCAAGCAGATGATGATGATGATTTGAGAGGTATTGTCGAGTCTGCGTGGCTACCACTGGTGGACGATTCCACGAATTTAAGTGTCAGCTGCCACCAGATGTTCAGTTGCAACCGGTTAGATTGGAAGCCAACCCCAAAATACTCGGGAATTGGCTAGGCAGATGATGATTTTTATACAAAGAACCAAAAACTCTTGGTCATCAAAAAACTATGCCCAGTGCTGCAGACGATTTGTTTTTCAGCTTTGTGTAAGCCTAGTTAAGGTTGAGAATTCAAAGCACATAACTTATAATTTATTATACTTTCTTATTTATGGAAATGTGGCATTACACACGATCTTTGGCTAGATTGTTGCTGATCTAGGAATAATTTAGAATTATTATAATCTGCTGACGGTTCATTCTTATTCGGGTTGTTCTTTGTTCAGCAAAAATGCTACAAAAAATAATATCTTTATCTAGTACACAGATTTTAGTACCTTCAAGGTTACTCTTTCAATATTTTGTTAGACCTTGAACGTATCTAAAAGAAAAGAAAGCTGTGAAGATTTATATAAAGGCGACGCTCCAGAGAGGCTCGGCTCACGGCTAAGCTATGCACGTGTACTTAGCTTCGCGTTGCATACAGTCAGCCCCAAAAAGATGTAAACACGGACAACGAACCATTTTACTGATTACAATCATTATTCCAAAATTGTGTATACAATGTAAAGCTACAAAACATAGTAAACAATTCATTTCACCAAAACCTCCTACACAGACCGGATACATAATAATACTAGCTTATGCCCGCGGCTTCGCCCGCGTCGAGTTCGGTATGTGTCCCACGAGATTGTACTACCGAGATAAAATGTATTTTATGTATTAATCCAGGTTACAAACTATCTGTAGGCCAAATTTCATCCAAATCGGGTCAGTAGTTTTTGCGTGAAAGGGTAACAAACATCCACATCCTCACAAACTTACGCATTTTTCCACCCACGGCCACGCTACACACGAATGCTGGCAAACAAATTAATTGCGCAGCTAACGTGTTGAATCTCTCCGTGCATATCCTTTGTAGCAGTGTATGATGATGGACGCTACTGAAGGTGTTAGGATTAGTTCCAATCCTTCGCCAATAGATGGCGCTGTGCATTTACCGTCGATTCCTGAATCGCGGTGTTAAGATTTTCACACAGATAATGACCCTCTGCATGTTATTTTTTTTGTTGATTAAAAATCCAATGGAGTTCACACCGTATCGTTGTTTTATTAATACTAACGCGATTTCGGTTCAACCCAGCTCATCCCTGACCTGAACAGAAGGCGTCAAACTCGTAGCTCAGTTCTTACCGACTCAATTCAGATTGACATCGACACGCTAAGAAGTGGATGGTTGACTTTACATTCAAGGACGCTTCTTTTCAATGGATTCAGACTGCTTAGATAGTGAAGTTTAGTTCGCTTAAATAAATAACCGTTTTTCAACAAAAGAAGTTATACAGTTTGGTTAGTATGAAAACTGTTCATTGTATTTTTATAACCCAAAACTGTTGCTTGTAAAATTATATACTCGCAAACGTTCAATACAATTTTTAACCCGAAAATTACAGAATTTTTCAACGATTTAAATTGTTGCTTTGAAAAATTCAAAGCATCCAGTTTTGTAGATACAAAACAGTTTGGTCGTTCAGAAAATATCCTATACTTTCCTCCCCCTAACATTCCCAAGATTTTTTACCTCCATAAAGTCTTACAAAAGGACAATTTTTACAGGTGTTTCTGATTTACGTCAAAGACATTTCGGGAGCAAGTATTTCGAGAATTTATCCTTAAACTCCGTTTGATCCTGCCTTCAAATTTCATTCTGCGATCAAGATAGGAGTATCAAAGGTGACAATGGGCCCCGAAAAGTTTTTGGGCCCTTCTCAAATTTTCATTTGCTTGGATACTGTGAGAAAATTTCAGGGGCTCAAATTCCCTTAATTTCGGAGAATTTGAGCGTTCACTGTTGTTGTGTTTTTACGACAAAACGTGATCGTAACACGTTAAGAGTTTTCTGTAGCTTCGATGGTAATGTCATTTTATAGAAAGTGACAGTGTACAATTCAATTTGATATGAGGAATGAGGAAATTGTTGAGTGTAAATGTGGATGGCTATAAGAGTAGAGGAAGACCAAAGAAACGATGGATGGACTGTGTGAAGGATTATATGGCTAGAAACGAGATGACTGCTGAGATGAGAGTAATAGAGAAGTATGCGAGTTACTCGGGAGCGGTCAATGTGGCGACACTTGGGGGAGGCCTATGTCCAGCAGTGGAAGTCTTTCGGTAGAAATGATGATGATGATGATGGAAGAAGAAAACATGCTGCGCCGACCTTAAATAAATTGGGATAAGGGCAAGAGACCGATGATGATGACTTCTTTTTGTCGTAAAGAGCTGTAATGATCTATAGGTGCTCGAGTGACGTTGACAGGGGCTGGTAGTAAACATTTGTCAAATGTTGACGGCACTGTTGGCGCAGTTGCTGAGCTTTTGGCTTCTGCGCTGCGTGTTGCGGCTTCCATCCTTGTGCGGAACAATTATTTGTATGACATACTGGTAGTTGTTCCGGGTCTGGCTGTTTGTCATGTGTATAAGAGTTTAAATATTTGTAAAAGCACCCACGATACAGGTGAAATCTTAATCTTAGTGTGGGGCAACGTTTTTATTAAAAAAAGAATTAGCAATTACAATATTGCTAATGGTGGAAAAAAAAAAAAAAAAAAAAAAAAAAAAAAAGGTTGCGAGGATGCGCTGGATGTGAGTCGCACGGGGCCGGTCAATGTGGCGACTGACTTTGGGGGAGACCTATGTCCAGCAGTGGACGTCTTCCGGCTGGAATGATATTGCTAATTCAATTTTTTACTATACAGTTGTTTTTTAATTTTAGTGTACATTAAAGTATATTCCATTAAATTCTATTTCACTCTATTCTCCTAGTTTTTGATATAGGTGTAAAGGAATATTAAAGGAACCTACCCCTTCAAGTGTTAAACATTCAAGGTCGTTTAAAGTTTGCCGCCATCCCTTTATGGTCATATCGGGCTTCATATTCTCGACCACATAACTGCGAGTACACAAGCGGCTTCAGTTACATATTAACTACTAATGAGGAGTTATAAAAAGTTATGCTCGTGTTACTTCGTTATATGAAACTTTGTCTATACATACATCTACGAATACCTATTCTCCAAAAATCCTGACTCATTTTGGTGGGACAAAAAATCCAATGATTCCCGATGTCAACCTGCTTGTCTAACACAGGCACACTAAAAAACATTTGTGTTACATTTCATGTTACGTATCATCAATGTGTACCTGGCATAAGAGTGCTTGTTGGCATTCTTTCCTTAAAATACTCGCTTTCCCGATGGACAATGAGACTTATTTGAATCAGCGAAAAAATCAACTGAAAGCCTATGTGACTTTCCTGTCTACAAAAAAAATTGGGAAAAAAATACGTCGATCTATAATAATACTGCTCTGCTGATAGGTTTATGAAAAAAATTATTAACAAATCAAACTTGGGTTTTTTTTTCAAATTTCTTTGTAGGTTACTAATCCTTCAGCTAGGAGTGCATGTACAAATGTACTACTAGTAGTGGTAGGAACCGTGAATTTTTAGTTAGTAAGAGTCTGACATAATTATGGGAGAACGGGGGTCTCCCTAGACGGTGGGTCAACGAAAATTTCCCAAAAAAAAAAGGCTACTAAAGCTCTTGGTCTCGACCATCATTCGTAGATATTTGACAGTCGTTGCGAGTAGTCAGAGATCTTAATGCCGTATACGAAATGTATCACACGTTGAAACAAATTCGGGAAGATGTTGTGTTACATTAATTTCATGTTGCATTGCATAGTCTGGACGGCTCATTTGTGTTACATTTCATGTTACGTATCATCAATGTGTACCTGGTATAAGAGTGCTTGTTGGCATTTTTTCCTTATTTACTCAGTAACTGGGCTGAGGAGGTCAGATAAGAATAAGTTTTATGTAAAATAATAGTATTCCCCTCTATCTGGTTATAATGGAAGACTGATGATGACGAGTATGTCTTAAATTAACCTAGGAAAAGTATTATAATTATGTACAAAGAATAGGCAAAGAGACGACCCTAACCGTAATCCAATAGTCTTTTGAACCAAAAACCGGCTTATTTCTACACGTGCGACCTTCCTATTCCACATTCAAATCTTTGTTACCACATTGATGTTATATCAACTTACAGTATACAGGTCCCATGGCTCTGTCACACGGAATGAAAGTACCTTAAATCTATAAAAGAAAGTCGTGTTAGTTACACTATTTATAACTCAATAACGGCTTTACCGATATGGCTGAAAATTGGTGAGGAGGTAGCTTAAAGCCAGGAAACGGACATAGGATACTATTTATTCCGTTCGTCAGTAGGTAGGTAGTAGGTAGGTGGTAGGTAGCAGGTAGATAGCAGGTAGGTAGCAGGTAGGTAGCAGGTAGGTAGCAGGTAGGTAGCAGGTAGGTAGCAGGTAGGTAGCAGGTAGGTAGCAGGTAGGTAGCAGGTAGGTAGCAGGTAGGTAGCAGGTAGGTAGCAGGTAGGTAGCAGGTAGGTAGCAGGTAGGTAGCAGGTAGGTAGCAGGTAGGTAGCAGGTAGGTAGTAGGAAAAGGTGCATTGCAACGCATGCCGGGTACAGCTAGTATTGTATATAACGACTTTTACCTAAAGAAGACTTCGTTTTGACTTGAAAAATAATTTGAACTGCGTTCAAAGATATTTAAATAATGATCTGACTGAACCGGAAATCGAACCCGCCAAATAAAAAAAAATTCAAACCAGAAAAAAAAAAAAGAAAGTGAAAAAACACATGTCATGTATTTTATGATAAAGGTCGAAAGAGTTAATCTTAAGGATTATGGTTTGCCTAACAACATTGTATTTTCGGTAAATAGAAATATACAATATGTTAAAAAAACCTGCCCGATCCGTGAGAGTTTTATTAGGTATCGACATTTAATTCTATTTATGTAATGCTTTTAGGAGAACAAGTAAAAAAAAAACATCGATGAAAATTAAAAAATAAAATGTACTAAAATGAGGAAACTTATATGGCAACACACGGGCGCGAGCCGTAGCTTCACGGGTAGTGACGTCATAAAAAAAAAACAATTGACGATCGAACATACTTATGTCGAAGATGGTGTTGTCAAGTTTTGAAACTTTCTTAGAATTTAAGGAAACGGTGGCATTTTGGGACAAAAATCATGCATTTTAAAATTCATTAATATTTTTAGCTTCATGAAAATTTTATGTTGCTTATTCTATTTGGCAATGTCATTGGTATACCTATATGCCACTTTCAGATCGGACAGGGTTTTTTAACATATTGTATACAATATTTAAGGTACTTTTCTTCCGTTTTGAATAGCCGTGGGACGTCCTGTATACTTTATGTTGGATTACAAAATACAAATACAAAATCTTTATTTCTGAATCAAAAAAAGTTTTACATAAGTTGGTGATTGGAGCCTCCTTTTAAGCAAGTAATGCCTGTATTAGGACACTCCGCTCTTCTACATCAATATACAATAAATAAAAAACTTAGATTTAACAGCATGCTGGTGTATGTATGTGTGTGAGTGTGTGAATGTGTTAGTGTGAGGGTGTGTGCATGTGTGTGTGTTTGCGTGTGTATGTGTGTTTCATTTCGTGTGTTGTAATAATGCCTCAGTGTCTGCGTAATTCAGTGACTTTATCCAACTGGTTAGAACTTTTTTACACTCGTGTAATTGTTTATTGTGTATATATATCTTCTTATTTATTCTATTATAAAGTTGACAAGCTAGTGTACTGTACTGAATGGCGGCAAATTTAGTATTAGTTCGTGGAACCTGTGCTATGAGATCTTTTCGTCTTCTTGTTGTTTTGCTTGGATCATATGGTAGATTTTTATGTTTTTTTAGAACGGTATCTATAATGTATAGCTTTCTAACAGAGAGCAGGCCACACACACACACAGGATTCGTTAAGTAAAGTAAAAGAAGAAGGAGCTCGTGGCTAAATATTTACAGCCGCGCGTACTTCAAGGTTAAGCTGCCCTTGCGTAGGTCGGTACTTGGATAGATGACCACCCATTTCATACCGAGTTTCCTCCGTGCCTCGGAAAGCACGTTAAGCCGTTGGTCCAGCTGTCAGTACTAACTGGATTGTGGGGGTCAGATAGGCAGTCGCTCTATTAAAAAAATCAGACGAATTGATAACCTCCTCCTTTTGGAGGTCGCCAGTAGGTTAAAAATACTGGTATTCAGCTTCATCTAGTAAGACTGGAAGCCAATTTCAAGGTGGTTGAGAAAATACTAGGCAGATGATGAATTAACATAACATAACATCACGCCTGTAATCCCTGAAGGGGTGGTAGGCGGAGGTGTACCTAATAGTACACCCACATTTCGCCAGTTATGTCTAAGTCCCATGTAATAGGGGGTGAGCCTATTACACAAATCCAGACTCCGTGGCTGCTACTGAGAAATTCTTGATGGAAAAGCCCAATAACACTGCCCGACCAGGGAATCAAAGAGAGTTGTGGAGGTCACATAGGCAGTTTTTCAATGTAAAATACTAGTATTCAGCTGGATCCGGTCAGACTGGAAGCCGACACCAATAAAAGATGATGACACATTTTGGTACCCGGTCCAAGAACAATAATTATTGTATTATTAAATTGGTCTAACCTATAGGAGAAAAAAATTGTATGGCGACGAAACCTGAATCTTAGTATCTTCAGAGATATTGATATATGAATATTCATATCATTTCATTTGTTCAACATCACAATATAAGTATCATAATATTAAAAACTTAAGCGATACAACTGGAAACTTGACTTATTGATACCAACCAACCTAGGAGGCACCACGGGATATATCGGGAGCGGAGCGGGGGGTGCAGTGCGTGCGTTTTTGTAATACGTGCGTGATTTAAAAAAATAAACGTGCATTTTTATTCTTAGTGACTATTACACCCGCATGTTAAAGCAAAAACGCATGACACAAAAATCGCTCTAACTCCTTAAATACTAATATTTGAGACAAGCGCTCAAGTTTACATTATTCTACACAAAAATACCTTTTCAATTATGTATAACATGTTTTTATTGGAGCGGGTACCAAATTCCATACATTTGTGCCCGTCATCCTTTGGGAAAAGGCTAGGTAGAAGATGATGCAAAAGGAGCACCTATGTAAGAAATAGCAGGTCATATTCTATAGTTTCTGCCTGCCTCAATGAGAAAAATGCGCGAGGTTATGTATTCAGGTGTTTGTTTGGAAAGTAAATTGTAAACGCAGTATTCAAACTCAAACTCAAAGCATTTATTTCAATTACACCATCACAGGCACTTTTGAATGTCAAAAAAAAACAAAAAAGAAGCGAAACTACAGTCACAGTCACAAGGCATAATAACTTGAGAAAGTACTGTAGTTGCACATTCCAAAACGTAGACCTCTATGGAGAAGAATGGGCAAGAAACTCCATGGACACTCTCTCTCTCTCTCTCTTTTATTCATAGTCTGTTAAACACAAATCAGTACGTGACCTTGCCCCGTGTCGGGCTTTAAGCTTTAACAGACTAGAAGGTTTCTATTGTGTTACACAATGGGCTAGTTAAACTGTAGTTTCTGAGAAACCGATCAGCACTGTTTCGTGTGAAGTTTTTTCCCGAAATGTGAATATTTCAACGAGCGGAAAACGAACCAGCTTCCAAAAGAGAGGAAAATTCGACTCTCATAATCATTCAACAAAATCATAAGGTTTTTTTCTTGTTTTTTAGACTCTTGCGTTGGGATATGATGCCTAAAATTTGGTCCTTCGAGCCGGATTTGAATCAGCGATCTATGGTTAGCTAGCTAGATAGGAGATAGCGTTTATCTTTGGATGATCTATGGGTTTTCCATCAGGAATTTCTCAGTAGCAGCCATGAAGTCTGGATTTCTGCCTGGTCGATGACAATAGGTCATGGAACTTAAAACATAACTGGCGAAATGTGGGTGTACTACTAGGTACACCTCTGCCTAACCCTTCGGGGATTACAGCCGTGATGTTATGTTACCCACAAGAAAATAGAAAGCCGCAAATACTCTACAACCACGAATTTTACCAACAATAGTTTTCTAAGAAAAATATGTCGTACAAATCCAACACAAACAGATACATCTTTCTTCAAACAAAATCGACGAAGCCCGAACACAACACGAAGTAAAACTTCGGAACCTAAAGTGCATTTAACAAAACTAAGCGGACTAGCGTCCCGAAGTGTTTGAACGGACTTCGGTAACGTCCCGAAGTGTTTATCTCTTGGCCAAGGGCTACATGTTCAAACGACGCGTCTTGCGACAGCGACTGAGAAAAAATTAATGAAAGAAGTAATTTAGAGCAAGCGATGGAATTCTTGCGACGGAAGCAAGAGAAAGTCGCACTTTTTTCTTGCGGTTAGTCGTGTTGCAAGTCGGTTTGCAAGTGGTGTCGCAAGTCATGTCGCAAGTCGTTTCGTTAGTCGTGTCACAAGTAGTGTTGCAAGTCATGTGACAAGTCGTGTGGTAATTAGAGTCGAAAGTCATGCCGCAAGTCGTGTAGCACGTCGTGTCACAAGTCGTGTCGCAAGTCGCAATGCCCGATATCGTAAACGGGGCCTTAAACGGACAGTACCACCCCGAAGTGTTTCCGAAACTCCTTCAGCTCTAGAACATTCTTAGATGTTTGTTTTATCTCGGAAACAATTACTTTTTGCTATCGTCTTTGGATCTTGTCAAGATGTCTGTTAAGAGTTAGTTCAGAATTGAAGAACAACAGGGTTTGATTACAGAGATCTTGAGACAAAATTCGGTTAGATGTGAGAGGGTTCACTTGTTCTGAGAAAGCGATTAAGTATTTGCCATTGGAACATCGTAATTAAAAACATTTGACTAGGAACAGGACTGCCTCGTCGGTCTAGAGGTCGCAATCGCGACTGCTGAGCATGAGGTCCTGGGTTGGATTCCCGGGTCGGGTAAATTGTTATTGGGTTTTTCATTTGGAATTTCTTGTTTAAAACATTAAAAACTGGTATAAAAAAAACTTGTGCAAAAGTTGGAACATTGCAAGTTGGAACCATTATTTTCGTAACTAGAAGATTCCCAGGTATGGTCTAGAACAAAAAAAAATAAAGAACAATCACGGAAGATATTCCGTAAGTGACAGTATAAGTTTAAAAACAAATATCGCAGTGACGGGGAGAACAAGTGCCTGTCGGCTTCGTAAAGGGTACTTGTACACCCATTAGATGGTGATGAATTAAAAAATAGAAGCTATCTGACAGAAACAATGTACAGAGCCTACCCTACTCACAAAATTTAATGTGTTATTCCTTAATGCATACTAAAAAAAGCAACGTCGAGAATACAGTTTTAAAACGCATTTCGCTTTTCCATTCTATGTCATCTCCGTATCCATTATAGTCGGAAAGGAAGCTAAACTCACAGTGTGCATATGAATATTTTAAAGACTTGTCTAGTACCAACCATAGACTAAGAAGGTGCAGAAGCGAAATTTCTGCTCCATAGCGTTTTAAAGGCGCACTTTTGGAGTGTGGGAAACGTTCGACAACCTCAATCGTCCAAGATACCAACGCCCCAGACATTACCGATTTTCAACCGACTTCTAAAAAGGAGGAGGTTCTCAATTCAGCTGTATTTTTTTATCGTGCCTAAAAGTCAGAAATATTTTTTTTGAAAAAATTATTTTTGGATGAAAGAAAGAAAATACATTTATTTGGCACATGCCACAAGTGCCAATATAAAAAAATCACAAATAAAAAAACAAAAATAAAATTAAAAAACTTAAATCTAAACAGAAAAATAAAATTGTGTGACACTGTGTGCCTCACGGCTGCGCCAAATAGGCCCAGTTCAGCAAAATGCCGGACAACTAACGCCCGACTCTGGTTTTCAACTGGACCTGAAATTTTTCTTGGGAACAAAATCTTCGGTATCTAGTAGTTTTAGTAAGAAGTGTGAACGTATGCGTACCAGCTTGCTATACAGTGCTAAAGTTACGTAAACACATTACTAACTTTTCATAAAGTTTGCGTATTGATTTCAAAATATTATTAAAAATTAAAATTCAACACTTCACACATCCTGGCGTGGCGGCAGTCATTTCTGCACGACGCGCGACTCTAGAATATAACAACATTGAAGTACTGTCTGGGGGCACTGAGATCTTGCTCTAGAAAATGGTGTTGTCGTTTGCGGCAGACCTAGGCGCTTTCACTTGATTATATTTCGAAAATATTGAAAATCTTAAACTTATACTGTCACTTACGGGATATCTTCCGTGATTGTTCATTATTTTGAGCTCCCGATATTTCGGCGCTATTGCAAGCGCCATGATCGCGGGTTGACTGGAGAATGCGGGTGGATGGAAAAATAAATTGTTAAGAGCAGACAAATCTATCTACCCTCTTTCTTTGTCTTTTGCTACGCGCACTATTGGAACTCGACACTAAGTCACGGCAAAACACACTCACAATATCACCAGGTTTTGTGGAGTCCTTATTACGAAACCGGCTGCTACTTTTGAGCTTACTCAAAACTGGATTCCACGTACTTGACAATTTGAAGCCATCCTCTCGATTAAAATTTTTGTGAATATCGGGAGCTCAAAATAATGAACAATCACGGAAGATATCCCGTAAGTGACAGTATAAGTTTAGTTGTAAACCGTGAAAGCTTGAAACAGTGATTGAAAATCTTATTTTAGTTTTGATGAATGCACGTCATAACATGGCGGTAGTTGGTATTTCGGCAGGATTGGTTTTCTCACAAATAAAAGTGGGCCTTTAATATGTCTGTCAAATTTAGCTCCTGTAAAAGCACGAATTCTTAGAAGGCCGTATTTGTCGTTGACTTATCGATGGTTTCATTATTTTCTCACGTCTGCAGCGCTATTTGCGTCACCTATGTTTTTTTTTCGAATGGGTAATCATCGAATAATCCCTCCCGCTCTGGGCGGAGTGGAGTGTCAAACTTCTACTGAAAAAACCCATCCATGTTGCTTCTTTTCCCTTTGTGTTCCAGGGCCGCGGTATCTCTTTCAAACAGTCCCGCAGCCCTATTTGTGACACCTTGACTTGCCAACTGTTACTGTTACTGTAAACTGCGATGGTATGATTGTCGCTTCTATCATGTTTTTCTTATTCTATGCACTTACCTAGATCTTTCTCCTTTAGGTCTCTCGACTCAAATCTGTAAAGAACAAAAGAGGTTTTAGTTTTTATTTTCTTTTAAAAGAGGGTAAGATAAAAACTTATTGTTCTATAAACGTTCAAGAGCAATATGACCTGTTTGCCGGTCAAATGGGTCTGGACCGGTTTTTCTATGGAAAACTAGTTGTGCATTTGGCTCCGTTCTAGTAGAATTAATAATATTAGCATACTAAATCCACATGATAGAGAAATACTAAATGTCGCAATCATTTAGGTACCTACTGCCAAATTATAATTTTCAATGAGGTCAAGACGCTGGAGGCGCGCGCGCGGCGTCACCGCGTGGTGACCGCGTTTTTGTGCGGACAACCAGGTAACAGTACAAGCTTATAACTTTGTGATTGTTCAAGATACAGTTTTGAAATTTCGTACATAGATTCTTTACATAAAAATACTAGACACGTGTTTCAGGCTTCGCATATACTAACGAATGTTGTATAAATTATTAAACGAAATATTACTATCGAGTTAAATGGGCCTACGGTTATTCAGACAGATTCACAACCATGTTTACTTTTTAATATCACAACTTGCTAATCATAAATGTTCCACCCAAAAACGTCTGCAGTACAAACAATTTAATCCCGCAGTCTCGAAATGCCGAAAATAACTCTAATCATATTTTAATCATTTGCGCGCCACTCAACAGGGCCCTCTGCTGGCTATTTTGGGAACGGATTAGTTACTGATTCATAAACAGAATTACTGTTGACGTTCTAGTCTAGGTTGTGGTTAAATAATAACAGCCGCACGGGTAGATCTTCAAGGTTAGTTGAAGTCGAAGTTTTTCTAAAATTTCCTGTGCCGAGTTAGTAATTATATTCTATATGTCGGATCCGGTCAATAGTACGGACTTAAAGTGAATTGGAAAGCGAAACGAAATTTTAATTTTATTCATGTAGTTTAATTTTAATAATTTATTTTATCTATTGTGATGTAATAATTTCATATAACAATACAATGTAATATTCCTATGGGTTAATGCCTGAAAATAAACGATAGAAATAAAAATAAATAAAAAAGTAAATCTCAAAATCTGTCAAAAAGTAACAAAACTAAAAAAAAAACAAAAAATAACCGCCTCCTTTTTAAAAGCCAAATAAAAAAAAAAAACACTAGAAAAATAATAAAAACAAAAGCACACCATTACAAAACTCCGCCCGCAAATACCAGCATTTTTCTTCAGTAATAGAGCTAAGTAGATATTCGTGTAGTGTGAATGCGCTCCGTAGAATAACAGTTACTCAGCGAAACGCTATTTGTGCAGGTAGTCAAATAAATCTAGATTATGACCAGTGAGCTTCGAGTTTAGTGTGCGGCGTCCGATAAATTAGGCTTGAAGTTTTCTCTTAGTTTGAAGATTAATAATAGAGGATGTTTGGATGACCGTATGGAAAAATTATCATCTGCTTAGCCTTTTCCCAACTATGTTAGGGTCGGCTGCCAGTCTAACAGGATGCAGCTGAATACCAGTATTTTACAAGGAGCGACTGCCTATCTGACCTCCACAACCCAGTTAGTACTAGGTAAAACGATACCCCTTTAGTAAGAGTGGTTGTCAGACTTTTTGGGCCACTGACTACCTAACGACTGTCAAAGATCTTTAAATGACAGCCGCGACCAACGGCTTAAAGTGCTTTCCGAGGCACGGAGGAAACTCGGTATGTAATGCGTGGTCACCCATCCACGGACCAACCTAGGCAAGCACGGCTTAACCTAAAGATCGACCCGAGCGGCTGTGATTATTTAGCCACGAGCTCCTCTATAAAAATAAAAATAAATGTACTTAAAGAAATACAGTAACACCATGTGACGGAATGGTTTCACACATACATATATAAACTCACCCCTTTCCTCATAAGGGTTGGCAGAAACTACAGTAAGCCACCTACAACGATCCTCTTACCAAAGGTTCATTGGAAGGCCAGCGTCAGACAGCATCTGTCTGGCATGAATGCAGAAATGGACCTTTTTGGCGCAGCCGTGAGGCACACAGCCATGTATTTTCTCATTTTGTTAAAATTGTTATTTAATTTTTTATTTTGTATCTTTTTTATTATGTATGCTTGATGAACTGACGTCAAATAAACTTTATTCTTTCTTTCTTTCTTTCTCTTCTTTACCTCCAATAAAATGTCATGTAGTAACAAGGATTAGACAGAAAACCGTAAAACCGTCAATTTAATTGATTAAAAATACCCGAAATATCGGTTAGCGACAGCATAGCCAACGTGTGACGATTTATGTGACGGTTCCAAACCCGTAGCCAACCGTAATTGTGTTACGATAGATTGGAAACCTATTTGTAAATGGAATTTCGGGGAAAAAATTATTGCATAAAATCACACCTGTATTCTATTTTTAACACACAACATTACGCCTGTAAACCCCGAAGTGTTAGGCAGAGGTGCACCTAATAGTGCACCCACATTTCGCCAGTTATGTTTAAGTCCCATGTAATAGGGGGAGAGCCTATTGCCATCCAACGGGCCCAAATTCAGACTCCGTGCGACTTTCTGCTGTTACCGAGAAATTCCTGATAGAAAAACCCAATAACACTTTGGCTCAACTTGGGAATTGAACCCAGACCCTCATGCTCAGCAGTCGCGCTTGCAACCACTAGACCGACGAGGCAGTCCTAGTTTATTTTTAAAACTTCGGCTAAACCGGTACGCATAATAATTAAAACAATAAGAAAAAAGCAAATAAACGCGCAAGTTAAGCAAAGCTTGCCTGGATTGGTCTGTCGATGGGTGACCACCATTTACATACCGAGTTTTCGCTGTGCTTCGGAAAGCACGTTAAACCGTTGGTCCCGGCTGTCAATTGTAGATCTTTGACAGTCGTTTCAGGTAGTCAGTGGCCCGAAAGTCTGACAACCAGTCTTACAAAGGGGTATCGTATTACCTAGTACTAAGTGGGTTATGGAGGTCAGATAGGCAGTCGCTCCATGTAAAATACTGGTATTCAGCTGCATCCGGGTAGGCTCGAAGCTGACCCCAACATAGCTTGGAAAAGGATACGCAGATGACGATGATCTACTGCTGAACATCTCATATTCTCTAATGGCACGTCATTCTACTGGATTTACGGCAATTCTCATTCGATCGTTGAGGATCGTTGACATCCAACTAGCCTGGGGGCGTCCTACCATTCGTGGTCTCCACTTTAAAAAAGATGGGGATTTTTTAATTATGTTATCTACCTATTTATCATAGAGTCTATAAAAGACGATAAATCTGTGTTTTGGTGCGTAGTCAGGTCACTATTATGCTGTTCAAGTATGGAATTTGAACTATACTTTAATTTTTCAGTCTTCAAGAGAGGATCTACATAAAGAGCTCGAGATAAATAATATGTACGATGTTTGTTTGTTCCATCATATTTTGTCGACACCTAGCTCCAGCGTATAAGTAGTTTAATCAAGTTTACACAAACTTGATTAAAGTACTGTTACGTTTTACATTATAAGATCCGATGAGCCTGTACATCCATATAAAAGTCCCTAATCAATATATATAAAATGGTAAACTGACTGACTGACTGGCTGGGTGATATATCAACACACAGCCCAAACCGCTGGTCCTAGATACATGAAACTTGGAGGGTGTGTTCTTTGTGAAGAGTAAGTATCCACTAAGTAAGGATTTTTGGGGATTCCACCCCTAAAGGGGTAAAATAGGGGATGGAAGTTTATATGAAAGTCCGTCAGTTTTGAAGTTAGGATCTTCAAATTTAGTGTTTAGGCTGACAATTGAAAATTAATTTATACGTGTCTAAGCGTTTCTGATAATTCTACCTCCGAAGGGTTAAAAAGGGGGTTGAAGGTAAGTAACTATGTTTATTCCGGTGGGATATTTTTCGACATCCACGCGGGCGAAGCCGCGGGCAAAAGCTAGTAATAAATAAAGAGGAAAAAAAACTATACTATGCTTGTTGTATGTACAGTTTTGCTCACATTACCTTGTTGACAAAGGTACAGTACATTGAGTATTCTTTTGACTTTAGACACGACTTCCATTTCAACAGTAAATATTCTACTTTTACAGAGAAGTCGAGATACGATACAAACACTGGAAAGCGTTGTAAAATATAGATATTAAAATTGGAAACAAACACTGTCTCTTACGTTCGCTCTGAACACAATTTATGTGCCTTCTTTAAAAGTATGAACCTTTGTGACCGTGTGTTACACCGTGGCGTAACAAATTTTACGCACGTTTCTGTGGCGCTTGCAACAGTGCCGAAATATCGGGAACTCATAACAAACAGTTACCATCGTAAATATCCCGTTTTTAGAGTTAATGGTAAATGCGAAAGTAAGTTTTTTGTTTATTTGTTACGTCTTCACGCCTAAACCACTGAACCGATCATCCTGAAATCTCCTGATCTAAATCATCCAAAATCCTAATATTGAATATACGTTGTCAGGTGTACAGAAACGGAGACAGCTTATAATAGGCATATAATAGGGGCTGTTATATGAAAGTTAAAACTGGCGAAATGTGTGTGTGTACTATTATTTAGACTCCCTTTTTGTTTATAGGCGTAAAGTTATGTTGTATGTTAGGATATACCCCAAACTAAGTCGTAAAAATCCTAAAACATCGTTGCATCCGATACACCACGGTATAAACAGATCTTGTACCGATCTTATAACTTGGCTCCAGTCGAAGCGAAACGTAAACATATCGGGACAGTAAACACGTCCTACCGTGTCGGATAGCCCGATTCCATCGAATATTCGTTTTAAATCGATCCCTGTAATCGTTTTAGGAATATCTAGGTTATGTTGGGTGTGTTTTATCGGGTTTTGGTGCAAAATGTGTATAATTTGTAAAGCAAATGTATGAGAAAAATTTAAATGTTATTATGTCCATCAAAATAAATTAGATTGCCCGTTTTCATTTTCTGTTACTGTTACCCTTTGTCATCCCACTGCTGGGCAAAGGCCTCGCCCCATGACCTCCAATCCGATCCAGGGCCACTGTGGACCACTGGTCTTTGGTACTATCCAGCTCGTCCCGCCATCTCCTGTGAGGTCTACCGCGTGGCCTTCTGGCTGTGTCAGACCTCCACAACGTGTTCACTTACTCTAAGTGAAATTTAAAAGAATACCTAAATAGTATACCGCTATTGAGCTGGTGCTGTAAATTTTAACGCTTGGTACAGAAAGTTAAAATTCATCAGCGCGCTTTTATCGCGCAATCGTTTATGTGTCTACTAATGTTTTAATGCCTGGTTTTAAGCACTGGATGACTATTACTAGACTATTACTAGACTATTACTACTACTACTACTAGACTATTACTACTACTACTACTACTAGACTATTGCTACTACTACTAGACTATTACTACTACTACGAGACTATTACTGATAATACTACACTATTACTACTACTAGACTATTACTACTACTACTAGACTATTGCTACTACTACTAGACTATTACTACTACTACTACTAGACTATTACTACTACTACGAGACTATTACTGATAATACTACACTATTACTACTACTAGACTATTACTACTACTACTAGACTATTATTACTACTACTAGTAGACTATTATAACAACAACATCCATTTATTTTCAGGCTACTTTGGTCCATAGATATATACCTTACAGACTAACATACATATAATAAAATACAAATTACTACTACTACTGCTAGACTATTACAACAACAACATCCATTTATTTTCAAGCTACTTTGGTCCATAGATATATACCTTACAGACAAATATATATAAGATAAAATACAAATTACTACTACTACTACAAATTATTATTACTAATAACACTATTACCAAACATTGTTTTCCACTATACTAATACTATTACTACTACTAGACTATCACTATTACTAGACTATTACTACTACTACTAGAGTTTGTCCTGACGGATACTGGGCAGTGCGTCTCTCTCCTAACCTACAAACTTGCTTATTTTTTTAACACAACACAAATATTATATTAATAGATAACAACCAGATTCTTCTTAAAACGCATTTTGGCATACCATACACACTGACGCAGCAAAAAACCTTCCTTCATCCCAGTATCCACTTTCCTCCACAAAAGGTGTCTTATACAATTAATAATACCCCGACTACACATACTATACAGTTTGACTTGTTAAACGAAGGACAAAGCGAAAAAATCAGTACCCATATTCGCTTTAAAAAACAGAATCTTTTATCGACAAAACTGGACGCTGATCTAAGCCGAAGTCATAGCTTTGAAGTATAAAAGGAAAGAGGCTCAAGCACAAACTCGCGGTGTAAACGTTACGTAAATACGTCGTAAAACAATGATATTATAAATAAAAAGAGGTAGATATCGCACTAGCGCGCGCAAATTGTTGCAGACAAATTCAGACAATTGTCGTAATTTAAGTTCTTCAAGCGCAATAGCTATCTCTTTCTATATCAAACGCTCTGTATTATTTGTCGTACTCGTAACAACGCAACGATGTTTGAACGCTGCTTAGTATGAACGTAGCGTATCTTTCTTTATAATATTATTTGTCTTAATACGTTAGTAGTCCGCATGGCAGTGTTGTGCATTGTGGGACCAATACAACTCCATCATCTTTGCCAACATCCCACTTTTTTTTTCGGAGGGGTCCCGTGTATTGCGTTGCATGACGTTTGACGATCTCTTCCTCCTCCCTATTGATGTCCGATCACTCGACACACATGAGCTCGTGCAATGCAGGCGGTATAAAGGTGACCTCTACGAACCGTGCCAGCTTTTTTTATATACGACACTCATGACAAAAACACATTTATTATTAATACTAGAAACGGGATATTTACCATGTTTACTGTTTTCTATGAGTTCCCGATATTTCAGCACTGTTGCAAGCACCATCCGTGATCGTTTATAATAATGTTAGTGACCATGATAGTTTAAAATCTTAAAAACACATTTTTTTCAATGTTTGTCTGTCTGTCTGTTTGTTCCGGCTAATCTCCGAAAGGGCTGGACCAATTTTGACGGGACTTTTACTAGCAGATAGCTGATGTTATAAGGAGTAACTTAAGCTTTTATTTTAGAAAAATAATAATGGTTCCGTGTAAAATAATAAATAACTTGAAATTGTTAACAAAATCCGATTGAAAAGGGAAGTAATATTTTGTATATAAAATTCTCGTGTCACAATGTTAGTTATCATACTCCTTCGAAACGGCTTGACCGATTTTTATGAAATTTTATAAGCATATTCAGTAGGTCTGAGAATCGGCTACTATCTATTTTTCATACCGCTAGGGTAGGTAGGGTAGGTGGTAGGGTAGGGTAGTTAGGTAAGGTAGGTAGCTGGGGTAGGTTGTAAGGTGTAAGGCACAGCTAGTTGTTTTATAATAATTTCACGCGAACGAAAGTCGCGGGCAAAAGCTAGTGTGAAAACAAAATAACACGTCCCTTCCTATATCCCTCGTTTACCCAGCCACCCTGTATAAGAAAAGCGATCACTATCCAAGTTGTCCCTTCATCAATTTACTCGCCCTTCGCCCTTATTGAAAGGGTGTCTTTCAAAACAGTTTCAATAGCCGTTCGGAACATTTACTTAGTTAATCTAGATAACACGTATAAGGTGTTGATTAGGGGTTCAGTGTACATTGTAATAGTTTGGTGTTATAGGATGTTTGGGAGATGTTTCGAATAGGTGAAGACAGGGTGTAATTTGAAGAGGACGCATTTGGGACAGGACAGTATCTATACAACGTGTAACATAATAAACGCAAGACCTCCCGTGTGGTCTCTCGCACCATGAAACTAAACATCTTTTGTTCTACGAGTTCTTGAAATTCGCAAAAAAAAAAAAAACTTTCTATAGGAACTGACGCAATCAGCTGATCCACATGTATGCTAAAACTAAAAAAAAAGTTATGAATTTCCAAAAGTCATACAACAAAAGTTGTTCAGTTTCATGGTCTGAGACACCACACGAGAGGTCTTGCGTTTATTATGTTACACGTTGTATATATAAAAATGAATCCCTATTTCCGTTGGTCACGCCATTACGCGTGAACGGCTGAACCGATTTCACAAATTTTTTTTTGTGTTTGTTTTTGTCAGGAGAAGGTTCTTAGGTGGGTAGTAGGTAGGTAGTGGGTAGGTAGTGGGTAGGTAGTGGGTAGGTAGTGGGTAGGTAGTGGGTAGGTAGTGGGTAGGTAGTGGGTAGGTAGTGGGTAGGTAGTGGGTAGGTAGTGGGTAGGTAGTGGGTAGGTAGTGGGTAGGTAGTGGGTAGGTAGTGGGTAGGTAGTGGGTAGGTAGTGGGTAGGTAGTGGGTAGGTAGTGGGTAGGTAGTGGGTAGGTAGTGGGTAGGTAGTGGGTAGGTAGTGGGTAGGTAGTGGGTAGGTAGTGGGTAGGTAGTGGGTAGGTAGTGGGTAGGTAGTGGGTAGGTAGTGGGTAGGTAGTGGGTAGGTAGTGGGTAGGTAGTGGGTAGGTAGTGGGTAGGTAGTGGGTAGGTAGTGGGTAGGTAGTGGGTAGGTAGTGGGTAGGTAGTGGGTAGGTAGTGGGTAGGTAGTGGGTAGGTAGTGGGTAGGTAGTGGGTAGGTAGTGGGTAGGTAGTGGGTAGGTAGTGGGTAGGTAGTGGGTAGGTAGTGGGTAGGTAGTGGGTAGGTAGTGGGTAGGTAGTGGGTAGGTTAAACTAATAAAAATACCTTTCTGTTAAAAAGCTCCCCTGGGAAAGTACTACAATCACAAATGTCATTATCAGCCTAACATTTTCCCACTGGTGGGATACAAGCCTCCTCTCTGTGAGTTCGACGAGTGGGAGCGCAGGTTGGTAGATGTCACTTTTTTGCGAATTTTCGGTTCCTCGACTTACTGGTATTCTATCGACGTTTTCAACTCTTTTTTTTTATTCTGCTGTAAATATTAAATGGAGATGGAGTGGTGCTACTTCCTGAAAGTGGCGGTACTTTCACGCAAGCCTTAATGCTTCGGTTGCCATTATAACATGTTAGGGTTTCGGAACAATCTGCTTGCCTTATGGGCTTGCCGTATTGTTGGCTCCTAAGCACGCCACTGCTTCCTGATTCCCAGTTTTATGTCTTTTGTAAAGGTTCATTGGAAGACCAGCGTCAGACAGCATCACCTGTCTGGCATAAATGCTAAACTGGACTTTTTTGGCGCAGCCGTGAGGCACACAGCACATGTAGGTATTTCCTCTTTTTTTTTTTAAATTGTTATTTATTTTTTATTTTGTATCTTTTTTATTTTGTATCTTTTTTATTATGTGTGCTTGATGAACTGACGTCAAATAAACTTTAGTCTTTCATTCTTTCTTTCTTTCTTTTTGTTCAGAATTTTCACTTGCATTACTCAGCGTCCAACAGTTTAGTTACTATTATTACTATTAATACTAACGGGATATTTACCATACATTTATTTTTTTACATGGTAAATATCCCGTTAGTATTAATAGTAATGTTAGTGACCATGATAGTTTAAAATCTTATAGTTTAGTTACTAGTTATGGTTTGTCAACGTTCCTCGTCGGTCTAGTAATCGTAAGTGCGACTCCGAGGCCCCGGGTTCGATGCCAAGGTCGGGCAAAGCGTTATTGAGTTTTTCCACCCAACAGTTTTTCATTATTCTTCGGGGATTACAGGCGTGATGTTATGAACAAAGACTAACGGTGTTGTCATCTATCTTAAAACAAATCAGCATCAATAACCAAAGGAAAAAAACTTTTTTTGAAAAAAAAAAAAACGACTTCCAAAAGACTACAAAGATCTTAACTTTACTTGCGATCGGCGACTTTGTATGTTTCATTGACTTTTTTGGCACCGACTTCCGAAAATAAAGTTATTTTAGACTTTTTGTTTGGCAGTGGGTATTTTTTTTGAAGAAACCATTTTTATTTTACCCTTCATCATTCACCTCTGCCTTTTTCAGAAGTCGGTTAGAAATCGTCTACTCCTCAGCTAAAATATATAGCCGAAATCTTTTACAAATACCTAGGTATAAAACACAGTCTAGTTCTCGTCTGCCACCTAGGGACTTAGCACTTAGGTCCCTTCAGGTATGCCGTAAAGGCATATGCCGTAAATGCATATTGACAGGTCTGTCGTAAGTCGGGCGGCGAATCTTTGAGGCACTTTGTACTGATGGATAGTGATATATTTTGGGTGGAGTATGCAATTTTGGTGTGTGATGGGTAAATGTTTTAGCAGTGTAAATTAATGATAAGTATAGGAATATTATGTAAATTGTGTTTGGCAGTTTTTCAAGCCATTTCACTGATAGTCAAGTCTGTTATACAATAATCTTTCTCGTCCATTTCTACTTAATATTGAGCTCGTGGCTATAAGAGTAGAGGAAGACCATAGAAATGATGAAGGGACTTTGTGAAGGATGATATGGCTAGAAAGGAGGTAACTGCTGAGATGATAAGTTATAGAGAAGTATGGAAGAAGAAGACATGCTGCGCCGACCTCAAATAAGCTGGGATGAGACAGGAGAATGGTGATGAAGATTATGATGATGAAGATTATGATGATGATTATTATGATTGTGTAATATCGGGAGCTCAAAATAATGAACAATAACGGAAGATATCCCGTAAGTGACAGTATAAGATTATGATTGACTGGGACCTGAGTCTGAGCTGAACAATTTACTTAAGACGGAACTTAGAATACCAGTGTTGTATCCGGTAGCAAATCATAAGCTAGTAAATTATACAAAGAGGTAAGTTAGTAATAAAACTCATGAGAAAATGCTTATAAAGGGTTTAAATAGACCCTTAACATAGCCGATAGGCACATATTCTCCCCGTCTTTGCGATAACTTTTTTGTTCGAGACCATACCTGGGAACCTTTTAGTTACGGATATATTGGGTTAAAGTTACAATTTTTTCACAAGTTTTTTTTAAAATACATGTTTTTAATGTAAGATTTTTTTTTACACACCTTCACGACCCCCTTACTATTCAATCCATCCATCAGCACAATGCTTTGAGTGCTTTCCATCGAGTCCTACCGTAAAACGTGACTTTTCACTCCAAAAAAAAAGTCGATACCCAGCAATAATTTATGCGTAAAGTTACTTAGTTTGATGTACATAATGCTTGGTTGACGGTTATGTGAAGGGTCTGTTTATACCCTGTATAAAATGATTCATATTAGAAAGTTTTTTCAACTCACTTTTCTAGATGTTGCGTTCCAAATCTCACTGCATCTTCAGTGTGTGATAATGTACCTGAAACAATAATAATAATATAATAATAATAATCGTTTATTTATAAAAAGATTTACAATAAAATATCTTAAGAAATAAAATAGAGCAGTTGCTTATTGCCTGAACTAGGTTGAACCTGTGTTTCAGGCTACAAAGTGCATAAATACCCACTTAAAATAAATAAATTAACATTAAATGAAAAGTAAAGTACTAAAATTGAAACTTACATAAAATAAACAAACATAAAAAACAGCGTGTCACTGTCTGTGCATAAGAAATGGGATTTATTTAAAATACAATATTATAAAGTACTTCAGTACATGTAAATTTACATAATATAAAACCACGCCTGTAATCCCCGAAGGGTTAGGAAGAGGTGTTCCCATTAGTACACCCATATTTTGCCAGTTACGTTTAAGTCCCATGTAATAGGGGGCGAGCCTATTGCCATCAACCGGGCTCAAATTCAGACTCCGTGGGGACTGAGAAATTCTGAAAGGAAAAACCCAACACTTTTTCCGACCTGTTAATCGAAACCAGAACCTCACGCTCAGCAGTCGCTCAGCTTCCAACCTCTCGACCAATAAGGCATGATATGATTACGAGTACTGAAACATAATAATCATTTTACCGCAATGGTTAAAAGCAAGAATTTATGCTACAGGCTTGCATGGGCATGACAGGCATGAAGTGGGTGTATTTTAAGGTTTTTTACAAAAGGAAACGGAAACGTAATTCCAGTGGTGACTTGTAAAAGAGTTTTGTAAACCAATTTACAGAAATAAATATGATTTATGATTTAGTGTGGGAAAGAGATGGCGCTAGACGACCTGTATAGCTCTGTCTCTTTCCCACACTGGAATTACTCCTGCTTTAAGACGTCATGGTAACCCCCCAAGTTGGATCCAATCAATAAAAAAAAAGAAAACATTTATTTCAGGTTCATAACCCATATTAAAAACATCTTACATTATACACACAAATTTATTAATTTATTTACTTGTGGAAATTTGTAAATGGCCTTCAAATTCTTATTGTTTGGGAACATTGTTTATATTAGCTGTAAGTTTCCCGAATAGCATAAAATAAAATAAAATAAAATAAAATAAAATACATATACAACAACATACATGGCTAGCCAATTAACAACTGCTGCTGCTACTGCTGTTTTTAACTAGCCTGTACTCTATCCCACTGTTGGGCAAAGGCCTCCCCAATTAATTCCATGTGCTCTTTTCCCGTGCCTCCTTGGACCAGCCCTCGCGGTACGCGTCCAGATTGTCTCGCCACCTCGTTCGGGGGTCGGGGGGGGGGCGTGTACAGGGACGTCGCGACATGCCTCGAGGCCGGAATATCTTTCGAAACATGTCAGAGTTCATTTTATTTCTATCGGTAGGAGACAGTGACGTCTCCTCACCTTACAACAGAGAAAAAAATAAACCTAATAATTTGTTTACACACGACAGAAAGGTACTTTTATTATCACCGACAACATCAAACGAACTCCCGGGCATTCTCTATAAAGAAAAGTGTTTGAGAAAATCATATTTATTTTGTAAACAAACAATCTTTTCTTATGCTTCAAAGGTAATTTTCTCGTGGAATCGCGTAAATATATTATAAACTGTTGGTATTTTATAACCTTTGTGAATTGTTAGCCATTGAATTTATTTTTAATTTAGTGCAAACTGAAATACTAGCTTATGCCCGCGGCTTCGCGTGACGGTAATCGTCCCACGGGATCATACTACCGGGATCTGTAGTATCCTATGTATTAATCCAAGTTACAAACTATCTGTGTGCCAAATTTCATCTAAATCCGTTCAGTAATTTTTGCGTGAAAGAGTAATCATCCGTCCTCATAAACTTTCTCATTAATGGATGCAAAATGCATTTACTCTATTAAAAAATATATTTTTTCAGAACGCCTTAGTTATGTACCACGATGTTTTTCAAAGGGTCCCAAAAAAAACCTAAAAATACAACAAAAACAAGGTTCTAAATAAATGTTAATAATTGTTAAAATAGTTTAAACCGATCAAAAGTGGTTTTGACTGATTAATAGTTTTAACTGTAACATGTACAAGTACATCTTTTTGAAGCTGCGTACTTGGTACACAAATATAATATGTATGTTAAAATATATTTTAAAATAAATATTCAGATTTCACGTCAATGCGGTAGCTGGAAATGTAATTTTATTTAATTTTAAGAAATACTACTGTGTGTTCTGTTGTTTTTAATATTTTTAAAAGCGATTTTAAATCCACAAGTCAGTGTTGGTTTTTCCTTATAAATATTTTTCAATACATTTCTAGGAAACGGGAAATTTCTGAAAATTTTTATGCCATTATTTTGAGCATATTTTATTCCTGAAGTTTTCATAATTCGGTAAACGCATAATGACAAAAAAAACATTGAAAATGAAATTACAATTTTTGAAAATAAAAAAAGTACCTACTGATTTTCTTTCTTTATCGTGTGGTTAATGCCTAACCTGGTGTCAGAGTTTTATGCCGCCCATGGGCCTCTGACTTGGCTTTTACATGCCGTCGAGAAATATCTCTCAGGTATGCTGGTTTCCTCACGATGTTTTCCTTCCCCGAAGCAAGTTGCAAATCAGAGGTCTTGGGTTGGTTAAAAAAAAATGATTACCAAACCAAAAAAAAAAGGTTGTAAGTTGGATATAAGGATATATATCTTCGGAACTACTGATCCGATTTCGAAAATTTTTTCACCAATGCGAAACTACTCTACCCACGAGCTTCAAAGGTTCTCGTGCGATAATTTTCAACCATATCGCGAGCGCGGCCGCGGGCTGAAGCTGGTCTATCTATCTATACAACTAATATTCAAAACAGAGAGGATTAAGTGAAGAGCATCAAACCAAATCCGCTTAACCTTCCAGTGTGACTATAATGTACATAGTTATGTATATACAGATGTATTCACCACAATTATCTACAAGGACGCACTTACGACTGTACCCATTTGATAAACTATTCAATGGGTAAAGTGGTAATATTCAGCTCGATCAGAGGAGCTCGTGGCTAAATAATAACAGCCGCTCGGGTCGATCTTTAGGTTAAGCTGCGCTTGCCTAGGTTGGTCCATGGATTGGTGACGATCGGTGGTCACGAAGGAACACCTTCATTTCACACTAGGGTGGTTTTTTGATGTGACAACGTCTTATAATTCGATGGAGCCGGCTGCACGCACGAAAAAACATGACATATGCGGCGTTACCTCGCTCTGAGGCGTTCTATAAAACAATTGCTCAACGCACATTCATACTTGTAAAAACTACGTACAAAGTAAAAAAAAAAAAAAAAAAATTGACATAATTGTATTTATGCGTACAAATAAATGTAACTTGATCAATTCAATTGTGATTTCCATTTACCTCCTTCTCTATATCCATACAAAATATCTATCAAACAAATAAAATTAAAATTTTCTTTTGAAAAATGCAACCATTCCATCAGTATTTTCTTATGACGTTGTCACGTTCAACTATCGTCAGTAAACCGACTTTTCGACAACCCATTTTTTCATCATCATCATCATCATCATTTCAGCCGAAAGACGTCCACTGCTGGACATAGGCCTCCCCCAAGTGTCGCCACATTGACCGGTCCCGTGCGTCTCGCATCCAGCGGATCCCTGCAACCTTTACAAGGTCATCGGTCCACGTAGTGGGAGGCCTTCCAACGCAGCGTCTTCCGGTTCGCGGTCGCCACTCCAGAACTTTTCGGCCCCATCGGCCATCCGTTCTGCGAGCAATGTGCCCTGCCCACTGCCACTTAAGTTTGGCTATTCTTCGGGCTACGTCGGTAACCTTGGTTCTCATATACCGATTTTTTATTCTGTAATTTTGTTAAAATGAAATGGAAATCCGAATGGAAACCCAAAAAATCTCTCCAATTCATTAACACAGATATTTCGACAGCTCTCCTGTCAGGATATCATCACGCACCCTCGTCAGGGTGGGCAGACATCGGTATGTCGGTCAAGACGTGATCCCGGCTTAGCAGTTACACGGGTAATATAGGAAGGGGTAGGTAGCCTGATTGTTATATTTAGAAATTTGTTTTAAATTAATAATCAAAGTAAAATCCATCTACAACATTATTTTTAGTATATGCGAAACCAGAATATTGTTTGTTCAGAATAAGTAACTGAATCGATTCCAATAAATTTTAAAACATGTTATATTTGTCCCAAAAATATTTAAAAAAGGTTGCAAGTTGGACACCGAGCAACACTAAGTATCTATCGCAATCATTTAGGTTCCTACTGCCAAATTACAATTATCAATGAGCTCAAGACGACGCTGGAGGCGCGCGCGGCTGCTCTGCATGGTGACCACGTTTTTGTGCGGACAAACAGGTTACATAATAAGCTTATAACTTAGTGATTTTTCATGATACAGTTTTGAAATTTTGTACATAGATTCTTTACATAAAAATACTAGACACGTGTTTGAGGTTTCGCATCTAAAACTAATGTTGTATACTAATCAAATAATAAAGTTGAAGAGTTTGTTTGGTAGAGCGCGCTAAAGACGGAAATGGAACCTGATAACAAAAAAAAAATGCATTTTATATAGCCCAAGTCTTGAGCGAGGCGTCACAGACCTTAGGAGCCCAGAAAAATAGATTTAAATATTTATTTTCAATGTGTCAAAATGGCGTTTTTTTTTAAGTTTCCAATGAAAATTTTTGATCTGTGGCTCAACGCGATCACGAGAAGTGATCGTATCGTACATTCAAATGAATTTAAAATTGAAAATACTCATTACGCTATTAATTAACTTATTTCATTTATATACAAATTGCTGATACGAATCGTGCTTGTCGAAGATTTTAAACCAAAGGTTTTCGGCGTGGTGCTTTGTACTACTACTACTATTGGCTTTATTTTCGACGAGTTGAACAGTAGTTTGAATATTTTTGTTTTTAAATATCATATTTTGATAACCAAGCTCAAACAAAAACAAAAAAAAATACCTCAGAACAAAATCATCGCGAACAAATCAACAGAAAAATAAAACATAACCACACAATCGACAGAAACATAGGAAACTAACTCGATTCCTCACAACCAACCAATAACAACACACGAAAAGAATTGCCACCAATCCTAGTTACGTACACGAAAAAGAATATTCCCGGGGCAAAATTCCCTCAGGCATTAATCAGGCGTACTTAGTACGAATCCCGGGAAAGCAATAAAATATATCGGCGTACAGTATTGACAGTATAATCCTGGTAATTCCGTACCAGTCCGATATATCAGTTTACTTTGACAGCCGGTTTACCCCACGTCAGTTTTGGAATGTAGGTATTATGACATGTGTCAATTTGGGTGAGATGTGACGAAAATAATTATGGCTTATTATTGGTAAATGGTTTAGTTTGTTTACAAAGGGTTTGACAGTTTGTCTGATGTAATTTACAGTCGCGAGCACTTCTTCTTTATCGTGTGGTTACTTACTGTCGGGCCTATGCTGTCCCCCCATACTTAAGTACAAATTAATGCTGTGTCCATAATAATATTGTAATACCAAATGATTTGAAAAGAGTAACTATGGAGTTTCTTGCCGGTTCTTCTCCAAAGGAAACGACCAACCCGAACCGTGCACCTTTTTGTCGACGTTTTATAAGTGCCCATCGAGGCCTATGTTAAATAAAATATTTTGATTTTGATTTTTTTGATTTTGGTTAGTGCACCTGGTGTCAGAGTTTTTGTGGGCCTCTGACTCGGCTTTACATTCCGTCGACAAATATCTCTCAGGCATGCTGGTTTCCTCACGATGTTTTCCTTCACCGAAGCAAGTGATAATTATACAATACGCACATGAATCCCAAAAATCAGAGGTGCATGTCTTGAGTTCGAACTCGAGACCCTATGACATGGCAGTCACAATGCTACTAATTTTAATAAAAGTGCTAATAGTTGCGAGCACTAATTATATGTACGTTAAGACTGAAGATGTGTGTGAAATTAAACTAAAAATTAGCCGGTTAAAGCGTAATCGCAATATCTTAGGTAAAAAGTTATGGATCTGATTCATTATCTGCCTTTTCCCAACTATGTTCGAGCCGGTTTTCAAAGCCCTTTCGGCATACAGTTACATAAAACACAAAAAATACCTAATATTAAGTCTAACCCTGTATATGATTGATAGAACCCATTCCTCACACTGTTTTACAAATAGCGATCAATCATTTAGACAACCAATTAATTTTGTATTTAAATGTAACATTAAATATTCATTTTAATAAAAATCGTAGACTTTTGTAGATCTTCGTAGCAGCGTAGGGGGCGAGCCAATTGCCATCAGCCGGGTCCAAATTCAGACTCCGTGGCTGTTCCTAATAAATTTCTGATGGGATAACCCAATAGCAATTTGCCCGACCTAAAAATTGAACCCAGGACCACGTGCTCAGCAGTAGCGATTGCGACCACTAGACCAGCAAGGCAGTTCGGACGCTAGAGGCTGTTTAGTTTAAGAAAATGTTAAATGTCTGTTTGTCAGTGAGGTCAACCCTCCACGGACAGGAGGCTCGACCCTATTACATGGGACTTAAACATAACAGGCGGACCATGGGCGTACTATAAGGAACACATCTGTCTCACCCTTCATGGCAGTGAGAGGCGTGATGTTATGTTATGTAAAATATTCATAAAAATGTAATATCACTATTTTTGGTCATAAAATCGTAGCCCTTCGTAGCATCGTAGACGTTCGTAGCAGCGTAGCACTTTCGTAGACGCTTCGTAGACGTTATTTATTTTAAGAAAAATGCTTTATGAAAATTTGAAGATGCAAGCGGGTGTTGTAAGAAAGACTGTTCTAAAGAATTTTTTTAATTTTATTCTTGAGTAAAGTGGAGAAAGGATTTAATAAAAATGCTGGTATTAAATTTTTAGTTTACAGTGAAATTATAATGAAGATAATTTTGTTAAGTGAAAAATCATACATAAACCATTTCAGCATTTTGCATTTTATTTGATGAAAATCAAGAGATTTATTTGTTTTAAGCTTCTCTTATCTGCTGTAGGATAAGTTTAGTGATACTGTCAAATGTCTTTTAGAGATTCAGATTTTGTATTTGGATAAAGTTCGAAAAATATTGAATAAAAATCTACTTTTACGATTTAATAAAATCGAAAAAAAAAAACTAATTCTTTACTTGACCTTTTTTTGTTGCGACAATTATTTTAAAGAAAGAGCCTTTTTGTACAAAACTGCAATACCTGCACGATCAAAATGCATCTTATAGCTGATTTATTAATCGACTTCTAAAAAAGGAGGAGGTTATGTATTCCACCAGCAGCTTTTATTTCATGTATGTACACCGATAACTCCCTAATTACTAAGTCGATTTACATAAAACAAACAATATAGCTAACTTCCAAAAGTAAAGTTATATAAGACTGTTTTAGTGTATGATTTGGACGTCGGTTTTTTTTAAATTGCAATTTTTTTTCAGTATCATGATTGTTCTGAATTATTAGTAAGTAAACAAAATACAATCACAAGAGCACCTCTTCACATTCCACTCCATTTTCAAACAAAAACAATCACTTAAACTAAAATAAAAAAGGCCCACTTACTGAACCCATCCTGAATTCCCTATCAAACACAAAAGGATATCAAACAAAGAACTACTTACGAATATTAAGATGGTCTCACATGTACATTATTTGTATGTATTTTTGTAACTATATGTTATCCCCGCGGGATCCCTTGTAAATCCCTCTCAATCACAATCAGGCAGCTTGTTTTATTTACCGGGAAATAAATGTATATGTTATTCACCATATGTAAAAGTCACTGAGTAAAGTGTGGTGTAAGTCACAAGCGAGGATTCTTTTTTGTTTGGTGTATATTGTAATCAAAAGTAATAAGAATTAAAAGTATTAATCAAAACGTGACACAAGGGCTGGCTTTTACCTTGGCCAGAGGCTAAGTGTTGCCATAAAACGTGGCCACGTCGCCAGTATCTTGGACACATTACCAGCTGAGAGCGTTGTGTGGCACATAAGTTTTTAAAGGAATCTTACTCTGTTACTCAATACATTAAACAACAAAGTCTCTCGTAACTTCAACCCCCTCTAAAACAATTGCTCTGGCATCAGGCCGCTTCTCACACACACCTACTGCTACATAATTCAGCAGACCGTCTACCGCCTAATGTATTAGAACCATTGCTAAATATTTATATGTGATCCACCAATCTACTAATGAATTTTAGTGCACTGGAATAATTGTGGATATCAAAGTTGTGCTCATGATTTATTCAGTACAATTTGTTGGAATTATTTTGTGAACGTGTGTGTTGCTTGTAAAAGTGATTATTAGGAGTAATTTTGGTGAGAAGTTATTCTCTTTATGCTGTTCGACATCAGCATGAGTTACTGTAATATTTCAAATTTTATTCCTTGCTGCTCTAAACATAACTTTTAACGTTTTCATGAAAGTCATTCAATGGGGTTAAATGAACTTTGAGGGTTGTTTAGATGATTTTAATGATTATAATCCTGTAAATAGATACGTGTTACGGTCGCGAATCATATTTTGATCAGCACATAACAGGGACACTGGCCTGCAAATTGCAAAATCACTTAAGGGATTTATATTTCGTGGGCTATTTTAGCACATCCACATTAAACGTTTTCTTATAATAGAATGTTGTAAGTGTAAGTACTGTTAGTCGCCTGGCTTTTAATGTCACTTCTGTTATATCATATATCTTTCTGGAGCTGCGCCGTAGCCGATTACAATTAGTACTATAGCTAAATATTTATACTACACATACGTGATCCCGGCAATCTACTAATGAATTTTAGTTCACTGGAATAGTTGTGGATATCAAAGTTGCTTTCAGTGCAATTTGTTGGAATTATTTTGTGTAGGTGTGTTAGAGGTTTTTGTTTAGTTTTAGTGCTTGTAAAGATAATTATTATTGGATGTAGGTGTTTTGATGTTCCATGTCAACGAAGCCATCGACCAAGCATTCTGTACATCAAACTAAGTAACTACGCAAAAATAATTGCTGGGAAACGATTTTTTTTGTGCGAAAAATCATGTTATACAGTAGGACTCGATGTAATGCACTCAAGCATTGTGGTGGTATTTTAAGTAATGTCATAAAAAACTTGTATGAAATTATAGAACAAAAAATGAACGCAATGACGGAGAAAACAAGTGCCTTTCGGCTTCGTTAAGGATACTTTTACTAAACAAATTATGAATTAAATGCATGTATTGGTAGAACCTTGCGGCAACATAAAATATGTGTTCGATAATTACGAATACGATGGCCTATAGCTTGAAATGTAGCGAACTGACCTGAATTTATGATTATGCCGATTGGCAAGAGTCGACTACATCTGTATCGTGATTATTCCGGATCGCCTTTTTAACCGACTTCCAAAAGGAGGAGGTTATCAAGTCGACTGAATTTTTTTTTTTTTTTAGTTCAACAAAAACTCCGTAGCTCCGTGGCTGCTACTACTCAAATCAAACCTAGGACCTTATGCTCGGTAGTCTCGCTTGCGACAACTAAGCCTTTTGAAGGTATATTGTGTGTTATTTGCAAAAATATGTAAAATGTCATCTCAAAGCAGAGATACTCATTTGAATAATACCTTGCACAGTATGGAATCAATTACAACTTGCAAATGAACTTAATTACTTGGCCAAAAATAAATAAAGTTTCGCTTAAAATAATGTTTTAAAAATGAATGTTTTAATTGGTTTGTTTCAGCTGAAGCCTTGCTTTTTTTTTACAAGTTGCATCCATTTGGATAAGTGGCCTTATAGTAAGTAATCCTTTGTCCTCAAATGTAAATAAAAAATACGTTTTATTATTTTTTTTCGCTTATTCATTTTATACACATTTAAAAAAAAAACATATAAAATTATAAAAAATAGGTCACCGCCGGAGTCGGGACCAGGGTTCAAGCTGCTGCTGGTTAGGGCTCTAGAGACAGGAACCTTCACACAATGCGGGCCGTATCGAGAAGGTGCCTTCTGAATCAGGACTTTAATTCAAACGTCTAGCTAGAGCCTCGACAGATGTTAGTCGAGGCTCTTCGCCACAGGCCATTGGCCGTAACGACAATCGGGAGAATGATGGCCGAGTTCACATTCCACATGACTTGCCTTCAAGAATCGATTATGTACACTCACTTTTTCCTTTTACCCACAACACTGTAAACATTATGTGTCTACTACTAATTAGTTTATTTCTCTACGAGTACCCTTACCTACCTTCTTCATTAGTAATTCCTATTTTTAGCTTTATGATTACCTGGTGTTTCTCACATTAAGTGAATTGCATTCTTTTTGAGAAAAAAATTACTTAAACCGTACATGTCGACAACCTCATATAATGTGCCCGCCAGCAATATTTTTTACGTAGAATTACTTAGTTTGATATACAGAATGCTTTGATGACAGTTTCGTAAAGGTTCCGTTGACACCTTATAGTATACGTCTTCTAGCACGTGCCGTACAAGTCTAACATTAACACCGCACAAACAATAGGACGCAACAAACAACACAGAGCTAAGAATGTCAAGTTACCAAGTTCTGATAACGCGAAACTTGGTGTAAACATCTCGTGATAAGACAATGTCTTGTTGAACAAAAGATAAGTTTCGGTAAAGTTCAGTGTGAAGTGGGAGACAGACGCTTTATGATTTTATACTGCTATTTGGAGTGTCAGTTTGAGGGAAAAGCTGATTTAATATTAAAATATTAAACTTGGTTTTCCTTCAACACTTACTATACTAACTATGCTATACTACCATACCTGCCACACCTGCTATACTTACTATGTCGCAAAACAGCATTGTGGGTAAAACATATGCAGCGAACCTACACAGCCCCACACAGTATAATAACGCTTTTAGGATACTGTTCGGGCTGCCGCTACCAGTGTGAAGCACTTCACAGTGGTATGTTTGCTGAAGCGCGTACGGATGGTTTTCAAGCCATCATGCGCAGGAAAGAAAAATATCAGAAGAGCTCGTGGCTAAATAATAACAGCCGCTCGGGTCGATCTTTAGGTTAAGCCGTGCTTGCTTAAGTTGGTCTGTGGATGGGTGACCACCGATTACGTACAGAGTTTTCTCCGAGCCTCGGAAAGCACGTTAAGCCGTTGGTCCCGGGTGTCATTTGTAGATCTTTGACAGTCGTTAGGTAGTCAGTGGCCCAAAAAGTCTGACAACCAGTCTTACCAAGGGGTATCGTATTACCCAGTATTAACTGGGTTATGGAGGTCAGATAGACAGTCGCTCCATGTAAAATACTGGTATTCAGGTGCATCTGGTTAGACTGAAACCGACCTCAAGATAGTTGGTAAAAGGCTAGGCAGATGATGAGGCTTGGAGTTAAAACCCAATAACAATTTTCCCGATCGGGGAATCGAACCCAGGATGTTGAATAGTGGTGTTCGTGACCACTAGGTCAACGAGGCTATGGCTATGCTGCTGCAGTGTTGTCTTAGTTTGTGTGTCAAATAACCAATCATTGAAATTGGCAGACTCGGACCACAAATATGATCATAGTACTACCCAGAACAAGATTCAAAAAAACTTATACTGTCACTTACGGGATATCTTCCGTGATTGTTCATTATTTTGAGCTCCCGATATTTCGGCGCTGTTGCAAGCGCCATGATCGCGGGTTGAAATTTTTGTGTTTTCTTATTTCAATTGCTTCTCTTGTCAGCCTTGGTACGTAAAGTCTGTCCGTTGACAAAATACGCGGCTTGTGAGAAAAATCACGGAAGATATCCCGTAAGTGACAGTATAAGTTTAATTGTAAACCGTTAAAGCTTAAAACAGTGTTAGAACAAGATTCTTTATAAAGAGCTCTTTAACTTATAACTTAATTTCTAATTCATACCGAAATACGGAATACCCTTTCGTATTCTGTGTAGGTAATATTAAGACGCCAGTCATGAGTGACGGGCGACGGCATACATTTCGTTGTTTTAGTATATGTTTCTATTCCGAGCTAATTTCACTTTGTTAAATTAGTGTTATGAGAGTATGAGTCAATTGTAGCGTCTAATATTTTAGTCTAATTCATTGTTTGTTGCAAAGTTTTAGAAAGCGTCATCTTCGGCTGCCCTGGGATCTGGAGGCGACTGCCCTCCAGCGCGTCTATGAGTGGCGCGTGGAGGCGCAGCGCCGGGGCGAATCCCTGCTGCCTCGACAAGTCGAGGCGCGGCGGGAAGAGCTCCGGCGCGATCTCAGGGCAGTATGGAGGGAACGACTGTCGCAACCGAGGTCCGGGCACGCCGCAATCGCGGCGGTAAGACCCCTCTTTGAGGAGTGGCTGGATAGGCGTCACGGCGTCCTGACCTACCGCGTGACGCAGGTCCTCACCGGACACGGAAGTTTCGGGAGGTACCTGTGTCATATGGGGAAGGAGGAAACGCCTGGGTGTCACCACTGCGAGGACCGCCCGGAGGACACGGTGGAGCATACGGTGCAGGACTGCCTCGCTTGGGCAGAGCACCGCCGTGTCCTCACGGCGGCGATAGGCGGAGACCTCTCGCGCCCGGCATTGGTCGAGGCCATGCTGTGGGGCGAGACGGAGTGGGAAGCGGTCGCCTCCTTCTGCGAAGCAGTCATGCTCGCGAAGGAGGAGGCGGGCCGCGTGAGGGAGAGGACAGCGTCCTCCCTCCACCCCAGCCGCAGTGGTAGACGCCCACGGCGCCGGACGTCGGCAGACGATCTCCGGCCACCTTAGGCGCGGGCATGCGGGCGGCGAGTAATGGGCGACTCGCTGTCCGACCATGGACCCTGCCCGGGTCGACGGCGCGTTGTGTTCCACGCGCTCCTCAAAGAGTGTCAGGATAATGACGGGGCCCCCCTCTAGAGGGCCAAAGCCTGCCGGGGTCGCGGGACTCATAGAATTACCGTGACCCTGGAACATAAAGGGCTATTGAAGGACACCGTGGATTTTAGTCAGTACAAGTCTGACAGTCCCTCCCGCTCTGCCCTGGGTGGGAGGACTCATTTGAAGATTTTACTACGTAAAAAAAAAAAGAAAAAAAAAGCGTCATCTTCGCATTGCAAATTTGTGTGTATCTTTCTGTCTGTTTCCTCCTTTTCACCCGAATACGGCGAAGCCAAAACGAAGGGTTATGATTTTAGCAGTCTATGCATGTGTGTGTTTACGTATGTTCCTCCGTAACCCCAGAACTATTCATCCGATTTTAATGAATAAGGTGTCAAGCGATTAGTTATTATGACCCGGGTAACACAGGCTACATTTTAACCGACTTCAATAATAGGAGGAGTCGATTTTACCTTGTAAACCCCAAATTTAATTAGAGTGTGATTTTTTAGTAAACTTATACTGTCACTTACGGGATATCTTCCGTGAGTGTTCATTTATTTTGAGCTCCCGATATTTCGGCGCTGTTGCAAGCGCCACGATCGCGGGTTGACTGGAGAATGCGGGTGGATGGAAACACCACCCACCCGCCCCATATTTTGGCGCTTGCAACAGCGCTGAAATATCGGGAGCTCAAAATAATGAACAATCACGGAAGATATCCCGTAAGTGACTGTATAAGTTTAGTTGTAAACCGTGAAAGCTTAAAACAGTGTTTGATTTTTTAGTAGTCGGGTGTTTTAGTTGTAGTATACCACACCAATTCTTGTTGTCTATTAGACCTCATCTGCTATTATGTCACCTCCTTTCTAGCCATTATCATATTCCACACAGACCATCCTCGCGCCAAAAGTTCATAATCTCACAAACTCATAATGGGGTGTGTTAGTTGTCAAAAGAAATGTCAAAAATGGAATGTCTGTGGTAAATCATAATGACATTTGTCATTTAGGAGATTAAAACTGTCAAAATCTATAATTAATGTGTCAACAATTGCATGACTTGGGCCCCCTGTTTGAGCCACCGAGCCAGGTTGTCTGCTACGTTATATAGGGTACGTATGGCGTTCGGATTGCTGGTGTAGTCAGGGGCTCATTTTTGCAACATTGAGCTTCGTCTTTGTGATGAAAATTATCAATTGTTATCAAAATAAATCATGATTAATTTAAAACAAACAAAGTTCGTTTTGATGGTAAGCTTTCACAATAACCAAACACACATGCTATCAGCGAACGATGATGGTAATATCATTAATATTATTAAGCTATTGGAGGCGCTCGTGGCTCGCACACGGCTCGATATTCAAGTTTAAGCAGTGCTTTCTGAGGTTGGTCCATGGATGAGTAACCATTTATTTCATACCAATACTTCTCGATGCCTCGGAAAGCACGTTAATCCGTTGGTTCAAGCTGTCTTTTGTAAATCTTTGAGAGGTCGTTACGAGTGGCTAGAAGCCCGAAAGTCTAACCACCCGTCTTGCCAAGGAGTATATATATACTATTACCCTGTTACTGGGTTATGGAGGTCAGATAGGCAGTCGCTCCATGTGAAATACTAGTATTCAACTGTACGGTTATACTGGAAGCCGACCCCAACATATATAGTTGGGAAAGGCAAAGCAGATGATGCAACGAACCACTCTGTACACACTACACAGCCACAGACGTTAAGCCAACACACACCTACACGTATATCTACCAAGCTATACATATATATGGCTATGTACCCAGGTGCGCAGCTGCAGTGAACAGATTTGGCCGGCTAAATCCGATTGTATTTGCCTAATTCCATTTCCATATGCAGATATATACATATCATGTATTTATGTATGTATACAGGCAGGTATTATGATATTAAATTGACGGGTGAAGCTGGTGCTTGAAAAATAGTGAGGATTATAGTTAACAGATGGTCTTAATGATTATAATTACATGGCATTGCTGCCAGTCTTCTTTATTATATTAAATGGGCCTTCTTTTGACCTCAATCTTGTCCTGCGGACAGAAATGAGGTTAACGATGGATCGAGTTCTGGGTACCTTCCCGGATGACAGCGATTCGGAGGAGTATTTAAGAGTCGTTGTATAAAGGGTGTAAATAGACCCTTAACACATCCAAAAGGCACTTGTTTTCCCCGTCTTTGCGATCATTTTTTTGTTCTAAACCGTACCTGGGAACCTTCTAGTTACGGAGATATTGGGGGTCAAAGTTACAACTTTTTCACAAGTTTTTTTTTTTAAATAAGTACATGTTTTTAATGTAAGTTTTTTACTTTACACACCTCCATGACCCCCGTACTATTCAATCCATCCATCAGCACAATGCTTTGAGTGCTTTCCATCGAGTCCTACCGTAAAACGTGATTTTTCACTCCAAAAAAGTAAAGTTACTTAGTTTGATGTACAGAATGCTTGGTTGACGGTTATGTGAAAAGTCTGTTTACGCCCTGTATATTATATAAAAATAAGGACTAAATTAAGACTAAAACTAAGTACCTACTACTTAGTTTTATTCTTAATTTAGTCCTTATTTTTGGAAAATGTTTATTTTCTGCAAAAATTTTTCACCACGTAACGTTTTTATTATAAATTCCTAAAATTTTAAAATCTTAGCTAAATGCTGCAACATAAAAACTTCATTGTAAAATTTTTATTTATTTATTTATTTATTCATGACGTTTCCTTTGCTATTACAGATTCAATCTAATGCAACAAAGTAACTTAAAATATACTTAACTATACCTTACATGCTACACAGTATGTGGCCCTTGTGAACTCACCCAGTATACAGGTGAATATATCTATGATGAATGTTTATATCTTTCATCCTACACGTTGCTCTTAACACCCACAGCCTTGTCTACAAAACAACCCAGTTTTAAGGGTACTAACTTGGGGAAAACACCGGATTAAGACAATTTAGGAGTAACATTATATGGTGCGCAATTTGTTTGGCATTCTCTCAACAAAGACCTGACAACGTAAAGGCTTTTACCTACACTAAAATGTTAGCTTTTATGGGTCCATAGCCGAATGGCAAAAAACCCTTATAGATTCGCATGTCTGTCTGTCAGTCCGTGTATGTCACAGCCACTTCATTCCGAAACTATTACGACTACACAGTTGAAACTTGGTAGGTAGATGTATTCTGTGAACTACTTTACGATTTTTATACAGAAATATAAAAATTCAAAGATTAAGGGGGGGCTCCTCTATGGAACTGAAACTTTTTTTTTCAATCAAACCTATACGTGCGGGTATCTAATAGATAGGTCTTTAAAAATGACGATGAGGTTTCTTAAACCATTTTTTCTTAAAGTCAATCGTTTGATAGATACACTTCCAAAGTGATAAAATGTGTGTCCACCCCCCTCTTATTTCTAAAATTAGGAGGGGGATTGGCGTGAGTACGACTCGCACTTGGCCGATTTTGACCTTGACTTTTGGATGTTAGTCGAAGACTTATCTCTCGTCTGTGCAATATAGGTTAAGACGGGGAGAATACACAAATGTCCATAAGTTTGCGTTTTATTTAACACAATAAAATCTCAGATCATGCTACGAGTCCCCGTGATGGGACTTGCGACGCGACGTTACTCAGACAAACAAAACAATTGACACACGAACGTGGGTCTTGACGCAAGGCGTTACCATTCAAGTGTCGACATCAGCAACAATCAAAACCTTTTTCTACTACTTTTTTTTGCAGTAAAAAAGAGTAGATAGTTTTTATCCACATTCCCACTAACATTAGGTCCGTTTTTTTCTCTCATCCGTCAAAAAAAGCAGCAGAAAACAAGTTTATGACGTCCGTTTGTAGGTCATATGAACTTCCGCACTGAATCTGACACAGATATGATCCAGAAGGTTAATTTTCAACAAAGAATAAAGTCAAAATGTACTGAAAAACAATAGATCAATTACATGAATCATTCAAATGCTGCAGCATATCTTACATATAAAATTCTCGTGTCACAACGTTAGATACCATACTCCTCTGAAACGGTTTGACCGATTTTTATGAAATTTTATATGCACATTCAGTAAGTCTGAGAATCGGCTACTATCTATTTTTCATACCGCTAGGGTAGGTAGGGTAGTTAGGTAAGATAGGTAGCTAGGGTAGGTTAAAACAGGTGCATTGCATCTCATGCCGGGCACAGTTAGTAATATATATTAAACAGTGATAGTCTAGTGGAGTTGTTTAATACTGGGATTCAGCTGCATCCGGTTAGACTGGAAGCCCAACCCAGAAAGAGACAAGGCTAGACAAGTGATTTATAGTGTCGATTATTCTGCAGGGATACCTCATCATTACCTGTGCAAAGAGACATCAAATTCTGATGATTTGATTCCACTTAAAACAAAGGTTACGATGAGGAATCTCCACACAATATAAAAACCATGTCGCTATTGATCAATTGTTCTGCCTTAGAAACAGCAGTGGGCGTGGGCCTGAAATGGCTGCTTTAGCAGAATCATACTTGGATAATAATATGAATCACGTTAAAAAATCTTAAAATAGTCACAGACGCAAGCTAAGCATACTTAAACCAGGTCTAGCAGACCTGGCAAGTCAAGTCAAGTCAAGCAGACTAAGCATAGTTAAACCAGGTCATTGTAGGTTTATTAACACACAAATAAAGGTATATTTTGTACACGAAGTTACAGTAGAACACTGACTCCTAGGTCACAGGATCCCCCTAGTTTAGGAGGCAGGGTTTTAACTATTTGTACAGCCTTCTACTAAAATTCAATGTACCTATGTGGAATATAATGGCATTGTATACAAAGGTTTTTGTGCCAATAAACTTATTTTAACTTTTAACTTTTTAACGCAGTTAACAGTGGCGAAGGTTCCATAGAACCCGATTCCTATTGGCTTCCCTTTGAAAAATGGCACAGTCAGTATTCTATAGCCAATAATATTCTATACAGTAAAGATATGTACTCCGGCTTACCACTTACAAAAATTGACCCTTCGCTACTGGCAGTTAATATTATGAATTGTCATTTTGTGACCATTTTACGATTTGTAAAGTAATTCATTATTATGATTCTGCTAAAGTGACCATTTCAGGCCGCTTGATCTTCTGGTATCTTCCTACTCAGTGGCGAGTAGCTCTCTTAGAATATTTATTAACTTCATGCGTCGTCATAATGTTCTAGGAAAAGTAAGGCTTGCTCTCGCATACGTAATGTTTTTGTGACACTAGTGTTGGTGTTTGTCACCATAATATTGTCTTTATGTTATGCTGCAATGCTTCCTTAAATGTGAGATGGTTTCTCGACTTAAAAAATACATCTAATGTTGTATGTTTGTTAGGTACTCTTTCACGCAATAAATACTGAACGGATTTGAATGAAATTTTGCAGACAGATAGTTTATCATCATAAGCCAGCAGTCCACAGTTGGACATACGCCTCTTCAATCGCACTCCCTCAATTCTCGGCAACTCTCATCCAGTCGCCACCAGCCACCGTGCGGAGATCGTCGCTCCGAGGGAGTCCCACCTCACACTTACCAATTCGCGGTCTCCACTCATAACACTTCTAACCCACGGATCATCGGTTCTATGACTAATATTTCTTATTGTCCTTTGCAAGGTGGTACTGCTCAGCACCACCCGTTATTCTGATAAAAGGTTCTTAAAAAACATCATCATACTCTTGCTCTTATCCCAATTCATTTGTAGTCGGCGCAGCATGTCTTCTTCTTCCATACTTCTCTATTACTAGTCATCTCATCAGACACCTCCTTTCTTGCCCTATCATACTTTACACAGTCTATCGTTTTTTTAGTCTTCCTCTACTCTTATACCCATCCACATTCATACTCAAAACTTTCCTCACGACATTTTCCTCATTCCTCCGCATCACATGCCCATACCACGACAACCGATTACCATACAACTTTTCAGTCACCGGCGCCACTTTCAGACTTCCTCTTATGTACTCATTTCTTATTTTATCCATTGTCGTATCACCACAAATCCCACTTAAAACAATGTTCCGATAAAAGACTCTAAAAAAAAAATTAATAATCATCAAGAACCAGAAGTTCAAAAAAATTTTAAACCAACAAAAACAGTGCTGCAAAAAGCAGAACACGTAAGAAAGGTTTTGCGGGGCTCTCGTCCCCAACGATAAATTCAAGGATTAGAGCCTTGCAAGCCAGATTTAGAATAATCCCTCAGTCCCACGTAATGGCCTTGCATTGTACAAATGCTGCAGCTAAATGCATGGTATTCGGTGGAGTCGAGTGCGGTTGTTTTGAATTGATTTGGGAATGTTTTGGGGGTGAAATTTTAAAGAAATAAGCTCATGTCAGCAGCTGCGCCCACATGGAGGTTCACGCCTGTAATCACCGAAGGGTTAGGCAGAAGTGTACCTAATAGTAGGGGCACCCACATTTCGACATTTATGTTTTAGTGACATGGAATAGGGAGCGAGCCTATTGCCATCATCGTCACCATCTGTTGGATGTACGGAACGCTTGGTTGACGATTTCGTGAAGAGTCCATTTACACCTTGTATTTTGGGGCTACCACTACCCTTACATTACATTACAAATTTATTATTTCCGCCCTTATACTCTCAGACATGCATCCACATTGCAAATTAATAAATTGACAGAGTCACGTTCTCCACCCCATTAGCTCCGTATATTATGTTAATATAATTCGTCAGCACACAAGCCGTCACGGTATGTAATGCTCTACGGACTGGAGCGGCGTCAGCGATGCACTGACGAGCCTTAATTTGTACAATAGTTTATTGGTTTATATAATGTACTTATTTATTGTGATACATACGTATTTACACAAAACATCACGCGTGTAATCCCCGAAGGATTAGACAGAGGTGTACCTAATAGTAAACCTACATTTTGCCAGTTATGTTTAACAACATAAAACATAATATCATACCTGTAATACCCAAAGGATAAGGCATAGGTGTACCTAATAGTCTGCCAGGGCTGCGGGACTGTTCGAAAGAGATACCGTGGCCCTGGAACACAAAGGGCAAAGAAGGAACATGGATAGGTTTTAGTCAGTACAAGTATGACACTCCCTTCCGCTCCACTCAGAGTGGGGTGGGAAATCATTTGATGATATCCAATCCGAAAAAAGAAAAAAAAAAAAAGTGTACCTAATAGTACATCCACATTACGCCAGTTCTGTTGAAGTCCCAGATAAAAGGGGGCCAGCCTATTGCCATCAACCGGGCACAACTCCAAGCTCCGTGGTTACTACTGAGAAATTCATGATGTAAAAATCCAATAACACTTTGCTCGACCTGGGAATTGAATCCAAAACCCCATGCTCGACGAATAGACCAACATGGCAATCAGCCTGGTCGTGAGTGCAAAATACCGACAGCAAAAAAAAGGAAAAAAAAAGATAAAAAGTTGTCGAGAAAAATGGAACTGTATTATATGGTGTTAGAGAGCAAATATGTTTGAACGGAAATTAAGATCGATTGTTGCGGAAGAAACATCAAGAACTACATAGGTACGTATTATAGCATCAATCAATATTTGTGATAGATACCAAAATATCGTGTGCTTCAATGCTTTATAGTAGACTTTCACCTTATTTGTCTTTTTTTTTTTTTTTCTGATGGGAAATCATCAAATGACCCCCCACTCTGGGTGGAGCGGAAGGGAGTGTCAGACTTGTACTTACTAAAACCCAACCATGTTCCTTCTTTGCCCTCTGTGTTCCAGGGCCACGGTTTCTCTTTCGAACAGTCCCGCAGCCCTGGCAGGCATCGGCCCTTGCAGACCCCGAATACATTCATTCTAGGTGTCACTTTCTATCACTATCTGAATGTTTTTAAGGAAATTCATCAACCTAAACATAAAGGATGTAAATAGACCCTTAAAATATCCGAAAAGAACTTGTTTTCCCCGTCTTTGCGATCATTTTTTTGTTCTGGACCATACCTGGGAACCTTCTAGTTACGGAGATATTGGGGGCCAACTTTTTCACAAGTTTTCTTTAAATACATGTTTTTAATGTAAGATTTTTACTTTACACACCTCCACGACCCCCGTACAATTTAATCCATCCATCGGCACAATGCTTTGAGTGCTTTCCATCGAGTCCTACCGTATCACGTGATTTTTCACCCCAAAAAAAAAGTCGACTCCCAGCAATTTTTTTTTGCGTAAAGTTACTTAGTTTGATGTACAGAATGCTTGGTTGGCAGATATGTGAAGGGTCTGTTTACACCCTGTATAGTATTGTATAATTATCACTTGCTTCGGTGAAGGAAAACATCGTGAGGAAACCAGCATGCCTGAGAGATATTTCTCGACGACATCTTAATTTGTAATTTTTATTTTTTTAGATAATCTCGACATTTTTTTTTTTAATTTGCCTGCCTATTTCCAGGCAGAATGTGCATGGCTCACTTCTTTCTACTCCACCTGTATTTTAATTTAACCTTCATTCATTTCAAATAAATGATTTGATTGATTGATTGACGGCATGTAAAGCCAAGTCAGACCCTACGGGTGGCATAAAAACTTTGACACCAGGTTAGGCACTAACTCTGCCAGGGCTGCGGGACTGTTCGAAAGAGATACCGTGGCCCTGAAACACAAAAGGCAAAGAAGGAACATGGATGGGTTTTAGTCAATACAAGTCTGACACTCCCTTCCGCTCCGCCCAGAGTGGGGGGGGTCATTTGATGATTTGACATCCGAAAAAAAAAAACGCTAGGCAGTAATTGCATTACAATAAAAAAGAAAGAAAGAACCAATATATATATTTTGTAATAAATATTTTTCAACGATTAAAATTAAAGGCGAGCATTTTTGCGTGCAAATTTTTGTTAACGGCCTCATAATCTCTTCGTGCATAAGCAAATATAAAACTATTTCCACAAAAACTACATTCATATTGTATTGTCATCGCCATTACAATATTGTACTCGGTGTAATGGCTCGTACGTAGCGACAGGTACCCGTGTCGATACGCTTCACTGACTATGAGATTGATGTTAGTATCCCGCTTACTCGGTAGCCGTATCAGTGAAATGTATGGTGTTGAGTGATTGTGTGTTTCGCTGTGAATCTGTTGGGGATTACAATGTCTAACTTTTTTTTTTTGTTAAGGGTAGGTACGTGTTTTCGCGAATGACGACCGGTGTATGGTCAACTTTATGAATGTGGATGAGGCGAAAGGAGGAATAATTATTTCTGCGAAAAATATATAATTTTATTATTTCTGCGAAAAATATATAATTGTATTATTTCTGCGAAAAATATATAAGTATGTCATCCTTGGTAATATTTTCATTAGAAGCTCGTGGCTAGATAAAATCAAGCTTTCGGGTCGATCTTCATTTTAAGCGGCGCTTGCCTGGGTTTGTCCATGGATGAGTGACTACCCATTACATACCGAGTTTTCTGCGTGCCTCGGAAAGCCGTTGGTCTCGGCTGTCAATTGTAGATCTTTGACGGTCGTTACAGGTAGTCAGTGGCCCGAAAGTCTTACCAAAGGGTATAGTATTACCTAGTAGTAAATGGGTTATGGAGGTCAGAAGGCAGTCGCTCCATGTAAAATACAGGTATTCAGCTGCATCCGATTAGACTGAAAGTCGACCCCAATATAATTGGGAAAAGGCTGGGCAGATGATGATGGTAATATTATCACTGTTCAATTAGGTCTCTCTGTTTGTTTCGTTTTGAGACCTTAACGGCTGAAAGGATTTAAATGTGAGTTGAGGCTGACTCCGGTAAATTTGGAAGCCAATCCCAACGTTGTTGGGAAACGGCTAATCAGCTGATGTTGATTGCCCAAATGAAATATCATTTTAAAAACCAATTAATTTTTCTACCAAAATTAACTCTGACATAGAACATGATATACGTGGTGATAGAAAACGTCCCTTCGTGCCTATTGGTCTTCTTTGGTTCTGTCTCCTGCTGATATGGAGGGAAGTGGAAATTATGGTTTTCCAACTCCTTCGCTATTATTTTCTGATTAATTTTGTTGCGGGATCCAAGACAGTCAAAGTGTTTCTCTGGGACTTCGTTGAGCTCCATTGTCGCGGAGTTTTCTGGTGGGTCGTGGTTTGGGAATAGTGTGGCGGGTTTGTCCCAGTAAAAATTATGGCATAGAACATAAGTACTACAGTTTCCATTCACCAGCTTGTTTCATACAATATCTAGACATACCTTGTGTAACGCTTGCAAACATTGCATGCCAACGTCGAGAGCTGAATAAGGGCGTTCCACAGACCATTACAATGAACAATTTGTAGAGATACTGCCTAAAGCCAGGTGGCAAATTGCCAATTTGAATAGTGAGGATTTTGAGGTCTTGGCGGGCTGAGAGATGTTTTAAGTCAAAGCTCCTTGAAGTTTAACAAGCAGTTGAGGTGCATTTAAAGCCTTTCATGAGTGACCTTCGGACGCACACTGAGCAATTGGCCTGCTTGCTGATTGGCTAATATTTTTAGCACGGTATCACCTGTTCCCATAATAATAACCCACACCATAAATTATTATAAGTCTATACGTGAGTATTTGTAATTGTCTTTTTGGTGACTACGGCTTCCTTTTTTGCTTGTTTTTATTAGCTGTAAGTCCTCCAAATATATAACCTCTAATTATATAAATAAATAATGAATTTGCTTACTCTTTTCTTAGGTTTAGAAATTATAGTCAAATCCAACCACTGTTAAACCAAAACAAATCTTCGAAAACAGAGGTTTATAGATTTGGTTCATCTTGATGCTATCCAGATGTATCTTCAATTCGACATTTTCAAAAAAAAAAAAACCTATAATAAATAATAATAATAAGAGCCTCGACCAATACCTGAGGAGGCTCTCGTTAGGCAGCTGGATCAAGGGCTTGATTCAGAGAGCGGTACTTCTAGACACGGCTCGTATTGTTAGGAGGTTCCTCTCTTTGGAGCCCTGACCGCCGGTAGCTTGGACCCTGTTCCCGATACCGGTGGGCTACAATTTTTTATATTTTTAAATGTTTTTTATATTGGTTTTTCTAAGGAATATTTAAAAATGTTAAAAATTTGTAAAAATATAAATAAAGGAAATAATAATAATAATTAATAATAATTTTCTAATATTCTATTCTTCTATCTTTCTGTAAAAGGACTGCATCAGCTTGTATATATTTATTTATTTATTTATGTACACACAAAATACTTAACAAGACATTACATTAAGATAGAAGAGCACAAAGGTACTGCTTATTTCATGAGAAATCTCTTCCAGCAGACCTGCGAGAGGAAAGTAGAATTAGAGATGTAGACACAGTGTGTAGAAAAGACAAAACAGGAAAATTTAAATTGGAACAGCAAAATTATACCTAAATAAAAGAAACATACATACAAATATACACATATAAAATAAATACTATTCCAGTAAATATATACCTATAATATATATCCAGAATATTACAGTATAGAGGAGAGGTAATGCTCTTTGACTTGCCTTTCTATCTATCTGTAAAAGGACTGCATCATCTCGTATTTCAAATTTGGAACTAAACGTCATCAACCTCAGAGTTTCATGTCTCATGCGTGGTACACACGGCGGCACATGAAGCTGTACACAATATAACTTGGCCTCGCTTTGCATAAATTTCCTATACAATGAGAGATACGCATAAACTGGTTATATATAACTTGATTGGCCGTCGTGCTTACAGTGCGTCTGAGCGTTATACGGGTTGGAAGGGACACCGACGCGAAAACGGTTACCACGTATTCAGTACATCATTCATTAAAAAAAAAGTCAGCTGTTTCCTACAAAAGTGCAGAAATGTATGGAACAGCTGATTTGTTTTTAAATAACCGATGAAAAATTTCTGTGGGTGGGGAAGGGGGGGGGGGGCTCAGAATGATGCACTGAAAACGTGGTAAACGTTTTCGCGTCGGTGTCCGTTCCACCCCGTTCGTCTCATATCACAAAAATATGCAATACCGCACCTCTAGTGAAACCGTTAGGTTCAACGCACATACAAGGGCTTTAAAACGAGCCTGGCAACTGCATCAATGGCGCTGACGATCACTGACCCATGATTTTACGACGTTCGTAGTGCTCAATGTGTCGATGTGTTTGATGACTTCATTTTACTGTTTTGTTTGATCTTCATCATCATCATCTGCTTAGCCTTTTCCCAACTATATTGGGGTCGGCTTCCGGTCTAACCGGATGCAGCTGATTACCAGTATTTTACATGGAGCGACTGCCTATCGGACCTCCACAACCCAGTTAGTACTGGGTAATACGATACCCCTTGGTAAGACTGGTTGTCAGACTTTTTGGGCCACTGACTGCCTAACAACTGTCAAAGATCTACAAATGACACCCGGGACCAACGGCTTATCGTGCTTTCCGAGGCACGGAGGAAACTCGGTATGTAATGGGTGGTCACCCATCCACAGACCAACCTAGGCAAGCACGGCTTAACCTAAAGTTCGACCCGAGCGGCTGTTATTATTTAGCCACGGGCTCCTCTTTTGTTTGACATACATAAACACATAAACGAACGCCTTGTTCCCATAGGGATAAGCAGAAACGCCACCCGCTGCTATCCTTTCAAACTCCTTCTGCCTCGTCCTCATCATACATCTGGTCATACACGCACGCCGGTTGCGAAAACTACGCACCCGAACTTTCTGAAGAACCTCACTAATAAGGTCAGTGTATGTCCTTCTAGGGCGTCCCCTCCCGGCGTCGCCACTCACATCTACCTTTTGTCAGTCGCCTTTCACTCATCCTCCCCACATGACCAAACCATCTAAACATACCCATTTAAATTTTTGTCGTATAACCTTTTTTTCTTATGGGTATCAAATGACCCCCCCCACTCTGGGCGGAGCGGAAGGGAGTGTCAGACTTGTACTGACTAAAACCCGTCCATGTTCCTTCTTTGCCCTTTGTGTTCCAGGGCCACGGTATCTCTTTCGAACATGCCCGCAGCCCTGGCAGGCATGGGCCCTTGCAAACCCCTACATAGTTGCTGACATCTCTTTGAGCGAACGCGCCGTCGACACGGCCTGTCGTCATAAGAAGGCCGGACGGCGAGCTAGCCCGTTGCTCGCCGTCCACAGGCCCGCGCCTACGGTGGCCGGGAGCCACCACGTGACCCCCGACGCCCGGGGCGTCTCCCGCGGCGTTGTCGTATAACCTCATTCCTCAATTTATCATTTACAGTTCCATCACACATGCTTCGCAAGGAACGCATTTCCACAGCATTACTTCCAATTACGTTTGAATATTGTCTTATTCGAGGAAGCATAGTGCGACATGTCTCATTTCATTTGCCTTGCGAGAAATATGCAATATTGCACCTCTGTGAAGCCATTAGGCTTGCCACACACACAGCACAGAGAGCTTTTAGAACGAGCATCAATGGAGCTGACGATCGCTGTACCAAGAATTTACGACATCACGTTCGTATTCGGCTGGTTTGCTACCAGCCAAATGTGTTAACTTCTGTATATTCAAGTTTGTAGATTCTATTTTGGAGAAACCAATAATAACTTGCCTGTGACAAGCATAGCGTTATTTGTCTCGTGTTCGTTTTTATATTTATGCAAATATTCATCATCATTCTCCTACTCTTATTCCAATTTATTTGGGGTCGGCGAAGCATGTCTTCTTCTTCCATACTTCTCTATTACTCGTCATCTCATCAGACACCTCCTTTATTGCCATATCGTTCTTCACACACTCCATCCATCGATTCTTTGGTCTTCCTCTACTCTTATAGCCACCCACATTCATACTCCAAACTTTCCTCACGACATTTTCCTCATTCCTCTGCAATCATTACTCATACTTATTATGTGCGAAAGTAAGTCGGTCCGTCTGTTACCTTTCACGCTTTGAGAGCTGAATGGATTTTGATGAAATCGGCCATAGGTAGCCCCATAACTTGACTTAGAGTATCTTTGTCCCCGCAGTACGTTCCCATGGGATTAGTTTCGGCTTCTACGCGGACAAAACCGTTGGCAAAAACTAGTCTAAGGTCATTTACAAAACCTAAACTGCTTACCCGATTTCAACAGTTTCATGATCAGTCGTTGAGCCATTGCCGTCACCGGAATTACAATTTCAAGTGATGTATTAAACGCACATTAAAATGTTTAGTGTGCGCCAACCAATACTACGCCAGCTCGCCACTACGCCAGTACGACAGCACGCTGTCTAATTTCGTTTGCGTAGTAATTGTGTCCACGCATAAATTTAGAACACAGTGACGTTTACTGAACAAATTGGTGGTACTTATTTATGCTAGATGTCCTATGTAAGCCCTGTGGTTTGAAGTGACGGACTAGAAATGTTTTTCGTAGTACGTTTTGGGCGCCATGTTTTATTCGACTACGCCAAAACGAGAGTAACGTTTTTGAAAAGTAATTCTCAAGCGTTATGATCACTATTAAAAAGCTAATCGAGGTTCTTAAAAAAGAAGTTAACAGCCAAAATGTTCCTAAAATGATTAATTAAAAAAGAATTATGACTTTTTCTTGAACATTAAGCTGCTTTAAAAAAATATTTTACCTTCAAAGCGGCTACAGGAAAATAAAGCATTCAGCCGAAAGCGTAATAAAATAAATCATTAATTATTTAATTACTCTTAAGCCGGAAAATACTTTTATTTCGTACCATTTCAAGTGTACTTAACCTAATTTACACAAAAAGTAATAAAAACGGATCTAAATTAATTGTAATCCCGCAATTACCATTGTTTGATTAAATGATAAGTGTTTCCGACAATAACATAAGGCTTATCCCAACTAACTGAGATTAGCGTGCTCTGATTGGCCGTTACCGGTAGCGAGCGCCGAAATCCGGTCCGAAGCGCTTTAATCCAGATATATGCAGTTCTACATAAATTTGAGACTTAGCTGTGTTTGTAATTTCGTACACATAAATGTATCGATTGTTACGCCACGTTGAATATTTTGCGAACGTTTTTTTAACGCTTCAATGCATTTTATGAATACCGTTTTCACGTTATTTTTTGTGTTTTTTGTAAAAGCAGTTTTCCGATGGCTTTGACTATTATTAAGTTTCATGTTTTTTTTTCAGAAACTCATATTTTTAGTAGAATATAAAAGAGTGAGATTTTTTTTTTGCTCTTTGGATTTTATTTCCTAAGCTAATTGGTTCGCCTTTTTTGTTGATTTCGAGAAACGGTATTAAACTCTTTTGAATCTGTGTTAAGAAAGTGTCACCTCTTTTTGGGGATATCGTTAAGACGACTTAGGTTCTATGTCCCAAGGATGAGCTGTTGCCCCGAAGCTTTTTAAACTCATATAATAAACTTATTCCTTTTTTTTCGACTTTAGATATTTACCTCTTTGTGTTCAGTTAGTGTTTTCTTTTATTCATCATCTTCCTGCCCTTGTCCCATTCTACTTGGGGTCAGCTCAACACATTTTCTTCTTCCATTCTCCCCTGTCAGACATCACGGCATCATTTACTCCTTTATTTTCCTATCATTTCTCATACAATCCATTCATCTTTTATTTGGCCTTCCTCTCCCTCATCTTTCAACATAGTGTTTTCTATTAGTGACAATTTTTATTTCAAAGATTGGCGACTGCGGAGAAAAACAAATGAAAGAAATTGCTTGGTACATGCCACCAGAGATTAAGCTTCTAAAGAACGTTCAAAATTGTTACCTATTTTGGTAGGGTTGTCACAATAATATATGTTAAGACAAATTAAACAAAACATTTGTTATATAGTTTTATTATTGAGTATGATACAGTCCAGTGGCGAAGGGTGAAAATTCAGTCAGGGGAACCCGAAGAAAAAAAATGAGAATTACATTTTTTTTTTGTTTTTTATCTCTGTTTATTTTTACCTTATTCGTTATCAGTGACCCCAAAAACCATGAAAATTATACCCATGACGAAAAAAACAAAAAAAAAATGTTGGTGCCATCGAATTTTCATTTTGACCTCATTTTTGTTATCAGCGACCCCGAAAACCACGAAATTCAAATTCAAATTCAAATTATTTATTGCAATCCATAATGTACATAAAATAGGTGGTAAAAAACAATTGAGAAGAAACAATTATGGACCCTGTCGGGCACCGGAAAATGACACCCATGACGACAAAACCGAAAATTTTCGTCGGCGCCATCTTGGATTTTCATTTTGACCTCAGTTTCGTTATAAGCGACCTCAAAAACCATGAAAATGACACCCATGAAGAAAAAACCGAAAATTTTCGTCGGCGCCATCTTGAATTTTCATTTTGACCTAATTTTAGTTATCAACGACCCTAAAAACCATGAAAATGGCACCCATGACAAGAAAGCCGAAAAAAAAGTGAAGCATAAAATGCAGGGGGAGTATAATAAAAAAATTAAAGTGACTTTATCTTAAATATGTAAATAAGTCAACAAAATAAAAAAACTAGTTGGTACCAAAAACGATATAGACCATTACTCATTCTATCTCGTTCTCCCATACATACTTTCTTTTTCTGTCCTTGTCGTAACTCGATAATCTTCGGCTTACCGGGCTCCTTAACTCCTTAGTTACGAGGGAACATAGAAACGGACATTACATACATACATACAGGTCAAACACATAACCCTCCTTTTGGGCTTCGCCGCAGTCGGGTAAAAAAACACCGAGTTGTACCCTCTTCTTATTAAAAAAAAGGATCATACAATAAAGTATAGGTACTTACTTGAAAAAGTAATAGTCAAATATTTACTTACCTATTGTACTCCTTGGGATAGTTAAAGTATGATAATTTTTTGTTTTTTTCTACTATTATTCATACACACAGTACAATAAACAACCATTTTAATTTTAATATTCAAACTTGCAACCAATCTTGCAACTGACAAAACAAACAACGTGCCCCTTGGTTGCCATGGCACCGTGCCGTGCTGACCCTGAGATTGTCCACCGGCTGTGCCAGCGTAAACCGGTATTTTCCAGTCTCGCCGCGTACGCGACAAGCGGCCAGTGGTCACGCACACATGCCCCGCGTGCTTGTAGTAGTGCAACCGATTTGCGCGGTTGTATGAAGCTTTAACCCTGTTCCGTTTACCTACTCATGTGGTACATGCCACGAATTACGAAGACGCGACTTGCGACGCGAAGGAAACAAGTGACGTACGCCCGTGTCGCTTAACGCATTTCGTATTGCTTGCGGTTGTTTAGGCGGTGTAAAACTGTGTTTCTGAGTAGTTTACCTCAAGAAGTTTACGTATTGAAAGGATAACAAAGTTTACGGCCTCATTGACATCTTCTTCCTCCGTCAGTGATTTCCTTCTTTCATAAAATTTAAATATGCCTTCCCAAATTAACAAAATACTTCACCACCTGCATTTGTTTTACGCCTCATAAATCCACAAACAATTGAAAATCAACGCCTTTCAAGACTCCATAAAGTTTGTCATTCCTACGTTGATTCGGTAACGACCGCCAAAATCCGGCTCCCGCTGGATCTAACCAGATTTATGCAGTTCAAACTGGCTTCAGACTTGCGACGGAGGAAATGCAAATGCGGATTTAAAGGTAGATCACGGATGGAATTGTTGAAGTTTTATGTTGATCTCCTTAATGCTCATCTTTTTTAGGTTTTTTTTGGTAAAGTTGTTTTTATCTAGGTATTTTTGGAGCTAGACAGAAATGTAGACGTTTCTAGATATCTCAGTTTAACGAAGTAAATTTTATTCATAAGTTCACAAAGTTCAAAACTTATCGCGTACAATACAACTGTGATTTTGCTAAAATGTTTGAATAGATTGATCCTACAGTGGGGTCATTATCATCATCAGCCGAAAGACGTCCACTGCTTGACATAGGCCTCCCCCAAGTGTCGCCACATTGACCGGTCCCGTGCAACTCGCATCCATCGGCTCCCTGCAACCTTCACCAGGTCATCGGTCCACCTAGTGGGAGGCCTTCCAACGCAACGTCTTCCGGTTCGCAATGGGGTCTTCATATAAAAATGTCGAAAAACTGTAAAAGTAAATAGTAATTATCTAACCGTTAGACTGAAGGCTTACCATTACATATTTGGAAAAAATAAATATTTCTGTGTTTCTTGTCTTTCTGTGTGTTAGAATTATTAATTAATATAATGATTTAGCCAGGAGCGCTGTCTCGTTTATTAAGCAGTATTCATTATTATATTTTTGTTAATTTGGCTTTCTATTACTCAAGCGTATAAAAATATGTGAGCATGTTTGTACATACTCATAAGACCAGCACTTAACAAAGGTTATTGGAGCCGACGAAGCGATAAAAACTTTATTACATATAATATGATATTACTCTCTTCATAGTTTCGACCTAGACCGAATTCTGTAGTAGCACCAAAAGCACATATATTTCTAGCCTAGATTGCAAAAGTTTTGTAGTTCAATAGAGACTATAATTTTTATGAACAGAATTCGTCGGTCTACCTCGGTGGTTTTGTAGTCACAAGCGCGACTGCTGAGCATGAGGTCCTGGTCTAATTCCCAGTTCAGGCAAAGTGTTATTGGGTTTTTCTATCAGGAACTTCTCAATAGCGGCCACGGAGTCTGGATTTATGCCCAGCAATGACTACCCCGTTGGTCTAGTGGTCCCAAGCGCGACTGCTAAGCATGAGATCCTGGGTCTAATTCCCAGTTCACGAAAAGTGTTATTGGGTTTTTCTATCAGGAATTTCTCAATAGCGGCCACGGAGTCCGGATTTATGCCCAGCTGATGCCAATAAGGTCAAAGCCGTATAATAAAAACTCTTTGCCATCATGAAACGACTTTTCTTTTTCGTCTAAGCTGGAATGAAATAGTTGCTTATAAAGGGTGTAAATAGACCCTTAACATATCCGAAAGGCACTTGTTCTCCTCGTCTTTGCGATCATTTTTTTGTTCTAGACTAAATCTGGGAACCTTCTAGTTACGGAGATATTGGGGGTCAAAGTTCCAACTTTTTCACAAGTTTTTTTTTAAATACTTGTTTTTAATGTAAGATTTTTTTTTTCTTTACACACCTCTGCGACCCCCGTACTATTAAATCCATCCATCAGCACAATGCTTTGATTGTTTTCCATCATCATTTGAGTCCTACCGTAAAACGTGATTTTTCACACCAAAAAATAAAGTCGATTCCCAGCAATAATTTTTGCGTAAAGTTACTTAGTTTGATGTACAGAATGCTTGGTTTACGGATATGTGAAGGGTCTGTTTACACCCTGTATGCTATGCTGTGGGAAAAGTATAAATGCCAGTTACCAACAGGATGGAGGAGGATGCTCTAGATGAATGTTTATGTATCATAACACCGCAAGTAATCCTACTAATATTATAAATGCGATAGTTTGTGTGGATGGATGGATGTTTGTTACTCTTTCACGCAAAAAGTACTGACTGGACTTGGATGAAATTTGGCACACATTTAGTTTATAACCTGGATTAACATTTAGGATACTTTTTATCCCAATAGTACGATCCCCTGGGACAATTACCGAACTCCACGCGGGCGAAGCTGCGACTTAACGCGCGCGATTTGACTATTTTCCACTAAGTTCAGAGAAAAACATTAAAAAAAACTTTCGTATCCACAAGATTAATCAGTTGTTTTGTTCCAGCTGTCAAACTTCAACTAAAGTTCTTCAGAAAAACAATGTTCCTAGTAATTCAAGGATATTTTTTCCACAATCCTTCTTTATATACTTTACGTGAAAGAGATCTTCTAAACTTTTGACAAAGGGGTGTTTTTATGAATACTTGAAAGTTTTTTCTTTTGCCTTTGAACAAAATTACTTAGGTTGTAACTCTGGCTTAGTGTTAGGACCAGTCTGTTATTTCTTTTTGAGACAAATACTAGAAATTCGCTTACTTTTTAGCTTGATTCGGGGTTTATTTCGAATTTATCTGCTCTTTTCTACCCTTGAATGACTGGTAATGCCTTAGGCGTTAAGTCCATCTTTTAACGTATCTTTGTTAAGTTTAAATAAGTAATTTATGTTATTAAATGGGACCATCCGTTCTTCCCCATAGAGATCTACGTTAGGGAATGGGCAACTACAGTACTTTCACAGTTTTTATGCCTCGTGACTGGGACTGTAGCTATTGTTGTCTTTGTTTCGACAATTCAAAAGTGCCTGTAACTGGCCTACTTGAAATAAATGCTTTCATTTGATTTGAACTGGGAATTTAATGGGTTTTTAATTAATTATTTCAATGGTGGTAGCCAGAAATTACAGATAGCCACCTGCTACGATCCTTACATACTCCTGTCGTCTCGTCCACGTTCATACATCTGGTCATACACACACTGGCGTGCGTTTATGCGAGTAATACTCATCGGAACTTCACCAATAACTTTATTATTAATACTCGAAACGGGATATTTACCATGTTTACTGTTTCTTATGAGTTCCCGAGATATTTCGGCGCTGTTGCGAGCACCGGGAACTCATAAGAAACAGTAAACATGGTAAATATCCCGTTTCGAGTATTAATAATAAAGTTAGTGACCATGATAGTTTAAAATCTTATTTCACCAATAAGGTCAGTGTATGTCTTTCTAGAGCGTCTCCTCTCAGCTTTGCCACTCACATCTCACTCTCATCTTATCCGTTAATACCGTTTGTTAGTCGCCTTTCACTCTTCCTCTCAAAGCAACCTAACAATCCGACCATACATCAAAATAAATGGCCTTTCCTGCCCTTTTCTTCTTCTTCCATACGTCTCCATACCTCGTCATCTCATCAGACACAAGCTTACATAATTATGGGTCAGAATATATTTATTTTAATGCACAATGTACACAACCAATTTCACACGCTAAGCTTAAACTAGTGAGTACATTACCCTGTTAGGGCGCAGCAAGTTAAAACTAATATTGCAGAGTATCTATTATTATTTATCTAATATGACTTACATAGATCATTAGAAACTATCACATTTAAACATTATATTAATTAAATTTATAAGTTTGAAAGTTCCAGTCTAGCGTTTCAACATAATACTTAAATTAATAAAATCACAATAATAAAGAATATCAACATAATATTTAAATTAATAAAATAAAGGGATTTTATTAATTTAACAACATGGCAGATATGGAAGGCTCTTTTGATTTTATATTGATTTATTGGCTTATCTGCAATTGTTTCACTTTTTACTCTTGTCAAGCTAAAAAAACACACCAAGTGTACAATATGATGCGATAGACACAGCATGCATATTGTTTTGAACTTGGGAATAAAATAAAAACCAACAACAACAACAAAAAAGAACAGCAACAACAACAAACAACAACACAACAACAACAACAACTATCTCTAAAAACAAATTTGAGTAAAAAGACTTACCATTGTGTTCAAATCTCCGACCTTTTAATCTGAAAACAGAAAACCCTTTGTTAGAAAATGATCAACACATTTTTAATAAAAATGCTTAGGTATATTAAAATCTGTCTTGAAAGCGAGACTTTAGTCATCCTTCACACAGTCCATCCATAGTTTATTTGGTCTTCCTCTACTCTTATACCCATCCATACTCATACACAAAACTTGCTTCACTACATAGGTAGGGTTTTTTTGCGTGAAATTTAAGGAAGGAACATGTGGATAAGACTTCCTTTCAATTTAACACCTTTATTTTGAGTAATTCCGCGATATATCCACCGATTAGCCAATCACCTCAATATATCCGCGATTTAAAACCGTATAGAAAAACCCGACAGCAACTATCAGGCAGTAGCCCACCAGACATAACACCAGTGTGGTTGGAGGATCCTCCCTTTTCAATGGCAGATGACAGTAGCGAAGGGTCAATTTTTGTAAGAGGTAAGCCGGAGTACATATCTTTAATGTGATTATATTATTTGTCTATAGAATACTGACTGTGTCATTTTCCAAAGGGAAGCCGGTAGGAATCGAGTTTTATGGAATCTTCGCCACTGGTAGATAATAAACTTTACACCCTTTTCTTCATAACCTTCCAAGCCAAAGTCTTTCTAAAACAATATAACAGTTCCTGTCAATAATTCCAAAGTCTGAACAAACAGCAAGGAATCACAATATTTGAACTAGAACCTAGATAAATCCTATTACCAGGCAAAGTCGAGTTTGCAACTTTTTCCAATCGGCTTACTGGCTGGTACTGTCGAGCAGAAAACTCTCACCGATTGGAAAAAGATTTTATGCTGTGCTCTGTTTTATAGCCCATTGCACGCTTTAAATGTTTTACTGGATAGTTTAAAGATGGTACTATTGGAAATGAGTTTATTTTACTTCCTCGACTGACTTGACTGGTCGAGTGGTCGCAAGCGCGACTGCCGAGCATGAGGTCCTGTTTTTGATTCCCGGGTTGGGCAAAGTGTTATTGGGCTTTTCCATCAGAAACGATTCCTCAAGCCACGGACTCTGGACTCGTGCCAGATTGATGGCAATAAGCTCAAAGCCTATTTACATGGGACTTTAACGTAACTGGTCTTCTTCTTTTGTGTCGATGGTACGACTTGTTTAAATTTCTAGGGCTCTGGGGTCCTGTAAAGTGCAGATGTTGGGAGCATAACTGGTGAAATATGGGTGTACTATTAGGTACACCTCTGCCTAACCCTTCGAGGATTACAGGTGTAATGTTAAGTTTAGAAGACCATGTTAACCTCTTCTCTCCTCCTAGTCCCCGCCTGATCAGCCAATTTAAATAAAATGCAATTTTGTACCACTTTCGTCTACAACAGTACGTTTCTCCACACCGCGCGCTCGCTAGCGCGTTCAGCTTAAATCTTTACATAGACGAGTGTCGAACTGCCTTTGTTACTGTTTCTTTGTCCAACTTATTACTTTTTAAATTGAATCTTTATTAGCTAAGGGGAAATTTTATCGAGCACACAAGTCGAAAAATGGCTCCAGTGATTGAACAGTTGAGTGGTATGAGCATATGGCGTCGGAATAATGGTATCAAGCTTGGCACAGTGGCTGTGCGATTGACTGCTACGTTACGTGTGGCGGGTTCGATCCCCGCACGGATAAAATATTTGTATGGTCTACAGATAGTTTTTCCGGTCATAGCTCTTTGTTTATGTGAGTTTAAATGATTGTAAACGCACCCACAAAACAGGAGGAATTCCTGATGTGGGGCAACGTTTTTTGTAAAAGATTAAAATAAGATAAATGATATTTCTTGTAAAGCCAAGACAGCGACCCATGGTCGGCATGAAACTCTAACGCCAGGTTAGGCACTAACAACATGATAAAGAAGAAGATTTGAGTGTGAGTCGCAGGTAGAACTAGTATGTAAATAAACAAGTGTCTAAACAAGTAAATTCGTTTTTTACCAACAAATAACAAAGTCTGCTTCAAGAGAATAATTCCCTTTTATATTTCTAGTGTTGGAGATCTTCAAAAAGTTTTGCTTACAAAGGGTTTTCTTTGTAACAAGTTTTTTATTTGTCTTTGACTAGAATAGAAGTCGAAGTTTTGGGGTTCAAAGAAAAGCTATGTATTTTTTTGCTTTCAAAGAATAATATAATTGTTTATTATTTTATATTTTTTTTTTTTTTGTGCATCACTACATAGTATAAAAGAAATAGTATAAAAGAAAGTCGCTTTCCGCTGTCTGTCTGTCCCCATGTATGCTTAGATCTTTAAAACTACGCCACAGATTTTGATGCGGTTTTTTTTAATAGGTAGAGTGATTCAAGAGGAAGGTTTATATGTATATTACACCCGTGCGAAGCCGGGGCGGATCGCTAGTTTTTTAATATATGGATTTCTACCGTCCATGGCTTCTAGTCTAAGCAGGTGCAGCTGAATACCAGTATTTTACATGGAGCGACTGCCTATCTGATCTCCACAACCCAGTTAGTACTGTTACCGATACCCTTGGTAAGACTGGTTGTCAGACTTTCATGCCACTGACTACCTGTAACGACTGTCAAAGATTTACAAATGACAGCCGGGACCAACGACTTAACGGGCTTTCTGGGGCACGGAAAATAAAAAAAAAAATAAAAAAAAAAGGAAAATCAGTATGTAATGAGTGGTCACCCATCCACGGACCCACCTAAGCAAGCACGGCTTATCCTAAAGATCGACACGAGCGGCTGTTATTATTTAGCCATGAGCTCCTGCAACTCCTATTTACCTGACTTAATACTTAAAATGTATTTTGCACTTATTCCCTGGTATCTTATAATGAAATTCTCTCTGTGACGAAATAATTCATCTCCGTCCGGAAAAAATATCGGATGCGTTTTAAAATTCATATAAAACCGTTCACATGAAACTCCATTACTTTTTATTTCACTTCACATTCTCATTATAATATTAAAACTACTGCTTTATTCGTCACATAAAAAAAGACTTTAAAAGAATGAACGTAACTTTCAATTTTGCTTTTCAATGACGCAACAGAAACAAGCAGGGCATAACATTGTCACTCACATGAAATGGAACCTTTAACTTTGATAGGTAAAGTTGAAAGTCGACTGAGAGTTTCTTGCAAAGAAAATGGGAAGCCGAGGGCTGATTCTTGCAGGTTGCTACTCTGAAATACATCCTCGATGTTAAAGATTAAGGTTCAAAATCAAACTTACGTGTTCAGACGATATTTCGTAGCCGCTGCGTCAACATTGGCCAAGTCATGTGTGTTGTGGACGAGCAACGCATCTGCAAACAAACAAAATACTATTATAATGTGTATAGATATAGAATAGGATTTACGTTAGCCTTGCATCCTGAGCTTGGATGAACAAAAAAAATACAGTCGAGTACAAAGGTATTATCTCCAAGTTGTTTTACTGGATTTTATAGAGGATTTTTTATTCTGCGTGTTTTCTATTGTTAGGGGAGCGCGTGGCTAAACAATAACAGTCGCACGGATCGATCTGAAAGGTTAAGCAGTGCTTGCCGAGGTCGGTCCGTGGATGGGTGACCGTTACATACTGTGGTTTTTTCAGTCTTCAGTCCCGCCTGTCATTTGTAGATCTTTGACCGCCGTTATGAGTTGTCCCGAAAGTCAGGCAACCAGTCTTACCAAGGGGCATAGTCATCACCCAGTATCTTAAATAATGGCGGACTGACGGCTTACAATATGGCGGACTCCCAAAGATGGCCGACTAGCAATTTTTGATGCATTCTCATGATATGGATAAAATTAAAGAGATTGCTGAGAAAAACAAAAAAATAAAATGACTCTAAAGCGTGTTTTTTTAGTTATTTTTTAATTATAATATTTATTTATTTATGTACACCCAAAATACTTAACAAGACATTACATTAACATAGAAGGGCACAAAGGTACTGCTTATTTCATGAGAAATCTCTTCCAGCGGACCTGCGAGAGGAAAGTAGGATTAGGAATGTAGACACAGTGTGTAGAAATTATTTAATGACGTTCAAAAAGTACTGCTCCTCAAACTTCTTTGAAAAAGAAAAAAAAAAAAAAAAAAAAAAAAAAAAAAGAATTGCGTTACTGCGATACGGGTTATGCCCTGAATGCTTGATAAAAGTTTCTGTCACAAGGGTTGTTAAGACTTATAAAGTTGCCGAAAGAAAAATATTTATTTGACACAGCGACTTATTGTAGGTGTCAAAGCCGCCTAAGGGCAAACCCAAAATAAATCCACGAAATTCTCTAACAACTAAGAAACATCGTTAGGATTCAAGAAAGTTATAATATTATAGAAGTAAAACATTTTCTATTAAGAATAAGACGCTGATGTCGCCAAACTTTTTCTTCTTTAGGGATGATACACATAATAGGGATGTTTCCTGAAAAAATCTAATTAATCCGTCAGATAGATTTCCAAAAAATATTGGTACACGTATTTTTTTTTTCACGAAAACTAAAACTGAAGACGATACAGTGCGTCGAAAACTCGTGTGACGTCACACTTGTAAGTAAAGTGTACTGACTTTTTACCGAAAAGTGACGTCACAGGCCCCCACTTATGATCTTTGATGCGTTTTATCTTCGTCAATTTTTATTGATTTGATAAAATATAAAATACGTATCCAATATTTTTCGATAATCTAACTGACGGACTAAATAGAGTCATATTTTTTTTTACACAGGCAACATCCCTATTTATTTGGCATGTGCCAAATAAATATGTTTTCTTTCTTTCATTCTTTCCCTATACAAGGTATAACGGGACCCTTCACGAAACCGGCAAACAAGCATTCTGTACATCAGACTAAGTAACTCTAAGCAAAAATTATTGCTGGGAAACGACTCTTTTTTTCGGGGTGAAAAATCACGTTTTACGAGCTGAATATCAGTAGTTTGACTATATTGAGCCTTAGCTCAATATAGGCAAACTAGTGGTATTCAGTTGCATCCGGTTAGACTGGAAGCCGACCCTAACATAGTTGGGAAAAGGCTAGGCAGATGATGATGATGATGGTAAGACTCAATGTAACGCACTCAAAACATTGTGCTGATGGATGGATTGAATAGTACGGGGATTGTGAAGATATTTATAGTAAAGTTGTACATTAAAAATTTAGACTGTAAAAAAAACACCGAAATAATACATAACAGAACATCACGCCTGTAATCCCCAAAAGGTTCGGCAGAGGTGTATGTGATAATACACCCATATTTTGCCAGTCCATGCTTAAGTCCCATGCAATAGGGACCGAGCCTATTGCCATCAACCGGGCACAAATTCAGACTCCGTTGCTACTACTGAGAACTTCCTGATGAAAAATCCAATAACGCTTTGCCTGACCCGGGAATCGAACCCAGGACCTCATGCTTAGCAGTCGCGCATGCGACCGCTGAGGCATCCTCAGATTTCTTAACTCCCAAATATATTTTTTGAAATCTCATTTGAAGGTCTTGGGTATTTCATTACCTCAAAACCGACAAGTCGTAACAAGCAAAGTTATTATAATCCGAATTAAAGGGCTCTTTACTAAGTAACTTAACTCATTGTTGTTTGGCGAAAGTTTCGGGAGCTATTTTCGTGAGGTTCGCCTAAGTTCGTTTTGGGGAAAAAAGTATGTAATTATTTGAAACTTCATACCATCAGGTCTTTTTGCTATGAACATAGAGATTTTTTTTGTGATAGTGTGTAATATATTTTTAAGAGGTTAAATAATAGCTGCACGAGTCAATCGCAGGACTCAGTGTTACGCACACATTGAATAGTACGGGTCCTGGAGGAATTTAAAGTAAAGTTATAACATTAAAAAACCAGTATTTAAAAAAAAAATGTGAAAAAGTTGGAACTTTGCACCCCCCAAGCGCAATTACGAGGAGAACAAGTGCCTTTCGACTGCGTTAAGGGTATTTTTACAACCATTATAGTTATAATAATATTTAATATTATCATAGTTTAAGGCACACATTTAAAACACACAGAAACAACACATTTTCATTTTGTTGGTTTCGGAGGTCTGCTGTTAAAAATTTACTCAAATATTATAACAAAACACTAACTGTTGTGCAGAGGTATACCTCTGCCTAACTCTTCGCGGATAACAGTTATATAGTTAGTTGTGTGCAGAGTGTGCATGGAGGCAGAGGAAACGGTAGTGCATGTACTCCTCGAGTGCACCGGCGTCACCCCGACCCGCGAGGAGACTCTTGGAACACCAAGACCCCTTGCGGATCTGCTTCTGGAGGGAGGTGGTCTGGTTGGAATAACGGCCACCATGGCTCACGTACATTGATCCACTTGCGGAAATCAAAATCCTAACATAAAACACCGAAACATTATCTTTTATGTTATGTTTCTTCTTTACGAAGTTTAAATAAATAGTGAAATAAATGAAAATTTTTAATCAAAGCATAAAACTAATGAGCAAGTAATTTCTATGATGTTCTAGTTCGAATTTTGTTTCAAATAGAAGTCAGACTCATTTCCCTGGAAACGTCAGAAGTCAGAAGTACATTATTTTACCTTGTAGCGATACAAATATAACATGACAAGTGAAGTGCTTCTCAGAATTTGTTATGAAAACGTCAAGAAAGGCGAAGGTAGTTGAGTTTTTGATGCCTTTATCATACGTATCAAAACATGTCTTGTTAATGCAAATTTTAATAACATATCTTGCTATCACGCCTGTACGCCTCTAAGGGTTTGGCAGAGGAGTACCTAATAACACCCATTTTTCAGTTGTTGTTTTAGCCCCATGTAATACGGGGCCCGCCTATTGCAGATTGCCGTCCCGTTCCCGTGGCTGCTACTGAGAAATTCCTGATGGAAAAACTCAATAAGACTTTTCCCGACCTGGGAATTGAACCCAGGACCTCATGCTCAACAGTCGCGCCAGCAACTACTAGACCAACGAGGCATATACTGTACTTACTACTAATTATAAATTCGAAAGTATGTGAGGATGCGTGGATGGAATATGTCTATTACCCTTTCAGGCAAAAACGTCTGAACGGATTTGAATGAAATTTGGCACACAGTTAGTTTATAACTTTAAACTAGCTTCGGGCTGCTACCGAGAAGTTGGTGGAGAATCTCAGTAAAACTTGTGAACACTAGACCAACGAGGCAGCCAGGCCAGTAAATATACACATTATGTTTCCGGCCAACACCGATTTCAGGCCAAACCGGACGGTTTATCGCCTGAGGATCCACTAACCCAAACAAAGTAATTACTGGGCTGTAGCGCTCGCATACCGCTTCCGCGGCACCGCTCGCTACGCTTGCTCGGCTCGCGCGTGTTTGGTCACCAATTCTAACCTTACCTAACCCATTTAGTCTCGGTGCTCTATGATTGTCCTTTTGTGGTGAGCCCTAGTTCGGCCTAGGACAAATTTGTTTGGCCTGAAATGGGTTTGACCGGTAACATACATTTACATTATAATTAATGTGACCATATTTTACTTAATGTAATTATATTTCTAGCCTCCATGCTACCTCATAGCCTCTTAGCTGTCATCATTCCTTTAAATAAAGAAAATCTCAACACCTGAATAGAAAAAAAAATCTCAGCGCCTTGCTTATCATAATTATTTACGACACCGAGACGAAAGCAAACTAGGACAACTTGAAGCTTCCTTTCAATCAAACTAGTACATTATAAGCACCCTTATTGACACGTTAATAAGGGCGCGAATCCCCTACACAAATAATACTGGCCATCGAAAAAAACCCACATACACAGAGTAAAAAGTTCCCCACTACACACAACAGTAGGGCAACGTATTCAGTCTGTTTGCATACGGACGGTGCTCTATGTTCATTAAAATGCATGAAGTGACGTCATCCGGGCACAGACTAGTGGTTGCGGTGTATTGTGCCTATGTGGAGCGTGGCTCAGTGAGGCGTGTGAATTCGGGAGGTAGGAAGATTGGAGATGTAGGTAAGCTGGGAGTATGGTTTTTGGTCTCGCCATTTTTGTAGTGGCGATTAAAATAGAATCCCTCATACATTATGTTGATGACTTTTTAATCATTTCAGCATGGTGATAGCGTGCAAATTAAAATAGTAAATGATGCCCTGACGTCTGGCAGGTGAGACTGGAAGACGAAAACGCCGACCCCAAGTAGAATGGGTAAGCACAGGAAGCTGATGATGAAGCTGATAGCGTGCAATTTATGATGACAAGAAAAACCCACACTGCACAGTTCTCCTCTAAATCTAAAACTTTTGCATTCAGAATAACATTTGTACTTCATAAAATGACAAGGCCTATTTTAGCTTCAATATCAATTTAGATGTTAAAATTTTTGACAAGGGCCAATCTCCGCGGAGATTAGCCAGGTACGTAGGAGATACAGCACAAGGTGTGTGCCTAAATACAGATGCATTCTATTATTGTCACAACTCGATGGGACAGCAGTCCGAAACGAACGAGGAAAGAACAGGCGCTAGACCAACGGCTTAAAGTGCTTTCGACTCCGAGTGGCTACTGAAAAAATCCTAATAGAAAAAATCCAATAACTAAATCAAAAAATATTCAAATTAGACAGATACTCAATCAGCAGTTTTTGAACTTCAAAATTTACAAGAGGCACTCCCCCAAACCGTACCCGTACTGTAACGACTGTCAAAGATCTACAAATGACAGCCGGGACCAACGGCTTAACGTGCTTTCCGAGACACGGAGAAAACTTGGTATGTAATGGGTGGTCACCCATCCACAGACCAACCTAGGCAGACACTAGCTATCAAACAGCCAACACCTACTTGAAAACAAAAGACCATCAGATCTTCTTCTTTCAATCTATGACCACTGCGCTTTTATCACCAGCTCAGAGAGATTCTTTTACGATGTGTAATAAAAACAAGTTGCTGAACAAAAAACAGCACTTTTTAGTTCAAACGGGTTCCGTATGCTATCTTACATAAAGCGGAGTGTATGTGAATGTTTTAATGAATTACGAATGAGTGTGTCAATGTGTGTGTTCGGGTGCAATGTTTTTCGACAGCTTCGGGGATGAAATTCGCTTTGAACGCTCTCTGTTTATTCTTTAAGTGCTATATAGGGATTATTGGTTCTTATTTGTGTTCGTGTATTTTAGTAGAAGTTAGTAGATATTTTTAATAATATGAACTTGAAGATCATCAACTTGAACTTCATCAACTTGAACATCATCATCATTTCAGCCGAAATACGTCCACTACTGGACAAAGGCCTCCCTCAAGTTTCGCCACAGTGACCGGTCCCGTGCGACTCGCATCCAGCGGATCCCCGCAACCTTCACCAGGTCATCGGTTTACGTCTTCCGGTTCGCGGTCGCCACTCCAGAACTTTTCGGCCCCATCGGCCATCTGTTCTGCTAGCAATGTGCCCTGCCCACTGCTAGTTAAGTTTGGCTATCCTTCAAGCTACGTCGGTAACCTTGGTTCTCTCGCGGATGTCTTCATTTCTGATTCGATCAGGCAAGGAAACTTCGAGCATAGCTCTTTGGGTGAGTTTAAGCCTTCTGATGAGGCCCATTTTGAGCGACGACGTTTCGGTCCCGTATGTTATCCTAACCTAACCTAACCTTTTCCCAACTATGTTGCGGTCGGCTTCCAGTTGAATTCGATGCAGCTGAATACCAGTATTTTAAATGGAGCGACTGCCTATCTGACCGCTTGAACGTGAACATGTTTTCTAGAAAGTATTGGCTACCATTTTTATTTTTGGTGCCAATCTGCTCTGTGGTGATACGGTTTATTTGTTGGTGCCAGTGAATTTCAGGGACATAAAATACAGGGTGTAAACGGACGCTTGACGTAGCCGTCAACCAAGCATTCTGTACATCAAACTAAGTAACTACGCAAAAATTATTGCTGGGAAACGACTTTGTGGGCAACAACGAGTTGACAGCTTTGCGAAAGGCCCGTTTACACATTGTATGACGTTGGCATAAGTTACCGAAAAATCTGTGTCAATCTTTTTTTTATGGGGGAAAAGGTCTTTTTGACTATGTGACAGTTTGACACAAACTTAGTGAAGATTTCATTTAGTGGTTTACAAAAGTTGATTTCCTCGTTGGTCTAGTGATCGCAATGGCGACTGCTGAGCAAGAGGACCTAGACTCGAGTCCCAGGTCGGGCAAATTGTTATTAGGTTTTTCCATCAGGATTTTTTTCTTAGTAGCAGCCACGGAATCCGGATTTAAACAAGAAGGCCGGTTGATGGCAATAGGCTCACATAAAACACAACTGGCGAAATGTGGGTGTTACATTAGGGACACTTCTGCCTAACCCTTTGGAGGTTACAGGCCTGATGTTCTGTTTTCAAAAAGTGTTAAACCAATAACGAGGCCGACACTACCTACCAGAAACATAATCCACTACATAACATGCTAACAGCTTATCAGCTTATGTATTCAGATCAATACATAACACAGGATTGTCAAAAGCACGTATGCTACCAATTAGCCTAAATAATTCATAATAATATGCCGCTTCAACGTGTCTAATTGGCCTTGAGAGCTGGTTGTGAGGTAGTTTAGTTGAATGCTTGGACGCCTTTGAATGGTGACCAATCTATACTAATGCTAGTTTTCGCCCGCGCCTTGCTCGCCTTAATTTATAATTTGACAACCTAGCAGGTTGTAATATGCTTTACGACCTATTCTCATACCTACCAAAATTTCATAAAAATCTGTCGAGCCGTTTCGGAGGAGTGCGGCCGCAAACACCGTGATACAAAATTTTTATATATGTATATAAGAAGATTATAAAGCTGAAGAGTTTGTTTGTGTGGTTAAAAGCGCTAATCTCAGGAACGAATTGAAAAAATATTTTATTGTTGGATAGCCCATTTATCGAGGAAGACTATAGGCTCTATAACATCATGCTACGACCTACAGGAGCGGAGCATCAATGAATACGTTATTCATCACAAGTCTTGTATTTAATTTTAAACAAAATCGCCCTTACATCATTTGATTTCAAATGCGCTATAAAAAGACAAAATTTGTACAATTGTGAAATTGACGGATTGTCAACCGTCGCCAGTCAACTCTCGGTTTTATTAAATATGTCGGATATGTCAGGATTTACTTCATTAGAGTCTTACATCATGTGGGCAGACGGTGGGTTTCGTGCTATGAAAACACTGGGTGCGATACACTGTTTCTAGCAAAACTAACGAATTACTTGAGATTACAACTTAACACCATAACACGGGGCCCAATGAATCGGGTACAGTTCCAAGACGTCTCAACTCCGCCGCGATCCGACACTCAACGTCGTCCTCTCCTCGAGCTGGACATCAGGGCTCTGTACAAGCACGCAGTGTTGTCTGTAGACTTGTAAGTAAGTCGCTTGATGGCACCACTGTACACTGGCGCGCTTTCCAATTCATTTTATGTCCGTACTATTGACTGGTTCTGACAAATAGATCATAGAGATCAAGGATGTGTGTGATTGACTGTCGATTACAATCATTAGGTACTTATAAAACCTTTTATTCATAAATAATATCCCAAAACCTTAATTTCAAATATTTAAATAAGATAAAACCCGAATAAGCATTACATCTTTAATCACACACCCAATTGGAAATTCCGGAACCAATTTCCTCTATTTGTATTCGATTAAGGCTTCGTATACAGGGTGTTACTGAAATATATCGTGTCTATACATCAGCGTCACTTGCCGTAAGAAACGTATGAAGGAATTGACGTGAGAAATGACTAGTATTTTATCATAGAGGGAAAATATAATAACGCGTTTTTAGGACCACCTGTGTATGATGTTTTGGTGGTGAGTAACTGGTTGCTATATGTTTCTGGCTGTTATTAAAAGAGTTGTGTTTTCACGACGATAACAATGAAATTTTTATTCCCACCGGAGTCACACGTCATCTACAACATTAGTTTTAGTATATGCGAAACCTGAAACACGTGTCCAGTATTTGTATGTAAAGAATCTAAGTACAAAATTTCAAAACTGTATCATGGAAAATCACAAAGTTATAAGCTTGTTCTGTTGCCTGGTTGCCCGCACAAAAACGTGGTCACCACGCGGCGCCGCCGCGCGCGCCCCCCTCAAGCATTGTCTTTAGCTCATTGATAATAATAATTTGGCAGTAGGTACCTAAATGATTGCGATAGGTACTTAGTAACCTTGCAACTCGTAACCTTTTTTAATTATTTTTGTGACAAAATATAACATGGCTTAAAAATTATTGGAATCGGTTCAGTTACTTATTGTGAACAAACTATATTCAGGTTTCGAATATACTAAAAATAAATTTTGTATACAAATCAATATTTTAAGTGTCTGTTTGTAATTTCAAAACAACAGCTTTTTATGAAACTGTAAGGTGGAAATTTTTCAAGTGTGAATTTTGCAAGTGTATGTATAGTTTCGGATCTGACCACGCCGGTGCGGTGGTCAGATCCGGAACTATGAGGAATAGCGAAAAATACTCAAAATCTCGAGCAAAATTTTCATAAAAAACTAAAAGTAATACAGTACTTAAATATTATGTTATTTTCTGTGTTGTCTACTGTGTTTACATAAATAGTAAAATAATTAAATAAATAAAACTGCATCATTAGATTTTTGGATAATCAATATTCCTAGCCAGGAATCGAACCCGTTGATTTTGAATAAAAAACACACGCTGTATAATTACACCATTCGATAGCTTCACAATTAAGGATCAAATTTTAGGAAGTAATGTTGAAAACCGTAAATATTATGTAGTTAATTAACAAAATACCTACAAGTTTATTCGAAACCCTCGGTGCGCGAGTCCAACTCACACTTGGTCGGTTTTTTACTAACATGCACACATAGCAGTGGCGAAGGTTCCAAATAACTCGATTCCTACCAGCTTCCCTTTGAAAAATGGCACAGTCAGTATTCTATAGACAATAATATAATCACATTAAACATATGTACTCCGGCTTTCCTCTTACAAAATTTGACCCTTCGCTACTGATACATAGGCTGCTAAAATCATAATCCTTCCTTTTGAATTTGCCGTAGTCGGATAAAAATAATGATCACAGAGACATGATCATACTTTTATGTCATGAGAACATTCCGTGGGTATAATATCTTGCTTAGTTCAATAATTTCGTGCAATAGAAGGTAAGTAGGCATAGCCAATCAATGGAATGTGTTTGAGCGTCAATCAGATTTAATATAATCTACATATAGTGCTAAGCACATAGCGATTATGTACCCACATAAGCACACAGATTATAATTATCGGATTTATGCGTCAAATTAGGCTAATTGGATTGATATACAGAGAAGAGCTCGTGGCTAAATAATAACAGCCGCTCGGGTCGATCTTTAGGTTAAGCCGTGCTTGCCTAGGTTGGTCCTTGGATGGGTGACCACCCATTACATACCGAGTTTCCTCCGTGCCTCGGAAACCACGATAAGCCGTTGGTCCCGGGTGTCATATATAGATCTTTGACAGTCGTTAGGTAGTCAGTAGCCCAAAAAGTCTGACAACCAGTCTTACCAAGGGGTGTCGTATTACCTAGTACTAACTTTGTTGTGGAGCTCAGATAGGCAGTCGCTCCATGTAAAATACTGGTATTCAGCTGCATCCGGTTAGACTGGAAGCCGACCCTAACATAGTTGGGAAAAGGCTAGGCAGATGATGATTGATTGATATATAGAGGGAAGATTAAGAAGATACTAGGAGCTCATGGCTAAATTATAACAGCCGCACGGGTCGATCTTTAAGGTCAAGCAGCGCTTGCCAAAGTCAGTCCGTGGATGGGTGGCCATCAAGTACACACTGACATTTGTCATTTGTAGATCTTTGACAATCAGTAGTGGTAGTCAGTGGCCCTAAAGTCTGACAACCAATCTTACCAAGGGGTATCGGTATCGTATTACCCAGTACTAACTGGGTTGTGGAGGTGAGATAGGCAGTCGCTCCATGTGAAATACTGGTATTCAGCTGCTTACGGTTAGACTGGAAGGCAACTCCGAGATGGTTGGGACAAGGCAGATGATGAGGCAGTCAATATTTTATAAATTTATTTTGTACCCTATCACAATGTTTTCTTATTTAACCCAAAGGTTGACTGGTAGAGAGTGCCTTGTGGCATTAAGTCCGCCTATGTACCACTATTGTACATGAAGTTTAAATAAATAAATAAATAATAATGATGTTGAATTGATTTATGCATTTACCTTCGCCAGTCTTCATGAGACATGGACGGCTCAGAGAAGGGAAGTCCACAGACTAATCTCATAATGAATGATGTAACCAAGATTTTGTTACAATATTTTGATTTTAAAGAGTGTTCGTGGAGTTTCTTGCCCATTCTTCTCCATAGAGATCTACGCTTTGAAATGTGCAACTACAGTACTTTCTCAAGTTATTATGCCTTGTGACTGTGACTGTAGCTTCGCTTCTTTTTTGTTTTTTTTTTGACATCAAAATCAAAAGTGCCTGTGATGGCCTAATTGAAATAAATGCTTTGAGTTTGAGTTTGACTGCGGGTTCGCATAATAATTGTGCAAGCATACACTTTGTTCGGTTTCGTGGAACTTTATCCTTATTACGGTGACGTTTCGCCATATCTCTGCTTGCCTGATGATAGTATGTTTTTTAGGGTTATCTTATAAAACATCCACCTGTCCGATCCTTAAAAAAATGTGAGTTGTGATTTTGTATTCATCATCATCATCATCATCTTATCAGCCCTGAATCACCCCCTGCTGGACTATATCCAGCCTCTCCTCTTTTCTGCCACGCTTCCCGGATCTGTGCGCCCCTTAGGGCTCAAACACATAAACATGTCACGACGACGCAACGTGCCACGGCACGGCAGCGTGACGTGGAAGTCCACGTCACGGTGCCGTGATCGACGTCGAGCAACGTAAATAATCACGTTACGACAACGCAACGTGCCACATTGCACGTTACGTCGTCGTGACGTAAAATCTCACGGTGCACTCCTGCAGCTATGCCGCGTTTGTTATTCATGACTGAAAGATATGGATGGATCCAGTATTTTCTTTGTATCTGTTTCTTCTTTATCCGTCTTTTTAATATTAGCAAGAGGAGAACACGTCGTCTAGTGTGGTACATTTTTCGAAATTATAACGGCGGCAATTCTACAAATGCGCCACCGTCAATACGACGTCGTTCAACGTGGCGCGTTGCGTTGTCGTGACGTGATTATTTACGTTGCTCGACGTGGAAGTCCACGTCACGGCACCGTGATGTGGACTTCCACGTCACGTTGCCGTGCCGTGGCACGTTGCGTCGTCGTAACGTGTTTATGTGTTTGAGCCCTTATCCCTTATGCTTTATCTTAGCTTTAGCTCATTAATGATAATAAAATACAAAAACATAACCCTTACTTGGCAGTCGGGTAAAAAACACTAATGAGGCAATTTTAATGAAGTTCTAACAATAATTACAAGGAACACTAAAAAAAGAAATCTATTAAGTACTCGTGAGACTCCCAGTCAATGTTATCAGAATAAATCTTGAACACACAACTTAAAAGCACCACCGTTCTCTCGACATAATTCCATAATAATAATACCATTATGAGCGAAAATTCCTCTTCTACGATAATAATATAATATTATAACAAAGTCGCAAATTATCAAGAATCAATTTAGAACCTCAAAAGGATTTGCCTAAAGATTATTTCATCGTTATGTTTAGGTACAAAGACTTGCTATGTTGTGATACTTATACAGGGTGTAACAGAAAGGCTATAATAATAATTCCATTTATTTCAGGTCTAAGAATAGACGAAAATACAAATACAAACACATAAATTATAGCTAAAACCCAAATATCAGAATTACATTACAATTATCCGCAAACATATGAAAGTATAGCCATATGAATAGCTATAGTCATATGAAAGGATATGCTGCAGACCATCAAACTGAATAACTTCCTCCATGGGTCCAATATCGCAAGTGCGAAAAAATTATCAGTTGTCCCATACATTTGGGTCGAGTAGGTATTGAAATTTAGCATGGGATAGCTGATATTTTTTATGATATAAAATAAAATTGCTATTTCCTACAAAATTGTGATTTAAATGAAAAAATTACTGATGACATTTCTATCTGGTTCAGAATGATGTATTGAATACGTGGTAACCGTTTTAGTTTCGGTGGCCCTTCCACCCTGTAGATAAACATTCCCTTATGTGTATGTTATACATAATTAATGACATTGGACTAAGGAGAAGGGAGAAGCGCTTGGTCGTGACTGGGAACAGATTGCTGGTTTTTTGTGCTATCGTAAGTGACATAATGCGATATTTCGAGTTAGAATGTGTTTGCTTCCAACTTTACAAGTAACTTTTGCAGGAGAATTTCGTTAAAAAACTTGATAGAACTAGAAATATAGAAGCCATTAAGAGTAAATAAATTAGATTGAGCTTTGATATCTAGAGTAAAAGTTCCTCCAGGTCCTAATAACATTGATATCTAATGGGTGTAAAGTTAAGTACCCTTAACGAAGCCGAATGGCACTTATTCTCTCAGTCATTGCGATCATTTTTTAATTCCAGACCATACCTGGGAACCTTCGTGTTACCCAGTACTAATTGAGTTGTGAAGGTCAGACAGGCAGTCGCTCCATGTAAAATACTGGTATTCAGCTGCATCCGGTAAGACTGGAAGCCCACCCCAACATAGTTGGGAAAAGGCTAGGCTGAAGATGATGACCTGGGAACCTTCTAGTTCTGGAGATATAGGGGGTCAAAGTTTCAACTGGACTTTAAATACCTGCACGACCAACTACTACGAACCACCAACCCAACCTACTTAGCTAGTACATTTAGCACATCCCAGTTAGTACTGTGAAATACGGTAGGTACCCTTTGGTAAGACTGGTTTGATTTTCGGGCCACTGACTACTTGTAACACCATTAAAAAATACACTTCAACATATATAATACATAATTCCCGTAACCCAAAGAACTTCAAAAGATTAATTAATCCCTCGCATCTCGGAAACGCGCGTAACATCAAAGGATAAAACCAAAATATTGCAATATTCTCCACTTCACACTGCACTGCAATGATAATATTGTGCAGAAAAAAATACAGCAAAATATAGTGGTTGGACTCATTAAAATTTGTACAGACCGATGCATTTATGAGTATCGTCGGAAACAAAGCCGGGATTTCTGTTTAGTAGAAAAAAAATGTTATGTTTTTTTTTGTCATCTCATTTTGACGTTTCTATCCGTCATTATGGAAGGTTACAATTTATTTTGTTTTGAAGGAAAATTGTGGTGTAGTAATTGGATGTCGATTTCTGTTTTGTTTTTGTTTGTTATTTTATTGGTTTTTTGTTTGATTTTTATTTTTTTTGATCTTTATTATCAAATAGACAGGGGAGAATCGGTTTTTAAAATGCTTTACTTTAGAATAGACCGTTGATGTACATATCCCTATTTATAAACAAGTCAAAGTGATTACTAGAGTAAAAGTTAAAACTCAAGATACGATTTTTATTGTGTAATTTAGTAATTGCTTGAAGTTAGAACTCTCAAAGTTAAAATTCATAGCTTTGCTTTCTATGACGGTTCTCACTACCTTTAAATCCTTATTTATTGGATAAAAATGATTGCATGAGTAATTACTTAAAGTTAAGTAATAACTTTAACTTGTCTTGATTAAAGATACCTGGGTGAGCGTGTTGCGCTATGTTCTTTCTCAGAGTAATTAAAAAAAAATAAGTAACGCACTAAAGTATGAAAATACTTACAGAAGAAACTGCTGGGAAAAAGGCCTCCCCCTATTTTGTTACTTATGAATTATTTATAAAGGGTGTAAATAGACCCTTAACATATCCGAAAGGCACTTGTTCTCCCCGTCTTTGCGATAATTTTTTTGGTCTAGACCATACCTGGGAACCTTCTAGTTACGGAGATATTGGGGGTCAAAGTTCTTTCGTGTGTTAAATGTAAGATTTTTACTTTACACACCTCCACGACCCCCGTACTATTCAATGCGTTCATCAGCACAATGCTTTGAGTGCTTCCCATCGTGTCCTACCATAAAACGTGATTTTTCACCCCAAAAAAAAAGTCGATCCCAGCAATAATTATTGCGTAAAGTTACTTAGTTTGATGTACAGAATGCTTGGTTGACGGCTATGTGAAGGGTCTGTTTACACCCTGTATAGAAGTAGAAGAAACCTTAGGACTTAGAAACTCACAAAATTTTCATCTTTTTCATTTATTTTTCTTTTTCACGAGTAACCAAAGAGGTAATAAGTACCTAACAAAAGTTTTTTTTTTTTTTTTTTTTTTTTCCTTATTAGTAAGAACCAAGTTCTTACTAGTTAATTGCAATCTAGCCTAAGAAGACTAATAAACAATTTAAATCTAACTTATAAACTAACAAAAGTAACATTTTTTTTCCGCATTTTCTATTACTTTGTCAGCAATTTGTCTTGCTCGCAACAAATCAGCTACAATTGTTGTCTGGACGTTCCCAAATTGAAATCCAAATTCAATTTGTGATGAAGAATGTTGTTTTGAGATAAATCATGTTGTTTGTGTAGTTCGCGAAAGTTGATAAAATAATTTGATAGTCTGTGGCTTCTATAGCTATCTATCTTCTTTCTTATATATAAAAATCCTCCTCCGAAACGGCTCGACCGATTTTTATGATTTTTTTATTTATATTAGGTAGGTATGAGAATAGGTCGTAAAGTGTATTTCACTCAGCTAGGTTGTCAAAATTCTAAATTAACGCGAGCGAAGCCGCGGTCAAAAGCTAGTAAATAGTATAAAACAAACAAAGTAGCTTTTGTCTGCTTTGTTTTTCTTTAGGAATTATCTAACGGACTCAGATGTGGTTTACGCTATAATTTAGAGAATTTATTATTTTGTTAATGAATAATTTGTAATTTGACATAAATATTTGACTATTGTCATGTTTTGTGTGTTGTGATGTTGTGTATAATGCATGACAATTGGATGTATTGTATTTAACTATAAATTTACTGAACTTGTGAGACTTACCTGTATTTCGCACAACATCCTATGAACCTATGATCCACAATAAATTATTTGAATTTTAATTTATTCTGATTTAAAAAAAAGGGGTTAGTTGTTTTTTTTATACAATGCTAGCTTATGCCCGCGGCATCGCCCGCGTGGAGTTCGGTAATTGTCCCACTCGATCGTACTACCGGGATAAAAAGTGTCATATGTGTTACTCCAGGTTATAAACTATCTGTGTGAAAAATTTCATCGGTTCAGTAGTTTTTGCTGAAAGAGAAACAAACATCCATACATCCTCACAAACTTTCGCATTTATAATATTAAAAAGGAGGTAGGGTAACCGTCTATAATTATTATAATTGAATCCCTTACCTTCCTGAAAGTCCCTGAATTCATGAAACTTTAATGCTGTGAATTCAGTGATTTTCCGGCAGCCATCGAAATGTTCCAAAGGAAATTAGATTAAAACATAAATACACGAATCCGCAGAAATAAAATACATCAAATATAAGTATGTTCATAAAAACAATGTGTTGCTTTAGTTTTTATTTTTAAAATCGTCACGCGAAACGTGCTTATTGGAAACGTGGAATATTTGCAAAACCCGTATTTACCTACAGTGCGTTAAAAATTCGCTCATTGATCCGTTTATACAGGGTGTAAACAGACCCTTCACATAGCCGTCAACCAAGCATTCTGTACATCAAACTAAGTAACTTTACGCAAAAATTATTGCTGGGAAGCGACTTTTTTTTTTGGGGTGAAATATCACGTTTTAAGATAGGACTCGATGGAAAGCACTCAAAGCATTGTGCTGATGGATGGATTGAATAGTACGGGGGTAGTGGCGGTGTGTAAAATAAATCTAACATTAAAAACATGTATTTTAAAAAAAAATTGTGAAAAAGTTGGAACTTTGACCCCCAATATCTCCGTAACTAGAAGGCAGGTATGGTCTAGAACAAAAAAATGATCGCAGAGACGGGGAAAACAAGTGCCTTTCGGTTACGTTAAGGGTCTTTTTACACCCTTTATAAGAGCAGCTCGTGGCTGAGAATAACAGCCGGTCGGATCAACGTTCAGGATAAGCTGCGCTTGCCTAGGCCTGTGGATGAGTGACTACCCATTACATACCAAGTTTCCTCAGTGCCTCGGCAAGCACGTTAAACCGTTGGTCCCAGGTAAAATCATGAGCCTAGACCCATCATCATCATCATTTCAGCCGAAAGACGTCCACTGCTGGACAAAGGCCTCCCCCAAGTGTCGCCATATTGACCGGACCCGTGCGTCTCGCATCCCGCGGATTCCTGCAACCTTTACCAGGTCATCGGTCCACCTAGTGGGAGGCCTTCCAGCGCGACGTCTTCCAGATTGCGGTCGCCACTCCAGAACTTTTCTGCCCCATCGGCCATCCGTTCTGCGAGCAATGTGCCCTGCCCACTGCCACTTAAGTTTGGCTATTCTTCGGGCTACGTCGGTAACCATGGTTCTCTTGCGGATGTCCTCATTTCTGATTTGATCACGCAAGAAAATCCGAGCATAGCCCTCTCCATTGCCCTTTGGGTTACTTTAAGCCTGCTGATGAGGCCCATTGTGAGCGACCACGTTTCGGTCCCGTATGTAATCACTGGCAACACACACTGGTCATAGAATTTCCTCTTGAGACACTGCGGTAAGTTGGACGAGAAGATACCACGCAACTTCCCGAACGCTGCCCAGCCGAGTCGGATTCGACAATTGACCTCTTTCTCGAAGTTAGACCTACCTAACTGGATCGTTTGTCCCAGGTAGACATAATCGTCTACAACTTCGAGTGTAGAGTCTCCGATCTTGATAGGAGTGGGTGTTACATGGGCATTAAAAATGACTTTGGTTTTTAGACCAGACCCAATGTATTCCGCCATTAATGAAAATTACTACCCGGAGATTTTAAATAGCAATTACAACCACTGCGTTAAATTCGATATTGAATCCTGAAATGGGCTTTCATACTATCATCAATACCTTTCTCAATTTCAATGCGAGTTAATTTTAATTAGTTTTTGATTCAATTGCATCAGAGTGAATTATTATTTATCATTTTATAATATTAGTGAATTATTGGTTTTTGCTAAAGGTACCTTTAATAATGAGGAGTTCGAGGTTAAATTATAACTGCCACACAGGTCGATCTTAAAGGTTAAGCCGCGCTTGCCAAGGTCGGTCTGTGACTGGGTGACCATCACTACATACCGAGTTTCCTCCGTATCTCGGAAAGCATGTTAAGCCGTTGGTCCCGACTATCATTTGTCGATCTTTAACAGTCGTTACAGATAGTCAGTGGCTCAAAAAGTCTGATAACCAGTCTTACCAAGGGGTATCGTATTACCCAGTACTAACTGGGTTGTGGAGGTCAGATAGGCAGTCGCTCCTTGTAAAATACTGGTATTCAGTTGCATCCGGTGAGACTGGAAATACGATAAGACTGGAAGCCAACCCCAATTTTGGGAATAAGGCTACGCAGCTTATGATGAGGTCATTTAAACACTTTTTGCTAATCATAATGATGATATTTCTTCTGCAGGTCATTCTTTACTGTATAGTTTCGTGCGGAAACTTAGGCTCCATTAAGAAGTCTCTTTCTTGGACGGATGAACAGAAAATATTATTATGAGCTGATAAACATCACGACTGTAATCCCCAAAGGGTTGAGCAGAGGTGTACCTAATAGTACACCCTCATTTCGCCAGTTATGTTTAAGTTCCATGTAATAGGGGGCGAGCCTATTGCCATCAACCGGGCACGAATCTAGGCTCCCTTGGCTGCTTATGAGAAATTCTTAATGGAGAAACCCAATAACACTTTGCCCGACCTGGGAATCGAAACAGGACATCATGCTCAGCAGACGACCATTAGACCAACGACGCAGTCATTCGAGAAGGTGTATTATGAGATGATCAAATTAAAAATTGAACTGCTAGTAAACAAGTTTAATTTTTAAGCGGAACTGTATCGTTTTTCTTGTTGAATCCGATATAATGTCTATATTTTGAAACGAATTTATAATTATGATTGTTTTTTTTTTTTTTTTTTTTATTCTTGTCACGGGTGAATATGATATCCTTAAGTTTTGTTCTAAAGCCATCCTCACCGAATTATTTGATGACAAGAAAAAACATAACAACATCACGCCTGTAACCCGCAGGGTTACGCAGACGCGTATCTAATAGTACACAAACATTTCACCAGTTATGTTTATATAAAAAAAAACAATCACTTTAGAAGTAACAAGCGAAATCACAAAAGAATTTCTTCCATACGTAAAAAAAAACAAAGAAGACATGCAAAGAAAGTGACATATTAAGATTCAACTCTAAACGCTTTTACAAAAGCTTTGATTCCATAACAATCTTCTTTAACTCCGTCATCTAACTCATCACTCAGAAAGCATAAAAGCTTGCCTTTAACTCTTACAATTTGCCCGAGATGACAACCGGTTAAGCCTTTGTTTTCTTCAGCTAAAGCCGCCATATTTTCCTTTTTGTCTCTCGTTTTGCTAAGGGAAGCGCGAACGGTTTGTCTTTCTTACTTCGGCTAATTGAGTTCGTTATGATTGCGGGAAAGTTTGTCGGCTTCGTGGTGGTGTTAGTATTTTTAAATGCAGCTACTGTGGAGTTTTGTTATTTATCTGTACTGAATTGGCTTTGAAATCTATACTGATATTATAAAGAGGTAAAATTGAAGATTTCAAACTATCACGGTCACTAACATTATCATTAACACTAGAATCAACAAAGCTTCTTGGACCAGAGTCTATAGAAGCTTGCCCGATCTCCTTTGTAAGGAGGTTTGAATGTAGGTTATCTTCGGAACTCTTGATCAGATTCCGAAAATTCTTTCAGTATCGGGAAACTACATTATCTACGAGTGTCATAGGCTACATTTAAAAATTTCCCGTAGGTTAATTTTCATACATAAAGAAGCCACGAGTAGCTAGTATGTTAAAATATTGTTAGAGCAGAACTAACCTCGGCTACTTTGCTATAAAATTACCATGATTGGCAGATAGATTTTACAACTATTTTTTGCCAGCGGCTTCGCTCGCATTAATTTAGAATTAAAAAAAAAGTTTGTATAAAAAAAAATTAAATTCAATCATTATAGATAATAGATGGCGTCATTTGTCTTTATTTCGAAAGACACGCGGCGCGATCTAACTAAGTACATAAGGCGGAAAATAAAAGAGCAAAAGTAAAAACCATTTTGGAAAACGCAATTAAAAAATAAATTAAACCAATTGTGCGAGTATTTGCACATGACGTCATATACGAAAAATCATTTAAAATGAAGCTTTATGAAACGCAGGCACCAAACACAAATTGGAGCGGCAAACTTGATCCCGAATTAATTTCGTGGCATAATTAAAACTTTGGACTGGCTTGCAAAATTGAAACGCTGTCATTCCTGTACTGGCTGTTGTGTGAAAATTATTTCGTGAATAAATATAGGTTTTGTTTACCTCTCTATTGTTTTGCGGGTACAAAAAAAGACGGTAAGGATTGTTTTTTAAAATTCCTCTCCTCTTTGAGCAGAGTAATGAAAAATGACTTGATCAAAATGCAATGGACGATAGCTCCAATTTGAACGGTTTTTTCTTATAAATTATTTCAGTTTTAAAATAGGATTTAATGACTTATTATTTATATTTAGAATATGGGTCTGTTACTTATTTTTTGTATCGTATGTGCATTTGAAAACAATAATCTCTGGATTTACCTGAACGCCCTCAACTTGACTGGACGTCCTAAAATAGTTTGAAAAAGCGAGGCATCTGCCTAGCCCCTTTCTTGTTTCTCTTATAAATAGATTTCGGACCCAAAAACTCTAAAGTGCTAATAAAATGTTTACTCGAAAGCAACGCGACGCAAATCCTTTTGCCTAGCTACTGCCATGCCATCGGTACCATATCGTCGCTTAAAGAACATAACGGAGTTTTACCCATATTCTTTCTATTATATAATAGGGATGTTTCCTGAAAAAATCTAATTAGTCCGTCATATAGATTTCCAAAAAATATTGGACACGTATTTTTTCTTTTTTCACGAAAACTAAAAATGAAGACGAAACAGTGCGTCGACAACTCGTGTGACGTCATACTTAAGAACACTTGTTACCGAAAAGTGACGTCACAGACCCCCACTCATGATCTTTGATGCGTTTAATCTTTGTCAATTTTTATTGATTTGATAAACCAAAAAATACGTATCCAATATTTTTCGATAATCTAACTGACGGACTAAATAGAATCATATTTTTTTTTACACAGGAAAAATCCCTATTTAGACATGACTGCGCTACTTACCAATATTGAAGGCTGATACTGATGCGAGGAAAATTAAAACCATTCCAACCATGGTGGATGATTCTGGAACAAAACGAAAACGGTCGTTATATTCTCGAATATTTTGGCTGTCTTAAAATATAACTACAAATAAAATCTATTATAACATTTTAGTTTTTTTTCAACAGTTGAAAAGGCATTTAATTACTTTGACCTGCCTTATTTTCCGTCATTTTATTTTATTTTCAAAATAGCAGCTACGCATAAAACCCATTAATCAATAGCTGGCATCAATACAAACAAGTTTTATACAAGATGTAAACGGAACTTTCACGCAACCGTGGACCAAGCATTCTGTACATCAAACTAAGGTAACTCAACGCAAAAAAATTCTGGAAAACGATTTTTAGGTGAAAAGTCACTTTTTACGGTAGTACTCAATGCAATGCACTCAAAACATTGTGCTGATAGATGCATTAAATAGTACGGGGGTCATGGAAGTATTTAAAGTATAGTTATAACATTAAAAACTTGCATTAAAAAAAAAACTTGTGTGAAAGTTGGAACTTTGACCCCCAATATCTCCGTAACTAGAAGATTCCCAGGCATGATCTAGAACAAAAAAATGATCGCAATGATGGGGAGAACAAGTGCCCTACGGCTTCGTTAAGGGCGGTTTTACACCCATTATGATACAACATATTTTTAAGTGTCTTTCTAAGATAATTTTAAGCGGTCAAAGTTAAAATATATTCACTGATGGCGCCAACAGTACAACTTAAAAGTAAGACAGGCCAGGGTTCATACAAAAATATCCAAACCCATTATAAGTTCGTACTTTTGAAGTCGATTGAATGTAGAATCCTCCGCTGTTCATTTGTTTGCTAGCCACGTGTCCGGGCATAGCGTGGGTCATGTCACGTCGCAGTAGACAAGCCGGCCTATCGTCGCCTAAGTTCTAACACCACGTAAGTCAAAAATTGCAATTTTTCAGGAGAATGAATAAACTGCATAATTATACCTTAGTACCATTACCTTGTCTGAAGTGAACACAAATTAGATAGGGAGGCAGCTTGTTTCTGATTAGCTAAAACGGCATCAAAATATCAAAACCGCAATAAAATGACTTATGTGAAGTTAGAACTTAAACGAGGCTATTATTATCTTAAAAAACGAAGTTAAGTACACGTGTGTAGTTTAGCCTTGGGCTATGTAGACGTCTTACAGGAGGCAGTACATTTAACTCGTCCATTTAGATATTCACAAACCTTATAATAATTACCATGATAACTAAAGTCTAGCTTGTGGGCAATTTGGTCAGATTTCAAATAGTACTTCCGAACTGTTCTTAACTACTACACAACTGTTACTTTAAGTTTGAAATTATGTAAAGAGAAAGGAGTAAATAATGCCGAGACATCTGACAGGGCAGAATGGAAGAAGAAAAGGTGTTGCACCGAGCCCAAATAGAAATCCTCCTCCTTTTTTAGAAGTCGGTTAAAATAGCTTCTAATACGATCCATCAGGTAGCTTTTGAATAGACAGAAACCAAGACAACAAAAAAAAGAAACTAAAAATGAAAAAAGAAAATGAAAAAAGACTGTAGGAGCGTTTTTTTTTTTTTTTTTTTTTTTCGTATGGGGTATCATCAAATGACCCCCCCCACTCTGGGCGGAGCGGAAGGGAGTGTCAGACTTGTACTGACTAAAATCCATCCATGTTCCTTCTTTGCCCTTTGTGTTCCAGGGCCACGGTATCTCGACATATCGTTTTGTATTCATGATACGTGCAGCGCCCGGCAACAACTAGTTCGCCCGTAACCACCATATGCTATAGACGCGCTCCCAACCTGATTAGCTACTCCTTTGTAATATTTCGTAACATGTTTAATAAGTAAAGTAACTACAGAGTTCCACAGTCTTTCATTTCTCTCCGTACACACACAACCCAAAGACTATATACACGCACACAAAAAGACTAAAAATGTAGGCATGATCATCAAAATAAGAACCGTAATCATATAAACATAAGTCCTTTATCACCATGGCAACCAGTTAGAATTGCTATAAGGCACATGCCCCACTGCTGAGGAAGGGATTAGCTGATCGACTATTTTCTCGCTTAAGAAACGTACGTACAGACGCCATCATGTCAAGCTACCCGCAACTGTAAAATTTTCACAATCAACCTTGAACCCAATGCTTTAGCGATAAAGTTGAATATCTGTTATAGACGATACTACTGCTACCACTGCCGTACCTACTGCTGCTACTACTGTTGTTGGTGTTGTGTCTGTGATAGTGTTTGTGTGTGTGTTGTTGTGTATTTTTTTTCATCTGTTATAGAATTTTGGAACATACCAAAAGTAGCCATTTCGTAATAGTTCTTTTGCATTCTGTTCTGCACGTTGGGTTTATATTTAATTTTTTTATTATCTTTGTTAAAGACGTAGCTGCTGAAGAAAGGGAAACCGCGAATAAACTGAATATCTAAAATCGACACTACTTAGAACTACACGCTAACAAACAACTCGTTTCTAGTTGCTAGCTCAACTCACTTTTCTCTATTCGCTGGCAGTAGAACAGGAGCCTACCTCTTCACCCTTTAATTCAAAAGGCCTATTTATAGATAAATGACAATCAAATAAGGCATTCGATCGTTTGTCTTCAACCTAAACCACTACTAAATTTCGGTCCAGAGCACATATCATACCAATGGATATAATACAGGTTTCGTTAAATGGAAAATGGCTACCATCATGTTAATATTCAGGTAGTTGGGAGCGAAACAATGAGTTTGAAACGCGAACCGTTATTGTGTATTGATGTTCTGAATAGAGGTGGGAATAGTGATGTAATATCGATAATTGTGTAGTAAAAAAATAGTTTACGAGCGTGGCGCTACGCGGAGCTCAAATACAGGAATTACAGACGTAGACAAAAAGGCTGCCAGGTTCAAATGGGATAGGGCAGGTCACGTGAGCCGCATGTGTAACGACCCCTGAGCAAAGGTCTCAACGCGATGGGTGACTGAGGACAAACGGCGCCGCGGAGGCCTGCCTAAAAAGATAATCTGTCTGAAGCTACCACCAACGCCGTCGAATCATCGACATGAAGAAAAAGAAGCATTTCGTTTGGCTCAGTGTTATTTCTTCCACTGTCGCTCAACCGACAAATTACAAGTACGATAGAGTCGAGCATGTTTCAAAGTCAACATAAATGTCGTTATCAGTAAAGATCTCGACCTAAGTATAACCCCAGTATAAAAATATGGTATAACAGTGTTTTTTTTTGGCTCAAGTTAAATAATTTATGAAGCGTGGCGCAGAATCCTTAAAGCAGACTTAATGAAAACAAAAACATCCACCGGTAGTCACAGCCGTCACAGGGTTCCCCAACGTAATGGCATAAGTTTTAATTTTTGTTATTTAGACCAAACAACATGCAAAGCTATATTAACTGGCTCATAATAATAAAGATGGAAACTTTCCTCAGTGTTTTTCTTCATTCCCAGATGGAATTATAAGATATTTATACCTAGCTCATGGGAAACTTTTTTTTTTTTTATTCTTATTGGAAATCATCAAATGACCCCCCCCACTCTGGGCGGAACGGAAGGGAGTGTCAGTCTTGTACTGACTAAAACCCATCCATGTTCCTTCTTTGTGTTCCAGGGCCACGGTATCTCTTTATAAGGAATTATAAGATATATGATGAATTTGGAATTATAAGATATTTATACCTAGCTCATGGGAACCTTCCATTATGTTTTTGCATTGAAAATAACTTTCAAGGTTTTTGGTAAAAATACTAATAATATAAGGTCAGTAACGGGTAGTTGTAAGCAAACAACGCGAATATGAAATACATTGAAAACACTGAAACAGTAACTGAAATTCCTATCACCAGAAGATTAACTTTAACAGACCTTTGAATCCATTTTCTTCCTCTACTTGATTTTATACTGTTTCAACAACGAAGTCTCTCTCACCTAAGCTTGAACCGAAAAATCTTCAAACTTCCTTATACTTAATGATTCTGCTAATACCACTCCAAGATCTGCTTTACAAAGCTCTGTAGAGAGGTAAGGCTCTTTTGTACAATGAACCATCAGCAAGTATTTAATACCTAAGCCAAAATGACTCTCAAAATTTGAAGATTACAAGACGATACCTTGCAAATTCCGTTGCCTTCGGAACCCGAAAATTCTCAAAACCTTTGTTACATTCATATGAAAATCCTAAAGCTTAACTTTTCCAATATAACGTTGAATATCAAAGTAAACAAATGTTACAGTAAAAAATCTTGTTCTTAAAAAGTTTGAGCACGTCTTAAGCTCCTAAAGTAATACTTAACACGCACTTAAGGGTCGCTTTCGCAAGACATCACGGTAAGTTGGTTCAACACTTGATGTACTCGAGTTAATGGCAACAGGACTTTTTACTCTGATGGCAAAAAAATTCTAGGAATATTTCCTCGGCTTAGAAATGAGGAATCTGCAAAGTTCTTTGACACAAAGGAAAATATATTCGAGTCAGTTCTGGTAATTCTTGTATGAAGGGAAAAACATGTAATCTTGAAAAAGTTTTTGATATCAGTGTGAATAACGTTGTCATTAGATGTTTCTAAAAGTTTATTTTTCGTTTGGGGTCGTCTTTGTTAACATATTAATAATAATAATATAGCAAACATTTTAGATAGGTATTTAATTAAAAGTATTACGTCCATATAAATGTTCATTTTAACTTTTTCAATATTGTCAGATATTTTCATGTTTGTATCCAACTTTTAGTTGCTGAAATTAAAAAAAAATAAAGCGAATTTACTTTTAGAGAGGAATTATCAAAATTTTTGTGGTTAAATATTTGGTAGAACGAAAAATGTTTTAATATGTGATGGGTATGAATTTGATATACCAAATTTTTATGTATAAATCAATATTAAAGATATTCTGAGCTAAATTAGTTAACTAGACACGTTACCGAAGCCTTCACATCTTCACATTGAGTGACAGGCCATAATTAATTAGAGAATTTGATGATACATCACATGTTATTGCCAAGCTCCTTCATTTAAGTACTAATGATAGCAGATTAGGCACAATTGCTCTAATAAAAATAATACAAGCAACTACACAATTTCAGCTACAAAATTTGGTAGAACAAATCTTTTACCGAACGATTTTTCACAAAGATTACGTCATACATGGTCCTAACTTCGGTACTTTTACGTTCGTAGCAAGCAACCCAATTCCTTACTTTATGTCCCTCCCCGCTGTTGCGTCAAATAAAACATTACGTCTAGATATAAGTTTCAAGAGCAGATGTGACCAGTTACCGTGACCCCTCAAATTCATATCTGTCTTAATATTTGCTGTTTCATCTAACGCGTTTGATAGACCAACTTATGATGGATGGGTTGTTATAGCATTTTAGTGGTGGCCCCGCCTGTCTAAGTTTTTAGGGTTCCATCCGAATATCTATTACAAAGTTGAATAACTTTTGTGAGTTACAAAAATATGAATAGTTTTTGGAAATTTTATGAGTGGTATCGCAAGGTTCATGTTTTGGACCCGTCTTATTTCAAAGTTTTATTGTTATTCTTTTGTTCGTTCGTTATTTTATGGAAGAGCGCGTAGAATATTTACAAAGTACAGAGTTTTCAATGTTGATTTGTTTCTATGCTATGGTGTACTCGGTTCAAAAATATATATTTTCAACGCTTTATTACTACACAATGTGATATTATTAAAGTAATCAAAAAACAGCAGTCTATAAACTTTATTATGTAAATAAACAAAATGTTTATCTGCTATCTTGTTTATTAAAGCTCATATATTATTCAGTGTACTTATTTAAAAGTAGATAAGGGTTGGTCTAAATCACAGAAGACTACAAAAAAAACTCTTTGCGTTTTAGCCCGCGAAATTAAAATTTTCTGACGTTTTTTGCAACTTGCATTTGCGTTCAATAACTATTTCATGAAGAACTCATTCAATGGGATTAAATGAACTTAAAAGGTTGTATTGATGATTTTAATGATTATAACTCTTTTAAGCCTTGGTACGGTCGCGAATCATATTGTACTCAACATACAACCTGACACTGACCTGCGATTTGCAAAAACGAACTACCATGGCGTTTCCCCCTTAAACGTAACTGGTGAAATTAGGGTGTATTATTAGGTACACTTCTGCCTAACCCTTGGGGAAAAACAGGTGTAATGGCTTGTTGTTATGTGAAACTCCTGAAACACTCCCGTCGATACTTACTTACTCCTTTTGCTTCGTCCACGTTCATACATAAAATCTGATAAAATATCAGAATGTTTTGGTATTCCAAGCTACACAGCAACATTGTTACAATATTCAGTTTCGGTATTACAGGTTTGAGTTGCTACGTTTTATCCGGTTCCCTGTTCTTGTTGGTAGTTTTTGCCAAACACAATGTTGTAATCCGAGGTAACGGCTCGATTTTAAAAGATACAAAAACACGTTACAAATAGATTTTTGTTTTCATACTAAAAATATTGTAATCCGAGGTAGCCGCTCGATTTTGAGAGGTACAAAAATTTATAAGTGCTTTATCATACTAAAAAGCAAATGAAACTTGATAGAATTAAAATAATGGTCAGTAATTTACAGCAGCTAAGAGATGGAGAGCACCGCGTTGCGCATATTAAAAAAAAAGCAAGAACAGAACTAATATTAAAATCGAATCGTTTGTAAAAAAAACAGGCCTGAAAAAAAATGCATAACAAATCTATGTGGTGGATAATGGACCCAAACCCAAGTATAATAAGGACGCTAGAATCTCAGCAATGGGAACAGAACAGGCTAGTTACGCATTGGTAGCAGCAAATTCTTGCACTGACTGGATAGGACCACTCAAATCTGTGTGGTTCTTCCGTTCAAAAGACCATTTCAGACACTAATCTACATAGTCATCATTCTCTTACCCCTGTCCCAATTCATTTGGGGTCGGCGCAGCATGTATTCTTCTTCTTCCATACTTCTCTATTACTCGCCATCTCATCTACATAGTCCTCATGTGAATTGACCAAGATTATGTCTGAACCTTAAAAGAGACTATGACATACCTCTGAGATTGTTTCGGCTGTTTCCATCTAGTTTAAAAATACGTGTAAAAGTGTTTGTTTAAACCTATTTGCAAAATAAACATAATTTATCGTTGAATTAACTTCATTATAGTATTGTAAATTAAGTTAATACTAGGGAATCCTTATCCTGACTTCCTTGCTATCCTTACTTATCCTTACTTCGTTATCCTTACTAATATTATAAATGCGAAAGTACGTTTGTTTGTTACCTTTTCACGACTAAATCACTGAACCGATCATACTGAAATTTCGCATATACGTTGTCAGGTGTACAGAAACGGACATAGGGTACCTTTCATCCCGAAAAAAAGTACTGTTCCCGAGGAAAACAACAATAACCTTCTTATGACAATAGATGGCGCCACGTGTTTTTCGAATCATGATTAAATTATATTATTGTAAGTGGAGTACAACCCAAATTGATAGCCAATTCTAAATTAACGCGAGCGAAGCCGCGGGCAAAAACTAGTGCGCTTATAAATCTCAATTTTCTAGACAAAGCTGTTCTTGCTGCCAAGAAAAAATCGTAAGTAAGTAACAATCCCGACACAGCCTCTCATTTAAACCAGCCCCAAAACATAAAACTATGAGATATCATAAAGCATATAAAACTAGATAATATAAGACGGGTCCACTTGGGTTGATTTTACGATGGCATACTTATATTAGACTTTCATGGCGGCTATGAATTTTTGTCTTTATATAGCTCGCAAGTTTGATGTGCGGGTCGTATTAACATGAGATAATAATATGTAGGTCATATTTTTGTGTATATGGTTATTTTTATTGCTTCATCTAGACTTGTGTCTTTTCGTGGCCTATTTTACTTTTGAAACAGCCTATAATGGGTATTAACGTACCCTTAACGTAGCCGAAAGGCACTTGTTCTCCCCGTCATTGCAATCTTTTTATTGTTCTAGTTAGACCATACCTGACAATCTTCTAGTTTCTGAGATATTGGGGTATTTGAATACCCAACTACTTCACAACTTTTAAGTACAACTTTTTAATGTTATAACTTTACTTTAAATATCTCCACGACCCCCGTACTATTCAATGCATCCATCAGCACAATTTTTTGAATACGCTACATTGAGTTTACCGTAAAACGTGATTTTTAACCACAAAATAAAAAGAGTATTTCCCAGCAATAATTATTTTTTGCGTAGAGTTACTTAGTTTGATGTACAGAATTCTTGGTTGACGGGTTCGTGAAGGGTCCGTTTACACCCTGTATAATAGAAACTGAACTTTTGGGTTGAAAAGTTAGATGTCTGATTAATTATTTCTATTGTGATATTTATCACAAAGGATCTAAATAAAAGAATTTTGATAAAAAAAGTAGAAATAATAAATTCAGAATACCTTTAAAGTATTGTGTACGGTAACAATGGAAACAAAACGAATAAAATAACTTCTTAACTCAGATAAAATGACGTTTTCAACTGTTTTGTAGTCGGTTTTCAGTCTTACTGTAAATAGCTGACCAGTCTGTATTTTACATCGAGCGATTACTAACTAAGGGCAATAGAGAGGACTATGCTCGGAGTTTCCTTGCGTGATCAAATCAGAAATGAGGACATCCGCAAGAGAACCAAGGTTACCGACGTAGCCCGAAGAATAGCCAAACTTAAGTGGCAATGGGCAGGGCACATTACTCGCAGAACGGATGGCCGATGGGGCCGAAAAGTTCTGGAGTAGCGACCGCGAACCGGAAGACGATGCGTTGGAAGGCCTCCCACTAGGTGGACCGATGACCTGGTGAAGGTTGCAGGGATCCACTGGATGCGAGTCGCACGGGACCGTTCAATGTGGCGACACTTGGGGGAGGCCTATGTCCAGCAGTGGACGTCTTTTGGCTGAAATGATGATGATTACTAACTGGGTTGTGGAGGTCAGAGAGGCAGTCGCTCTAAGTAAAATACTGGTATTCAGCTGCATTCGGTTAGACTGGAAGCCGACCTAACCTAGATGATGGGCAGAGTAGTAGTGAATTATGAATCACACTTATTTTGGACCAGCCTTTTCTTGCCTAGCCTTTCCCAACAATTTTAGGGTCGGCTTAAAGTCTAACCAGATGCCGCGCCGCTGAGTAACAGTATTTTACATGAAGAGATTGCTTTACTGACCTAACGAAATATGGGTGTACTATTAGGTACAACTCAGCCTAACCCTTTGGGGATTACAGGCGTGATGTTATGTTCTGTCATCTATATTCAGTCCAAGAAAATTGAAAAATATATAAGGTCTAACTATTCTTACACGAAATATTTTCAGGGAATCATCTAACGGCTATAATGAAGCCATTTCAAGGGATTTTTTTTTATCTGAGTATATTTTTATAAAAAATAAATAATTTAAAATTACTTGACCCAGAAAATAAATACTAGCCCCTTATTTTTTCACCCATTACGCTAGTTTACTACGTCGTATTTACCTACTGTCATTGTTAGATTATGGGAGTAAAGGTTTTATGCAGTCTCAAAAAATTTTAGAATTATAATAATTTCGTAAAAAAAACACTCAGATAATTTTCTTTTTCGTTGCTATGGTGACTTTATGACTTATAAAAGTTACTCTTAAAATATTTCGTGTATGAAAAGATAGACCTTATAGAGCCCTAGTAAAAAAACATCTAGTACAAAAAAATATTTTATCATCGATTTTAATCAACTATGCAGTAGACTGAACAAGGCCAAAAAACAATTTTCACCAAAAAAGCACGCTCGCTGGCTTCTATTAAATTCAACCACAGATTTGTGGTTAAAAAAAAAAATACCGTGACAAAAAATTCGTCACCGTGAAACGAGGAAAAAAATCCTCACTGGTTTCGTTCATTTTTAGATTAATAACGAATGTTGTGTCACATGCAGGCTCCTGTGAGAATTGTGTGCGTATTAATTTTGCTGAGTAGTGTGTTAATATGTTTCGTAGTCATTGGTTTTCTATGTCATTTACACTCGGGGGTGTTCGATGTTTTACTGTACAGAAGATTTTGAAGAAAAGACTAGGTAGCTTGTCTCACACCCGTATCTATAGTCAAGTTAAATTAATTACTTACTTGAGTTTAAGCAACTGCTTAAGTAACATTTTAATGCAATGGACAGGAATTTCAACGAAAGTTTTTAATTACTCAAATAGAGAATAAAAATCATACCTATTATAAATACTTTATTTTACTCAAGTAATCATTTTGAATTGTAGATACGGTGTTAGAACTATTCTACGGAAAAAAAATATCTTACAATAAATTATTGTCAATATTATACCCCTGGGTAAGACTGGTTGCTAGATTTTCGGGCCACTAACTACTTGTAGCGACTGTCAAATATTTACAAATGCCAACCGGGACCAATGGCTTAATGTGCTTTCCGAGGCACGGACCAAACTCGGTATAAAATGGGTGGTCACTCATCCATAGACCAACCTAGGCAAGTGCGGTTTAACCTGAAGATCGACCCGAGCTGCTGTTATTATTTAGCCACGAGCTCCTCATCCTATTGATATCCATCAGTGGCGAAGGTTCCATACAACCCGATTCCTACCGGCTTCCCTTTGAAAAATGGCACAGTCAGTATTCTATAGCCATATTCCATACAGTAAAGATCTGTACTCCGGCTTACCTCTTACAAAAATTGACCCTTCGCTAGGTACTGATATCCACTTAAATTCAACTCTAATGCCGGGCACACATTGGTGTAACGTAACGTGAAATGTAACATGAATGAACCGTCCAGACTTATGCAATGCAACATGAAATGTAACCCAACAACAAGCGAATTTGTTTCAGCGTGTGTTACATTACATGTTACGTTTCACCGATGTGTACCCGGCATAACGAACCGACTACAACCAACACTATACCAAAATCCTCCGCTTTTCCTAGATTAACATAGAAACAAGCCCCCGTATAGATGTGGCGCCATCTATCGCTAATCGTTAGCTGTTGACAACGTTATTGATGAGCGAGCAATTAATCATGATCACTTGTCCGAAGGGGTTCGGTTTCACTTAGCGTCTGTTTGCTTTTTGCGATTTATTTTCGGGAAGGACTTTTTTTGAGTGATGCTGGGAAGCTGATTTTTGGGGTTTAGATTATTCTAGAAAACATACGCCTTAATCCCCGAAGGGTTAGGCACAGGTATATTTAATAGTACACCCACATTTCGCCAGTTATGCTTAAGTCCCAAGTAATAGCGGAGCGCCTAACCAACCTAGTAATAATATAATATAGGTACAATCATCATTTCTTTCCTTCTCGCAATAATCCAATTGAATCTTAAAAATTCAACATTATTTTCTCATGAGGTATATAAAGGGTGTAAATAGACCCTTAGCGAAGCCGAAAGGCACTTGTTTTCCCCGTCTTTGCGATATTTTTTTTGTTATAGACCATACCTGGGAACCTTCTAGTTACGGAGATACTGGGGGTCAAAGTTCCAACTTTTTTCGTTTCCGTTTTTTTTTTAAATATAATTATGTTTGTAATGTAAGATTTTTGCTTTAAACACCTCCACGACCCCCGTACTATTCAATCCATCAATCATCACAATGCTTTGAGTGCGTTCCATCGAGTTTTACCGTAAAACGAGACTTCACCCTAAAAAAAAGTCGTTTACCAGCAATGATTTTTGCGTAAAGTTATTTGATGTACAGAATGCTTGGTTGACGACTTCGTGAAGGGTACGTTTACACTCTGTATGATAAACATTGTAAGTCTCCTCCATCTTATTAAAATCCTTACTAGAAAATACAATAAAAACACTACCTGAGACAGCAGAACAATACCCGATGCATTTCTTAAGAGTCTGTTGTAGCCACTTCATATTCTATAATGCTTCGCCAATGTATAACAGAGCTTGCATCGAATTGTTTTGTTATAATGAGTTCAAACTTTTTGAAGTTGAACTTTTTGCCTGTTCGTTACGTTCTACAAAAAATTTAAATCTAAACGTGATCATTTTTTGACGCGATTTTGTGGCGAGTCATGAACTGATCACTTTTTTGTTTTTGTTGATATATGAATTGTATTTTGTCTCACTCATTCATACTGAAAATCTAATGTTTCAAGCGCGAAACACGAGCATATTTTCGTTGCATGTAGTATGGAGCGAGCCTAATGCCATCAACCGGGCCCAAATTCAGACTCTGTGATTGCTACTGAGAAATTCATAATGGAAATTCTTTGCTCGAACTGAGAATCAAATCCGGGACCTCGAGATCAGCAGTACCACTTGCGACCACTACACCAACGAGATCACATCTTAAATCATATCTAAAATAAATAAAACTGAAGTATCTGTTTGTAATTTCAAACTATTAGCTTTTTACTGCATGCACATGAAAGTATAAAGGGTGTAAATAGACTCTTAACATAGCCGAAAGGCACTTGTTCTCCCCGTCTTTGCAATATTTTTTTTGTTCTAGACCATACCTGGGAACATTCTAGTTACGGAGATATTGGGGGTCAAAGTTCCAACTTTTTCACAAGTTTTTTTTAAATACATGTTTTTAATTTAAGATTTTTACTTTACACACCTCCACGACCCCCGTACTATTCAATTCATCCATAAGCACAATGCTTTGAGTGCTTTCCATCGAAGTCTACCTTTGATTTTTCACCCCAAAAAAAAGTCGATTCCCAGCAATAACTTTTGCATAAAGTTACTTAGTTTGATGTACAGAATGCTTGGTTGACGGCTATGTGAAGGGTCTGTTTACACCCTGTATACTGTACTTATAACAACAAAACATTATTTTAATGTTTGTCTGTCTGTTTGTTTCGGCTAATCTCTGAAACGGCTACACGGGTTTTGACGGGACTTTACAGACACCAGATGTCATAAGGAGTAACTTAGGCTACTTTTATTTTAGCAAAAAAGATTAGGGATCCCTGCAAAAAACCCCTTAAAACACATGAAATTGCTATCAAAATCCGATTCAAATAGGGAAGTTATATTTTTATAATAATAATTTTGACGCGGACAAAGGTCAAGGGCAAAAACTAGTGTCAAATACAGGGTGTAAGGGACAGCTCTCCACAAACCGAAGGGTGAATTCAGTATATCATACTAAGATGACCGGTACAAGAAATTATTTCAGGAATGTTATGGGAATCCAATAAATTTGATTTGTTTTATTTCCTCATACGCAATGTATCATTACCGTGTCAAAACGCATGTAGTGAACGGCAAGCGCGACGACGAGTTCGATGAATTCTGTAGCTAGGCAGGAACTGAACAGCTGATTTCGCGCGTCGTTCGTTAGAGTATTACAACATCCATTATTAGATTTTTAGATACATGGAGTGCTGTGTACAGGGGATGTAATTTTATATTGAAATAAAGGGATAGTACCTAACTGAAAAAAAATTAAAAAAAATCCGGAGGAATATGATTCAAAATAAGGAGCAGAATGCACCCTTTCAGTTTGTGGAGGGCTGTCCCTTACACCCTGTATAATGCTTATTGTTTACCTAGTTATAAGTACCTAAATATACTATTACATTTTAACCACGCAATGAAACTTCGCTAATAAGGGTTGGAGTGGTATTCGAAAGCTCTTGATCATGTTCCTGAACTATATAACCCCAGTGTTAGCTGACCTCCTGTGTAGACGCTTGCGGTTGAATGAGAGGTCAGATTATACTGGAATCTATGGCTTGATATGTCGTCCTGTAGTTCAATGTACAGGGAATATTAGGTGGATGTGTCGAGACCTTGGAGACAAGTTAGAAGTTGTCTAGACCCGAAATGTGTACTGAATCTAGACACGAATATGGTCTAGACTCAAAATTGAATTGGTTATGTAGTAACATAACGTTGCGCCTGTAATCCCCGAAGGTTTAGGCAGACGTGTACCCATTGGTACACCCTCATTTCGCCAGTTATGTATAAGTACCGTGTAAACTGTGTGGCTGATACTGAGAAATTCCTGATGGAAAAGCCCCAATAACACTTTGCCCGACCCGGGAATCGAACCCAGGAACTCATGCTCAGCAGTCGTGCGTATGCCCAACAAAAAAAACAAGAACTTTTTCATAAATAGATCTCTTAAGTAACAAATTAAACATCCATATTTATAAACATAAACCAGGTTTGTGCAGGTCAGATAGGCAGTCACTCCATGTAAAATACTGGTAATCAACTGCATCCTCTTAGGCTGGAAGCCGACAACAACATAGTTGGGAAAAGGCTAAGCCGGTATTACTTTATATACACAAACTCGCCCAAAACTATCACAAATCCAAAACTTTATAATAAATCCTAAAGCTAAACTAATACTTGAACTAAATAGCATTCGTTTGCATGGTAACAAGTTGGGGCACGCCCGATATTTGGATCAAAACTTCCTTAATTAGGGAACTCCGTGTGATATCCGTGGAGCATCTGTGACTAATAGTTCGTTGGGTGTTATGGTGACTGTACACTGTCGCCGAGACATGCCGAGACAGGCCGAATGCGAGTTACCTGTACAGCCAAGCGAGGAACACCGAAGCTAAACAAGCACTCCCATACAAGGTGTAAACGGACGTTTCACGAAGCCGCCTACCAAGCATTCTGCACATCAAACTAACTACCTAACTTATCTCTACGCAAAAATTATTGCTGGGAAACGACTTTTTTTTTGGGGGTGAAAAATCACGTTTTACGGTAAAACTCAATGTAACGCACTCAAAACATTTTGCTGATGGATGCATTGAATAGTACGGGGGTCGTGGAGGTATTTAAAGTTAAGTTGTAATATTAAAAACTTGTATTAAAAAAAAAACTTGTTAAAAAGTTAGAACTTTGACCTCCAATATCTCCGGAACTGAAAGGTTCCCAGGTAATGTCCATAACAAAAAAATAATCAAGGGAACAAGTGCCGTTCAGCTTCCTTAAGGGTGTATTTACACCCTTCATACACTCTCTCATTCGCCTCGGAGTATGTCATGAGACTGACTGTCCACAGTCAGCTTTACGGCTTTCGCGAGTTGTGAGATTATTTTTGATTTATTTTCTGGGTTTTACAAAATACTGTATATTTATTTTTCACAACTTTGTAAACATTTCGCTTATTTACAAGTAAATAAATAAGTTAAAGTATTAATATCTTTAACTGAAGTCAAATACAGGGTGTAAACAGACCCTTCACACATCCGTCAACCAAGCATTCTGTACATCAAACTAGGTAACTTTACGCAAAAATTATTGCTGGGAATCGACTTTTTTTTTTGGGGTGAAGAATCCCGTAATGCGGTAGGACTCGATGGAAAGCAGTCAAAGCATTGTGCTGATGGATGGATTGAATAGTATGGGGGTCGTGGAGATGTGTCAAGTAAAAATCTTACATTAGAAACATGTATTTAACCTTTTCACCGCCACGGACTTCAATAGAAGTTCCAGATTTCCATGCCACCAGCGCCACGACTTCATTAGAAGCTCTTAATTTTTAACTACCTATAAAAAAAACATAAAAGTACTAGTATTTAAAAGCTTCGTTTCATTTTATTATAAAATATAACACGGTCTAATACCCTGTTTTTTACTTTTCCACACAAAAGTAGCCCTTATTTGTCTTAAAATCGGCAAACACATTTATAGCTTGGCGCTGGCGAGGCATCGCGTTCTGTGTACGTTGGCGGTGAAAAGGTTAAAAGAAAACTTGTGAAAAAGTTGGAACTTTGACCCCCAATATCTCTGTAACTAGAAGGTTCCCAGGTATGGTCTAGAACAAAAAAATGATCGCAAAGACAACGAGAACAAGTGCCTTTCAGATATATTATGTTGAGGGTCTATTAACACCCTTTATTTAAAAAAGTAGATTTTATAAACAAATTTGAAAACTGGCTCTTATTACATTGCTTTTAAGTTCACAATGTAGTGTGTGTTCTTATAATATTGTGGATTTATTTTTCGTAGTACCTGAAGAGGAGTCTTGAGCGTACTGAGAGTCTCGACAAGTGGCCATCATTTTATTTTCTACATCGAATAGCACGTGAAGCATAAGCATAAGCTCTTCGATAGATAGACATGAGATTTTAGCTTTTATCAAATACATTTATGTCTTCTTTTTGTTTGTAATAATTTTAAGGCTACTTTGTTAATTAGTGGATGGTTACGTAGGCTCCATATTTAATTGCTGTTGTGTTTGACGTCACGGTTGGCAGAGTGGCTGAGCGATTGGCTGCTGTGCTGCGTGTCGCAGGTTTGATTCCCGCACGGAATAAATATTTGTAAATAAACATACACACACACATTCACATTTGTTTATTTGTTTTTTGTTATTATTTTTGTTTGTTAATATTTGTTTTTGTGTTTGTTTGTGTTTTTTTTGTTTGTTGGTTTTGTTTGTTTTTTGTTTTTTTTGTCCTATAGGTAGTTGTTTCTTAGGCTGTTTGTGTACGTGATCAAATGTTTGTAAAAGCACCCACGATACAGGAGCAATTCCTAATATGGGCAGAGCTTAAAAAAAAAACTTAGTATTCATATTATGGCTATTTGGACAGCTCAAATTATAACAAAAATAAATCCTATCAAAATAAACGCAAGGTCTCAGTCTCGCCCGACAGTTAAAGCCCCACAAACTATTCTTAGTAAGTTCGTTAATTAGCGAAGTTAGATCAGCGGCCACAGCTTCAGTTGCATGCGGTTTCCTGGAAATGTTGCTGACAGCAGACTCTGAGGGCCAGTTGAATGTGGTTTTGATAAACAAACGTGTTGATGATTGTACTACATTTCTCTCAAGCCATGGAAATGAATGAAGGTCATATTATTATTAAGTGGTATTACAAAAAAAGTAACAGTTAATTAAATTTATCAAAAAACACGATAATCGTCGAAATCCATCCAGCCATTTGGAACATGTGCGGTAATAAAGAAAGGACATCATTTAGACTCCATACATTTTTGGCCTTTTCTGAAAGTCCATAGATAATTAGTTCTAGCAATATAAATCTTTATTTTATGTTTCCCAGCACTTTCAGAAAACAATAAATGTATGAAAATGATGAATCATCGAACTTGTATAACTTGGTTCAGAGCAATCATACAACTTTTGCGCCATATTAACTATTGGCCCAAATGGCTGGTTCTAACAATACGTACCATTTTTTTTTTTTGTTGGCTGGCACTTTCAGAAAAGGCCAAAAAAAAAAAGATCTCCTTTACAAAGAAACATACAAGATACGCGCGAAAAACATAACCCTTCCTTGGTAGTCGGGTAAAAGATGTTTTTTTTTAAACAACTTTGCCACACACTAGGAATTTCTCCTGTATCGTAGGTGCGTTTACAAACATTTAAACTCACATATACAAACAGCCAGACCCGGAACAACTACCTGTAGATTATACAAATATTTGTTCCGTGCGGGGATCGAACCCGCGACACGCAGTGCAGCAGCCAATCGCTCAGCCACTTCGCCAACCGTGCCGTCGAAGTTGCAAGGTTTCCTTGTTGAAATTGTATGTTTTTCATCCGTTGCTTGAAAAAACAATCACTTAATCAAGGTAGAAAATAGCGTAATGAAAATGTTCTGGTTTTAATCGTCATCATCATCATTTCAGCCGAAAGACGTCCACTGCTGGACATAGGCCTCCCCCAAGTGTCGCCACATTGACCGGTCCCGTGCGACTCGTATCCAGCGGATCCCCGCAACCTTCACCAGGTCATCGGTCCACCTAGTGGGAGGCATTCCAACGCAATTTCTTCCAGTTCGCGGTCGCCACTCCAGAACTTTTCGGCCCCATCGGCCATTTGGTTTTAATATTTACATTTAATTAATTCATATCATATTCTGCGAAACCTTCTGATGGACCTCCATTAAGCCCAAGTCAATATTTATCTTTTACCTTTCAAACTTTTATTTAAATAGGTTTTAACTTCTGATGTTTTTTCCGAAACATTTAGTTACGATTTATGATTTTAAAACATAAATGAGTTTGTAAGAAGAAGGTGGTGGTGTTTTTTTTTTTTGAAAAATCTGTATTTATAGTGTAAAATCGATAGGCTCGTGCCTCGCTAAATAATAACAACAACATTCAATTACTTGAGGGTGTAAATAGACCCTTAAAGGGTCTATTTACACCCTCAAGTTGCTTTCGGATGTGCTAAGTTAGCACATCCGAAAGCCACTTGTTCTCCCCGTCTTTGCGATATTTTTTTTTCTCTAGACCATACCTGGGAACCTTCTAGTTACGGAGATATTGGGGGTCAAAGTTCCAACTTTTTCACAAGTGTCTTTTAAATACATGTTTTTAATGTAAGATTTTTACTTTACACACCTCCACGAGCCCCGTACTATTCAATCCATCCATCAGCACAATGCTTTGAGTGCTTTCCATCGAGTCCTACTGTAAAACGTAATTTTTCACCCCAAAAAACAATGTCGTTTCCCAGCAATACGTTTTGCATAGAGTTACTTAATTTTTTCACAAGTTTTTTTTTCATGCTTTTAATGTTATAACTTTACTTTAAATACCTCCACGACTCCCGTACTATTCAATGCATCCATAAGCTCAATGTTTTGAGTGCGTTAAATTGAGTCCTACCGTAAAACGTGATTTTTCACGCCCAAAAAAAGCCGTATTTTTGCGTAGTTACTTGTTCGAAATGTGGCGACACTTGAGGGAGGCCTATGTCCAGCAGTGGACGTCTTTCAACTGAAATGATGATGATGACTTAGTTTGATGTATGTAGTATACTTGGTTGACGGGTCCGTTAACACCCTGTATAAGTACACTTCTGCTTTACCCTTTCATTAAAACAGAAGCGATTTTATGTTATGAAGACATAACACTTCAACTCCATTGTACATAGCGAACACAATATTAGTTTCAACTTACTTAATTAGTGGCTAACAATCTTTTCCTCACGGCAGAAACTAGGCTAATGAGTTCGAAAGTTCTCGGATGCATCAGCATACTGCTCTGAAACCTGATCGGTAAAAGCCACGTGTGTTTTAATTAGGGAAGAGTTTTAATGGCTTGTGGCGGTTGGGAACTAAACAGATATATAGCACTTATTAAAATAACAATTATGATTTTGACTTTTTTTTTCACCGACTTCCGAAAGTAAATTTATTTTAGACTTTTTTAGATCATGTTTGAACTTTGGAATTTTCAAATTACGTACAATATATACAGGCTACAAATATAACTGAACTAATGATAAAAATAAGGCTTAAAGTGACTTTGATTTCGATTTTAATTTTAATTCTGATGCTGATTGTGATTTCCATTTTATTTGATTTTAATTTAATTTTAATTATGTATTTTGTGTGCGGTGAGTAGTTAGGTACTCATCTGATTTTAAGTAGGCACCCAACGACAAATAAGTGGTGCATGATGTGCTTACCTGTAAGAGGTTGATACACTTGTCTGTGATTCTATTGAATGTATCTCATATGTTTGAAGCAGTGTATTCAATTGTTGGTGAGCCAATTGTGCTGGCGCTGCCGCTGCGGCTGCAGAGAACCTCTAGCGGCGTAAATATAGAAACCTTTGTGGTAACTATATTTTCGAGCCGTTTGGGGTTGAAACTCTGGGGTCGTGGGGTCCGAGTGCTCATAGCCTGTTTAAGGAAATTTCGAAACGCCTAGTTGACGCTTCCCGTGACCCAGGGCTGGATTTTACTTTGGCCAGAGGCTAAGTGTTGCCATACAACGTGGCAACGCCGCCAGTCTCTTAGGTACATTACCAGCTGACAGCGTTGAGGAGGAGTTTTTTGATGCCCTTTTATAGTTTGTTATTAGTTTTCATATTTTAGGTTATTTAATAATTTTTAATTAATTATGTATTTAATTAGGTTTTGTTAAATTAAAGGTTACTTATGAGCCAAATAAATAAAATAAAATAACAACAAATACGGTGTAAACGGACCTTTCGCGAAGCTGTCAACCAAGCAAATTATACACCAAACTAAGTACCGCAAAAATACGACATTTTTTTGGAGTGATAGGTTTATCACCCCACAAACCCCACCCGTAAAACCACCAGTCCTACCGTAAAACGTGATTACGTTTTACGGTACTGCGCGACGCGCGACTGATGAACAAGAGGTCCTGGGTTCGATTCTCGGATTGGGCAAAGCGTTTTAGTTTTTTTCCATCAGGAATTTCTCAGTCGCAGCCACGGAGTCTGGATTTGTGCCCGGTTCATGGAATAGGCTCGCCTCCACACACAACATATACACACACATGCACATGGAAGATAAACACACTTACATGGGACTTAATCATAACTGGTGAAATGTGGGTGTACTATTATGTACACCTCTACCTAATCCTTCGGGGGTTACAGGTGTGATATTATGAATCTTATGCGTTACAAAGAGCATTATTGGATTCTCAAAATCCAACAGGGTAATACTATGTACGAACTTTTTTTAAGTCAGCCTACGCTGTGTGTTAAAATGTACATAACTCTTTAGTTGATACTGATACTATTAGCCTGCGTCATCCCACAGCTGGGAAAAGGAGTGGGATAACACTCCTTGACGGCACGGTTGGCGCAGTGGCTGAGCGATTGACTGCTGCGCTTCGGGTCGCGGGTTCGATTCCCGCACGGAACAAATATTTGTATGGCCTACAGGTAGTTGTTCCGGGTCTGGCTGTTTGTGTATGTGAATTTAAATGTTTGTAAACGCACCCACGATACAGGAGAAATTCCTAGTGCAGAGCAATGTTTTTTTTTTAAAAAAAACGGCCTCCCCCTTTGTCTTCGAGTTGTTTCGAGCTAGGGCTAATGTTGGCCACTGGTCGTTGGTTTTGTCTTTGAATACAAAAAATAAAATTAAGCGTCTACTAACAAAATGACTGATCACTACAACTGTTTAAACTCATTATTTAAGTTAGTCCAACATTAACACTGTCAGTCGACTAATTAGGCAACTAAAGATTTTAAGACCTTCTAGACTAACTTCCAAAGTTTAGGCGTAATTATCTACTAGGCACAGTTATTTCACATTTTAGACTTACTACTTTGACACTTTACGTAATTATCTGAACTCATTATGTCACTATGAATAACGTCGGCAAGTACAGAAAAATAGAGTATAGTCGCTAAGCTCAAACTAAATTGTTATGAGTACGGTATACACTTTCATATAATAATTTCAACAATTTGTTATTTTAAACCTTAATAATTATATTTGTACGCCTTTGGGCAAAACATGGAGGATCTACCTATTTATAACACCTCACACTATGTGTAACTTGAACTATGTTCACAAATAAAGCTTTCTGATTCTGATTCTGATATGCACTAGCGACCGGCCCTGGTTTCGCACGGGTGCTAGATACATATAGATACATAAACCTTCATCTTGAATCTTTCTGTCTATTGCTGAAAACTGCATTAAAATCCGTTGCGTAGTTTAAAAGATCTAAGCGTACAAACAGCGGGAGCGACTTTGTTTTACACTGTGTAAAGATTCAGTAAGAAGCTAAACTTATACTGTCACTTACGGGATATCTTCCGTGATTGTTCATTATTTTGAGCTCCCGATATTTCGGCGCTGTTGCAAGCGCCAGGATCGCGGGTTTACTGGAGAATGCGAGTGGATGGAAAATAAATTGTTAAGAGCAGACAAAACAACAACAGCAGACAATATCGGGAGCTCAAAATAATGAACAATCACAGAAGATATCCCGTAAGTGACAGTATAAGTTTAGTTGTAAACCGTGAAAGCTTAAAACAGTGTCATTAAAAAGCTGTTATTTTGAAATTACAAAAAGACATTAAAAATTTATTTATTTATACCTGACTATAGATATCTGACAAAGTTTGAAGAACTTTAGAATACCATTGAACTGTAAAGGTGTGATTACACCCATACAATCGACGTTAATTGAAATACAGATGAACAAGAAGAAGCCAATATGCCTCGTTGGTCGCGCATTGATTGAACATTCATCATTTGATCAATCGATTAGTGCAGGGTTGAAAGACTTTTGATTTTTAACCGACTTCCAAAAGGAGGAGGTTATTAGGTTAATATATTTTTTTATGTATGTTCTGACATAACTCTGTCATATTATATAGACGGATTTATAAATTTCTTTTTTTGTTCGAAAGAGGTTTATTCCAAAATCGTCCCATTAAAATTTCATATAGGTTTGATGATGAGTTTCGGAGACATACAACGGAAATCAACCGCGATTGCTGCTATCCCATAAATATGCATTGTTTAGATATACAATCACACAACACGACACACAAACACACAACGTTTTCGGTAAGTAATTCCATTCTCATCTTCATTCTCCTGTCCTTTTTTTCTGATGAGAAATCATCAAATGACTCCGTCCGCTCTGGGGGAAGTGGAAGGGAGTGTCTGACTTACTTACTAAAACCCATCCATGTTCCTTCTTTACCCTTTGTGATACCACTTTCGAATAGTCCCGCAGCCGGCAGGCATCGGCACTGAGATGTCAGCTACCAGGATGGGGGTCCCTTTCTGGTTGCTGAAATCTCTTTGAGGCGAGCGTGGAACACGAACGCGCTGTCGACACGGCCTGTCGCCATAAGGCGGCCAGACGGCGAGCTAGCCCATTACTTACCGTCTACAGGCCTGCGATTCTCCTTCCCTTATCTCAATTTATTTGGGGTCGGCGCAGCACGGTTTCTTTTTCAATACTTCTTATTACTCGTCATCTCAGCAGCCACCTCCTTTCTAGCCATACCATCCTTCACACAGCCCATCCATCGTTTCTTTCCATCCAACAACATTCAGACTCAAAACTTTCTTCACGACATTTTCGTTAAACAGCTCCATGGTCGTTAAATTGGAATAACAGATATTTAGCACCATCTACGAGGTGAGTTTTGACAGTTTTTTTGCCCACTGATCGATTATTCCGGAAAAAAATCGTTAAAAGCGATCCAATGTTAATATCGCTTTTTCAGCAATTCAGAATCATTGATTACGCTGACTTTACACCAACTGAACGACGTTGATGAAGGCATGAATCGTGTAGTGTAAACACACCCTAACTGCCCCAGTATAACTTTAATGATGGCGCAAGCAACGGTGTTACTTACCTAATTAGCTATCTTGAAACTTTATCGTAAGAGGAGTAACATGCAAAGTACTAGGAGGACATAAGATGTTCGTAGTTCTTGTATGTTTAGCGCAGGTGAAGCTTTAACTTTTCTGGATTTTAAGTTTATAGCGACACATCTGCTGAAAATTACGAGACGCAATTTCGCCGAATTTTCCTTCTAGCAATTTTGGAAGGTGGATTGGTAAACATTATGCCTGTTTTCGAGATGGCAACAAAATTATTGCTTTAATCATAAAATTGCCTCATCATCTGCCTAGCCTTTTCCAAACTACGTTGGGGTCAGCTTCCAGTCTAAATCAAAAATCAAAATCAAAATATTTTATTTCACATAGGCCTCGATGGGCACTTATAAAACGTCGACAAAAAGGTGCACGGTTCGGGTTGGTCGTTTCCTATGGAGAAGAACCGGCAAGAAACTCCATGGTTACTCTTTTCAAATCATTTGGTGTTACAGTATTATGGATACAGCATTTGTACTTAAGTATGGGGGGACAGCGTAGGCCCGACAATAAGTCGTTGCTTACTAGACAAAAAATGTAGAACAAAATAAAAAGTTAACAAAAGTTAACAAGCAGCTGGGAATCTACAAAGCCTACAATGTCCACACATTCACAAACAATCGATAAAAAGAATCTATACAAAGGTAAGAAAATATTGTAAAATACTAAATTAAACAAGTGACACAAATACTGTTATCAGTGCTGTAACTATTTTGAGGAAAAGATATAAATGATTTGAAAATTACTGTAAAATCTGATTCGAAAGAAGAGAAAAAAATTGAGAATAGTTAGAGACATCCACATATTTGTGCCGTTTATGAGCTACCAGGGAGGATCTAACCGAATGCAGTTGAATACCAGTATTTTAGATGGAGCGACTGCCTATCTGACTTCCACAAACCAGTTACGAAACACCTCGGTAAGACCTGGTTGTCAGACTTTCGGGCCACTCACTACCTGTAACTACTGTCAAAGATCTACAAGATGACAGCCGGGACTTAACGTGCTTTCTTTGTGATGGTCACTCTTCCACAGACTGACTTGAGCAAGCGCGGCTTATCCTTGAAGATCAACCTGTGCGGCTGTTATAACTAAGCCACGAGCTCCTCGTGTGAATAATATATATAACAATCAAATAAAAAAAATACAATACGATGACAATATACTACATTATTTTTAGTATATGCGAAACCTAAATATAGTTTGTTCAGAATAAGTAACTGAATCGATTCCAATCATTTTTAAACCATGTAATAATAATCATTTTTGTCCCAAAAATATTTAAAAAAAGTTACAAGTTGGACACCGAGCGATACTAAGTATCTATCGCAATAATTTAGGTACCTACTGCCAAATTATTATTATCAATGAGCTCAAGAAGACGCTGGAGGCGCGCGCGCGGGCTTGCTGCGTGTTAACCACGTTTTTGCGCGGACAACCAGGTAACAGAACAAGCTTATAACTTTGTAATTTTTCGTGATACAGTTTTGAAATTTTGTACATAGATTCTTTACATAAAAATACTAGACACGTGTTTCAGGTTTCGCATATACATCAGAGCAAGCTTTAGTGCCATGCAGGTGTCTTCAGTGAGCACCTCTTCGCGTTAACACCACTCCCACTACGTAAGTTAGGTATAAATTTCAAAGTAGACTAATCCCATAACAGACTAGCAGATGCATCTAAAAGTTCCACAAACTCATTAGCCTAGTTCAGCTCACCTTGTGACGTCAGTTAGCCAACTAATTAAGCTAGCGTGAGATTTGCAGCATAAGCTGGGAATTTTGTCTTATGATTAAAAGTTGTTGTTTGGTAATATGGGATTTTTTTTCCAACATTTTGAGTTCAGAGTTTTATATTTTAGCCACCGACCTTTGAGAGGGTTGTCAGCTGGTAAGTAAGATAATATGACAGGAATCCTTTGCCTGGCTGTGACATAATATTCACATAACATACCATACCATCACGCCTGTAAACCCCGAAGAATTAGGCAGAGGTGTACCTAATAGTACACCGACAATCCACATTTTGCCAGTTATGTTTAAGTCCCATGTAATAGGGGGCCAGCCTATTGCCATCGACCGAGCGCAAATCCACGCTCCATGACTGCTACTAAGAAATTCCTGACTGCCTCGTTGGTTTAGTGGTTGCAAGCACGACTGCTGTGCATGAGGTCCTGCGTTCGATACCCAGATCGGGCAAAGACTCGTTGGGTTTTTCCATCAGGAATAATATATTCACATTATTTTCATCACCTTCCTTGTGAAGTAAATTAATTCATGAAAATTCTAAACTTCTAAACTTAATTAAACACTCTTTGTACAAGGTTAAAATGTTAATCAAAATAATCTTGTAATAACATATTCGTAGCCGCGTAGCACCTCGTAGCTCGTAGCAGCCTACGCCGCTACGAGGGGTCTACGACATCAGTTCATGAACGTTATTATAAGGTAAAATGGAATTTTCTGAATATTTCGTGCGTGTGCTGAAATAAATAGGATTTTTCTACTTGATTGATTGCTATTTTGTAAAACCTTGTTGAAATAGTAAGGAATATAATGCCTATTTATCATTTAACGTGTTTATGGCTTAGGTGTAATGCTCAGTTTTTTATTTTTTATTTTTTTTTGTTTAAAATGTCTTCCAGCCTGCCTGAATACCAGTTCCATGGAAAAACTGTGTCTCTAATCTCCACAACACACTTACTAGGTGACGTAATTTCCCTTGATAAGACGGGTTGTCAGATATTCAGGTTTTTGACTAATAAATAAAATTAATTTGATCCGCGTCGGGCAAATTGTTATCGAGTATTTCTAGGCCCGGTTGATGGCAATAGGCTCGCCCCTATTACATGGGACCTAAACATAACTGGAAATATGGGTATACTAATGGGTACACCTCTTCCTAACCCTTATTTATTTATTTAAGCACACACAAAACACTTAACAAGACATTACATTACCCTTCTGTTATGTGTAATAAAATTCTTTTCAGACACAGTTTATTTGTTTTCTTTTAGTTTGTGTACGTGTGTGTGTAGTGTGTAGTGTATGTGTGTACGTGTAGTAGTAGTGTGTATACTAGCGTATACACAGTCATTCTAATGATAGCAAAACCTCTACAAAAGACAGCAGACAATAACAAGACTTGGTCTGAAATAAATGGTCATCCATCAACGGACTGTTCTCGGCAAAACATAGCTCCTTGGTTGATAGAACCGTGTGGCTACTCAACCGCGAGCCCCTTAAGCTTCAGCTCTAAAGGTTAATAATATAATTTACTATCAAATAAAACAAAAACATCTTACCCACAGCGTTCAAAGTTATATTTTTTCGCCGGCGGCGTCCGTGGTGAACTTCAATAGAACCTCAAAGAATACAAGAAAGATAGATACAGAAGACCAACTTCTTACAACGAACGAAAACAAGCACACGTGAGTACGTGCGCTTGTTTTCGCTTTTTAATTGAATTGAATTAAATTAAATTAAATTGGATTTAACTAAATTAAATTGGGTTAAACTAAATTCAATTAAATTGAATAGGATTGAATTGAGTTATATCTAAAAGTCGTACTAACATAGTTCATAAGCACGCACCAGTAACCCATATGGACTCTTGTTATATATATAACCGTCCATACTTGTGGACGGTTATGGACCTGCAAATTGCAAAAAACGTAAGAAAATTTGAATTTCGCGGGCTACCCTGGCGATTCCACCTTATACTGTTATTGTTCAAATCAAATCAAATCAAAACTTTTATGTCGAACAAGAGTCCATATGGGTGAGTAGGACGTGCTTAAGAACTATGTTAGTACGACTTTTAGATATAACTCAATTCAATCCAATTCAATTCAATTCAATTCAATTCAATTCAATTCAATTCAATCCAATTCAATCCAATTCAATTCATTATTACATTCATTTTGATTTCCTTTATTCGTTTTCCATTCACATAATTTACATTTTTAAACATTTCTATACAAAGTAATATAAAAAACATTTAAAAATATAAAAAAATTGTAGCCCACCAGTATCGGGAACAGAGTCCAAGCTTTTTTTTTATTTGATTGTTATTATTTATTTATTATTGAGCCATAAGCCCATTGAAGCGCGACTTTATGTGTAATCACTAGTTGTAATGAAGTCGATAGACCTCAAGTGAGATTTGGCAGGACTTAGCTAAACGCAGAGATATGCGACGGAGCAAAGCTTAAAGTTGGCACAAAGAAACCACGGCCGTCCAAAAACTCGTTGAGTTAGCATAGCATAAGCATAGCATAATCAGCCTATAATTTTCCCACTGCTGGGACACACGGCCTCCTATCTATGAGAGGGAATGGCTATAATCCACCACGCGGGCCTAGTGCGGGTTGGTAGACGTCAAATGTCTTCGAATTTTTGGTTCTAGGACTTGCCGGTTTCCTCACGATGTTTTCCTTCACCGTTTTGAGAGCAGTGGTGATGAAATAAATTTCACAAAGTAATGCGCGTGCCTGGGTTCGAACCCACGACTTACTGTTCGTAAGTCGGGGCCGCCACCACTGGGCCACCGCTGCTCTCAATCGCTGTCTCGTTGAGTTAGCGTAACTGTCAATATCGCTCGAATTGGGAACACCCGGAATCGGAAAGTATGATGATGTCGGTGCGCTTGCCAAACCTGATATGTGTGAACACACCAAAAAAAAATTCTAGCTTTCATACACGAATGTAATAAGTTTTTTATTATCTTAGACTAAAATAGATATTTTTTTCCATATTTTGGTCTATTTTTATGTTTTTGAGAAGATTCATCGATTTCTTCTTCTATTCATTCATTACAAAAAAAAAACAGTTTTTATGTGGTCCTGAAAAGTTCTTAAAATGCACATATTCAGTTTGGCAAGCGCACCGACGATGACAAAAGAACCTTCTGTATATACCTATCTGTTCTGTGGTAGATCTCAAGTACAGAAGCAGGTATTAATTGCATAAGTTGCAAACCCAGTGTTTATTGCTACTGTTTTTATAGTAGCTCAAGTTATAAACGGGCTTTGGAAGTTAGTACTTAAGTAGGTTTACTTGAGTAGGTTTTGAAAGTGTTTTTTTCTTATTTGATAAATGGGTCCTACTGCTGTCTTCTATATATATAAAATGGTAAACTGACTGACTGGGTGATGTATCAACACACAGCCCAAACCGCTGGTCCTAGGGGCTTGAAACTTGGAGGGTGTATTCTATGTGAAGAGTAAGTATCCACTAAGAAAGGATTTTTTGGAATTCCACCCCTAAAGAGGTGAAATAGTGAATGGAAGTTTATATGAAAGTCCATCAGTTTTGAAGTCTTCAGATTTTGTGTTTATGCTGACGATTGAAAATTAATTTATACGTATCTCAGCGTTTTTGATAATTCTACCCCCGAAGGGTTAAAAAGGGGGATGAAGGTAAGTAACTATGTTTGTTCGAGTGGGATATTTTTCCACATCCACGCGGGCGAAGTCGCGGGCAGAAGCTAGTTTGTTATAAAAGGAAGGTATCATGTCAAGAGGATAAACCATTCCGCTTTCTTATAATTACGATAAAATATACAAAAATGACATCCTAAGCATTTCAGTTGTTAGCTTGTCAGTGGCCCAAAAAGTCTGACAACCAGTCTTACCAAGGGGTCTCGTATTACCCAATACTAACTGGGTTGTGGAGGTCAGATAGACAGTCGCTCCATGTAAAATACTGGTATTCAGCTGCATCCGGGTAGACTGGAAGCCGACCCCAATATAGTTGGGAAAAGGCTAGACAGATGACGACATCCTAAGCATTTCCGGCCATTTACAAACTAGTATTGTAGGCAACATTACAGTCACTTATTGAACGGTATATTTTATGTCTTTATACAGTATAACTTCAGATCTGTATTCACCGAAGGATTAGGCAGAGGTGTAACAGAACACCCACATTTCGCCAGTTATGTTTAAGTCCTGTGTAATAGGAAGCGAGCCTTTTGCCATCAACCGGACACAGATCCAGACTCCGTGGCTGCTGTTGAGAAATTTTTGATGGAAAAACCCAATAACACTTTCCCCGACTTGGGAATGGAACCCAGGACTTCATGCTCAGCACTCGCATTTGCGACCACTAGACCAACGAGGCAGTCACTCAGTCACGCACTCACTCAGTCAGTTTACGTATTTAGTAATTGCATAATTTGTTGTAATTTTTAAGGACCTAAGTATAAAGTATCGCTGTATGTAATAAATGGCTTATAAGTAAACAAAACGGTCTTGTAAATTATCAGATTGTATTCATCATCATCATCCGAAAGACGTCCACTGCTGAACCTCCCCCAAGTGTCGCCACATTGACCGGTCCCGTGCGACTCGCATCCAGTGGATCCCTGCCACCTTCACCAGGCCATCGGTCCACCTAGTGGGAGGCCTTCCAACGCAGCGTCTTCCGGTCCGCGGTGGCCACTCCAGAACTTTTCGGCCCCATTGGCGATCCGTTCTGCGAGCAATGTGCCCTGCCCACTACCACTTAAGTTTATCAATTCTTCGGGCTACGTCGGTAACCTTGGTTCTCTTGCGGATGTCCTCATTTCTGATTTGATCACGCAAATAAACTCCAAGCATAGTCCTCTCCATTGCCCCTCAGATTGTATTAACAAAGTAAGTACTTAAAACAATCTGTTTTCAAGAACTTCGTGTTTTCACTCAATAAATTGAGCAGCTGCATCGAGCGTAGATAAAATGGTAATTCAAAAAGTTTTTAGGCCTATACAACATACCTATTCATCTACTTACCCACTTTTCTTTTGCCCACAGCAAGTTCTTTAACTTTCGCACCCCAAAACAGACAAAAAAAACTTCGAAAAAAATCAGCATGCAAAATAAAATTCCAACAAAATATTTCTTTTGCCCCACAAATTACCGAGTACGGCGAATTTTCTTGCTTCCTATAGCATTTTTATACATTCAAAGAAAAATTTTCAAAGGTTTCAACTCGTAATCATAATGATGAACAAACTTCTGATTACTGGGGCGTGATCTGATGACAAATGAAGGATGAATTTGAATGTTGAGTCTAAAGTAAGGGAGAGCTACCTATGGTGTTCTTGAACAAACGGTCATGAATCGGTTATTCAGACCAAATTGTGTCAGAATATGTGAGTGTGTATGTGTGTGTGTGTATGTGTGTATATATATGTGTGTATGTGTATGTATGGGTGTGTGTTGTGAGTGTGTGTGTGTAATGTTAGTGACCATGACAGTTTAAAATCTTGTATCAGGATAGCCAATGTTGTAGCAAGAATTGCAATCCTATAAAAATACGTTTATGTACTTCAATAAATTGGTTTTTATTAAACACTGTAACTTATCAAAAATAAATTATATTTTAAAACAAGTTCGTGTTTCCAAAAATTTGTAGCAATGAAGCATGTTATTAAACCTCTATTAAAAACGCCTAAAATGAAAAACACTAGAAAAAATAAATAAAAAAAGATGGTATTAGGGAATAAAAGGTGATTGCCGAAAAATCATGCCCACGCCAGACCGATGACTGGTCAGTGGCTCAGTCCATCGGGAAACCATAGTAAGTGACGCCGGTTAATTAGGGGATTGCTATTATAATTCAACTCTAACACGATTTCAGTAGCTGACTTTGGCCTCAAAACACGGTAATTTTTGGGGGTAAACGGTTCAGTCTACCATAAAATTTACAGCTGAATCCCAAACGTTTATTTCTTCAAACTATTGTTTGAATTGTTTTGTTGTTTTTTGTGTGTTGTTCTTGTTGTTGTTGTTGACGCTATTCTATTGAATAGCGAAATATATAATACCATTAAATTAAATTAAGTCAAATTCTGAACAAGTGAAAGGCGTAGTTCTATCCTGTTAATTATTTAACATTTTCTATCTTTTGCATTTTACGGGACACACCTACAAAGTTAAGAATAAGACTAGGCTAACATAAAATTTGTACGACGTCTACAAAGATATTCAGTAGGATAGTAAAATTTCTACTTTAACCTAATTTCCTGCCTTGTTATTTTATTTGACAGTTTTATGCTGATGATCTTAAAGCTAGTGGAGGATTTATTTTAAATCATTTCCTTTATTTATATTTTTACAAATTATTTACGTTTTTAAACATTCCTTAGAAAAAACAATATAAAACACATTTAAAACTATAAAAAATTGTAGCCCACCGGTATCGGGAACAGGGTCCAAGCTACCGACGGTCAAGGCTCCAGAGAGAGGAACCTCCTAACAATACGAGCCGTGTCCAGGAGTACCGCTTTCAGAATCAAGCTCTTGATCCAGCTGCCATTATTTATTATTCAAAAAAAATCTGGCTTTTTGCCTTTTTTTTCTGCTCTAATACATAATTTCAGTTTAATTGCACTGCTGCTAATAACGCCGCGTATGTGACATCCTACTGCGCCAATAGAAAGGGTGTAAATAGACCCTTAACGAAGCCGAAAGGCATCTCATTTCTTTATCTGGACCAGAACTGGGAACCTTCTAGTTACGAAGATATTGGGATTTCACAAGTTTTTTTTTAAATACAGGTTTTTAAGGTTATAACTCTGCTTTAAACACCTCCATGACCCGTGTCCTATTCAATGCATCCATCATTTCAACGTGTTGAGTGCGTAACATTAAGTTTTTTCGTAAAACGTGATTTTCACACCGAAAAAAAAGTCGTAAACCGTGCAATAATTTTCGGGTAGGGTTACATAGTTTGATGTACAGAATGCTTTGTTGAAGGGTTCGTGAATGTCCGTTTACACCTTGTATGGGAACATTTTGGTTTCGTTGATTACATTGGATTGTATGGTTTTTCTCACTAATAGGTGGTACACGACACCGCTCGTCGTATTGGCTTGTATGATATTCGTTAATGCCTAACACACGTACACCGCCCCACCGCGCGGTCAAGCGGCACGCACCGTCTCTCCGTGCGGCGCGCGGCGCTCCGCCAGACCACATGAACGAGCAATGTCGTGTGAGAATCGTCATACTGAAACTCGTATCTATCATTCTATGTGCGAAATGCTAACCCTCTCCTCTTAGTGTAAAAACTTTTTCGCGTGATCGTTTTACGATCAAAATTTTTAGAAGTTTGTAAACATGTGCCTATCACATATTTAAACGTGTTCTTTTCATAGAGACTGTTTTCGAAACTAAACTCCCGAACCTAACTTTATCTTAAAGTTTGAATTCGAACTAAGTCCGAGGTCTGCTATCTTAAAGAACACATCATACGTCGTAAGACCTGAGTGGCCCAAATAAAGGCTGATCGATACACCCACGTGTCTAAGGGCCCTCGCCCACCGTGAGTTTTTGCAGCTATCGATACCGTCAGAAACAATCGGATCTTGACATCGATGTTGACGCGCGTTTACATTGCTTCTGTCGCGCGTTACAAATGCGACTTGCGTGAAACGTGTGATAGCACTATCAGTTGCCCAGCCTTTTCCCAAATATGTTGGGGTTGGCTTCCAGTCTAACCGGATGCAGCTGAATACCAGTATTTTACATGGACTGACTGCCTATCTGACCTACACAACCCAGTTAGTACTGGGTAATACGATACCCCTTGGTAAAACTGGTTGTCAGACTTTTTGGGCCACTGACTACCTGCTACGACTGTCAAAGATCTACAAATGACAGCCGGGACCAACTTTCCGAGGCACGGAGGAAACTCGGTATGTAATGGTCACACCATCCACCACGGAGCAACCTAAGCAAGAATGAAAGATCGATACGAGCAGCTGTTGTTATTTAGCACGAGCTCCTCAAACGAAATGCGCGACAGCATCGCTATAAAAATTCGCCATGGGCGAAGGGCCTAAGTGAAATCTTAAGTGAAACGAAACTTTTTTATAAACACCTGAACCTTTTGACCTTTTTAGGGTTCGGTAGTAAAATAAAAGAACCGTATAACATGTGAGTGTCGTTATGAGTTCAAAGTTATTTGTCTGGCGCGGAATGGCTGACTTTAAAAATGTATGCTGTTGTAAGAAAAATGTTTCTCTTTTTATTCCTGAGCTATTTATTTGTATCATGATTCCAGTAAGATATTTTTAAAACCATTGTTTGGAAATATTTTTGTTTCTGTATAACTACTTAAAAGGTGTAACAATACCCTTAACGAAGCCGAAAGGTACTTGTTTTCCCCGTCATTGCGATATTTTTTTTGTTCTAGACCATACCTGGAAACCCTCTAGATACAGAGATATTGGGGGTCAAAGTTCCAACTTTTTCACAAGTTTTTTCAAATACATGTTTTTAATCTATGATTTTTAACACCTTCACGACGCCTGCACTATTCAATGCATCCATCAGCAAAATGTTTTGAGTGCATTATATTGAGTCCTACCTCTGCCTAACCCTTCGGGGATTACTGGCGTGATGTTATGTTATGTATATAATTATCTTGCTATTAAATTTTCTCGTTTCTTGAATAGTGTTATTCCATTGTTTACAATAAAGGTAGTTTATTTACTCAACCCTAAAGCCATGTTGCCAAAATATTCTTGAGAAACTAATAGAAATATCATATCTAGGAAGTTTTAGCAAAAACTTCTTATAGTTCTTAGTATTGAAACAATAATGTTTACTACAGAACCCAAGTGCTCATTGACCTTTCAACAAAGTACCAAAATCATAAGAAACAGGTCTAACATAAATAAATTGCAGAAAGTTTTAAATGTCAGAAGGTACTTGAAAATGTCAAACGTATCGTACTTTCGAGCAATAATTTTATATAGGGAATTAATCTGAATTGATGAAAAATTGGGTAAGATTTGGTAATTACTGGGTGGTTTTGATCGAAAAAACAAGTTTGAATGGTACGGAATGAAGTTTGTTTGTGGCCAAGTACAGTAAGAGTGCACTACGTGAGATCGATGAACAGATGTGCGATAAAATTGTACTGAGACTCACCATAGTTCGAATTCACGCAAATGCGACAAACTCAACATCACACTACTGTGACAAACTGAAGCTCGTCATCACGTTAGTGCGACAAACTGAAGTGCAACATCACGCTAGTGTGACAAACTGAAGCTTGAAATCACGCTAGTGCAACAAACTGAAGCACGACATCACGCTAATGCAATAAACTGAAGCTCGACATCACAGTACTGTGACAAACTGAAGCTCGGCATCACGTTAGTGCGATAAACTGAAGTGCAACATCACGCTAGTGTGACAAACTGAAGCTCGACATCACGCTAGGGCGACAAACTAAAGCTCGACATCACGCTATTGCGACAAAGTAAAGCTCGACATCACGTTAGTGTGACAGACGCTTGGGCGGCAGTTTTTTGATACTACCCAAGTCCGACTAACGCTTATGCGACATTGCTGTTTATACAGGGAGTAAACAGATCCTTTACAAGCTGTCAACGAAACCTTCTGTACCCATGTGTACCCGGTGTTGCGCAATGTTACTTAGTTTGAGATACTGACTGAGATATTAGCTAAAACTTCCTATGCTTGTACGCTTTACTACTCACAGCCACACCTAATCTAGGCCATTTAGAATTCGACACTGGATGCACCATTTCCTAGAAACAGAAATGAACCAAATTGAGAGCCCAAAATTCGAGGAACTCGCTTTCAATATGCATGTGAAAAACTGGAGCTTCATTTCATAGAATCATTGAGTATTCATATTGGGTTGTTTTTGTAACCGCCTGTTACTTTAATAAAAGTTGACGGGTTTAAAAATAGCACTTTGTTTTCATAGAAAGCATTGAAATGTACTAATAAATAGGGATTTGTTTAAATACTGCAAGTTATAAGTTTGACCATAGATTTTTTTGTGTTCCTTTTTATAAGCTTTTGTTTAACTTGCTTTGATAGATAGTTTGTTGGTACGTATTGGTCAAATCTTGCAACTGAATTTCAAACCAGTTCCCGCCAACCGATTGAACTGAAATATTGCACGCACCTTTGGTTCTGGTGACAATACATTTTTATGACAGACATAACGTAATCCTTTGGCCAAGAATGTCCTCCACTCGAGGGAGTTGACAACGGTTAATAGCACGGACACGAAACTTTGTAATAGACGTTCAATGTTTATAGATAAACCTAATTTTCATAAAAGCTTGTTAATTTTGAAGAAACTGATAAAAATGCAAACGCTTTTACAAATCTGATGATATTTAGTCGATTTTATTTAGCAAAAATTAATCGTTAATTTTTTTTTATACTGGCAACACTGTCACTAAATGAATGTTATAAAAGCAACGGTTGCCTTTGGTCTTTCTTTTACTTCTATGTACACTGTGCTAGGAGGCAGATACTATAACCTTTGATTATATTTTTAAATTTGAAATAATTAACGACCTCACGTATTTATATTCAAATTTAAATCGCTGCAGTTTATCTTCACACCCATATCCTATAAAATCAACATTTTGAATAAAGTATTTGTTGAAATAACAGAAGATGAGGGGGGACAGGGGTTCGACGAAGAAAGAAAAGATAAAACAACATCTATTGAGTTTGTACAAATAACAGCGCATATTATAAAATAAGATAAAGTTATCAAAACGCCTCGTACGATGCAAGATGACGCCAAAAAATAAAACGAATCTGACACAGTATCAAACAAAAATATACTCTTAAAACGGAAAGCACTTAAAAACAAAGCACGCAATAATCTTCCAAACACTCAAACAAAGACACCGAAGTTTAATACAGGACCTCTAAATCAAAACAGACATTTTTATTCGAAACAAAAGAAAAATTCTTAAGAAAAAACAAGCGGCCAGTTTGTTCTGAGGATATTTCTGAAGGAAATTAAAGGCGGGTTAGGTTAGGCCGCCTTTCGAACGGAGATGTGTGAGGTAGCTCAGCGTTGAGCAAGGTCTACTACCATTACCTTGTTTGCACCAATTTCTAATTGACTTCAAAAAAGAGGAAGTTCAAAAAAAACTTATACTGTCACTTACGGGATATCTTCCGTGTTTGAAGTTTAGTTGTAAACCGTGAAAGCTTAAAACAGTGTTTGAAGGAGGAAGTTCTATGTTCGGCTGTATTTTTTTTTGTACGTTCATTGGCATTTCCGTTAATTATGGTCTGATTCCGATATTTTTTTAATTGGTAGGGGATGCCCCTTGGGAGGGTGCGGTGGTCCCATATAAATTTTATTAACTTTGCTTGAGCAATTCATGATTTACCTTTTTTAAAACGTAGGTTAAAGACTGACGTAAATTGGTCCATAATTGACGGAATTATCGTTGAACGAACATAAAAAATGCCGCGGAAAATAGAACCTCCTCCTTTTTTGAAGTCGGTAAAATAAATATAGAGATCATGTACATCCCTTGCTTTGCAGTTTAGCTCATCTCTGGGCGAAATACAGCCTTAGGCCTCGTACACATGGTGATTACTAGTACCTTGTATACAATAAAAAGTTGATATCACACATCCCACTGTTCATACGGTTAAAAATAAATACAGCAACAGAAATATAGCAAAATATTACAGTAAAATGTCATAGTGTTAACCTTGTGAACGAAACCTTATTCATAGCATATTTCGAACAAAAATAAAAGGTGAATAAGGATAAAGAAAAAGTGTAAAGCGAAGTTCCTTTATTGACTGCTGAAGTATTGTTTATTCCCAAAAGTGTTCAAATAAAACAAACCGAACAATTGACTGAAATAAATGTCTTTCTAACGTCCTATAAATTCGAAATGTTCCTTGTTTCTCTTATTACGGAATTTAATGATTTCCTTTGGAATGTTTTTGGAAGTAATAAATCTAGGGGCTTGCCTTGTCGTGTTTGCTAAAGGAACATAAAAAGCTGTTTTGTAAAGTTCTCAATTTCGCATCGAACGTCACTGTAAGAAGAATATATATATATATATTCCCCTTAAATTCAATGGGAAGATTTATAAGATCATGGTCTGTCTTTTATGGATCAGATCATGTTGGGCCACGAAAGGGACTAATTAAAGTCAATAGCATGAAACTTTTTCTTTTTTTTTTTCGAATGGGCAATCATCAAATGACCAGGGGGGTGGAGCGGAAGGGAGTGTCAGACTTGTACTGACTAAAACCCATCCATGTTCCTTCTTTGCCCTTTGTGTTCCAGGGCACGGTATTTCTTTCGAACAGTCCTGCAGCATAGCATGAAGCTGAGATGAGAATGCTATAGGGGATGTGTGGTGTTACGCAAATGGATAAAATAAGGATTGAGTACATAAGAGGAAGTCTGAAAGTGGCGCCGGTGACTGAAAAGTTATGTGAAAATTAGTTATGGTGGTATGGACATGTAATGCGGATGAATGAAGGAAATGTCGTGAGGAAACTATTGAGTATATAAGACGTGCTTGCCTATTCGAATGTAGATCGTTGACAGTTGTTACGAGTACAGTGGCTCGAAAGTCTGGCAACCAGTCTTACCTAGGAGTATCGTATTACCTAGTACGAACTGGGTTGTGGAGGTCAGATAGGTAGTCGCTTAATGTAAAATACTGGTTTTCAGCTGCATCCGGTTAGACTGGAAGCCGACCCCAACATAGATGGGAAAAGGCTAGGCAGATGATGATGCACGGAGATAATTCTTTTTTTAATGCCTTCGAATCATTTTTTTACTTTGATTCTAATAGTATTTTTCTGATAGTAATTTTTGTTATTATTTTAATACTAACGCTAGAAAACTATAATAAAACGGTCGCAGTGGCAGAAAATTTAATTATTATTTTACGCATACAGGAACCGTATCATAAAGATATTATAGCAATCATTGTTCCAGTGCAAGAAAGAGACAGAGCTATCCAAGAATAGTGCTCTCTTTTATAAGTAACAGAACAATACCGGCGTTAACACTCCATAACACGACCCCAAATCGATAAGGATCACTTTTCCAATTATGCTTCCTACTTCTCATGACCTTGAAATCTGATAATTATAGGAAAATCACCTTTTGCATAAAGATTTAAATCGTTAGATATCACTTTACGGCTACAAAAAATTGCATAGTTCTGTTTTATTGGTAACTAGCTGTTACCCGCAACTTCGTTCGCATGAAAATTTTGATGTGAATGTGTGAGAAAAAAAAACAATAAGTGAAAATGCTATTCCAGACCTTAATCTATTTCTGTGCCAAATTTCGTCTAGATTTGTTCTGCCGTTCTGGCGAGATTTAGTAACAAACATCCATCCACAGCTTTAAGTTTTCACGGTTTACAACTAAACTTATTCTGTCACTTACGGGATATCTTCTGTGATTGTTCATTATTTTGAGCTCCCGATATTTCGATGCTAACAAATCTATCTACTCTCTTTCTTTGTCTTTTGTCTGCTCTTAACAATTTATTTTCCATCCATCCGCATTTTCCAGTCAACCCGCGATCATGGCGCTTGCAACAGCGTCGAAATATCGGGAGCTCAAAATAATGAACAATCACAGAAGATATCCCGTAAGCGACAGTATAAGTTTAAACATCCATCCATCCAAGTGTCCATCTTTCAGTGGCCGACAACCTGTCTTACCAAGGGGTATCTCTGTGAAGATCAGATAGGCAGTTCATCCATGTAAAATACTGGTATTCAGCTGCATCCAGTTAGACTGCTACATATTTGGAAATAGGCTAAGCAGGTGATGATATAGTCCCAGTAGTTAGTAGTTGTTAGTACAATAACTATTTTGCTTTCCTTCTTTCACATCGAACGATTTAAATCTTCGCTTTTGTATCGTAATTTATATCAGTAGGTATCTAAATCCCTTGTTCAAGTAAAGGAGTACGATAAAATCAAAAAGCTTTGTTCACAAAAAGTAATAAAGTTGCCGAGAGGGAATAATAAAATTATCGGCGGAACATTAACTTTAAATCTTAGTAGAACATTTAAATCGCGTTTTTATTGGTCTAATCGTCGCTCTGGGATTGTAGTAGGATGTTTTATTATTGAGATAGGAGTGAGCGTAATGTTGGATATGGAAATATGTATGGACTGAGCGGAAGATAATATGGCCTGAAAGGGGGTGATCACAGAGGTGGAGTATGGCTGGCGGCTGAAAAAGTCTAGAAATTGGCTGTTTCGGACGATTATGTGGAACTGACAACATGAAACATTCTAGGAACTATTCGCACGGGGTGAATAGGAAAGGCAAGGGTGAATAGAGACTAAACTTTGAAAGGGATTTTAATGTTGAATTGATATGTTATGTTGCCAACAAGGTCTCTAAATAATTAAGTATAATCTCTTCTCTTCTCTTCTCTACATATAATAAAATCGTTAAAATCCGGTCCGATGTTCCGACTTGGCGCAAAAACTACTGCATAGATCCTGTTCAAATTTTGCACAAATATCTGTAATAGGCTTCTTCAAATGTTAGGCTATATATTATCACGCTACTTGCTTAAGGGGATGAGCAATATTGCATTATGTTAGTTTTATTCAATTGTTTATCGTTTCAGCCATGACATGCGTAACAACGTCTATTTCAAAGTACATGTCAGCGAAGCAAATAGAGAAACGGTTTCATGACCGTTTTATGTGCATAACTTCGCAAGTTCGATCCCCAGTAAAATTATACTTTTTGTAGTTGGTTGTAATTTTTTTTGATAGAGATTATTATTATTTATTTTATCTATTTATGTATATTTTTCCACGAGAACGAAGTCGCGGGCAACAGCTAGTTAAGTTAATAAAATAGAGAAGTTTTTGGTAACATATCATATTAATTCAACGTTAAAATCATTTTCAAAGTATTGTCTTTATTCACCCCTGCATTCCATTCACCCCGTTTTACCCGATATTCAATCTAACTGTTGACAACCTCATGGAGAAAAACTAAGTTATGGTCCAAAATCAGAACCAAAACAACAAAAACAAAATTAATCAAAGACCAAAGAGTGAATTCGACGGCGCAGTTGGCGCAGTGGCTGAGCGATTGCCTCCTGCCCTGCGTGTCGCGGGTTAGATTCCCGCACGGAACAAATATTTATATGGCCTACAGGTAGTTGTTCCAGGTCTGGCTGTTTGTGTATGTGAGTTTAAATGTTTGTAAACGCACCCACGATAGAGGAGAAATTCCTAGAGTGGGGCGACGTTTTTTTAAAAAGTAATTGAAAAAAACTAAAAAACCCGACTGAAAAAACTGAAAAGCATTACACAAGCACTGTTTAAATTAAACAAAAGTTGGAAGCAGGCGGGGCCTATTTGAATTTAAAATTATGAAAATGGAATGGCATGACATAACCCTCCTTGTGGGCTTCGCCGCAGTCGGGTAAAAACACAAACACTGATACTCATTTACCACAGAAACCTCAACTCAACTCGTTTTCAGCAACCATAACCTAATTCTCAAACCAAAAACCGAAAACCCAACAAAGCTATCTCGCTATTACAAACGAGAGGTTAATGCAAAAACCAGAAATAAATTCTCTCAGCAAGACGGTGAACCGATTCCAGGGGGCTCGCTTAAAATTCAACCTCGAACGTTACTCTGGTAGAATTTGTACCCCTACTAACTGTTCACGATTGGATTTCTTGTTGGAACGGTTTTATTGCTCGCATTAAGATAATTTAAGGGACTAAACGGCTTTTGATTAGAGTAACGGTATGTAGATTTTTTTTCTCGTTAAGATCTTATTGTACCTTGAATTACACATGAAATCGTATTTTCACATTTGTAGTCAAACTTACTTTTGGCCGTGGCTTCGCTCAAATGGCTGTCAATGCCATCACACATCACCATCTGCCGAGCCTTTTCTCTGCTTTTTTTTAGTCGGCTCCTAGATATAGCTTAATCCCAATATTTTACATGGGGCGACTTCCTATCTGATCTCCACGTGCCAAATAATGGGCAATAGGATACCCCTTATTAGTATGACTGGTTGTCAGACTCCCTCAAAAGGCCAATCTGAATACAAGCCTCCATTTATAACACGATTTATTTTTTTACGTTATTACTTGCCTATGCCCGCGGCTTCTCCCGCGTGGAGTTCGGTGATTGTCTGGTGTAGTTTTTGCGTCAAAGAGTATCAAACATCCATCCACCAATACATCGTCACAATCTTTCGCATTTATAATATTAGTAGGATTTAATGTCTGGACGATAGTGACCTTGACCCCTTAGTTTGCTTCATAATTCGTTAGCATGTTAGAACCTTTTAACATAAGTATGTTTATGCCATGTAATCTAAAAGCTTCTTTGTGATTTTTAAATCAATGACCTTTTCAATAAACGCTTTTACGAATAGTCGTTAAAGGATCTTATAGGAAACGTGATTCGAGTCAGAATGGCAACATAAAAAAGGATTACGAGGTTCCTATTCAACAATCCAGTTTTATTTCCCTTATTTTCGAACTGGGGGGTTACCATGACGTGTTAAAGCAGGAGTAATACCAGTGTGGGAAAGAGACAGAGCCATACAGGTCGTCTAGCGCCATCTCTTTCCCACACTGGGATTACTCTGCTTTAAGACGTCATGGTAGGCCACCTGTTTTGGCAAAGGGGAAACGAAAAATCTAAGATCTTTTAAACTAGGTTCTGAAGACTGAATAACTAGATACAAGTAGTAAATGAATAAATGAACTTGCAAGAATTAGTAGCCCCCAAAATATTACTGCGTTTGGCAAACAGGCGGTACTTACAATAAGCGGTCTCCGAAACATAGGGCTGGACTCCACTGAAGCAGAGACGAGACGAGAAGAGAGATGTGTTTTAAACTACCAATAGAATTTCGTTAATTACACTTCTCATCTCCGCTTAGCTTTAGTAGAAGCGGTTGAGCAGAGGGGAGAGGAGATGTCTTGCTATTGTTTAGGCCAGCGGAGACGTGAGCGGCGGCGTGCTGTGCGCAGCACATCTCGCCCCCGATTTGCACGTCTCCGCACATCTTCGGTGGATACACCCTAGCTTTTACGCATCTCCTCTCCTCTCCGCTTCACATATCTCCGTTCGTCTCCGCCTTGGTGGAATCCGGGCCATACAAAAATATTTCCGCACGGATTTCGCATTCGGTCGAGAGATTTCGATTTCGCAGAGTCGCATTGCAGACAAAAAGCTAAAATATCTCATGTGGCTGAAGTTACATAGGCTAAAGTCAGCATAGAGGCTAAAAAGCTGAGTATCCAGGGTCCGCTAGACCTATTTACCTACCGCTACACGTGGGCAGACGATTGTTGCAACCGCGGGAATATCCTGGATGAGGCTGGCACAAGAACGTGGAGCTTGGCACAAGCAGAGAGGCCTATACCCAGCATTGGGTGAAGTCGTGCTGTGGATGATGACGATGATGATGATACGTGGAGAGTACTTTAGTAGCTCCTCTCCTGAGGTGACCCTTTCTTATATTTTCTATCTTCGTCTGCCTTTTCTGGTAGTCAGTCGACCGAAAGTCTGACAAACCAGTCTTACCAAGGATTATTGTATTACCCAGTACTAACTGGGTTGTGGAGATCAGATAGGGTAAAATACTGATATTCAGCTGAATTCGGTAAGACTGGAAATCGACCCCAACATAGTTGGGAAAAGGCTACGCAGATGATGATGATGACGATGTCTGCCCTTTGTAAAGAATATTCATTCATGCAGTTCTAAGCGATACAACAAAGCATTAAAGCCTTCACCAAGAAACGAGGTTGGTATACCAAATAGCCTAGACACCTTAGATTGAGCTAAGCCGACCGGTCCTTGGCGACGTGCCAACAGAACACCCAAATATGCTAATCTTGGACCAATACTCCCCATATCAGTTCCAAATTGTTGAGTTTCCAAGCTTTTATGAAATTCAATTCGATTTGGGAGTATTAAGTGGCCTTGACATTATTTAAAATTGATTTCGCTTTGAATTTGAGCTTCGAATTCTGAATTTGACGATTTTATGTCATTTTAGAAGTTCGCTTATTTACTTTTTGACCCTCCCGGCAAAAACAATGCCATGTACCAATGAGATCTTTTCACGTTCATGATTTTAATTCTGTTTTGACTTTTATTTTGTCGCGGTAAGAATGGTTTTTGTAGTACATGTGTTAGAACTGCCGTGCTCTTTGACCGTATATTTTTGCCCATTTGAGTCTTATTGAATTGGTTGTTGCTAACTAAAATAACTGAGAATCAATAAGTAGTGAAAGAAAATCAGCTGTCTTTGTTTTTCTGAACTAAGATTTCAGGCTTCTCACTTTACCATCATTTTCAAGCTTTAAAATATTCCTTTGCAAAGTTTCAAGGAAACAATCTTCCCATAAAACAAAACGACGTGAACCGACATTCTCGCCCCAAATACGACACTTAGTAAGGGCCTCGTTCATTTGAATTCCATGGCAGCATTTGAATTGGAGATTTTACAGGCCTTAATCTAAAACCGACGCTGGATATCCCGAACGGTAGCCGTTATCGTACTAATTAAGGGCTTCATCTAGGTAGAAGGTGCCTTTAACGAATGAGGTTTGAGCCCGAACTGGGTGATGGTGTTGGTTTACGTGTAGTCATCATTCTCCTGCCCTTATGCCAATATATTTGGGGCCGGGAGCGCAGCATGTCTTCTTTTTCCATACTTCTCTATTACTCGTCATCTCAGCAGTCTCCTCCTGTCTAGCCATATCATTCTTCACATAGTAATTCATCCATCTCGTCATCAGTTTCTTTGGTCTTCCTCTACTCTTATAGCCATCGCCATTCATGCTCCAAAGTTTCCTCACGACATAATATTGGTACGTATAATAATTTGTATCGAATGCTTCAAAAGAAATTGGGGCAGGCTTGGCCATGATGCAAGCAACTATTCGGATTGATGAAGGCATTTATTTGAAGCAATTTTCAAACTTCCAATTTAAACAAAAACAGTGAAAAAATCTGGTGGCATGTGGTTTTTTGATTTTGTTTCGTGGATGGAAGACCCCTTCGTGCCTTAGAAACTTGTGTTTGCCACACATCAGCAGTGATCGCGGTACCAAGGTAAGATTGAGGTTTCCAAGTCATCATCATTATCATCTGCCTTGCCTTTTTCCAACTACATTAAAGCCTGCTTCCAGGTTCACCGAAAGCAGCTGATTGCCAATATTTTACATGGAGCAGCCGTTTATGTGGACTCAGTTTCTTGGTAACATGATACTCCAAAAAACTGGCGAGTTTTAAAAATGTCGTTTCAATAAAACTGGTGAGCTTTTAAATAACAGCAAATGGAATGAAGAAGCACGGGCGTTAAAATCGTACTAAACGAATTCCAAATAAACTTGAAAAGAGGAGGATGGATGAAAATGATTTGGTTTTTATTAGTTAACCTAAGAAAGTACGAAAAGATGGAGAAAGAAAGCTTTAGATAAAACTTGAAATCGTAAACACGCTGTTAACAGGCGTGGTTAATCACTGAGCTTCTGTTCGCCTTTGCATAGAAATGGGCCATCGTCTTTGAAATGGAAAGTGAGAGGCTAGTCTAATCTATTTCTAACAAAATTTCCGAGACACAGGATCTATTCATCATCTAATTAGCCTTTCCCATCTATGTTGAGGTCGGCTTCCAGTCGAACCGGAGGCTGCTGAATACCAGTAATTTATATGGAGCGACTACCTATATGATCTCCAGAACCCAGTTAGTACTGGGTATAATACGATACCCCTTGATAAGACTTCATATGATCTTCTCAATTAAATTTAAGCGAGAGCATTTTCGAGTTAGACATGATGCCTTAGTCACTGATAATAAGGTCAATAAGATACGCACCAAATCCTTGGCTCTAACCCACTGGTTATGCTTATGTTAATTTCTTTGGTGGTTTGGTCTTTGGAGATATGAGCTGACCCAGATATGTGTACTCTTCCACAAATATTCTAGTGAGTAGGTACCTACTTTAACAGTTGTTCTTTTTGATTTAGTTAGTAGTTTGATTTTTGCTGTAGTCATTGTCAATTCTACCTTTACCACTTTTTTCGCTTAATGCTTGGAATAAGTTCCAGATTATTTCAGTTGTTCTGGTGGTCTAGGTGTGACTTGTTCTCTTCATTCATTTATCATCCACGTCCTGAATTCACCCACTACTGGGTGGGTATATGCCTCTTTTTGGTTTTGCCAATCTCCACGGTCCTGGGTCAGCCTCATCGAGGTTTTTCCCCCGATGGTAACTCTGTCGTCTGCTCATCTCGCCGTCGGGAGACCCTAGTTCTCTTATTTACTATAAAATAACAGACCGTAGCGAGAGGGCTGGTTTCTATGTTAGTCAGTGAAAACGCTTCAACATAGCGATATTGCTGCCTGTTACCATTTTCATATTATGGTTAAATAAATCCAAGACCCGGGATTGGATGACATTGCCGCTACGGTTTATCTTCGGAAGAACACCATAGCAGAAACATATAATAGTGTGTAAAGCAGTTAAAATCTAGTAGTTGGTTAATTACTTGTTGACATTATTAGTGTCCAATTTGTTCTTTGAATGTAATTAGAACTTGTAGAGTAAATACCCAAGGGTTTGATTCAAACTCAAAGCCATTTCAAAACTCCTATTCTATACTACATGAAATTGGTTTCGCTCGGACAACTTGCTTTGCAGTAATACGTTCAACATTTTTCAGACTTTTGGCGACTACTTATACTAAAGCGAAGTTATTTTAAGGACGCGGTACTATTGAGAGCTATTTCCAGGATGCAGCTGACTACCTGTCTCTTATATGGACCAACTACTGCTTCAAAACCCAGTTACCGGGTAATACGATACCCCATGGTAAGATTTGCTTTCAGATTCACGGGCTTCTGGCTACACGTAACAACTACCCGCAACTATCTTACTGTGACCAGCGGGTTAACTTGGTTTCCGAGCCAGGGCGATACTCGGTATGTAATGTATGCGTTGCTTAACCTTGAAGATCGACCACACGCAGCTGTTATTATTTAGTTTTTAGCTTTTCTTGTACTAGCTTCTTGCTACTATTTAGTTAAGTTAACGTGCTTTCCGAAGCACAGATGGAACTCGGTATGTAATAGATGGTCACCCATCCTCAGACAGACTTAGGAAAGCGTTGCTTTAACCTTGAAGATCAACCAGTGTGGCTGTTATTATTTAGCCACGAACCCTCCTACAGTTCCTCGGCTTAGTTTTTCTTGAACAAAAAAAAAAGCATTTAGGTACTAGTAAATCGCTCTCAATGAGACCTTGCCCTAAAGTCTCTCATTTGAATTTCACTGCGGGATTTGAATTGTAGATTTTACAGGCTTTAATCTGAAACCGACGTTGGATGTCGTCTTGAGCCCCTTATTCTGCTAATTAAGGACTTCATCTATGCAAATGACTCTCGATCGTTCCCTTATCAACTAAGGAGCATGGAGGGTGAAATTTGGGTCAAAATTGCATGCACGATTTTAGATTTTGGGCGGGGTAGCAATGTGGTTTGGCTTAATTGGTCAAGGGAATATGAACTTTATAATATGGGTGTGTTTTAAGCAAATTTGCGTATATTATGCGACGACGTAAAGGTCCCTGAAGGAATGGGAAGAGATACCTGTGAAATCATGGCTTAAAATAACTGATAATCTAATAAAGAGGAAAAAAAATAGGAATCCACAAAGAAAATTTAAACGGTTGTATCGAGTTGTGAATCCGTGATGATACTTTTAAAACAAATGAACTTTCTTGTTGTTCGTTGCCATTGTCACTTAGGGCATAGACAAACATTGAGGTTACGTGGGGTGTAGATAAAAAATATATTTCCTCTTTATATTTGTTTAATTTATTTTTGTTTTATTCATTCTACATTTTTTAAATTTAATTTGTAGTATCTCACGGTGACATCACTTGGGCCCGCACTATCAGGATATCAGCACTCTGACATTTTTAAATGTTGTACAGTACCATGCTGAGACAATTTGGTCCTTGTACAGGGAGAGTTAATTGTATGTCTTGAACAAGTTTTATTTTTATTTTATATATTTTTTGTGGTTCTCTTTTTATTCTTTTTTTTTTTTAATTTGGTTTCATCGTTTTGTCTTGTACGAGGCTAATACATACCCTTTATTTATTTCTTTTTTTCGAATTTTGTGCGGTCACATGAGTAAAATTTGAAGTGAACTTTACAGATAAAGAGACATATCCGTCTTTCATTCGGCTCCTGACGAGCGGCGAACTCCGTTCGGTTTTTGCCATCGGTGAATCGTGTTTGGATTTGCTCGGCTAAATTCAAGCCTACCTGCTTTTAGCCAAACGATGTTTATCTAAAATTCTACGTATTATATTATTCAATTATACCTCCTAGCTACTTATACACCTCTGATTTTTCGGATTCATATGCCACTTGCTTTAGTGAAGGAAAACATTGTGAGGAAACTAGCATGTAAAGCCAAGTCAGAGGCCCATGGGCGACATAAAAACTCTGACACCAGGTTAGGCACTAACCACACGATAACGAAAAAAGAAAGACAGGACAAACATCAAAACAAAAAACTCAAATCTCAAAGCATTTATTTCAATTAGATAGACTACAACACACTTTTGAATGTCAAAAACAAAAGGATGAAGCCACAGTCCCGGTCACAAGGCATAACAACTTATGAAAGTACTGTAGTTGCACATTCCAAATCGTGGATCTCTATGGAGAAGATTGGGCATGAAACTCCATGGACAATTTAATACTACTATGCTTTGAATCTATGATACTTCTCACTTTAAAAAAAAACTATTTTATCACTAGAGTTCATTTTCATTTTATCACTAGAGTTCATTTCATTTCACATTTCTAAGTACCTTTTATTTATAAATCAGTCCATCCGTGTCCGACCCTTTTCTAAGTTGTGACATTTCTAAAAATGTCCCGATAAGAAGACATCCTATTTCCCTTTTGTTCCAGAAAAGCGGGTTGACGGTTTAAAATAATGTTTTTTAGCTGCGAAATTATGATAATCAGGATACAATGACAGCTTTGTTCCCTGCATCGATTGGAGTGACAGGTAACTGAGCCGTAGTGAATGTAATGAATATGTTGAAAATATTATTGATTAGCCCTTGCCCGCGGCTTCACTTGCGATACAGTCGGAAAATATTCCACTAGAACGATTAAAATGGTGACCGGTCGATGTGGCGACACTTGGGGGAGGCCTATGTCCAGCAGTGGACGTCTTTCGGCTGAAATGATGTTGAAGATGATGATTAAAATGGTTCACCCTTGTTTGGTATAACAACTTTTGATGTAATGTTACTAATTCGAACAACGTTTAAGAAAATAATCAATTTTTATAATATCGATTAACATAATTTTCATTTCTTCGAATATTTATTTGCGATAACAACATTTGCGCTATTGATCAAAAGGTATAATGTTCATTTGATGTAATGTTCAGTTGGTATAACTTGTATTTTATCGAGTATTTAATTGGTGTAATGTAATGCAGAAAAGTAAACATTTTTAAGTTAGGTTAGGTTTTTTTTTTTTTTAATATTCGATACGATCTTTCGACTATATCATTATTAGTGTAGTGAAACATTAGTTTAAATAAAATTAGTGCATTTGAAAATTCGGTCAAATGACATTATTTCAAAGAAATAAATATGCTAAACAAAAATCTACCAATTAATTATTCGGTCAAATGAAAAATTATACGAAATGACTTTATTGTAACTAAAATTAGCCGGAGCGATTTTCGACAAAACGTTGTTATACCAATCAAGGGTGAACCGATTAAAATATTGGTTATTAATAGTTATTATACTTGGCAATAATTAATAGTAAGGACCGTGAGGAAACTTTTGAGTTTAACTGTGGATGGTTATAAGAGTAGAGAAAGACTAAAGAAACGATGGATGGACTGTGCGAAGGATGATATTGCACGAAAGGACGTGACTGATGAGATGACGAGTAATAGAGAAGTATGGATGAAGAAGACCTGCTGCGCCGAGACCAAATAAATTGGGAGTAGGGCAATGATGATATACTTTCGGAATCGGATCAATAATTTCGGAGATTACCCCCTACATCCTAAGTTACAAACATACAAACTTTGCCACCTTATAAAATTGGTATCGATATAAAAAAACTACTGGCTCTTTGTTCTCATGTTTGTTTCCAAGCGTGTATATTGAGCGTGGGATTCGGATATTGTTCCTAAGATCGGATAAAGTGTTTTTAGTTAAGATATTTGGCCTAGAAATTCGCCCGGGGCCTGAATTTCTTCTCGATTTAGGTCAGCATCTTCATTCCTCACCGCTAACATTTGGGACTTATAACTTAACTCGTGAAATGTGGGTGTACTAATACACTTTAGCCTGACCTCTGGCTATTTTGGTAGACAGAAATTTGTCAACTTTAGTTTATTATCTGATCTTGTTATCCTTTATATCATAAAAAATCAAGTATCTTGATTTAGCACACGAGGTTGTCGATACGTGGACGTGGACTCTGCAATCATTGTACCGATAGTCGTTACGGTTAATGAACTAATAGGAGAGAGCCTCGACCAACACCTTAGGAGGCTCTCATTGCGCGGCTGGGTCAAGGGCTTGATTCAGAAAACAGTACTCCAGGACACGGCACTCATATTGAGGCGGTTCCTCTCTCTGGAGCCCTGACCACCGGCAGCCTGGACCTTGTTCCTGATGCCGATGGGCCATCAATTTTTTATATTTTCAAATGTTTTTTTAGATTGTTTTTTTGTAGGAATATTAATATAATTGTATTTAAATTAATAAAGGAGATATAAATATCATAAGAGAGTCTTACATTATCAATAAGAAAGTACTATTGTTCTTCAGAAAGGCGATGACCAGATGAACTTGAACATACCATAACATCACGCCAGTAATCCCGGAATGATTAAGCAGGTGTACGTAATAGTACAATTACATTTCGCCAGTTCTGTTTAAGTCCCATGTGATAGGGGGCGAGTGTATTGCCATCAACAGGGCACCAATTCAGACTCCATGGATGTACTGAAAGTTCAGTTTCATTGTTAGTTTTTAGACTTGAAATCTTAAAGCGATTTCTTCGAATACGCCGTGACTTTTTAGTCGTCTTACAAAAATGGTCCACTCAATGTACCCCACATAAAATAGCTATTGGCGCAATTTTTTTTTTACCTACCATAATAGGTACAAAGAAAAATAAATAATACATTAGAATAAAATTATGAAACTCCTTGTTAATGATGTTTACGTGTCAAACGGGAGAACATACCCAGCGCTCGACTCCAGTAGATCATCGCTCGCAACAGGGTGTTTTATCTACGTCATGCATCATAATACTGAATAATATATATTTTTTTTAATTATTAAAATCTCACAAATACCATTTTTTTAATGATTGTTTAGTAGTCACGAAGTGGGCTGCCGTTGTAAGACGACTAAAAAGTCACGGTGTATAGTTTTGGCGTTTTCCAATCACGCCCTACCGACTCAGCTATTAAGCTTCATGCTAAATGTGTTTGTTGAAAAACACTCCAAGCTTATAACACAATAACATTTATTTTACAGCGCTTCAAAGCGCTTAAGGAAAACTGTGCAGAAATCTTCCACATTCCAGATAAAAGCGCTTTAAATCGTGTAATGTGTTAAAACGGGGACAGATCGCGCCATTCATGTCGGTGCCAATGAAGTAGTGTTTTGGATGTAATTCTATGACCTATATGGGGATTGTCGAATTTAAAATGAGGTTTTATTTAAGAAAAGAGAGAAGAGTATATCCTTTTATATAAAGTTTAATACAGGTTAATAATAACACACACAAAAACACAACATAACAACACAACACAACACCAACACACAACAACATACAACACACACACACAACAATACACAACAACAACACAACAAACAACACAACAACAATAACAACAACACAACACAACAACATAACATAACGTAACATTTTTTTTTTTTAATAATAATAATTCTCTGTGAAGGTTGAATACAAAAAAAAAACTTTGCGTTGGTAAAACTATCTTTGCGTTTCCGTGCTTCGTAAACTACGTCAAGGCGTTCATCTCCGATGCCAATCTATTCTTTTTTTTTTTAAAAAAACATTACCCCGTACTAAGAATTTCTCCTGTATCGCGGGTGCGTTTACAAACAATTAAACTCACATATACAAACAGCCAGTCCCGGAACAACTACCTGAAGGCCATAGAAGTATTTGTGCCGTGCGGGAATCGTGTGAGAACACGTAGCGCAGCAGCCAATCCCTCAGCCACTGCAACAACCGCGCCAGCGAACAGTGAAGAGCTTTAACGTTCTTTCGAGTAGTTATGATATTCAGAAATCCAAAAGTCTGACAACCAGTCTTAACAAGGGTTTTTGTATTACGCTAAGTCTTCTTCTTCACGTGTCGATGAATTCAAATTGTGTTAGACCAGTATACAACATTATTTTTAGTGTATACGAAACCTGAATATAGTTTTTTCAGAATAAGTAACTGAATCGATTCCAATAGTTTTTAACCCATGTTATATTTTGGCCCAAAAATATTTAAAAAAGCAACAAGTTAGATACAGAGCGACACTAAGTACCTATCGCAATCATTTAGGTACCAACTGCCAAATTATAATTATCTATGAGCTCACGACGACGATGGCGGAGCGCGCGCAGCGGTGCCGCGTGGTGACCACGTTTTTGTGCGGCCAACCAGGTAACAGAACAAGCTTATAGCTATGTGATTTTTCAAGATACAGTTTTGAAATTTCGTACATAGATTCTTTACATACAAATACTAGACACGTGTTTCAGGTTTCGTATACAAGGTGGAGACGACAATACGACAATTTTGGCCAAGGTTTTTGAAGTAGCGAGTTGGCAACATGTGTTTAACGGTTATACCGATGCGGGATTCGTTAACCTGTTGGTGCTAGCCTATTATCTACACTATGTAGAAAATGCTAAAAATGAAAATAACGTCCTGTGAATAAACTGCATACAAAATTCTATCGAAAATATCCAGTAATTTTCGATTGAATTTTTGTATGCAGACTGGGAACGTCATGAGTTACATACAGTTTAATTTATTGTCGCATTGTCGTCTCCACCCTGTATACTAAAACTAATGTTGTATAACCACCTGTACATACCTATCATTAGCTTCGATTAAATCTTGATAGGTGCAAGTGGTTGTGCAGGTGGGGCAGGACTGGTGGTGGAGCATAACCTGCAGAGGGGCTCCACACAGGCAATCTGTTTGGGAAGATCTCACAAATACTAGTATAGCTGCTTCGTAGAGTGGAAAAGTTGACTGACCAAGAACGACCGCATCAGATAAGTCTTCCTTTACAGATGAAATTTTGATCTGTTCTTGACTTGTGATACGCCTTGAATCTACACTGATATGCTGACAAATTACTTCTTAGCAGGTTTATTTAAATAGATTGATTGGTCAAGCTTACCTGGCATGATTAATATATATTTCATTATTCTACTCAGGAAGCTAACGTCTATTTCTGTCCTTTGTGGAGCCTCGTGTAGACACTACACCTACGTACAACCTCCATCAAATTGGAAATCAAGAATCACTTCGATTAAAAGGTCAAATCACAAATAGTCTACCCAGAAGAACAGAGTCAAAGCTTTACCAAATCTCTGATTTCCCGAAACGTTCTACACACAGATATAGATATACCTAGATACCGCAAGTTTTACGAACCGTATTAAAATGAAGCGTGGCATTTAAGGTATTCCTCAAAGCGTCCCTATTTTTAAGCGCAACCAACTAAGCGCAACTAAATTATTCTCGAAGCACAACCATTAGTTGCGCTAGCAAATTCAAATTAAAAATATTTTATGTTTATTCCTCAAAGCGCAACCATAATTGAAAAAAATTAATGAATTCATCATACCCCTCTCTATTTTTCATCATGGTTGCGCTTTGAGGAATATACATCTAATATTTTAAATTTAAATTTGTGAGCGCAACTAATGGTTGCGCTTTGAGGAATAATTTAGATACACTTAGTTGGTTGCGCTTAAAAACAGTTGAGCTTTGAGAAATATCCCTGGCATTTGACTACCTACTACGACGTCATTGTCACTATTTAGTGACTATACAAACAAGTTACTATTTATTTATTATTTATCTTAAGTTATTATTTAAATAGACTACATTTTTGTTCTTTAAATGTCTAGAATTAAGTTTTTACCTTTTTGATTTTTTACGTTGTTGTTTTAAACAAATTAGCTTGCTGCGACAATAGCCACGTTAAATATAAAATACTTAAGCCAGGCACGCGAAGTAGGTGCTCTTGCGTTATCTAGTTATATCTATATCTGTGGTTCTACATTAGAACTTTCATTGTGTTCTGTGTTTACTGCAACCCTATCTAGATACAATCGCGACGATAATCGTCCATCACTTGTTTTGTACGTGGTTTTCGTTTGCACGGACGCGTTTAAACACTCAATGTATTGTGAAGTGAATTCGATTACTATTTTGGTCGTGAATGCGGTAGATTGTATTAGGTAGGTTCTTAGTACTCTTTTGGGGTTGAAATTGTACTTTGATTTTGTATTGGGTTTCTGAAACTGTTTTTGATAGTTTGCGATTGGTGAAAGTGGTTTTAATATTAGAATCTTGGAGTCTGGATTTGTGGCTGGTTGATGAAAATGATGACTTATTCGTCAACTGATTACTACAAATCAAAATAATTACTGGCAAAATGTAGGTATACTTTAATATTTACTTTCATAGAGAGGAGGCAGTGGGAACATTATATGAAGTATGCATAGTCGAAACGGGCAAGAGGAATAAGAGGAAGCGTGAAAGAAGCGCCGGTGGCTGAAAAGTTGTGTGGTAATCGGTTGGCTTGGTGTGAACATGTGATGCAAAGGAATGAAGAAAATATTGTGATGAAAGTTTTGAGCATGAACGTGGGTGGATATAAGAGTAGAGGAAGACCAAAGAAACGATAGATAGACTGTGTAAAGCGTGATATGGCAAGAAAGGAGGTCTGATGAAATGACGAGTAATAAAAAAGAAGAAGAAATGCTGCGTTGACTGCAAATAAATTGGAATGAGGGCAAGAGATCATAACATAACATCACGCCTGTAATCCTCTAAGGGTTAGGCAGAGGTGTACCCAATAGTACACCCACATATTATCGCCTGTTACGTTTCAAGTCGAATAGGGGGCGAGCCTATTGCCATCAGCCGGCTACGAATCCAGACTCCGTGGCTGTTTTTGAGAAATTCCTGATGGAGAAGCCAATAACACTTTGCCCGACATAGGAATCGAATTCAGGACCTCATGCTCAGTAGTCGCGCTTGCGACCACTAGACCAACGAGGCAGGCAGGAGAACGATGAACCAAAACGGGCATACGTAGGAACTACAGATAAAATGAAGTAGGTTGAAATTTGTACGTAGCCTAAAAAATAACTTTGCAACTGTCGCCTTGGGAACAATATCTTATTTAATTAACCGTATTATTTATGCATGTACTTGATATTTAACTCTTACCCCTAATAAACGCTTGGGGTACAATTAAACTAAATAATGCCCCTATTTTACTAGTCCCCATCAGAGTTACAGCTGTTTTAAGTCCCCATAAAATTTTATGGCTTCATATTTTAATTTGAATTAAATTTTATTATCATTGATGCTAATTCTGGTTTTACGATGGGGTTGGATGGGAAAATTTGCATTATGACGGGGTTTGACTTTTTTTTTTTTTTTTTAACATGGTAAAATCATCAAATGAGTCCTCCCACCCAGGGCAGAGCGGGAGGGACTGTCAGACTTGTACTGACTAAAATCCACGGTGTCCTTCAGTAGCCCTTTATGTTCCAGGGTCACGGTAATTCTATGAGTCCCGCGACCCCGGCAGGCTTTGGCCCTCTAGAGGGGGGCCCCGTCATTATGCTGACACTCTTTGAGGCGCGCGTGGAACACAACGCGCCGTCGACCCGGGCATGGTCCATGGTCGGACAGCGAGTCGCCCATTACTCGCCGCCCGCATGCCCGCGCCTACGGTGGCCGGAGATCGTCTGCCGACGTCCGGCGCCGTGGGCGTTTACCACTGCGGCTGGTGTGGAGGGAGGACGCTGTCCTCTCCCTCACGCGGCCCGCCTCCTCCTTCGCGACGGGGTTTGACTTTGTGTGGTTTCATCCGTGTGAAAATATGGGTTAATTTATTAGGCCAACCTAGAAGTAAAGAGTGAAAATTTAAATTCGATTTCCTGAAGACACACAAATTAGAGATATCACTGTCGTGCCTAGCCTTTCCCAACTATGTTGGGGTCGGTATGCAGCTGAATACCAGTATTTTACATAGAGCGACTGCCTATCTGACCTCCACAACCCAGTTAGCATTAGGTAATACGATACCCCTTGGTACGACTGGTTGTCAGACTATCTGAAACGACTGTCAAAGATCTACCAATGACAGCCGGGACCAACGGCTCAACGTGCTTTCCGAGGCATGGAAGAAACTCGGTATGTAATGTGTGGTCACCCATCCACAGACCAACCTGCGAGCTTCTGTTATTTTTTAGTCAGGAGCTCCTTTCTGATTTTTACGATGAACGTTTATACGAGCGTGAAAGGGAAATTATCGAAGCCCTCCCTTGGGAGAACCCTTTTTATGTCTTTCATTTCATTCTATTGTGAAAAATAAAATGTTTTCCAAATAAAGTACTGAAAATAGCTGGAATCGAATAAAACCCTATGGCGTGGTGTATTCTGTAAACATTTTTGTTTCTTATTTTTATCGTCGTGGTATTTCTTAACACTGTTTTGTTTCAACTCGACGGCACGGTTGGCGCAGTGGCTGAGCGATTGACTGCTGCGCTTCGTGTCGCGGGTTCGATTCCCGCACGGAACAAATATTTGTATGGCCTACAGGTAGTTGTTCCGGGTCTGGCTGTTTGTGTATGTGAGTTAAAATGTTTGTAAACGCACCCACGATACAGGAGAAATTCCAAGTATGGGGCAACGATTTAAAAAAAAAAAAAAAAACTGATGTTATTGTGAGTAAAATAAAATGTTGCAGAATTACCGATAAAATCATTTGTATTTAATATGAATTGGGAACTGATTTATTTTTCACTGCGTATTTTTATTGAAAATATAAAATTACTAGTTTTTACTCGTGACTTTACATAATTTAACACAAGCTACCAGGATTAAAAGTAAATAATTAGATATAGAATAAATAAAAAAATAAAAGCTTTTATTAAAATGAAAACAATAAAATTAGGTTTATCCATCAGCATTGAACGCGTATACAAAGTTTCGTGTCCGTGCTATTAACCGTTGAGGAGTTCTCTCGTGAGGAGGTGGTCCTGGCTGCAGGAGCAAGTCATGTCTTATAAAATGTACTGTCAGCAAAACCAAAGGTGTGTACAAAATTTCAGCTCAATCGATTAGGGGGAACTGGTTTGAAATTCACGATTTTTTTTTAACTACAAAACATTTTATAATCTAATGTAGGTTTCTTTTAAGTACTTCACAAAATAAACTCTATTAAAGTATCCATTAAAGTTGAAATAGAATAATCACGGTACAATTTAACAGAACGTTATGTCTGTGTTAATCTAAGTCAACCATTAAATCTCTAAAGAGAATCAAACCCTGAACGAGATACTGAATAAACATCTTAAATACACAACTGTTTTGATACGAAATTATTTGAGACATGCTATGTAGAACGCGGAGAGCGATAGGCGAAAGCGGGTTGAAATATTATAGCGTGCTAGTGACCCTTTTTCACTTCGCATGAGTCCAATTTATGAGCTCGTGGCTAAATAATAACAGCCGCTCAGGTCGATCTTTAGTTTAAGCCGTGCTTACCTAGGTTGGTCTGTGGATGGGTGACCGCCCATTACATACCGAGTTTCCTCCGTGCCTCGGAAAGCACGTTAAGCCGTTGGTCCCGGCTGTCATTTGTAAATCTTTGACAGTCGTTAGGTAGTCAGTTGCCAAAAAGTCTGACAACCAGTTTTACCAAGGAGTATCGTATTATCCAGTACTAACTGGGTTGTGGAGGTCAGATAGGCAGTCGCTCCATGTAAAATACTGGTATTCAGCTGCATCCGGTTAAACTGGAAGCCGACCCAAATATAGTTGGGAAAAGGCTAGGCAGATGATGATGAGTCCAATTTATGGTAATAATGTGGCGACATGTAAAACATCGAGATTGCTTTTAAAATATACATCGATATTCATACAAACTAGAAGATCTGAATCATCATCATCTGATAATGATGATTCAGATACAAACCCTGGCTTCAAGTCCAGTTAGACTTAAAGCCGACCCCAACATAGTTAGGAAAAGGCTAGGCAGATGATGATTAGGCTAACTCGAGGTCTAAAAGCAGTTTGCGTAAGTCGTGAGTAACTCGGAGAGTAATTATTTTGTCAGTTTTCATACGAAGTACCAAAAGGCGAGCCATTAAATCGCCACCGCGCCCGCTCGTCATCCCGCGTTCTACGTTACCGAGCCTTATAAGGTAAATACTAAAATGCAAAACATACAACACAGAATGAGTCTTTAACTATGTTAAACGTTCATCTATAACAACCGCCTTTGATCTAGAATTATTTCCAGACCGATTAACTTGTCAGATTCAGAAATGTCAGCCTGAAAATTTATATTTTTTGTAAGTAATTTTACAACAGGTTACTTTTAACCGACCAGTTCTTTGTCAAGGGATAGGTAGTGGTATATTTAAGGGTAGTATTTAAACGAGCGAAAATAAATTAAAATTAAAGGTGTCAAAAATATTGAAAATGGGCTACTGAAATACTAAGTGGGCGACAAACAGTGGGCGAATACAAATGTTTAAAACAGCGACTTGAAAATACAAATTTGAGTTACTAGTTGTTCAATACGATCAGTGTGATAAAGGACAAGGACTCTGAAAAAACCTAAAAAAAGGTTATTAACCATTAGATTGTAGATAAGGCGTAGTCGACGTAGCCTAGCTGCGCGAGGCTCCTCTTTTTGTTTGAAGGATTTAAAGTAACCTAACACGAAGGGGATTCCGGGGTCTTAGTTCGCTCACTTCGCTCACTCACTAGACACCGCCATCCCCTTCGAACCTAATGTGTCCGAGTCGGGGTGCCACAAGCCTCTCTTAGCCTTCGCTCGCTCTTGCTTCCTATATTCTTCTTGCCGCAATGACCGGATAAATAGTTACTTGGTACAATAGTCGCCCATTCAGTATATTGGTCGCCAATTAAATTTTTATTCGCCCGATTAATAATTTCCCTATATTAATACAGCTACAATTTTTGTGTTTAAAATATACAAGGTGTTTTTTATATCCCATAACTCTAGGGTATGAAGGAGACCATACCAAAGAATAAACTGCCATTATTTTTCAATCATGTTATTTTTTGTTTTCATTTTTCATACAATATTATTCGACTAAGTCACGATTATTACTGTAAAACACTCTTACGTGAAAAATGACATGACAATGTCGCATTTTCTTAGCTTTAAATATGAATGATTGCTTTGAATGAAAATGAATTACTCGTTTTATCAATGAAACTTAAATTAATTATGATAGATGATATCTTCAAAACTATGTATATTTGGACCACATATTCTAGGATATTTTGTATTATTTTTATTTATAGAATATAACCCTTGAGTACTCTTAGGTTCACCTCTGCCTAACCCTTCGGGGATTACAGGCGTGACGTTATGATTCTGGTCCGTAGATCAGCAAGTTTTAAACTCAGTCGCAATATGTCGGTGGTAGTACAAAGATAGAAACTAATTAACGGTTAAGGTTTACAAAGTGGTCAATGATTGGCTTCGACGCTACAGGTCGTGGTTTTGATCTCAGGACGGAACAACTATTTGTTCCTGCAATAAGCGTGTCTTTTGATCGATTTCGAGTTTCGGCCAAAATGATATTGGGTTTCTCTGTAGATAATTAGCAGCCTACAGTCTGGATTGGTATTTGGTTGATGGCAATTACGTCACTCGGCTTGTCTGCGGCTAGACAACACATTGGCAAATCGGCTTATTATTATTTTTTTGTTTTTAAATTGCATTATGTGCGCAAAAAACCGGCCAAGTGCGAGTTGGACTTGTGCACCGAGGATTCCGTATAAATTTATAGTTATTAAATTTGTATTTACGGTTTTCAGATTTTTCCTTTACATGATTGTACTGTAAGACATTGCTTCTTGCCAAATTTCATGATTCTAGGTCAACGCTAAGTACCCTGTAGGATTAAATTCCCTTGTAAAATCTTAAAGTATGCGACATAAACAGTCGTATCTTTTGATCGCATTGACTTACAAGTTTGATTGTTTGTCGAGTTTGTTTGTTTGATTTTTGCATTGTCTAAGGGGTAGTAGACTTGAGTATTTGACATTAATTTCAGCTCATGCTTGAAAAAAGGATAACAAAGTGATCTTATATGGGTTCCGTATTTGCCAACTGAGGTACGCAACCCTAAAAATTCTAAAATTGTCTATGGAAATTGTGAAAACAAAATGGCGGCGTTAGTTCCGACTATGGAGTCGCGCCAAAAGAATCTCGCATCACTATACAAAGTAATACGGCTAAGTACTGTCACCTGTCATCTTGGCGCACGCCATAGCTGTCAGAATCCCGCTGTGCACGGCCATGCCCACCTGTCCTTCTGCAAGTGAGGTTTTCTTTAGGGGAATTTGTTGTATAATATTTTGTTTCTTCCCCTAGACAGGTCATTTTGCATTACAAGACTTTTTGTATGATTATAAATATGACAGAATACGCGCTAATTTTCTTTGGTTTTTCTTAAGTACCGCGTTGTCTATTTAAAGCCTAAAAAAGTGAACAATTAATATGTGTTTTTTGGGAAAAAAAATGGTATTACTGGTAAAATTTAGTTTGTGCCACAACTTCTAATATTGCTAGTCATACTGAAATCGGTCTAAAAGAGGTCAGAGAGGTAGTTGCTGTGTTGTAAAATACTGGTATTCAGCTGCTTTCAGCTAAACTGGAAGCCAACCCCAACATAGTTGCCAGTAAATATCCCGTCAAAATCAATCCCGCCGTTTCGGAGATTAGCCTGAACAAACAGACAGACAGAAATACTAAAAAAATGTTTTTGTTAAAAGTACCTTATAAACCTCCTTTCATATGTTTTAAACTGCTAAAATGTTTCTTTGATAAGTAACAGATTAAAAACCACACTTTCATTTAAAGTTAAACAAACTCCAAGTTCCGACGTAAAATCCCATGACATTTTGGAACAAAGAAGGAAACATTACTTTAAATCCCTAAAGATTTTCACACTCTTCTAATAAGTTAAAATGTGTGTTTCTTGTGACCTTGAGAAGTTTCTTTACTTTAAACTTTGGTTCTTTTACACTGTGTCTGTCGTTAGGGAATTAATATGACATTATTTTCTAAAGTCATTTTTTTTGTTTGTTTACATTTTTTTTTCTGATATTAAGTCTCGAGAGTAAAAAATTTACTTAAAGACCTTGAAAAGTTTTTTGACAAAATTATATAACCATAGTTATTTGTCATTCTTAATCAGCTGCCCAGCCTTTTACCAACTATGTTCGTGAGTTGTGTGTTCGTGTTGTTGTTATGTTTGTGTTGTATGTTGTGTGTGTTATAACCATAGTTATTTGTCATTCTTCATCAGCTGCCCAGCCTTTTTCCAACTATGTTCGTGTGTTGTGTGTGTTCATGTTGTTGTTATGTTTGTGTTGTATGTTGTGTGTGTTATAACCATAGTTATTTGTCATTCTTCATCAGCTGCCCAGCCTTTTTCCAACTATGTTCGTGAGTTGTGTGTTCGTGTTGTTGTTATGTTTATGTTGTATGTTGTGTGTTTTATAACCATAGTTGTTTGTCATTCTTCATCAGCTGCCCAGCCTTTTTCCAACTCTGTTCGTGTGTTGTGTGTGTTCGTGTTGTTGTTATGTTTATGTTGTATGTTGTGTGTGTTTTTGTTGTTCTGTGTGTGTGTTGTTGTTTCTATGTTTGTGTTGTTGTTGTGTTCGCTTCTAGTCTTCCCCGGATGCAGCCGACTACCAATATTTTACATGGAGCGACTGTTTATCATTACATACCGAGTTTCCTCCGTGCCTCTGAATGCACGTTAAGCCGTTGGTCCTGGCTGTCATTTGTAGATCTTTGACAGTCGTTACAGGTAGTCAGTGGCCCGAAAGTCTGACAATCAGTCTTACCAAGGCGTATCGTATAGCCTAGTACTAACTGGGTTGTGGAGGTCAGATAGGCAGTCGCTTTATGTAAAGTACTGGTAATCATCTGCATCGGGTTAGACTGGAAGCCGATCCCGATCAACATGGTTGGGGAAAGGCTAGGCTGATGATGAAAGATGCTGTGATGATGTGTTCCAGTTTCAAGGGTATGGGGTTCAGTTTTGTTTCAGGTACATGACAAAGGTAAGCTTCCGCACTGGGGTAGCAACGACTGCGATCCCTCTAAAATTACAGATTCCATCGGCAGCGATGAAAATTTACCAAGTTGGCCGCCAACATGTTATGAAAAAAAGAACGGTCGTACTCTGGAATAAAACTCAAAACTGGGTCAACTATAGCGTAGGTACTGGGTTTCCCAATTAATTGGTTTTGCGGCGTTCCGGTGGCAATATCTGTCCGTATATAAGGGTGAAATTCAACCACATCTAGTGTGATATGACGTCTACATTTCGAGAACTGTTAGGAGAAATGATTGGTTACCATGGTAACGGATATAACAGTTGTGTCTGTTTGAAAATATTATGAACTAGATTATGCGCGCGGCGTCGCCCGCGTGAAGTTCGATAATTGTCCCACGGGATCACACTACCGGGATAAAAAGTATCCTATGTGTTTATCCAGGTTACAACCTATTTGTGTTCCAAATTTCATCCAAACCCGTTCATTAGTTTTGGCGTGATTGAGCAACAAACATCCATCCATCCAAACTTTCATATTTATAATAGTACTAAGACTAAGATGTATATTGAAGTTACGAGAAAGTATGTTGCTGTTAGGCAAACGTGCATCATCATTAACGTCCCACTACTGGGAGAGGTGGCTCTCTATGACTTTCAGGTTTTTTGAGTCAGGGAAAACGCAATTTTTTTTAATGTAAAAAAATATACTTGGTATTTTGTTTTAAAAACAGCACAAAGTTGAACATAAGCTTTAACAAAAGCGTGGTGACAAAATTGAACTTGGGTATCAAAATACTTATGTCGTATGCTGCAATATTAAACTACTCTTTCATGTCGATGGATTTAATTCAAAACCCATAATTTAAACTGTGTGTGTGTGAATGATTTGTTAGAAATAAGTAATTTAAAAATAATTACTGCCAAGTGAAAGATTTTTTTTTTGCCAATAGTTTTTATTGGCGCCCAGCGAAGATCATATAGAAATCTACAGTTGGGTGGTAATGCTCTTAAAAAAAAAAAATCATTTCATAGAACACAGTCGGCTAAAAATATTTTATGAATTATAAATAGGTACGAAACAAATTTTTGTAACAAAATTAATCAACAATCTAGGTGGGTAGTTAATAAGGAAACTGTTTGATCTCAAGGAGCAAATTACAAAATATCGTTCGTCTTTTGTTCTTTGTAATTCAAATTCAGAATTAGAATTTGTTAAGCGGAACTGTTATTATTTTCTGTGTTTACATATACTGAATGAAAATTAAAAACAAAAAACGTTGATTCTATTTTTAAAGTCGGAATTATTTAAAAAACATAATCCTGGTACCAATTATTTATACTAAGTCCTAATAAATATTTAACATCGTAACGCGAACATGCGTTTATCAAGCAAATCCTAAAATCCTCTTATCGTCGTTGTTCTAACACCACTTAAGTCTCAAATAACAACTTTACAGGAGAGTGCAAAAACTGCATAATATATATACCTAGGGAATGGTAGAATACAATTTTATAAATTGTGTTCACTTCAAAAAAAGATTTAAGAGAACCGTCTCCTGATTGGCTGAAACAACGCGTCTTCCGATTCTGTAGCAAACAGCAACAAAAACAAAATGTCGAAACCGCCAAAAGTTGACTTACGTGGTGTTAGAACTTGAACGACGTCATGTAAACAATGGCCTTACCTGCAAAATCCACAAAAGGCTGAATCACATTTCCAAACAAAAGAAGAGCAACTAATCAATGTCAACACACGAAAGTTTTTCACGAAAAATCCAATATAACCGACATCGCGAGCGAAACTTTTTAAATACCGAACTTTATTTCGCGGGGACCGCAAAAAACCGATACGCGTCCGAACGGGGGAGCGTCCGCCAACGTACTGAGGCGAATCATCCCTGTCAAGCTGTACCAAGATAGCGTTTACCGTTGGCTAACTCCAATTTGATTTGATTGCGTTCTTATTTCAAGAGCATAAAGGTTGCTTTAGAAAGGGACTGAACATTTTCAGCTGTTTTGGAATTTGGGAATGAATTTTGGCGTCATAACGATATCTTTATATGGACATACAGTAATTTGTGTACGAATGGAAGTCGGGAAGAAAACGCATGGAATTTTAATGTTGCCAGTATTGTATTATACGCGTTAAATGTACTGGAAGCGTATAGAAGTTTGTTGGAAACATTCTGTGTATTATTGTGATAATGTCAGAGATTTGAACGTTGCCAGAAAGTTTTACTCGTGTAAGCACGTAACGTTTGGTTTCACACAAAATATGCTTATGTATGCGAACAGAAATCTCGTAGCTGCTTTTTCGCCCAAGTATTAAACATAAACAATGATATTATGTTTATTTGGCGTGATGTTATGTTCAATATCGAGGTTAAGCAGAGGTGTATCTAATAGTACTGAGGTGGTGGTGGTGGTAGTGGTGGGTGGGTGGTGCTGAGGTGTGTCTAAGCCTGAGTCGGTTCGATTCCCAGGTCGGGCAAAGTGTTATTGGGTTTTCCATCAAGAATTTCTCAGTAGCAACCACGGAGTCTGGATTTGCGCCCGATTGATGGCAATAGACTCACCCCATATTACATGGGACTTAAACATAACTGGCGAAATATGTGTGTACTATTAGGTACACCTCTGCCTAACCCTTTAGGATTACAGGCGTGATGATAATATGTACGTTATGTTAAATCTCGTCTCTGCTTAAAATTTCGTCCAAGTTTTAAACTAGGGTACAAAAATATATGTAAATGCTCGAGATGAAATGCATTTTATGTGCATTTTAACGACTTACACCATTTGCCGATGTGACCTGATTTTTTTCGTGGACATCAAAAGAACTATGGGTCATATGACCGTGATTTGCATTTTAGATCCAAGTTCTGATGATGCAGAACCATCAGAACCTGGTATATTTTTGTAAAGGTTCTGAAGACTGAAGTTTTGTCCAGATCTACTCTTTTGACAAAGGAGCTCGTGGTTAAATAATAACAGCATTAAGCTGCACTTGTCTAGGTTGATCCATGGATGGGTGACCACCCATTTCATACCGAGTTTCGTCCGTGCCTCAGAAAGCACGTTAAGCCGTTGGTGCCAGTTGTCAATTGTATATCTTTGACAGTCTTCACAGGTAGTCAGTTACCCGAAAGTCTGACAATCAGTCTTAGCAAGGGGTATCGTATAACCCAGTACTAACTGGGTTGTGGAGGTCACAAAGGCAGTCGCTCCATGTAAAATACGGGTATTCAGCTGCAACCGGTTAGACTGGAAGCAGACCACAACATAGTTGAGAAAAGACTAGGCAAATGATGATTTATTTATCTTGAAGTACTATAAACTCTTTTCCTAAAACACATAATTATTTATTTAAACTTCATGTACAAATGTTGGCTACAGTGGTTGGCTACCGGTAGAGAATGCCTTGTGGCATTAAGTACGCCTATGTACCACTATTGCACATGAAGTTTAAATAAATAAATAATAAATAATAAAAGTGGTACATAGGCGGACTTAATGCCACAAGGCATTCTCTACCAGTCAACCAGTCAGTTATCTATACGTAAGGCAAGTCTTTTAAAAAAAATACTGATAAACAAAATAACGTCCGTGGCGAAAAGATTTAAAAAGCACTCTTCCGCTAAAATCCCTCTCTTTCACAAAAACCAAACATAATCAATAACATTTCTACTTCATTTACGATTCCATCTTTACCAAAAATATGACTTTCGCAATATTATTGATACTTCCATACTTTCTCGTTTTCAAAAGGCTTATTTTGAAAGTTCTGTTCTTATGAAACTTTTCGCTTTGTCCCTAAGGCTTCACGCTGGGAAGTGGGCCAGCGCAGAGGGGGTGAATGCTTGGAATATTTCAGCGGAATAAATGGATTGGATTGATATATTTTCACCTCTGTGTCCTGAAAAAGAGCGGGCAGGATTTCAGGTGGGGCTGGCAGTCTTTTGTTTTACTTGAATACTAAAACGCTGTTGTCGGGTACAGAGGCCCTTGCACGAGTTTTGACGTTTTTCGTAACGCAAATACGTCGATTCGAAAATTAAAAATACTCGTTTCATTTTCATAATTTTAAGAATTTATTGATAGCTATGGATATGGTTGATTCATCAGTTATGTTGCAAACTGTTAGGCTAAAATGCTGTAGGATAATTGTCAACCAGTTATTCCAAGGGGTATTAACCAGTACTAACTGGGTTGTGGAGGTAAGATAGGCAGTAGTTCCATGTAAAATACTGATATTCAGCTGCATCCGGTAAGACTAGAAGCCGACTCCAAAATAGTTGGGAAAAGGCCAGGCAGATGATGATGATGCTGTAGGATAATTGTATTTTCAATTGAAAAATCGACGGATTTACGTTACGAAAAACGTCAAAACTCGTGCTAGCCCTAGCACGAGTTTTGACTGTCTAGTTGTTGCAAGGTAACATGAAATGTAACACAAATGAACCGTTAAAACTTCTGCAACGTTCAATACATTTTGATTTTGAGTGTTATAACTTGTTGAACTCATGGTGTGCATATAATGTATTGACTAATGAGATGCAATCCACGTGTATACCATGATTATATAGCTATTGCTCGACTGTACAAGTGTACATATTATTCCCAATTCTTCTTCTTTATAGTGTGGATGGTGCCTAAACTAGTGTCAAAGTTTTTATGCCGCATATGTGCCTCTGACTTGGTTTTATATGCTGTCGAGAAAAATCTCCCAGTTTTCCTTCACCGAAGCAAGTGATAATTGTACAATACGCACATGAATCCGGAAAATCCGAGGTGCGTGTCTTAGGGTGTGTCCACATTAATAACATAACATGTTATAAAACATGGTTATTTAACATGATTCAATAGAGAGATTAGCAATGTTGTTTAAATTAGACGTGTTGTATAGCAAAAGATTTGTAAAATCTGGACGCACCTTTATGTGCGAACTCGAGAGCTCTGACTTGGCATTCCGATGGTCACACCACTAGACTATCACTGCTATTCTCAGTTTAAATAACAACTTCTAAGAATTCTTCAGGTAGTAAAAAATTATTTATCACTTACTGAAGAATTCTTTCTTCATTCAGGCTTTATTCAGGGTAAATATATTATCTCGATCTCATAAAGAGGAGGAATGAGCAGCGATTTCTCAGAGTTGTTTGCTGCGTGCTGTTTGTTAGTAATTTACATCATTAAGGCTTTCCTTCCGTCCTTTTACTTGCTTTCATTTTCCTTTAAGAGTGGCAAAAGTACCAAGCTATAACTATTTTAGACCAACAGCTTCATCTACAGGGTGTAAACAGACCCTTCACATAGCCGTCGACCAAGCATTCTGTACATCAAACTAAGTAACTTTACGCAAAAATTATTGCTGGGAATGGACTTTTTTTTTGGGGTGAAAAATCCATTTTAAGGTAGGACTCCATGGAAAAGGGCGTTTTTTTGGGAAAGCATTCAAAGCATTGTGCTGATGGATGGATTGAATAGTAAGGGGGTCGTGGAGGTTTGTAAAGTAAAACTCTTACATTAAGAACATGTATTTAAAAAAAAACTTGTGAAAATGTTGGAACTTTGACCCTCGTATACCTCCGTAAGTAGAAGGTTCCCAGGTATGGTCTAGAACAAAAAAAATATCGCAAAGACGGGGAGAACAAGTGCCTTTCGTTTATGTTAAGGGTCTATTTACACCCTTTATACATCTATCAACATCATCTTGCTGCCCTTGTCCCATGTCCCCATCTTTTTTTTTAGTAGCCAGACCACTGCTGGGCAAAGGTCTCCTCCAATTCCTTCCATGTGCTCTTTTCCCGTGCCTCCTCGAACCAGCCTCCGCGGTACGCGTCCAGATCGTCTCGCCACCTCTTTTTGGGCCGGCCTCGGCGGCGCGGCGCCGAGTTTTTTTCCATCTATATATTAAATTAAAGTGTCTGTTTATGTAATGCATATGAAAGTATACACGGTACTTACGAGACTTGGGTGTTTTCATGACTCCAGATCTGTCATTCCGTGAGCATGTAACCAGGATCTGTAAGAAGGCGTACAGAAACTTAGGATTTGTTCTGAGACAGACACAAAGCTTCACAAACATCACAGCAGTTAGGGTCCTGTATGATGCACTGGTCAGGAGTCATCTGGAACATAGTGCGGTCATATGGGCTCCACACGAAGCCAAGTACACTGTAATGTTGGAGCGCGTTCAGAACAAGTTCACGCGCCATTTGTACAGGAAATTATATGGGGTATATCCGTTTTACCCGCTGATGTATCCTACTCTGTTTGTCCTGGGCATGGTTGGCTATAATCAACTGCAGGTCCGACGGGAGTTTGCACTGGTCGCCTACTTGGTGAAGGTGCTTCGTGGAGTGGAGAGTAATCCAGGAGTATTGCAGCGCTTGAGTCTGTGTGTACCGGATCGCTACGTGTGGAGGCGGCGCACCCCGCCACTGCTACTGGTACCTACAGCTAGAACTAACCTGCTTGCCAAGGCACCCCTTACCAGAGCTATCCGTAGCATCAACGACCTGCAAACTCAGATCGATGTATTTACATGTTGTTGGAGTGAATTTGCAAAGGTATTACTATTTATATTATGCTACAAGCAAAATAATACGTAATTTTTATTTTATTCTTTAATGTATGTGAATTGTGTTTGTTTAGGTTTGTACTATGTTTATATATGTAATTATGTTATGCTGTTTGTATTATGTTATATGTTAATAATGTTGTTAGTTTTTAATTTTTGTATTGTTTATTTTTATTTTTATTGTAAGTATATTAGTTTAATTTCTTACCTGTCGCATTAGGGTAAACCCTGTAATGATAGGCTAAGCTGTTATAAATAAATAAATAAATAAATAAATAAAACAAAAAAAACTTTTTTTAATTTTTGTCTGTCTGTTTGTTCCGACTACTCTCCAAAACGGCTGGACCGATTTTGACGGGGCTTTTACTGGAAGATAGCTGATGTTATAAGGAGTAACTTAGGCTACTTAATTTTAGAATAACAATAAGGGTTCCGTGCAAAAAAAAAATACCCTTGAAATTGGTAACAAAATCCGATTTAAAACGGGAAGTTAAATTTATTTAAAATAATTTCACGCGGACGAAGGTCCCGGACTACAGCTAGTAGAATCTAAACTAATAACTAAAACCAGTCGCCAGTAATAACTAGATCTATTACATAACAACTCAGTACCCTACGATCCTCAGAGGCTCTGATATTACGACGATTGCCGTTTGACCTCCGAGGTCCGGAGGGACGAAGTTGCTCCTCAGGGCACAACTCGCTGAAAGTAGAGTACGGTGTACTGAAGGAATGTTTGAAATATCTCAAGCTAGTAATGGATTGGACTGATTTAGTGGACTTTGGGATTGTTTTTGAACTGTAATTTCTTGTCTGTGTTGGTGTAAAACAATAAGGTATCTTGTATGTGGGAAATGTTGAATTTTGCATTGTGGAAGGATTGGTTGGCTGCAGTTTATGTTTTTGAGCGTATGACACTCGTGGGCTGCAGCTAAAAATCAGCGTCAGGTGGTATACGTTCTAATCAAATCAAATCATTTATTTTTTTGCAAACATGGGTAATATATATGAGATGTTCTTTTATAATAAGGTCCTCTATATTTTGCCGTCACATGACTATGCAAATCAAGACACACGGTAGCGTGTCAAGCCAAGTTCAAGCTAGTTGGTTTACAATTATAAATTTAAAATAAGTGGCACGTCATTGGAATTACATACAAAAAAAATGTCAACCTGATCAAAATAATAAAAAATACTGCCAATAATGTACTTTGTATTGCCATCTGGCATTAAGCTGCGCTGAGGGCCTTTTGACATCATTAGTTTTGTTTATTTATTAATTTTAAGGTGTTTGTGTTTTTAATAAGGCCAAATAAACACAATTTTCTTTATTCTTTCTGCTGTATTTTTGTGTGTTATGAGGTGATAATATTGCAATCGTCTTCTAGGAAGAGTAATGATTATGTGATGATACCTGTAATAACATGACATCACGCCTGTAATCCCCGAAACGTTGGCAGAGGTGAACCTAATAGTACACCCACATTTCGCCATGAATGTTTTAGTCCCATGTAATAGGTATCGAGTCTATTGCCATCAACTAGGCCCCAATCCAGTCTACGTGGCTGCTACTGAGAAATTTCTGAAGGAAAAACCCAATAACACTTTCCCCGACCTGAAAATCGAACCCAGGACTTCGTGCTCAGCAGTAGCGCTTGCGACCGCTCAACCAATAAGGAAGTCTTCGAATACTGCAAATCAAACCAATATATACTCCATACGCATGCAATATTGTTACCAAAAGAAAACTATTCACAATACAATACGCGACCTACATACTGGATGCAATATACACAAATGAGTAAGTAGAACAGTGGGCTGCGGGCTATGGTCTGGTATATATTAGTTTGTAGTGTAGTAGTTTTCTGTAAACGGGAGAAGTTTGACTGAATTGAGGAGCTCGTGGCTAAATAATAACAGCCGCTCGGATCAATTTTTAGGTTTTTTTATTTAATCCATACTATATATAGTTTTACTTTTTTGTTTTCGGATGGGAAATCATCAAATGACCCTCCCCACTCTGGGCGGAGCGGAAGGGAGTGTCAGACTTGTACTGACTAAAACCCATCCATGTTCCTTCTTTGCCCTTTGTGTTCCAGGGCCGCGGTATTCGAAACCTAACCTAATCTAACCTGGTGTCAGACTTTTATGCCGCCCATGGACATCAGATTTGGCTTTATATGCCGTCGAGAAATATCTCTCAGGCATGCTGGTTTCCTCACGATGTTGTACCTTCACCAAAGCAAGTTATAATGATACAATACGCACATGAATCCAAAAAATCAGAGCCCAAAAGATCTTGGGTTTGAACTCGAGACCTATGGCTTGGTAGTCCGACGGTCACACCACTAGGCTTGCACAGCTCGCTGAAAGGTGGTGGTATTAATAGGAGGGGAATTACTGAGACGGCGGCTAATAGAGAAGTATGGATGAAGAAGACTTGCTGCACCGACCATAAAAAAATGGTGAATACGAATAGTCGAATCTAGGTCTTATGTGAGTAGAAACTCGAGTCGTTTTCCATTACGACTTCCCTGTTACACCGTACTAGTTTTTCTACTTAAACCAAACTGGCATTTCACACCGTCTCACAATTCCCTTTCTAACATAGTTTCCCACAAAAATGTACCATACCTAACAATTTAAGACCCGACAGTTACATCCCTTCAGCAACCCGCAAACACCATTTAATTACTTCAAGAACCCCTTGACACAACTAAGTCCACTACCCACCCCCTTAAATTAGGGGGTGAAGCGATACATTTGCCCTCAGACCCCCATCCTTAACAAATAAATGGTCTTGAGCACAGACTGCATATACGAAAATTGCGCCGTCTCTGTTTACTTGGCGAAATGAGTTTCGTACTTAGAGTATGTATAAGACTAGCTTGTATTTTTATTTGTATTTGGGCAATGTCTTCGGTTTCATCGAAAACTCATTTGTACAAAATTGTTTGATATTGAACTACAATGTTCGCGTTTTCAAGGAACAACTAGGAATTTGATTTGACTTAGTTTTTTACAAAAAAAAACAAGTTAGGCAGCGCTTGCCGCGTGAAGGAAACTCGGTATGTAACGGATGGTCACCCCATAACATACAGATTAAGCTTCATCCGGTGTGACTGGAAACCGACCCACATAGTCGGGAAAAGCTCGGCAGTTCAAGTACCTAAGTGGCGTTTCTTTTTCGTCGTTGTATCCTCACGGCTCGCACAAGAAATTTTTATAATGGCTATGTCATGATGTAATCTAAAAAAACGAATCCGACACTAATTTTGGTAGTGGAAATTACTACACACCGTACGGCAATTACAGTAGAAGTTGATAGATTTTTTTTTGAGAGTAATCTTCAAAGTTGGAGTGAATCGGTTTCTTCTAGGCAAGCGTGTTCCACCCTAGACCGCATTGTCTCCTCACATCAGGCGAGTTGCGTACAATCTCAGGCATCCGAAACCCGGTTTCAGTCGGTAGTAAAACCCGGGAAAAACCGGTTTTACTATGGGACTGAATCTCGGTTCCGCATGCTCTAGTACAAACGCAAGCCTTTCTAGTATGAAAAAGTATTTTTTATACACAGGTAGTAGTTTATTTTGATGATCTGTACTCACATATCTGGTACGTGCTGAACGTAAGACTACCTGTACTTCAAAATAATGTGACATTTTTTGAAGCGCTCTATATCTCTATTCATACTCACACGTCCGGTAACATTAAGCCGTACATGTAATTCAGCGAAGATGGCTAATTTTCACATACTAACTGACGCAGTAAGTGTTCAAGATAGAATTTAGGATGCATTTCGGTTTGTAACACGGAGTTTTCGTACATTTTTTTTACACTCCGTTTTTCAAGGGTTCCATTCCCGGAGGGTAACCAACGGGACCCTATTGCTAAGCGTCCGCTGTCCGTCCGTCTGTCTGTCTCTCTGTCAGCGGGCTGTATATCATGATCCGTAATACGTAGACAGTTGACATTTTCACAGAATGTGTATTCAAACACTGTTTCAAGCCTTCACGGTTTACAACTAAACTTATACTGTCACTGACGGGATATCTTCCGTGATTGTTCATTATTCCACCCGCATTCTCCAGTCAACCCGCGATCATGGCGCTTGCAACAGCGCCGAAATATCGGGAGCTCAAAATAATGAACAATCACGGAAGATATCCCGTAAGTGACAGTATAAGTTTAGAATGTGTATTTCTGATGCCGAAACAAATAATAAAAATAAATTAAAAATTACGATGACTACGATGGTACGGAACCCACCTTGCTCGAGTCCGACTCACACTGGGCCGGTTTTTACTTATTTTTGAAAAGTGGATACATAATTATGGCGACAAAATTCTACGCTTGCGGGTGTTGCCTAGCATGATTGCATTTGTCATGTCTTATTGCTTAAATATTTTTTATAAAACAGTCTCAGGGTTAGGGTCTCGCGGGCCTGTGGACGGCGAGCTATGGGCTAGCTCACCGTCCGGTCAACATATGACGACAGGCCGTGTCGACGGCGCGTTCGTGTTCCACGCGCGCCTCAAAGAGATGTCAGCAACGATGTAGGGGTCTGCAAGGGCCGATGCCTGCCAGGGCTGCGGGACTATTCGAAAGAGATACCGTGGCCCTGGAACACAAAGGGCAAAGAAGGAACATGGATGGGTTTTAGTCAGTACAAGTCTGATACTCCCTTCCGCTAAGCCCAGAGTGGGGCCTTCTGGGTCATTTGATGATTTCCCATCCGAAAAAAAAACAAAAAAAAGGGTTAGCGTCTAAAAAACAAACAACCACACACAAATAATTCAAAATATTTGCGACACAGCCCTCTCAGGCTCGGTGAAGCGACGGTCTTCGTAGGGTGGCTGGCACCAACTAGATGAGATTTGCTGAGAATCGAGTTAGTGATTGAGGAGGCCTATGTCCAGCAGTGGACTGCTGTAGGCAGATGATGATAGTGATGATGAAGCCCCTTTGTTGGATGTCACATGAATTTGATTTTTTTGTTACAGGAAAAATCTTAATTACAATTTTTATTCAATGCTTAAGAAGATAGAAAGGTGATTCTACTAATTAAAAAAGGTTGTGCATTTAAAGGTCGATCAAACTTGCAATAGCACTGATTCCGAAACAAACGAATAACGCATTAAATCAGGCCTGACTGACTTCAATCAGATTATACCTGATGAATTTTGACATAGTACTGCAGGATGAAATCCCAAACCAAACGTAAATTCTCATCTATTTCACGTTTCGGACAGTCGGTTTTATTAGATTTTTGTAACAGAAACTTCCCAGTAACTGTCCGGGTTTTCAATACGGGATAAATTCCAAGTAAATTGGCGCCCGCAATCAATCAAATGCTCAAAAGACGGTGTTGTAAAAGGAAACTTAAGCTGCTAATAATAGGGTGCTTTTTAAATCCATCAATCTTCTAAGCAATGCTTCTTGTAGCCGTCATTTTAAGGTAGGACCGTCTTCAAAAAACTCTGTCGAGCTGATAATATCAACAAGATCATCTTCTACTACCGCAAGAACTAAAATCATCAGTAGCAAACAGCAGTTTTCCCAACTATGTTGGGGTAGGAGTCCTTCTAACCGGATGCTGAATACCAGTATTTTACATGGAGCGACTGCCTATCTTACCTGCACACCAGTGCACAACCCAGTTAGTACTGGGTAATACAATAACCCTTGGTAAAACTGGCTGTCAGATTTTCGGGCCACTGACTACCTTACGACTTTCAAAGAATTACAACTGACAGCTGGGAGCAACGGCTTAACGTGTTTTCCGAGACACGGAGGAAACCCGGTACGAAATGAGTGGCCACCCATCCACGAACCAACCTAGGCAAAAAAACACTTGAAAAACACAATAACACATTGCTCGAGGTGGGAATTGAACCCGGGACCTCATGCTCAGCCGAAAAACTTGTGACCAATGAAGCATTAAAAAGGAAGAGAAAAATGTGACTGAATGAATAGTCAAAACACTTCACGTGCACCAAATCTGCCAACCCTTTGACAAAAACAGTCCTCATTATATCCCCGAACACACCATCAGTGCACGTTGATCGCTTCATAGCACATTCATTCAACTCACATCAAAGTTAAGCTTGGCTCAAACATTGGCCAAACAACTTCCAAAGATTCCACGAACAACTATTTGATCAAACATTTGACAAATCCTTCTAAAGGTATTTGTACAATCGAATAGCTATCTAGCTGGGAATTATTCGGTGTGTTCCTGTTTCGAGCTTTATTGGGTTAAATATGTTTAGTAGATATTTTCTCAGTGGCTTTCTTATCTTAGGGCGTTGGTTCAACACGACTTTTTCTATTGGTCTAGTGATCGCAAACGCGACTGCTGAGCATCAGGTTCTGGGTTCGATTCCCAGGTCTGGGAATGTGTTATTGGGTTTTTCCATCAGGAACCTATTAGGATATCTCTGCCTTTTGGGGGACCTATCAACGATACTAAATATTTTTATTGCATTACACAATGAGAACTTATGTCATCCACTTTCATGCATCTAGTCGCATTTGCAACCGGGCGTGCGTATATGGACGCCGCCAGTTGCGAGTGCCTGTGCACCTGATCTTTCTGAAGAAAATCACCAAAAAGGATGTAATATGTTTTCCTAGTACACCATAGTTCTTATCCGGATAACTTAATTTCCTTCAAAGAAACTCCGAGTATGCTTCGCTCCTAAGCTCACAAAGAGTGATATCGAGTTGGAACTCACCCGGATGCCTTCCCGCTTCAGCATCGATTGCATTGTTTCACGTCAGCTTAGATTGGTTCACAAATTGCTGGCGACCTTGCGCTGACTTTACTGACACAGTTTTACTAATACTCACACCGTACCATGACCGTGCTATGAACGTATCAGGCACGGAAAGAATCATGGCACGGACTACTTTGCCCACTAGAGCGTATCATACCCGTTTATAACGGTCATTATACGCGGATCTAATGGGTTTAGTATAAATGACTTCCATCAAACGAGCATAAATCTAGACTAACCAGCCACTGAGACATTTCTAGAATAAAATTATTATACCGCAGTTCAAATTAGACTCAAAAGCAGCTAAAATTAAACACAAGAACATACTAAAACCCCCAGCCAATAACTCACTTACGAAAAGCACGTGCATTGTTCAAATGTTCCCTAAGTTAAATCGGTTCGAAAATTGCTATCGAACTAACATAAATTGTGTGGTTCGGTATTAGAATTGTTTGCTTATATCGTCGTGATTGCTTTTTGGTATAGCATTAAACTTTATGCGCCCAATATGCGATTTTATCTGGTAATGTATGCAAGTAATAGGGTTGGTTACCTAGAGGACCTGAAATTGGGATTGTTTCGGGTTGAAAGACCAAAATTTTGCAGTTACGATTGTACGTACTGCCACTAGCATTATGCAATAGTCTCGCCCCTATTAAATGGGACTTAAACATGTGGGTGTACTATTAGGCACACCTCTGCCTAACCCTTCGGGGATTACAGGCGTGATGTTATGTTATATAATTTCACTAGCAACCCGCCGCGGCTTCGCACGGGTGCAATATATGCATTTAAACCTTCCTCTTGAATCAATCTAACTATAAAAAAACCGCAACAAAATCCGTTGCGTAGTTTTAAAGATCTAAGCACACATAGGGACAGACACCGGGAAGTGACTTTGTTTTATACATACAACGTAGTATTTTGGTACTTATACTATTATGAAATAGGTTTTATAGCAAAGTTGCAATCGTTGTTCCACTTGGGAAAATTGCTTATGCATTTTGCTAAGTGTAAACATAATAATATATTGTGCTCATGAGTCGTGACTGTAATTCCTACAGTGCAAATGTTTATTCTAAGCGTGTGGAGCAGGTAAGTTATTAGCAATATTTATTTGATCTTTGCTTACCGTACAAATAATGCACTTATCGATATAATAGCAGTTGCAATTAAAGAGTGTAAAACGTCCTTTTCGAAGCTGATGCGCAGTTGTTCTTTTCGTCATTGTGAGCATTTTTTTTTGTTCTGGAACACACCTGGGAATCTTCTAGTTTCGGAGATATTGGAGGTCAAAGTTCCAACATTTTAACAAGTATTTTTTATATACAATTTTTTAATGTTAAAGCTTTACTTTAAATACCTCCATGACCCCTTATTCAATATACCGATCATTATAATGTTTTGAGTCCATTTAATTGAGTCCATGCGTTACACAATGTACCAGGCTTGCATGAATTCAAGGTGGTATTAATACTCTAACAGTTCCGTCTATACACACAAGTTCTGGGCAGAACTTATTCAGAGAATATAATTATAATGTTCAAACTTATAATTTAAATGAATTATGATCGAATTTCAACCAATTAGCGACCACTAGTAAAAATAAATATCACTAACTTTTCGCCAAATTGAAGCACAAAAAATTCATAAAAAAAAGAGTAGGTAAATGCAAAATTTTCTCATAATAACACGATATATTCATCTAAAAATTTTACATATACGTACACTTTTCACTCATTTCTGAATATAGGAGCCACGTACAAGTTTTACGACGTAAGAGAGACGACGAAAAATAAAATCTTAAGTGCTCCCCCCGCTAATCCGAGAAAGGGAACGAACTGGGGTACCGTGGTCGGTGGCACTGGACTAGAGTTTGACAGAGAGTTTAAGGTTAAAACTCGTTTAATATGAATCTTGTAGTAATCATGTCTAGATATTGAATATACTATAGTAGTAGTTAAAAGTTCTGGAGTGGCGACCGCGAACCGGAAGCCGTTGCGTTGGAAGGCCTCCCACTAGGTGGACCGATGACCTTGTGAAGGTTGCAGGGAACCGCTGGATGCGAGTCGCACGGGACCGGTCAATGTGGCGACACTTGGGGGAGGCCTATGTCAAGCAGTGGACGTCATTGGGCTGAAATGATGATGAATGATGAGTAGTTATAGCTGTGATAGGCTAGTGGTTTGACCGTTGGACTGCCAAGTCATAGGTCTTGAGTTCGAACCCAAGACACGCACCTCCGATTTTTCGGATTCATGTGCGTTTTGCACTAACCACACGAAAAAGAAGATTATATAAAGTAAACTAGCTTTTGTGAGATAAAAAAAAAAATTCTATTTCCTAGCCCAGGTCACAGTCTTTTCTTGTGCAAAATTTTATCCAAATCCATTTAGATGTAAAGTAGGGAAAAGGTAACAAACAGTTAGTTTCGCGTTTTTATGAACTAGTATGTTACTAGAAAGATATACAGGGTGTAATTAGACCCTTAACATATCTGAAAGGCACTTGTTTTCCCCGTCTTTGCGATCATTTTTTTGTTCTAGACCATACCTGGGAACCTTCTAGTTACAGAGATATTGAGGGTCAAAGTTCCAACTTTTTTTTTTTTTTTAATACATGTTTTTAATGTAAGAGTGTTACTTTACACACCTCCATGACCCCCGTACTATTCAATTCATCCATCAGCACAATTCTTTAAATACTTTCCATCGACTCTTCCCTTAAAACGTGATTTTTCACCCCAAAAAAAAAGTCGATTCCCAGCAATAATTTTTGCGTAAAGTTACTTACTTTAATGTACAGAATGCTTGGTTGACGGCTATGTGAAGGGTCTGGTTACACCCTGTAGTAAAGATCTCGATCCGCCGGCTTCCTGTTATACCATAAACTTGAGTTATAAAAATGAATTTTCGAACTAAAGTATAAAATAGTAAATTCTTAAGCAAACAGCAAGTCACACTCAAATAGAACACCAAAAGTATTCACAATATGCTCCAACAGTCGTACTAAATCTAAAACTGAACCTCTCCATTCTTTACCGCGCGGTGCAATCGGCCTTCCACGATAAAACTTTATGAACCGTATTGTCCGCCCAATGAAAGGAAAAATAATGCCATATTATATTATAACCCGGCGTTTTTGTGCCAGTTTCCGGTGCCACTCCAAAACCTCTGTTTAACGCGCGATTTCCTTCTAGGCTTGTGTCGTGTTGTGTTTTGCGAAGCGATGCGAAACAACACATTGTTTTGTGATTTTTGGGACTACTTTTTTATTTACAATAATTTACAAATTTTTACTTTTTTTGTATACCTTGCAAGGTTTTTTATAAACATGTTAAACTACCGTCTTTTAGCCTAAAAGTGTTAGCACAAATCTGTCACGTCACATTTTTTTACTGTCAAATAAAAAAATGTGACGATAAATGTGTGGATGTGATGTGTAATGTGTGTGTGTGATGTGTGTGTGATGTGATGTGATGTGATAATAAAATAATTATTTTATATTGGGGGTTGTACTTTCATGTACATTTATTCGACACAAACAATAAATAACTTGTTTCAAATTTTATTATAATGTATAGCAGAAAGTGTTTACTATTATTCTGATGTCATCAAAATGTTATTGGGATTTTACATCAGCTCTTGTTAGCTTTAATATAGCTTGAAAACACACACAGGGCGCGCCCTAATTGTTTTTTGTTCGTTCAGAAAGAGGGTCATTGGTGTGTTATGTTGTGTTGTACTTAATTTTTATTTCAATTCGGGGTAAAAGGAAAAATATGTTGTACAGAAGCCATCAAGCTCCTACAATCTATCAAATTTCTTTAATAGATTTTCAACTTTATCGCTGAAGCATTAGGTTCAAGGTTGATTGGGAGAATTTGACAGTTTCGGGTAGCTTTATGTGCTGGCGTCTGTACACAAACGATTTTGTGAAGGTCAGGAGGCTGTTAGGTGTAAAAGGTATGACGAGTATGCTAAACATTCGTTTTGGTAAGTGCGTGTTGGATGTTTTGAGAAGAATCTTTCGGGAGACTAAATGGTTTATATAATTATGTTCATTTAAGTCGCATTCGCGTTCATTTAGCTTGTGGCTCTCTTCAGGTTAAGCCGCGCTTGCCTAGGTTGGTCCGTAGATGGGTGACCACCCATTACATACCGAGTTTCCTCCGTGCTTCGGAAAGCACATTAAGCCGCATGTCCTGGCTGTCATTAGTAGTCGTAACAGGTAGTCAGTGCCCCGAAAGTCTGACAACCAGTCTTATCAAGGTGTATCGTATTACCCAGTACTAACTGGGTTGTGGAGGTCAGATAGGCAGTCGCTCCATGTAAAATAGTATACAGCTGCATCCGGTTAGACTGGAAGCCGACCCCAATATAGCCAAAAGGCTAGGCAGATGATGATGACAGGTATAAGGTCCCATTAAAATAGATGGATTTTTAACACAACGTTCAGTACGTTTAACCAAAGATATCCAAGAAAAAAAAAACACTGATTAAAGTGATTTTATTTTGATATAAAATCATTGAGTAACCAGCATTTTTAGTATATTTCGTTAGCTGATTTTTTTCTTGTAAGTCTCTAATGCGTTTTTTTTTTTTTACCATTGTCCTTATTTTGATGGTCTGAATGATTTCTAAAAGTTTGTCTATCTATTTTAATGGGACCTTATTCAACATTATTTTTAGTAAGTATGCGAAACCTGAATAGAGTTTGTTCAGAATAAGTAACATGTTATATTTTATCCCAAAAATATTTTAAAAAGGCTACAAGTTGGTCAGAGTATGTACCTATCGCAGTCATTTAGGTACCTACGGCCAAATTATTCAGCTCAAGACGACGCTGGAGGCGCGCGTGCTGACCACGTTTTTGTGCGGACAACTAGGTAACAGAACAAGCTTATAACTTTGTGATTTTTCATGATACAGTTTTGAAATTTTGTACATAGATGTTTTACATAAAAATACTAGACACGTGTTTCAGGTTTCGCATATACTAAAACTAATGTTGTGAAATGTGTGATATATATACTCGTATCCAAAGTCATATCTAGAGTATCCTGAAACATTCAAAATCTAATAACTCAATAAAACGCCACTAGCAACACACTCCAGCGCTACAGGTCGCCACTGAATCACTGAGCTCCATAATGACCCATTTCCTGAAGTTAGCTGCTAGATTCATGCGGAAATATATGATATACGTATTATATTCTATGACCTGAAATACCAATTTCCTCCAATACCCTCGGTTTCGAGATTTTGGCAAATTGGACATGCAATGTAGTAGAGGAAGATCGTATAGCAAAATACTCGTCGCAAATTGAGTAGAACATTTTTCTTCGTTTCTTTTTGAAGTCCACGGCTAGAAGTGTATGTATAACATAATATCGTCGACCGTAGGTTCAATTGGGGTAAGGGACAAAACACCCAAAATGAGTTGAGTATACAGTTTTGTTCAGAATTTTTCGCTCTTTCGAATGGTGTATATGAAAAAATTCTAGCTTAAGAAAAATGTCCCTTACCCTACTGATTTCTTGGGTCAAAATTTCGAAACAGCCCCATAATAACCATGTATCTGAAAAACTATGCAATATAGCAACTTGAAATGGTGTAAGTACCGCCGCCAATCTACTTCGAATAAGGTAAGGGTCTTCCCAATCAACGAATTACCATTACATGGTTTATGTTTGAAGAAACCATAATAAAACTGACCTTACACTAATGCCTTTGTTATCTCAAAAAATAAATATCACCCATACTTTAAATGGATTGCACGAGTTTTGACATAGTTGTCCCTTACCCCAATTTGCATTGTCATACTTTAAGCAATGTCAACGTTACACCTATTTGAATCGAATTATATTTAAGTTCGGTGTCCGTTACATCAATTTTCTCGTGAGAAGTAATGAATATTTAACCCATAATAGAATCATAACACAAGAACATCACTATTACTATCCTTTTCTATTTTACAACAACTTTCTGTGTGCGAAAGAGATGATGATATCAAAGCAAAAGAAGCGCGCGGGCATAAAAAAATTACTATCAGTGCGAGTTCACCTTTCGTTTGGTCGGGATTTTGCACGGTTTTTGACGAAGAGAATGTGGTAAAAACGGAAAAACAAACCATTTAAACCGGTTACTTAGTCGCAGATAGAAATTACTACAAATAGTAAATAAGATAACACAGTAAGTATATAAATTTTGTTATACTAAAATCATTGTTACAATACATATTTTAAGCTGTCTGTGGGTGTGCCTATGCCTAATGCTAATTTTGTTCGCTTATTTTAATAGATATCGATTCTTGTATGATAGTAATAAAATAATCAGATATAAAACTATTCAATGTAACCTAATTATTCTCTAATAATGGACAATAATTACTAGGTACTCAAAGGCACCGCTAAATGTTTACATAGATAACACTGTTTACAGTTCATATAGTAATATTTCACATCAAAAGATGAGGATGAGGAGAAAGACCACCAGCTAAGGTGAAATCAACACCTTCTCCGAAGAATAAAAAGTAAGTTTCAGTTGTCAGCAGTCAGCAGTTTCTACCTGTTCGCTTTTTAAACGATACAAAAATAAATTAAACCTTGCGTTTATAGGTTCTAGAAAAAACTTGATTGGAGGTTTTTTTTTTAAAATGAAGTATCAAAATTATAACTAAAACTTAATGGGTGAAAGCGCTCGCACGCCCTTCCGTGTGCGCTCGAAACCCTGTTCTTTTTCCAAAATGATTGTATATAGTTAAATGTTCGTTCCTGAATACGAACTAAGTCTGAATGGTGAGGGATAGGGTAGTTCCCAAAATTATTTTAATTCTTACTTGTGTGCTTTGTAGGTCCGAGTCAACAGTAAGCTCTGAATTTTCGGAGAGCATAAATGACACAATTGAGGACAGTGACATTGACAACTCTAGAAATGACGAAACTTCATTATCAGTCAGAGAACGAGAGTAAGTAAAATTTAATCAAAAGTAAACATTTTCAACTAATGATACCTATTGATATAACAGTCACTAATACTAGCAATTTTCTAATTTGTTGCTGTATCATTTTCAGATGATATTTGTTTGGAAAAACTGAATCCAATGGCTTCAATTCATTAAGCCAATCTGCTGTCTTCTCCCGTCTTCAGCGGCTGAGTTGTTCGTCATGCTCGAAAAACTGAGCCACGCCAGCCTCGAGGTCGGACTCAAAATGAACAAAACGAAGTTAATGACAAATAGCACAAAATGCAAAGTAGACAGGGGTTGTGTAGATAGAGCATGTCCACGAGTATGTATACCTCGGCCAAATAGTCTCCTTCCAGGTGAGGCAAGATAAAGAAGTCGCTCGACCGAAATCGTGGAAGAGCTATTGGTCGATGAAACACTTCATGAAAGGATCACTTTCACTTTCCCTCAAAAGGAAACTCATGGACACGTGCCTTCCATCCTTCCCACCCTCACCTATGTAGCGCAAACGTGGTCATCGCGTCAGAACTCCGCACTCGGGCTCTGCCAGCGAGCCATGGAACGAAGTATACTAGGAGCCAAAATTTCTGACCGTGTACGGAACAGTATTCGATCCAAGACCCAAATCGCAGACGTTTGCAACACAGCCACCAAATTAAAATGGAACTGGGCAGGCCACATTTAAAAAATTTGGCCAAAGTGGCAACTGATTGGGTTTCGAACAACAGAATCCGGCGACGCGGTAGGCCCAGAAGGAGATGGCGTGACGAGCTGGACTCTTGTCAAAAGGATTGGGCCCAAATAGCCAAAGACTGAGATAAATAGAAAGAGGGAAGGGAGGCCTTTGCCCTGCAGTGGGACAAATCAGGCTCATATTTTTTTTTTTTTTTTAATAGTAACAATGCCTAATAGGCTCTATTATGATTATTTGCAGCTACTCCTTTATTTGAATAAGAATTCAAAGTAAGTATAGGTATTTTTATATTTTTTTATAATTTGATTATTTGATTATAAAAATATATTAAATTATATAAAAATTGTTTTATTCCAACTAATAGAAATTGGCTATTACAATGTACAAACATTGCATGTAAGCGCCACACAATAAAACACACACACGGTTCTAACACATTTTCATGTCTCTTAAATGATTTTTTATAACGATTTCCAAATTTAAGATATCCGTACGTCAAAAGTGTGTACTTCATTTTCTGTCAACAATCTCTTTACACTGTATTTTCTTTCATACAATTTTTTCAACAAGTCTTTTACACTATTTTTTCTTTAATAGATTCGATCCAACGCAGGTCAATTTAATGTAAGGGACGGGACTACAAGATATTTGGTCAGTAAGGGACATTACTACCAAAATACTTTGGTGTAAGGGACATCTATTTTCTTAAATAGCTAATTTATTTAAATAAATGTTATACAAGTAGACAGAGCACTAAAATATAAGATTATGTGTAAAATCAGATCCGAAAAAGGTTAATTACAACAAAAGTTATAATCGATTTAGTCCGAAAAAAAACTTTGTCGGCCTCTCCTGAAAAATCGTATTTTGTCCCTTACCCCAATTGAACCTACGGTCGACGATATATAGGATCTCTTAGGGTGTGTATAACACAGTTATTTAACATGATTCAATAGAGAGATTAGCTATGTTGTTTTTAGACGTGTTATATAGCAAAAGATTTGTAAAATGTTACTTAATCTAGACACACCTTTAGCTAGATTATAACAATTGCAATTTTCAAGGTTAAGCTGTACATGCCAAGGTCAGTCTGTGGATGGATGACCGTCTTGATGGTTGGTTTTTTCCCGTGCCTCTGAAAGCACGTTAATCCTTTGGTCCCGGCTGTCATTTGTTTATATTTATTTAGATCTTTGACAGTCGTAACAGATAGTCTGAAAACCATTCTTCCCAAGAGGTATTGTATTACCCAGTACTAACTGGGTTGTGGAGGTCAAATGTATTGATGGAGATTTTCTGAAGAATTCGAAAAATAACCGAGTTTTTTCCCGGTTATATTCCGATTTCTTTCAACTGCAATCATTTATCTTAAGGCACCAAAAAACTTGCATTAATCTAATTACCAAATCCTCGTCTCCAAGAAGCCTAAGTGCAACGAAACAAAAAAACTGGCCAAGTGCGAGTTGGACTCGAGCACCGAGGGTTCCGTATAAACTTGTAGATCATCACTATCATCATCATCTTTCAGCCGAAAAACGTTCACTGCTGGACATAAGCCTCCCCCAAGTGTCGGAACATTGACCGGTCTCATGCGTGTTGCATCCAGCGGATCCCCGTAACCGTCACCAGGTCATCGGTCCACCTAGTGGGAGGCCTTCCAACGCAACGTCTTCCGGTTTGCGGTCGCCACTCCAGTACTTTTCGCCCCATAGGCCATTCGTTCTGAAACAAAATGTGCCCTGCCCACTACCACTTAAGTTTGGTAATTCTTCGGGCTACGTCGGTAACCTTGGTTCTCTTGCGGATGACTTATTTCTGATTTGATCACGCAAGGAAACTCCGAGCATCGCCCTCTCCATTGCCCTTTGGGTGACTTTAAGCCTTCTGATGAGGCCAATTATGAGCGACCACATTGTCGACTTGAGACACTGCGGTAAGTTGGACGAGAAGATACCGCGCAACTTCCCGAACGCTGCCCAGCCGAGTCGGATGACGAACTTGTATGTATTTTGTTATTAAACTACATATTTACGGATTTTTTCCTTTACATATGCTGTAAGACATTGCTTCTTGCCAAATTTTATGATTATAGGGCAACGAGAAGTACCCTATAGGTTTTAATTTCCTTGTGAAATCGCAAAATATGAGACATAAACGGTTATATCTTTTGATCGCGTTGACTTACAAGTTAGTTTTTTTGCACTACTCTAAGGAGAAGTAGACTTGAAATTTCATATTAATTTCAGCTTGATACACGTCCATGCGTTCATGAGAAAAAGGGTCTTAACCAAGTGACAAAAAAGTAATCATAATTATACGGGTTCCGTATTTTGACGGAGGTACGGAATCCCAAAAATACCTTTAAAAAACTTCCCAATCACATTAACTAAAGTCAACACCGAAATGGTGCCAAGCATCAAATCATACTGCCATCTTGTCCAAACTTATTCAATTTGCGTTTCACTCGCCAGATGTAATCGATTCGGTGCCGATAAGACGATTAATCGAGGTATCGAGTGCAATTCGACACTTCTGTGAATCGTTACGAATCGATTTTGTGTTACTACTTAGCGGGATTATTTACCTGTGTTAATGGTTGTCGTTGGTGCAAATTCAGAGGTCTTGGATTCAATTTACAGGTCGGGCAATAAGAACATTTTCATTACCAGTCAACTATGCCTAGTAAATAACAAAAAGCTGGCCGTACATTTCACGGGACTTTTATTACTAACTAGCGCCCCGCCCCAGCTTCGCACGGGTGAAATATATATACATCAGTAGCGAAGGGTAAATTTTTGTAAGAGGTAAGCCGGAGTACCTATCTTTACTGTATAGAATATTATTGGCTATAGAATATTGATTGTGCCATTTTTCAAAGGGAAGCCGGTAGGAATCGGCTTGTATGGAACCTTCGCCACTGATATACATATACCTTCCTCTTGAATTAGTCTATCTATTACTGAAAACCCCATCAAAATCCGTTGCGTAGTTTTAAAGATCTAAGCATACATAGGGACAGACAGCGGAAAGCGACTTTGTTTTATACTATGTAGTGATAATATACAAGGTGTACACGGATCCTCCACGAAGCTGTCAACCAAGCATTCTGTACATCAAACTAAGTAACTATACGCAAAAATTAATGCTGGCAAACGACTTCTTTTTGCGGTAAAACTTGACGTTTTACATAATTTTTTGTATAACTCAATGTAACGCACTCAAAACATAGTACTCATGAAACCATTGAATAGTACGGTGGCCATGAAGGTATTTAAAGTAAAAAGTGAAAAAGTTGGAACTTTGAACCCCAATATCTCCGTAACTATAAGTTTCCCTGGTATGGTCTAGGACAAAAAAATGATCGCAAAGACGAGGAGAACAAGTGCCTTTCGGATAGGTTAAGGGTCTATTTACACCCTTTATATTTCATGCGAGTGTAACTCAAAAAAATCTCATACATGGACGGGAGACCCACTGTTCATACTATACATTCCATTAAGATGTATGAAAATAAAGGAGATAATTGCCTGGCTTTCTCCAGGAATCGTGACGTCATTCAAAAACTCAGGTATGTCATGTAGTCCCATGGGAAAACGTGTGAATTTATTTATTTAGTTATGTAAAGTAACACAACACGAGTTTGTTATTAAATAATATTTCGGGTATCTTCGTTTCCTTCTAGGAATACGATGAGGAATTATTAATTTAGTGGTTCTCCCAGTCTAACTACGAAGGTAGTCAAGTCAAGTGGTTACGATTCCAGGTTCCGGGAAATGGTTGATTTCAAATCAATAGACTCCCAAAATACAGGCATTCCTTATCTGGTTTGGGGTTTTAAGGTCTCAACCAAATATAATTATTACCCGTAGAGATTTAATACACAATAATTTTGTACACAAGATTTTGATCACGGATTTAGTAACATCACGCCTGTAATCCCCAAAGGATTAGGCAGAGGTGTGCCTAATAGCACACCCATATTTCGACAGTAATGTTTACGTCCCATGTAATAAGGAGCGAGCCTATTGCCATCAACCGGGCACATATCCAGACTCTGTGGCTGCTATTGAGAAATTTCTAATGGAAGAACCCAATAACACTTTGCCCGACTTGGGAATCGCATCCAGGACCTCATGCTCAGCAGTTGCGCTTGCGACCACTAGGCCAACGATTCAGTATGTTTAACTAATTTTGGCAAGATATTCTTGTCAACTGTGTCTCTCTCTTCACAAAATAAACGCAAGATATTATTAGGTTATAATAAAACAGTGTATAGTGTACAGTAACCAAGGAAGCATAGAATATGAATGGTACTACGCAGTGTCTACGCCGTGGCTCTGACGTCACGCCCGCTACGCTTTCGTAGCGGTGTCAATTGCCTATGCTCTAATTCGCAGCACGTATTAAGTCACATCTAAAATTTCTCAAAGTTAATGTCATCGTACTACTAGAACTTCTGGTTTCAGTCTGTGTCGAGGAGGTGCTACGTAGTGTCTACGCCGTAGCTCTGACGTAACGCCCGCCACGCTTTCGTAGCAGTATCAATTGGTTATGCTCTGATTTATCGCACGTATTAAGTCACATTTAAAACTTTAAAAGTAAATGTAATCGTATTACTAGAACTTCTGACTTCAGACTGTGTCGAGGGATTCCACCATAACTAGTTATGATGCCGATTTGTTTGTCCTTGCCAAATGTTTTTAAGTAAAAGGCAAAGCAGATTTTAATGGAAGATTTGTAGTGACAAAAATTGAAAAGAGTATGCTTAGATGGTTTGGTCGTGTGGAGAGGATGAGTGAAAAGCGACTAGCAATTAACGTATTTACAAGGCAGATGTGAGCGGCAACGCCGAGAGGGGACGCCCTAGAAGGAAATACACTGACCTTATTTTATATGACATGTTTTTAAATATTTTAATGTATTTATTATGCTGTCATTGTATTATTATTGTTTTTTTATAATTTAATTTGTGATAGTGATGGTGTATTTTTCTATTTCTTATTAACCAATTTATGAATATTTTTTTTCGCTATTTAACTATATATTTTTTTTTAATGTAACATTCAGACACAATGTAATTGTTATGGGTCGCGGGACTTATAGAATTACCGTGACCCTGGATCATAAAGGGCTATTGAAGGACACCGTGGATTTTAGTCAGTACAAGTCTGACAGTTCCTCCCACTCTGCCCTGGGTGGAAGGACTCATTTGATGATTTTACCACGATAAAAAAAAAAAAAAAAAAAAAAATGTAATTGTTATTGAATAAATGAAATGAAAGGAAATATTGGTGAGGTTGTTCAGAAAAGTCAGGCGCACAGTGCTGCGGGACTGTTCGAAAGAGATACTGTGGCCCTGGAACACAAAGGGCAAAGAAGGAACATGGATGGGTTTTAGTCAGTACAAGCCTGACACTCCCTTCCGCTCCGCCCAGAGTGGGGGGGGTCATTTGATGATTTCCCATCAGAACATCCCAAAAAAAAAAGGGGCACAGTACTTGCAACCGGCGTGCGTGTGTGACCAGATGTTAAAGTTAAAAAAAAACACATACTTAGGAAAGCCATCTTGGAAAGCATCAATCAGACAGTCAGTTGCAATCAGTAGACCATTGTATTCTTCTTCTTAGCGTGTCGATGGCAATCTAAATTGTGTCAACCCAGAACTGAGACAATAGTTTGGCACCTTCAGTAGCGTCCATCAGTTCCTGTAATTAACAAACAACAGGACACGATATTAAGTGCTCCATCGTTTGTGGAACAGTACAGTTCAGTGCATTAGCACACCAGTACAGGGTCATTAATGAATCTCCACCTGAGCAGGTTTGCCTTGCTGAGACCGACTGGGTCCGGAGTCTATTTAAAGACTTCCAGGTCAGCTATGCCAACTTAGGTCCAAGTGGGACATCATAATCATCATCTGCTTAGCCTTTTCCCAAAAATGTTGGGGTCTGCTTCCAGTCTAACCGGATGCAGCTGAATACCAGTATTCTACATGGAGGCGACTGCCTATCTGACCTCCATAACCAAGTAGTACTGGGTAATACGATACCCTTTGATAAAACTGGTTGTCAGACTTTTTGGGCCACTGACTACCTAACGACTGTCAAAGATCTACAAATGACAGCCGGGACCAATGGCTTAACGTACAATTGTATTAAAATTTTTGATCAACTGTTTAAAGAACTCTGGGTATTTGGCTTTAGTATTTTACCTGTACAATGTTTGTAATGTGCGTTAATATGTAACTTATTTTCTTTTTATTTTGCTCTTTACTTCAAATACACAATTCGCCAATTAAATGTTTAATATCTATATTTAACGTCCAGTTAGATTACTACCTCATAACTATGCGGAATCGACCTAAACTACACGCAAACCCACTTCAAAGTTAAGATAACTAAACCACTTCTGAATGAGGTTAAACCTGTTAAACTATAACTAAATTATATCTAAGTGATCACTGCAGTTTGGTAACGCAAACTATTTAGTTTACGTTAAGACTCTCAGATTAAGGTCTTAATGGCTTATTCGTTGTAAATTTAGGGCCCTCGCCCACCGGGATTTTTTTGAAAACGGCCGCGATACATTCGCGGTGCTGTTGCTGTCTATGTATTGTAGAGAATATAACCTTTTCATTTTTTAGCCTTTTAAGGTAAATATTAAAAAAGGTTTAAGGTGGTTTTTTTTTTATGTATTAAAACTTTATGCACAAGTAACAAAACTGCACAAAGGCGGACTTAATGCCATAGGCATTTTCTACCAGTCTACCTTAGGGTGATGCAGAGACAATATACAGTAGGTGCAATAACAGAAAAAAAGACTAGAAAATATTTATAACTAAAACATATAAGAATAAATACTTATTTAAATACATATAATAAACTTTATAAAATTAAGAGAGATAAACAAGAAAAACTACCACAACTCAGTTCTGAGACGAATCTGCCAACTTCTGTTATTTTCGTTTATGTTAAGTTATTTATTTATTTGCGAAATCCTTGTGGTGCGGTGCCGCAATGCTTCGTGTGACATTTGCACGCGATGCAAATGCGTCTAGTGCACGAAATAACAGCATTGCTCCAAAACGTCACCGTGAGCGAAGGGCCTTAGAGGAAATCGTTTGTCTGTCTTTGTAGACGGATATTCATTAAGATCTAAATAGTACAAAGGAATTCTAGTCTAGTTTTTTAGGTGTAGCGGTTGTAACATCGTTTAGTTTGTTTATTTGACTTTTTCTGATAGACCAAGCCTGGTGTTAAAGCATGTCTTATCGGAAGACTCACTTCCATACTAGTTTTCATCCTTTTTTTAAAAGAATGACGAACTTTCATAATAGTTATCATCGCTGAAAAGTGTGTACATCTATAAGTTTTCAAACTGACATGGTCTGACATTATCATGAACACTATAAACAGGATTTTTACCATGTTTACTATTTGTTTTTAGTCTTCGATATTTCGGCGTAGTCATCGTGCTTGCAACAGCACCGAAATATCGGGAACCCAAATCAAATAGTAAATATCCCGTTTTTAGTGTTAATGAGTATACAGACAGCCAGCACACCACGCTACTACAATCTGTCAATTTTTTAAATCGATTTTCAACTTAAAAAAGAAAAAACGTAGCCCCACACTATAACACGAATTTCTTATATATCGTGGGTACGTTTACAAACATTTAAACTCACGTACACAAACAGCCAGACCCGGAACAACTACCTGCAGGCCATACAAATAATTGTTCCGTGCGGATCGAACCCGCGACACGCAGCGCAGCAGTCAATCACTCAGCCAAGTCACTGCCCCAACCGTGCCGTCAAATCTTATCCGTCATGCAGCCAACTTTATCGCTAAGGTTCAATGTTGATTGTGAAAATTTGACAGTTTCGGCGAGCTTGATTATATGCTGGCGTCTGTCCATACATAGTTCTGACTGCTATATAGGAATTACCCTAAAAGAATTGTTATTCTTATTTTAAAAAAATAAAAAAACAGAAAGAAAAAAAATAAAAAAAAGGAAAAAAAATAAAAAAAGGAAAACAATAAAAGAAGAAAAACAAAAAAAAAGTTAAAAGAATCTCTTTAAACAAAAATTAATGTCAAAAAGTCTTCCAAGCAGAAGCCACGGTGACCTTTAACTTAAAACCCAGTCGATGGCCTTTTACAACTGAAATCAGTATTTCAATTCACGACCTTTGTGTAATAAAAATAACCTATTTACGAAGTTGATGAATGTGGATGGCTATAAGAGTAGAGGAAGACCAAAGAAACGATGGATAGACTGTGTAAAGGATGATATGGCAAGAAAGGACGTGTCTGATGAGATGACGAGTAATAGAGAAGAATGGAAGAAGAAGACATGCTGCGCCGACCCTAAATGATAAGGAATAGGATAAGGGCAAGAGAATGATGTTTAGATGGGATGACAAAGCATTGTAAGATAAGTGACGTCATTCATCATCATCATCATCATCATCTTTCTGCATTTGCCCCATGTTATTTCTATCAATCGTCACGCCATCATTTATTTCTTTCATTCTAAATCCAATATGGCGGACTCCCAAAGATGGCGGACTCCCAAATATGGCGGATTAGTTATTTTTGATGCATCCCCTTGATATGGGTATCAAATTAAAGGGCTTGCTGAGAAGAATATGAGAAATAAAATGACGTGAAAATATAATATTATTTAGTGTCTTTTTCAGAGATATAATTAAGCTTTCAAGTTATAACGATTTCTAAAAATTTAACATTTTATTATTCTTGTACGTTAACGATAATGCAGACGTCTTCAAAACCACAAACTTACCATTTGGCATTTGCAATTTCAATTACACTCGTCTTTCTGAACGTTCATATTGAGATACCTATTCTAATTTTATTTTTTTCGTAAGCCGTTGAAGATTGAATACATGACAGACTGCTTTTATGACTATTATACGGCTGATGTCCTCTGAATCATCATCATCTGTCTGCCTTTTCCTCTCTACGTTGGGTCGGCTTCCAGTCTAACCGCATGCATTATTTTACATGGACAGACTGCCTCTCTGACCTCTACAACCCAGTTAGTACTGGGTAATACGATATCTATTAGTAAGACTGGTTGTCAGACTTTCGGTACACTGAGTACCTGTAACGACTGTCAAAGATCTTCGAATGACAGACAGGACCAACGGCTTATCGTGCTTTCCGAGGCACGGAGGAAACTTGGTATGTAATGAGTAGTCACCCATCCACTGACCAGTCTAGGCAAGCGCGACTTAACCTGAAGGTTGACCCGAGTGGCTATTATTATTTAGACACGAGCTCCTTCTTTCATATGAATATTATCTTTTTATTCTGCGTCCATAACTTTTTGAACCTTTTTTTTTATTTTGTTTTTCGGTTCGGTTTTTTCGGATGATTACCCCATTCATCAAATGACCCCTCCACTCTGGGCGGAGCGGAAGGGAGTGTCAGACATCTACTGACTAAAACCCGTTCATGTTCCTGCTTTGCCCTTTTTGTTCCAGAGCCACGGTATCTCTTTCGAACAGTCCCGCAGCCCTGGTAGGCATCGGCCCATGCGGACCTATCTGACTGCTGACATATCTTTGAGGCGCGCGTGGAACACGAACGCGCCGTCGACACGGCCTGTCGTCATAAGACGGCCGGACGGCAAGCTAGCCCATAACTCGTCGTCCACAGGCTCGTGCCTACGGTGGCCGGGGGCCAACTTTTTGAACCTGTGTCCTTAATTTTCTTTCATCTTTCCTATGAAATAAATAATACTCTTATCAGCAGTTCCTTACATTAGTTTTCTACAGATTGCAATAACTACTGTCATCTTTTTTTGAAGTGCTAAAACGTAAATACAACATTAGTTTTAGTATATGCGAAACCTGAAACACGTGTCTAGTATTTTTATGTAAAGAATCTATGTACAAAATTTCAAAACTGTATCATGAAAAATCACAAAGTTATAAGCTTGTTCTGTTACCTGCTTCTCCGCATAAAAACGTGGTCACCACGCAGTGCGTCGCGCGCGCGCCTCCAGCGTCGTCTTGAGCTTATTGATAATAATAATTTGGCAGTAGGTACCTAAATTATTGCGATAGGTACTTAATGCGTTGCCAACTTGTAACTTTTTTAATATTTTTGGGACAAAATATAACATGGTTTAAAAATTATTGGAATCGATTCAGTTACTTATTCTGAACAAACTTTATATTCAGGTTTCGCATATACTAAAAATAATGTTGTATATCTTTGCTCCAACCAAACCAATAAATTATGTATCGTTATTCATTGGTAAACAAAATATTGAGAATTATTAAAATCTACGAGAAAGTGTTTACACTATAAACCCAATATTGAACACTTGTAAGCCCAAGCCTGCGAAAATCTATCACAGAACTTAAAAAAATCTGTTCTTCAAATCCGGCTGTTTAAACTTTTAATTTCTTTTTAAAAAGGTACCCCAATACGAACGCTTATTCCTGTGACCACACTTTGGGATCTCGCCAACACACTCACTGAACGCTTGTAATTGTTGCAGCTGTGTGCCCAACTTCAGTTTAATTGTGGCTACATAAAAAAATATCGATTTGTGTTGCGATGCTCATTTATACGATGAAAAACGTTGACATTTATTTATTTAACTGGCGAAATTAGGGTGTAACTGCTATTAGGTACACCTGGGTCGATCTCCAAAGGCATTTTTTTTCGTGTCGGGCTGGATAAACCCATTTTAAAATCGAAAAACGTTTTCAAAATATTTTTTTATATACAGTTCGGTGTCTAATCTACGTGATACAAGGCTAATATTATGAATAAGTTTATTTTAAATATTTAAAAAAAAATCTTAAACATTAAAATCCTGATCGCTCTGGGTTGACCCAACTCCCGATTGAATGAAAAAAATATTCTTTAACTTTTTAATGAGAAGGTTCATATGAAACAACTTATTTAGATTACATAACAAATAGTTAATCTTCATTGTAGTAAAATAGTTTTAGTTATATTAACGATACTTTTGCCACAATTTGAATTTAAAATCGTGACCGGGCATTTTATCTGATCGCTCTGCGCTGAGGTAAAACATCGCGCTCATCCCTAGTTACGCGATATAGACACTCTATTCCCCTCCCGCGGGGCTACGCGAGTACTGGTCTAACCGCCGAGGAGGATACCTGTGTGCCACGTTCCCGCGCTTCAACATTACGAAGGTAAGTTTATGATTGCTCTGGATTTGGTTCTCGAATTTTATGATTGCTGTGGCACGTTATTTAAATTAAATAGTAAGCTTGTGAATGTGTTTGTTATGTGAATTAAGTGATCGTTATGGTGTTTTTTATGAGACGTAATCACAACTTTCTACTGCTTTTAAATTCGGCTATATAAATGATTTTGTGACTTTTTCTGATCGCTATGGCTGTGATTGCTCTGTCCAAAAAGACCAGAGCGATGATATTTTGCATTAATTGTACGTTATAAATCTATTTTAAGTAGTAGTACCGGACTGTAACAATGAAAAACGATGAACTATGCATATAACCTTTAATTTATAACCTTTCCTGGGTTTCTTTGGGTAACCTACACCCATAAACAGATTTTGACGTATTTTACCTTGATGATATTGTTATATTGGCATTTAGCTAACCACAACTGTAACCCTTTCTTCTCTAAAATTTAATGGCAACTATTGTTGCAGATTAAAATCATGCCTCGAAATAAATTATCTATTGAAAAAAAATGTCTTAGGAAGAAATTGGCTGAGCGTCGTAGAATAGCCAAGATAAAAAATGATCCAGATCTATACGCACAATGACTTGTAAAGTCAAGAGAGAGTTACCAAAGGAAAAAAGCTCGGGGCACAGTGCTACTAATGAGTGATTTGACTCCAAGCCAGCAAAAGGTTCGTAGGAAGAAAAGTAGGCAGAGTTCTCGACGATATTATTTAAAGAAAAAAGTGGATAAGTTACCAGCAACTGATGAGCTCCCAATAAATGAAGAACCTATCTATATTAATTCTTTACTTTCCACTAAAGAAATAGTTAAGGAAAATGTGATTATTACAAATCTCTTAGATAATCTTGAAAAGACTGTTATTTTAGTTATGATTCTAAGTCCTATTAAGCATTATGATTATAAATAGTTACGTTTATAAATTGTTTATTTTTAAGATTTTTATCTTGTTCTTTATAAACGTTAGTTTTCTTTAATTACTTTTTAAATACTAATATTTAATGAGTCTAAGTCATTTTGTAACTATTAAAAGACTGTTGGTATTAATGGTTGATTTCAAAAGGTTTTTAATTTTGTCTCATTTACCTAGAAGTGATTTAATTAAGTCCAAATAAATGAAACTAAGCCAAAAGTTGATTTTTATAATTATGTTAATTTGTTATTTTACCAATTATTTTATATTAAAATATTCTGTATTTAATTTTATTAAAAGGTCAAGGCATATTATCAGTCATACATATCAATATGTATGACTGATAATATGCCTTGACCTTTTTCTAAAATTATAAATTTCTCTTACATATATAATCTTGTTACACACGTACACTGAATATGACTGAAAACGGCTAAATAAATAATATTTAATCAATATTAATTTTTTGTTTCACTGATTTCACCATTTATGATCGCTCTGGCACCAATTATGATTGCTCTGGTTGCGAAATTTTTTGAACTTAAATATTTCCATAACTGTTTGTGTAAATTGAAGGCCAATAGTAAAAATGTACTATTTGAATATCATTCTTTTTAATGAGATACATAATTACCATTAAATATCAATATCTGAAAAGCACCAGAGCGATCACACGAATACGCCCGTTTTGGAGATTGACCCACCTCTGCCTAACCTTTCGGGGATTACAGGCGTGATGTTTTGTAAATCGTATACATTTCTATGCGTTTCGTGACGAGATACCTAGAACGTCGTATGTCTAGCCTCTTCAGAACTATGCTGGTTCGCTGGATACTAGTATTTTTTATGGACAACCACCTAACTGATTCAGTAATATCACAATCATCATTCATCATCATCATTTCAGCCAAAAGACGTCCACTGCGGGACATAGGCCTCCCCCAAGTGTCTCCACATTGACCGGTCCCGTGCGACATATATATATATATCACAGTCATAGTGACGGAACCGACATACAAGAACAAAAAAACAAAGACCAAAATGGGTGTAAAAAAACCCATCACAAGCCAAAAGGCACTTGTTCTCCCCGACCATTGCGTAAATTTTTTTGGTCTGGACCATATCTAGGAACCATCTAGTTATGGAGATGTTGGAGGTCACGTGTTGAGGACTGTCGGCGCCTCACATATGCGTGGATAACCGCGGGGAGGGCGCGGGGCTCGGTGTACCGAACCCGGCTGCGCGAGCGTCGCTGCGCGCCTTACCACACACTGAGCTCACAGACGCCGGCCACTCCGGGCATTTCTTTGTACGGTCTTCACACATAGCACTATCTGTTAATTGTGGTATTACACCTATAAATATACAGTCCACTAGTTTCATTATAAAGTCCCAACCGAGTCTATTCAGGACATATGTAGAGGAAGGACGAATTGCAAGTGACTAAAAGAGTGATGAATATAAATATTGATGGATGGAGAGGGAGAGGAATACCAGGGAAACGATGGATGGACTGTGAGGAATGATATGAAAGAATACGTTGTAAATGATGGCATGACGGTTGATAGGGAAGAATGGAGAAAAAACGTGTTGCGCCGACCCCAAGTAACATGGAACAAAAACGGGAAGATGATGATGATCCGCTATTGCGTGATCATGAATTCTAGCCCAAAAAATATGAAGCCTATCTCTCTACAAGGTGTAACATAATAAATGCAAAACCTCCCGTGTGGTCTCTCAGACCATGAATGTAAACAGCTTTTGTTCTATGACTTTTGGAAATTCATTACTTTTTTTTTAGTTTTACCATACATGTTGATCAGCGAATCGCGTCAATTCCTATAGAAAATCCAATTTTTTTTTTGCGAATTTCTAGAACTCGTAGAATAAAAGTTGTTCAGTTTCATGGTCCGAGAGACCACACGAGAGGTTTTGCATTTATTATGTTACATCTTGTATAAATGGATGTCATGTAAAGCCACTCATAACGTTTCGTGTCAAGAGAATGGCCAGTAGTGTATTGTGCTAATAACAATAAATTGCAATTACCGATGTTCCACCCAAGCGTGATGATTACGGTAATTTACTCGATGATTAGTAATTAGTGATCAATGAGCTTGCACGAGGATTATTGTCTGTGTTGTATTGATCGATCTAAGGACCTTTTCATTGAGGTAGAAGCGCCTGGATAGCCCGCGAAATGTGAAGTTTCTTACGCTTTTTGCTCTTTGCAGGTTAGTGTCATGGTGTATGTTGAACAACAAATTATTCGCGACAGTAACACGAATATAAGATTTTAAACTATCATGGTCACTAACTTTATTATAACTAACCACCACCACCCACTAACCACTTTTTAACTTCAGTTTATCCGTCATCATGGTGCTTGCAACAGCGCCGAAATATCGGGAACTCATAAAAAACAGTGAGTGACAGTATATGTGTAAACCGTGAAAGCTTGAAACAGTGTTTGTATAACTTTTTTTTTTTTTATTACGAAATGGGCCCGCTCTTGACCTCGATCACGCCTGATGGAAAGCGATAGATGAGGTCTATGATGGGACGAGCGTGCTCAGAAGATGCCTGTTCACTCTTGCTTGAAGGCTGACGGGTTAAATGTGGGAGGGAACACAGATTCCACACTTTGGCGCTGAGTACGACTCGTCGGGATATCAACCAAGTGTGGCTGGTACGCCGCAGTAAATCGCGGTAAATCACCAATGTATCATAATTCTCCTGCCCTTATCCCAATTTATTTGGGGTCGGTGCAGCATGTCTCCTTCTTCCATACTTCTCTATTACTCGTCATCTCAGCAGTCATCTCCTTTCTAGCCAAATCATCCCTCATACAGTCCATCCATCATTTCTTTGGACTTCCTCTACTTTTATAGCTCCACACCATCATCTTATACGCATTCTGCGAAAATTTCAACTGTCTTCCTGTTACGGGTCATGAGATACAACCCGCTGACAGACAGACGGACGGATGGAACTAGCAATACACTCTAACTACTACTATTCTTGTATACTAATATTGTATACTAGCTTATTCTCGCGGTTTCGCTAGCGTGGGGTTCGGTAATTGTCCCACACGTCCTGATTCATCATCATCATCATCATTTCAGCCGAAAGACGTCCACTGCTGGACATAGGCCTCCCTCTAGTGTCGCCACATTGACCGGTCCCGTACGTCTCGCATCCAGCGGATCCCTGCAACCTTTACAAGGTCATCGGTCCACCTAGTGGGAGGCCTTCCAACGCAGCGTCTTCCGGTTCGCGGTCGCCACTCCAGAACTTTTCGGCCCCATCGGCCATCCGTTCTGCGAGCAATGTGCCCTGCCCACTGCCACTTAAGTTTAGCTATTCTTCACGTCCTGATTATTTAGTAGTTTTTGGGAAGATTTAGTTTAGAGATTTTTACCATGTTGTGCTGGAAGCTAGTCGTCCTTAGAGTTTCGTAGTAAACAGAGCATGAGCCATAACCCAGATTCATCTTTAAAAATCAAAACATAAAAAGAAAACAAATACCTCTGTTCTCTTTCTAAAATATATTTGAAACCCCCTAATAAGTGTCGCATTACTTAATTCGGAATTCTATACCCCCACCTTAATTACAAAGGGTTAAAATAAACAAGGGTTGAAAACAAAATTAATTTTGCAGCTCTCAAAGTGGATATCCCAAATATTTGCCAAAGGGAACCGTGTTTGTGGACCGCAAAATTAACTTTGTGGACGCTAGAAGATTTTATAGTAGCTTTCACTTTCAGTAATAATTTCTTAAAGTATCTAGGTGTTAGCAGTAATTACTATAAATATTTTTACAGTAAATTATCGTTAGTGTTAAAACACTATTTTGTCATTTATTCATTCTTTCTGTTATCTAATACATTTTTAAATATTTTTAAAAACAAAAGTAAACAAAACATTTAAAAATATAAAAAAATAGATGGCCCATCGGCATCAGGAATAAGGTCGAGGCTGCCGGTGGTCAGGGCTCCAGAGAGAGGAACCGCCTCACTATGCGCGCCGTGTCCAGGAGTACTTTCTGAATCAAGCCCTTGACCCAGCCGCGCAATGAGAGCCTCCTAAGGTGTTGGTCGAGGCTATTGGCTATTAAGCCATTGGCTGACTCGACTATCGGCACAATGACTGCTGTACTCACGTCTCACATGTTGACAACTTCGCGAGTCAGATCTAGATAATAATATCCCACCAAAAACATTCTGTAAAAAACTTGCCAAGTCTTATGGAGCTGCTTGTTTATCTCTAAAAAGTAATGAAATCTAGACAAAGTCGTGTCAAGTCTAAGGTTCCTTACTGCGATTTCTTTATTATTATAGTTAATGTTGTGTGACTTGGCCGTTGAAGGGTACACAAGGGAAGTCAGTCTGTACTGGATATAATTTTTATACTGTTTGTTTCAGGCTCGCCTATACATACATAAGTATTATTCAAATACGCAGCTTTATCAAGCCTACAATTGACTGGTTATTGAATCAACGTTTTCCAAATGGCAATTTTCCATCGTCAATGGGTAGTGGTTCTGGCGACAAATTGGTGTCATGGAGCACCTGGTTTTGTACCCTTGTGAACCCTTCAACGGCCAAGTCACACAACATTAACTATAATAATAAATAAATCGCAGTAAGGAACCTCAGACTTGACACGACTTTGTCTAGATTTCATTACTTGTTAGAGATAAACAAGCAGCTCCATAAGACTTGGCAAGTTTTTTACAGAATGTTTTTGGTGGGATTTCACTTCTTTTTGTAGAAACGTGGGCATATTGATTTATTTGGCTGTTGAAGGGTAGACAAGGGTACAAAACCAGGTGCTCCATGACACCATTGCACCAATCTGTCGCCAGAACCGCTACCCATTGACGATGGAAAATTGCCACTTGGAAAAGATATCCCATGATCTGAAAAAATGTATTAAAGACCCCTTGATAGACCCCTTTATGCGTCTTTATGCAGGTTGTTTTTATCCAGATATCCTTGATATTAAAGATATTGCATAAAGATATCTCTAATACAGCTGAGACCAGCTGAGGGTTCTTATGTATAGGCGAGCCTGAAACAAACAGTATAAAAAATTATTAAAGACCCCTTGATAGACCCCTTATGCGTCTTTATGCAGGTTGTCTTTATCCAGATATCCTTGATATTAAATATATTGCATAAAGATATCTCTAATACAGCTGAGACCAGCTGAGGGTTCTTCATCAGATACTTCAGACCTTCGATTTTTAAAATCAAATGAAGCGGCCCACCAAGTTGAATATTTTTTGTAAAGGCGGTATGTCGATCTCTAATAGTTTGGTTGGGCTCTTGTGTTTTCTAATCAGGGTTCACCAGGTACTCCAGATCTTCGATTATCCTAGTTTTTATAGTTTTCCCTTTATGTGGCCATTAAACTCTAACTCTGTACCAAATTTCAGCTCTCTGAGTTTATGGGAAGTACTAGTTCTATTTTGATGATCATGAGTGAGTGAGTGTCATAAATGCGAAACTTTGCTTTCGCTTAACTTCGGAACTAAATGACCTACAGACTTGAAATTTTGGATTTTAAGTATGTGATTATAGCTTACTGGATGACGAAAATTTCTGCGTTCTGGTCTTATCCAGAGGTTCTCAAATAGGGGCCTGAAAATGCGGCGAAATGGTTCCAGTAAAGGATGGTACGGCAGTGTTTGCTGCGCGCTCGACTTGGCGGGGGCACTGCCGTGCCCCCCGATTTGAATTGGTGTTAAAACCCTAGTATTATTATTATTATTCATTTTATTTATTCAAGTAACAAGGTCTCAATAATAAACACGAAATTCAATATCACACAAATGACACATTAAACACACACAATACATTAAACATACTAATACAACACAAAACAAGAAACACACAAAAAAATATATAAAATTTATGTTGACAGCCGACGACTGTAGGTGACGTGCAAGTCACTGCAGCGCCTGATGAATGGACAGTTGAGCCTGTCGGCTATTATCATCAGCACTCTGTTGAAGCGAAAAAAAAAAAAAATTAAAAATTGTTTTTTTTTCTGTGAGCTATGTTGTTTTCTCTTATCAGTAGATACTTTAATCCTATTAAAAACATTGAGAAGCTAAGGTTTTCTTCGTACTTCCACGATAACGAGTAATTTACTGAAAAGTAGATGTTCCTGAGAAGAATTTAAAGTTTAAATTGCTTTAAATCATACCAATCTTTTCTTCTTCGTGTCGCTGGCATAACAGAATTTTTGTAGGCCGAATACTGTGGTACGGCGTGCTCGATGGTAGCTCAAAGATTTCTTTGACTTTGATCAGGGGCCTACCATGACGTCTTACAGCTGGAGTAATTCCAGTGTGGGAAAGAGATGGCGCTAGACGACCTGTATAGATCTGTCTCTTTCCCCAATGTATGTAATGTGACTGTGTGTGTGTAATTATTTCTTTTATGAGTCAGTGATGCTCGAATTAAAATGATTTTATTTTATTATGTTGTTTTAATGTTTATACCTATGTTTAATAAATAAATGATTCTGATTCTGCTTTAAGACGTCATGGTAGCCCCTCTGATAGTCTTTTAATAACACTGATGATGACCACTCGGCCAACGAGATAGTCAGAATGTAAGTGACGTACATTCTGACTACCGCGGTGGTCGAGTGGTGACAGCCTCGTTGGTCGAGTGCTCGCAAACGCGACTGCTGGGTATTGATTCCCGGGTCGGCAAAAGTATTATTGGGTTTTTCTATCAGAAATTTCTCAGCAGCAGCCTGATGACAATAGACTCGCCCTTTATTACATGAGACTTAAATGATAATTGGCGATATGTGGGTGTACTATTTGATACACCTCTGTCTAACCCGTCGGGAATTACAGGCTGTGTTATGTGTGTGTTTGTTACCTACATTATTCAACTTTACGATAACTAAAGCTACTTACGTATACATAAGTTTTTCAAAAACCAATTACGAATCAGTAAATTTTTGTCACAAAAACCCAATATGACCTACTTTTCTATCCAATCCATTGCAAATTCTTTTCAACTCCCGCATCTAGCTTACAAATGAAGGCATTCAAACCTAGGTACAGCCGAATCGCTCATAGATTTTGATAGGACAATCCGACCAACATCTCGGTTGGCTGGCGAGTAGCGTGTAGTCCTAAATTCGATATGACTGCTGTTTGAGGCGCGTTTGAATGGGATAGTGGACTTGACTGACGCTAATTAGTTTGCTTTTTAAGTAATAGTTACTTTACAAAAAGAATGTAATTCACTTAACATGAGAAATACTAGTTAATCATAAAACTAAATGGGTATGAGAATTTCATATGGTAGTTAGTTTAGTGTTACCATCTTACCGAACGATGTCAAAAAAGGATACTAAATCAACAATTCCTGGAATTAGAGTAGCAATTGACCAGCAAATTAATTGGTAGCAAAAATACCAACGTTAAATAGGATAAACAGCAATAAAAAATGCTGAGTGAGTATAGATTTTAACGACAGAACCCATTACCCACTGGCAAAAGCAAGGATTGAATTGGAATAAACCCGACGCAAAGTTGAAGACTGTTACGAAAAAACTATAGCCTTTTTCATTGAATACCTCTTTGACCTAGAAATCAAACTTACAACTTGTTTGGTCTAGTTACTTCAATAAATGTGAAGACAACATGTGAACAGATAAGTCATAACCATTATTGTTTCTTACTATAGAAAAATTGCAAAAAAATCTACAGCAAGTCATCTCTCCAATCCAAACACTCCATAAACCCAAGCTGAAATTCACACGTGAACATCTACCGAGCCACAAGCCACAACGAACGGCCTTCAATCCTTCGGTAGCCCGCACTCGCGCCAGTAGCTATCCGTATCCGTAATAGAAACCGCTGGCCGCGCTGACTAATTCTGTATTCTTTAGTAATCCCACTGGCATGTTTGAACGGGCATCGAGGCTTAGCCAATAGGTATCAATTTCATTTGTAAATATATTTCGGCGCTGTAGATCGATGGGTTTTTTGTAGAATGTTGTTGATTATTTTGTTGTTTTATGGTAATGGATACATCAGAAAGTAGGTCGCAACTCAGTATTCTGTTGAAACGATGTTGAGAGAGAGTTTGTGTTGGCCTATTTTGAAGAATAAGCCGAAAATCAAAGCGTCCCCAAAACACGATGACTGAGGCATGTATTTCGAAACAAGTCAGCTCAATGCTGCAATGGCTCTTTCTTCAAAAACGCCCTTTAAGACTCACTTAATATTGTCCGGCCGTCTTATGACGACAGGCCGTGTCGACGGCGCGTTCGTGTTCCACGCGCGCCTCAAAGAGATGTCAGCAATGATGTAGGGGCCTGCAAGGGCCGATGCCTGCCAGGGCTGCGGGACTGTTCGAAAGAGATACCGTGGCCCTGGAACACAAAGGGCAAAGAAGGAACATTGATGGGTTTTAGTCAGTACAAGTCTGACACTCCCTTCCGCTCCGCCCAGAGTGGGGGGGGGTCATTTGATGATTTCCCATCCGAAAAAAAAAAAAAAAAAAAAGACTCACTTAATATCGAAATAATGTAATGTTCGAACTTTAAAGGATTGCTATTAGTTTTATTAGACATTTCGTCTCAGGAATCAGTCGGTCAGGAAACGCTGGCACGAAAATAACGACGATCCATAGTAAAAAATAAATACAAATCATCATCTGCAATTTTACATGGAGCGACTGCTTATCTAACCATCACAACCCAGTTAGTACTGTGTATACCATACCATACCCTTAGTAAGACTGGTTGTCAGACTTTCGGGCCACTTACCTACTACCTGCAACGACTGTCAAAGATTTACAAATGACAGCCAGGCCAACGGCTAAACGTACTTTCCGAGGCACGGAGGAAACTCGGTATGTATGTGGTCACCCATCCACGGACCAACGTAGGCAAGCGCGGCTTAACCTGAAGATTGGCCCGAGCGGCTGTTCTTAGTTAGCCACGAGCTCCTCCCAAAAATTTAAATACAAATATTATAGGCTAATTCCATACCATGCCAGTAAAACCACCCAAGTTCAAACGCTCCATCAACCTAAACTGAAATTCACATGCGGCATGCACCGCTCATATTGTTGGCCACCGACTGTCACGACCGGCGATTCGTTGCGGAATTAATGTGTTAAGGCTTTTTTACCCTTTTTTACCCCTTTTGGTAGTCCCGTGTTTTTCAAAAGATCAGCTTTAAATTCGTATGCGGGATATGAAAAGCTGTTTCGTGATGTTGTTTAGTTTTTGAGTTCAATTTGTTGATGTGCATTTGGGGTAATTTTTGTCATCCTTCTAGAGAGGTTGTTTGTCTCTTTCGTGTGGATGTGATTACTGTTTGCTGTCTCGTTCTGTTTTTGTTGCGCTTTTTGAACGTTGCCCTAGTTTTGTGCTTGGTTTTTTATTTAGTAATCCTGTTTGGGATAGGGTTCCAAACGTTAAGTACTGTTGTTCGCGTAAATAATTGCCGAAAATTATTTAATTATTTGATAACACTATTTGGTTCAATATCCTGATAAATTGCGTTTCTATTTTGATACAGATGACCTGGTGAAGGTTGCAGGGATCCGCTGGATGCGGGTCGTACGGGGCCGGTTAATGTGGCGACACTTGAGGGAGGCTTATGTCCAGCAGTGGACGTCTTTTGGCTGAAATTATGATGATGATGATGAAGAAGAACTTTGACGAATCAATTACTATTGAGGGTTTAACAGCTTCAAGTTATGAAGCATCGACGAATGAAACATGAAATCATTTCATTACTGAACGCTTTCTATCTAATTTTGCGAGATTCCGACGAGTTGTACGTCACTTTGTGATTTTTTTAGCCTGTCATGTATCCTGGACATAAGCCTCCCCTTTCTCCTTCCAAACCTCTCATCTTTTGCGATATCTGGCCATGTTTGCCCCGTAAAAAAGATCAGATCGTCACACTACCTTCACCGCGGTCTACCTCGACGGCAATTTCCTTCGTCAGGCGTCCAATAAGTGATGATCTTTGGCCACCTCTCCGGGTGTATTTGCGCTACGTGGACAACCCACTCCTACTTTAGCTTGGCTGTTTTTTCTCCAACATCTGCAACCTGAGTTATGAAACGCAGGGTGTTTCTGACGCGATCTGAACGCCTCATACCAGGTATGCTGCGCTCTATTGCGCGCTGACAAATCTTGAGCTAGGATTTCTGTTGTTCAGTAAGTGACCAGCTTTGCGCACAGTAGGTTAGGACGCGCAGGATGCACATGTCATTGGAAGACTTCCCTTCATCGTTTAATTTATAAAATTATAATCTGCCTAGCCTTTTTACAACTTTATTGGGGTCGGCTTCATCTTACCAGATGCAGCTAAATATTTTACATGAAGCGACTGCCTATCTGACCTCCACAACCCAGTTAGTACTGGGTAATACGGTACCTCTTGGTAAGACTGGTTCTCAGACGTTCGGCTACCTGTAACGACTGTCAAAGATCTACAAATGACAGCCGGCACCAACGGCTTAAAGTGCTTTCCGAGGCACGGAGGAAATTCGGTATGTAATGAGTGGTCACCCATCCACGGACCAACCTTGGCAAGCGCCGCTTATCGTAAAGATCGACCCGAGCGGGTGTTATTATTTTGCCACGAGCTCCTCAAAAAATAACGGAACGGTTGATATTTTCATATAAAATTATAATATAAACCATTCATATTAATTGCATACCTACTACACCAGAAACATAAACATTTCATCACGATCGCCAATCGCTGCCAAACGCGGTGTTAACCGCGGTATCACCCTAAATACTTCGTTATTGTGGTCACGTTGGCCCTCGTTCAACATCCAGCATTTTAGTGGTACATGTAAATATTCTATAAAGGGTGTAAGTAGACTCTTAACATATCCAAAAGGCACTTATTTTCCCCGTCTTTGCGATCATTATTTTGTTCTAGACCATATCTGGGAACCTTCTAGTTACGGAGTCATTGGGGGTCAAAGTTCCGACTTTTTCACAGGTTTTTTTTTAAATAAATGTTTTTAATGTAAGATGTTTACTTTACACACCTCCACGACCCCCGTACTATTCAATACATCCATCAGCACTATGCTTCGAGTGCTTTCCATCAAGTCCTACCGTAAAACGTGATTTTTCACCCCAAAAAAAAAAGTCGATTCCCAGCAATAATTTTTGCGTAAAGTTATTTAGTATTATGTACAGAATGCTTGGTTGACGGCTATGTGAAGGGTCTGTTTACACCCTGTATACAGCTTACATAACATTATGCTTGTAATGTACAAAAGGAGAGGCAGAGGTGTAATTATAGTACACTCACATTTCGCCAATCAGGTATGTCTTGTAATAGGGCGAGCCTATTGCTGTTAACTGGGCACAAATCTATGTCCACAATCCAAATAAATAAATTGAAGGAATTTAAGTGTCAGTTTGTAGTTTCAAATAACAGCTTTTTATTGGATGTTTATGAAAGTATAATTTTACGGTACTAATAAAAAAAACATACAAAAAAAGACTGTCTTTCTGTTTGCTCCGGCTAATCTCCGAAACGGCCTGACCGATTTTGACTTTAACTAGCAGATAGCTGATGTTATAACCAGTAACTTGAGCAACTTTTATTTTAGAAAAAGGATTAGTGTTCCGTGAAAAAAATTAAAACACTTGTTATTGAAAAAAAAGAAATCTAATAAAAATATTGATTTTTAGAACCAAAAAATAGCAAGATTTCTGTGCAATGTTTTCCATTCCAATTTTGAATTTTTTAATAGTTTTTTTCTGTGTAGTTTACCGCATTTTGCCAGCAATGAATAAAATATATAAAATCCATTCAAAACCAGGCTTTTCACCTCACACACAAACAAAAAACAAACACATTTCAATCCTTCTCTACGTCCCGTATAACACATACGTATTAGGGCGAACCGTTACAGCGGCTCAGATGCGGCAGAACGCAGCTGCCCGCAATTTGCATGTATATAGGATTGCACTATGTATCGGCAGTAAGTGGCGTGTAATTTTAACTGAATTGGACGTACGGGTTCCTTGGAAATGTTGTTTATTGTAGTGGAAATTGCGTTTAAAATGCAATGAAAATTATCATCATGGGAAAGTGAAAACTGACGGTCCGATTAGATATTAAAAGTATTTGGATCTATGTACAATAACTTTACATCATCTGCCAAGCCTTTTTAAACTATGTTGAGGTCGGCTGCCAGTGTAACCGGATGATCTGAACACCAGTATTTTACATGGAGCGACTGTCAAAGCTCTACAAATAACAGCCGGGACCAACGCCTTTACGTGCTTGCCGAGGCACGGAGGAAACTAGGTATGTAGTGGGTGGTCACTCATCCAACCTAGCCTGCCCGGACCAACCTAGGTAAGCGCGGCTTAACCTGAGAATCGACCCGAGTACATTACATTAACCCGATTTACATTATATCAAAATAAAATTTCACAAAGTCTTTGGCTCTTAACTAAATTATAACATCCACACGTGGCTATCTTGAGTGTTAACCAATGCATGTCATTGTACATTACAACCTAAAGCTCATCCGTGCTTCGGCAAGCACGTTAAACAACAGTCCTTCGAGCAAACTATCGGGCTTCTGACTACCCGTCAGAAATCTGACAACCAGTCTTACCGGTGTACTCAGTTGCTACTGCGTGGAGATCGGCTAGGCAGACGCTCCCTGTAAAATGATGAAATTCAGCTGCATCCGATTAGACTGGTATCCGACTAACATAGTTGGGAAAAGACTAGGCTGATGATGATGACCCTTGATGCCGACAGGAACCAGTTTTCGCTTGCAATGACAATAACGGTAATTATAAATTCGGTTTGTTCGTGTTATACCGTCTATTATAGGTATAATGGGTTTTAAAGTATCCGAAATGAAGCCGAAAGGCACTTGTTCTCCCCGTAATTGAGATATTTTTTTATCGAAATCGAGCTATCAGAACATTTTTTTGAGTGCGTAACATTGAGTCCCACCGTAAACCGTGATTTCTTATCGTGACCGGGTCCGTTTAGACCATGTATTTAAAGTCTCCATATTCATTTATTATATCCCGGAGCAAAGACAATCTCTTCAAAGACCTCAAGTGCGTATGTGTCATCTGGACAAACAATGGCCCACCTTCCATCTCGCACCGCATGCCCTATCACCTGCGCTCTTGATGATTTATTTACTGCATCAGTGATCGGGGTTCACGTGACTGAGTTTTGGGCTAAATATATTTAAACTTTTTACCGTGGAAAATGTCTTCATTAAATAAACTAAAAATTAAACACTTCCATTTTTTCGAAAGCATTAAAAATGTGATGAACGAACGAAAAACAAGGATGAAAATTATAATCATTTGCATGAAGAATAAAAGACATTAATTAGATCTTGCTAGACAATCGCCTTCTGAGAGACAAAGAGAATATTATGCAAGGCTGAGTGTCGAACCTGTCCTAGTTTCAAAAGCACTCTGACTTGAATAAAAGAGTGTTATACGGCGGCGGCAAAGCTTATGATGTATGATGTTCACTGCTGTTTTATGATGGTAATAGACTCGCCCACTTTTGCATGGGACTTAAACAAAACTGGCGGAACTTCGGTGTACTTCCGTATCTTACATAACATCACGCCTGTAATCCAAGAAGGGTTAGGCAGAGGTGTACCGTGAAGTGGCGTGACAAGGTGGCAGTTAGACAGACAGATTTATAATAGATTGTGTAGAATATACAACATTAGTTTTAGTATATGCGTATATTTTTATGTAAAGAATCTATGTACAAAATTTCAAAACTGTATCAAGAAAAATCACAAAGTTATAAGCTTGTTCTGTTTCCAATTTGTCCGCATGAAAATGTGGTCAACACGCAGCGCGCGCCTCGAGCTTCGTATTGAGCTGATTGATAATAATAATTTGGCAGTAGGTACCTAAATTATTGCGATAGGTACTTAAAGTCGCTCGGTGGCCAACTTTTAACTTTTTTAAATATTTTTGGGAAAAAATATAACATGGTGTAAAAATTATTGGAATCGATTTAGTTACTTATTCCGAACAAACTATATTCAGATTTCGCATATACTAAAAATAATGTTGTATTACGAGCTTTTGCCCGCGGCTTCGCTCGCATTAATTTAGAATTTGACAATCAATTCGGGTTGTACTCTGCTTGTAATTATATAATTCAATCAAGATTCAAAAGACACGTGGCGCCATCTATTATCATAATAACGTTATTGCTGTTTTCCTCGGGAACAGTACTTTTTTCGGGATGAAAGGTACCCTATGTCCGTTTCTTTACACCTGACAACGTATATGCATTTAAGGATGATCGGTTCAGTGGTTCAGGCGTGAAAAGGTAACAAACGAACAAACATACTTTCGCATTTACAATATTAGTTGGGTGTAATTTTTTTTATTTTAAATTATCGAATTATATTTGGTTCAATCCTTTTTACCTGTTCTGTCCTATTGCTGGGCAAAGGCCACTCCCTATTCTCTTCCAACTGTCCCGATATTTTGGTCCAGTGCAATAAATAGTTAAAAAAATCCTAATCTCCCATCTCTCATCTCTCGAAGCCCAAGTCGGTGCCGATTTCTTCTAGTCGCCAGTAGCGAAGGGTCCATTTTTGTAAGAGGTAAGACGGAACACATATATTTAATGTGGTTTTATTATTTGTCTATATTAAACTGACTGTGCCAAATTTCAAAGGGAATCCGGTAGGAATCGAGTTGTATGGAACCTTCGCCACTGCTAGTCTCCCCAATTTTGACCTCAAGTAGGTATCGCAAACCGTTTCACTATAACACATAACTAAACCCTAAACCCACTCTAAAAATAGTACCAGTTAAAGCTAAAATTTAGCGTCACTTAGCAAGTCCAATAAAATAGAAGCGTATGTACCAATTCGTAGTAATTTCGGTAACAGAATTGGGGTTGCTATCGCACGGCTCTGCCATGCGGGCCGACCGATATTCCCAATGATATGGCTTGCGCCCAGTGCGCGTTTGAATGGGCGAGTTTACTGGTAAGAATTATTTTTTAAATTTAATACTTGACAAGCTAGAAATGGAATTAATGATTACCCGTTAGGATAGAAGACGGTGATTTGGGGAGCTAGACAAATTCATCAAGCCATGGTCTACATAAGCTGGATATGTTAGCCACTTGAGAGCACATGAAAGAGCAGCACACCAAAGTTCTCGACCTCCACCCTTGACAGCCGTCGAATGTAGTCACTGGCCGAAATCGGCTAGATGGCATCATCACATAAACTTTGGAACTGATTGGAAGGCAGAGCTGTGGAAGATAGCAGCCAACTAGCAGTGGGACATAGCAGGCTGACAAAAAATAGTTAGAAATTTCAATTTGCTGTTTAAAATTGCATTTAGATATTTCTTTTTGTGTGAGAGTAACGTGTGACAATCAAGCAAGTCTTTCCACGGCACTGATTTGGACAGGTAGTTTCGTTTCGGAAAAATGAATTAAAAATCTTTTTTCATAATTGCATTCTTGTAAACAGACTTGGGCCCGAAAGTCTGACAACCAGTCTTGCCAAGGGGTATCGTATCACTCAGTACTAAATGGGATGAGGACGTCAGATAGGCAATCGCTCCATGTGAAATAGTAGTATTCAGTTGCATCCAATTAGACTGGAATATAGTTGGAAAGGGCTAGGCAGATGATGATGATGCATAGCATAGACCTGATAACACGTAACTTAACCATAATGTGAATCTACCAGAAATTAAAGGAACGTTTACATCCACTGTCCTCCTCCTAACTATCTCGTCTAAACGCAGCACGGCCGCTGTAACAACATGTTATCTAGCCGACGCGGTCAAGCGTTCACTGCGGAATGAATTTCCACCAGCAGCTTGAGCTTAGCTGTAGCTTCGCAGAATTTTTGCTATGAAACAAGCTAGCAATTTATGAACGTGTGCGCTAAATTGTAGATTATATTTTTCGAGAAATAAGAGTGTTGTTATACGTGTTGGGAAAGAATATCTTTATGAAAATGCTTGTGATATGGGTAAATTCTAATAAAAGATTTTGTAGCGAAATTCTTATAAATAAAATTACTTTTTGTTAGCCTTTCGAATTTACATGACGATGAAGAAAAACATCGTGGTGATACCAATATGACTTGTCTTAAAACATTCAACTCGACGTTATCGTCTAGTCATAATGGTCTAGTGGTAACAAGCGCGACTGCTGAGCATGAGGCCCTTGTTTTGATTCCCAGGTCGGGAAAAGTGTTATTGGGAAATGAAAAAGAGTACCTATATATAGGTATGTACCCATTTCCTTGTTATTTAAAGTTTCGTATCCTATGTAATGTAACATTAAAGTACCATCTATCCACCCGTGTTAAGCGAATAAATTATTTGATTTGACTTGATTTGATTTTTCCATCACGAATTTTTCACTAGCAGCCATGGAGACTGGATTTGTGGTCGGTTGATGGCAATAGGTTTGCCCCCTATTACATAGGACAAAAACATAACTGACAAAATGTGAGTGTTCTATTAGGTACACCTCTGTCTAATCCTTTGGGGACTAAGATAGATAAAGATAACTTTATTTTGCAAATATGGGAAACCTCAAACGATGACAAAAAACGACGTAGGCATGAAAAAGATTTAAAATAACAACATACTCGTATAACTAAATACAATTTTAAAATGATTACACACTAAATACAATTTTAAAATTATTACACAATAAATATAGTTTTAAAATATTTTTATTAATTATACATAATTCTCAAACACTTATTCAGCCAATAACAGATTATGCCGATGCCTGCTACCTTGATGCTACTGAGGAGCTATTAAATAAGCTTGAGCGCTTGCAAAATTTATGTATTCGCTTTATTTTTGGTCTTCGTAAATATGACCACGTTTCCCTCCTTCGCAAAGAACTCAAGTGGCTCCCAATCCGCCTTCGCAGGAACACTACGATCCTATGTCTCCTCTTCAATATCCTGCACAACCCGTCCTATCCTTCTTACCTGCGTGAGCGTTTTTCTTATTCCCGCCCTACTGACGCGCCGTGTAGATCGCACCTTAGATCCCTTCTTAAATCCCATCCTCATAAATTCAGCTATTACTCATACTCCTTCTCCGTCCACGCTGTAAGGTTGTGGAACTCACTTCCGCCTAGCATTCGTGATTTGAAGACCATATCATTATTCAAATCCAGAGTGAAAGAGCATTACCTTTCCTCTCAATTATAATTTATTATGTACATATATGTATGTATATATTTTTATTAGTTTTTACATCTTAGTAGTATGTACCTATTTGTATGAGTGATTGATATTTATTTATATTTGTATTTATATATAATATTTTAGGTTAAGTTAGGTAACACACATAAACTCCTTATTCTCTTCCGTTTTTTCACAGTATTGTCTACATTTCTTTTTTTTCACTTCTCTTGCGGGTCTGCTGGCAGAAATTTCTTAGGAAATAAGCAGTACCTATGTACTCAAGCATTATAATGTTATTTCCTGTGTTGTTTATAATGTGTACATAAACAGTAAAATAAATAAATAAAAAAAATAATTATGCACTAACTTAAAAACTCTTTCTCAATTATTAACTCCTTAATATTATAATATGCTTTCGCCACTAAAAAGCTAGGATTACAGGCGTGATGTTATGTAGCTATGTGTGTTTATAACATTCAAAGGCGCGTCACATCCATCAACCCGTACTGGGCTCGCGTGGTCGATTACGAATAGTTAACCCAATAATACTTTGCCCGACCTGGGAATCGAACCCAGGACCTCATGCTCAGAATGTTGCGCTTGCGACCACTAGACCAACGATGCTGTTGATGACTGACCGAAAAATACGATTTTGCAATGTAACTATTGTGTTGTTTAAATATAATAAAGTACACCTCTGCCTAACACTTCAGGGTTTACAGGCGTGATGTGATGCTTTGTATGTAATTTCGGACACAACCAACGTGAAACGTGTAATTCCGAATATAACGTTGTACTTGTTACGATGTTAAGCCGTAAACCAAGATGGCCTGCATTGTGATTATAGCAATGCATAGATGATGACGTGTTGGCATCGTCTGAGGACACCATAGTAATCTACATACATAACACCCGGTTTATTGTACAAGATGGCGGCGAAATTATAATTAGAATCTGAAGTGTTGAAGATGTTGGGATTACAATCGTGAATGTGGACAATGTGTTGACGTATACAGGTATTTTGACAAGGGAAACATCATCACCTGCCTAGCCTTTTCCCAACTATGTTAGGGTCGGCTTCCAGTCTAACCGGATGCAGCTGAATACCAGTATTTTACATGGAGCGACTGCCTATCTGACCTCCACAACCGATACCCCTGCGATACCCCTTGGTAAGACTGGTTGTCAGACTTTTTGGGCCACTGACTACCTGTAACGACTGTCAAAGATCTACAAATGACAGCCGGGACCAACGGCTAGTAATATCTGAGCTCGTACAAATACAACAATTAAATTTCGATCGGTAAGGCCCTTATTTTGGAAAACTGACTAATAATAATGATTTGTGTTCGAACTCGGAAATAAAAAATGTAAAATTATCGAGGCAGTGATTAAATATAATAAGATGACCATACCCCTGCATTTTTCACAAAATGTTTAAACTCAACATTAAAATTCAAACTGTATTGTATTGTCTACCACAGGTAAACAGTCAGTTCTCATAACAAATTTAAGCTATTACATTTTATAATCCACTCAATTTCCACCCACTCGATTGAAACGCCTACATACCCGGAACCAAACAGGGTCATACCAATCATAAATGCAGTAGCAAGGTGACATTCAGGCAGGACACAAAGCAACGCTACTAATTGGAAACTGTGCAACACCAAACGGATGGTCAACACAACTGACACACAGTGTAGGACAGAAATAGTTGCCTCGCGTTTATTACGTCCTGGTACTTTTAGATTATTAGAGAGTCGAATACAATCTGACATTTTAAAGGAATATTATGATTTCTTAGTGATATCTGATGACATAGTAACGAGGGATAGAATAATGGAGAATGGTTAAACTAATAGAACTTGAAAATAAATCTACAACTAAGAAAGAGAAAGTGTTATGTGTGAAAGACAGAGCCAGAGTAAATGAAAGTAAGTTACGATAAAGGAAGGTTTCGAAACTAAGAAGTTACATTGATTCTGCACCAAAATATCACATGAATGTAGTTAATAAGGTTACAATTGGAAAAAATACAAAGCCGTATCACTAATTGGAAACTAGCAACACCAAACGGACAAAAATAGTTGCCTCACGTTTATTATGTCCTGGTACTTTCACGTTTGAGGGAATGTAATTCCACCTTTGAAAGTGATGCTGAGATTACTTAGTGTTTTCTTATTTGCTGGTGAAAAGGGATGAAATCTACTATATTCGACGATAAGAGCCAAAATAAAGAAAGGCTCTATCCTAGCTACTAAAAGTAAAAATTGTAAAAAATGAGCTACGCAAATAAATGAAACCAAAACCCAAGTGAATAATTGCTAACATCAAACGGCTTTTCTTCAAACCCGTCTACCGTCTAGCTTATTTATTCACCTCCCACCATGTGAGATAATAATATCCTTGCATACTCATGCCAAATTAGAGACATGAATATGTCGAAGAATAATAATCTCCAAGAAAATGTCCGAACAAAAAGAAAACAATTTTATTGCAAACAAGCAATAACGTCCAAGAATTCAACCTTTTATTACCACAAGCATGCGCATACAAATGGGAAACTAATCTCATTCAAAAATATTTTAATACCGATCTCCATTTCCATGCACGGCATTGTAATAGGGGAATAGGATGACCCACTTTTTCGGTGCACAAAAGAATCTTTTATATTGCACTGAATACTAGATTCGGTCGCCTACAAACTACTGAGCGAGTTTTTTGTTAATTCCTTTACTCGGAATATTTTTGCGTCCAAATATTTTTGCAAGGCTTTGTAGAGTTTATCTTATTAAGCTGAAGTTTGAGCTTAACATTTTGTTATTAGATTGTGAACTTGTTTCGAGAATTTTTCCCGGATTTTTTCTTTGTAATTAGTTATGTTGACAAATTGTGAATCCCTGAAGATATGATTTAAATAAACATAAGCTTACTACTGTTTTTCCACAGCGATTGTTCTATTGCATGCATTAATTTTCATTGCATTATCAGTATACAGCGTGTATACTGATGAACTGTGAATTGCATGTGACTAAAAGAGTCACCATCTGGGTAGCCTTTTCCCAACTATGTTGGGTTCGGCTTCCAGTCTAACTGGATGCAGCTGAATACCAGTATTTACATGGAGCGACTGCCTATCTGACCTCCACAATCCAGTTAGTACTGGGTAATACGATACCCCTTGGTAAGACTGGTTGTCAGACTTTTTGGGCCACTGACTACCTAACGACTGTCAAAGATCTACAAATGACATCCGGGGTGGAGGAAACTCAGTATATAATGGGTGATCACCCATCCACAGACCAACCTAGGCAAGCACGGCTTAACCTAAAGATCGACCCGAGCAGCTGTTATTATTTAGCCACGAGCTCCTCTTTGCATGCATTAATTTTCATTGCATTATCGTATACAGCGTGTATACTGATGTGCTGTGAATCGCATGTGACTAAAAGAGTAATGAATATAAATTTTGATGGATCGAGAGAGAGAAGAAGATGAAAGAAAACATGGATGGATTGTGTGAGGAATCATTTGAAGGAAAAAGGAAGCACGAAGAGTAGTGCTGATGACACAAAGTAAAGAGGCAGGAGCCTTTGGGTTCGAACCTACGACCTTCTAAGTCGCGGCGTTATCACAGGCCCAACGTATTGACAGATTTATTTATCCTTGTTATGTATAAGTCCTATGTATAACTAGAAGAAAATTGGCTGTCGTGGTTAAAGAAAATTGGTTGTGTAGGTTAGCGGGGTATGATGCGGAGGAATAAGGAAAATGTTGAGAGGAAAGTTTTAATTATGAATGTGGATGGGTATAAGAGTAGAGGAAGACTTAAGAAACGATGGATGAATTGTATGAAGGATGATGTGGCTAGGACTGCTGAGATGACGGACTTGTAGTAAAATATATAATAGGGTGTTATAGTATACAAAATTATCTATACATATAAAATTCAAAGTCCTGACTGACTGACTGACTGACTGACTGACTGACTGACTGACTGACTTATATATCAACGCACAGCCCAAACCGCTGGTCCTAGAAACATGAAATTTGGACAGTGTACTCTTTGTGACGAGTAAGTATCCACTAAGAAAGGGTTTTTCAAAATTCCACCCCTAAGAGGGTGAAATGGGGTGTTTAATTTTCTGTGAATCTTTTTATTCCCTGAGTCGATTGACTTGAAAATTTGTGTATTTACTCTTCAGTTAAAATTATGAGATACGTGTATCACAGTTTTTTCAAAATCATCCCCCAATTTAAAATTAAACGTCCTGACTAGCTGACTGATATATCAACCCCCAGCCCAAACCACTGATCCTAGAGACATGAAATTTGGACGGTGAATTGTTTGTGAAGAGTAGATATCCACTAAGAAAGGGTTTTTTGTAATTCCACCCCTAAGAGGGTGAAATGGGGTGTTGAATTTTATGTGGAACTTTTTATTCTCGGAGTCGATTGACTTGAAAATATGTATACATACTCTTTAGTTAAAATTATGAGATACGTGTATCACAGTTTTTCCAAAATCATCCCCAAAGGACATGGCCAGTTTCAGCCTAGTTACTCAGTAGCATGTACATTAGTAGACGTCTAATTATAAATAAATAAAAAAAGAAATAAAAATTATAAAACTATTTATATTTTTGTACAAGTTCAGAATAAATATTTAAACATAAATAGTTGTTCTGCGTTTCCGGTGTATTGAAATAGCGTAGCATTTTGGATAAACGTTCCATTCCCTGTAAACCCAAAACATTAATGTTCCATCAGATATAAATAAAAAAAAAATTGAACTGTAAAACGACTGACCGATTATTCTCTATCGTAATCATAAAAAAAAAAAGTATATTTTGTAAATTATTCAAATGCTATGAAACATTGTTGTTTTAAGTAACTTTTTCTTGTAACACGCCGTGTAACGAAACGACATGCATGACAGGTTTGACAGTTGACACCCGCCGTCCCGCTATTTGTTTTTCGTTTGTCATTTGTACCAAGAGAGATTTTAAATTGTTTAGGCAACGGTTTTTTAATTTAGCTGCTACTCATTTAATGATTGATTTTAAAATAGCAGCAGCTATTTTAAATAAATTCCATCCTTGTCTCATAGATAGTCCTAATTGTGAACAGATTATTCAAAGGGCGTTACGGTTCATGGATGTACCAAATCATCTAGGGCAGTTTGTGAACGAATTTAATTTAAATAGGAGAAGAATTATGTTCACGAGAATTGACGGTAACCTACCGCAACTGGAAAGGTTTCCAATATTTTCTTGTAATCAGTTGTTGTTATTCGCATTAGGGCCTTACCAAGTCAAACAAGCACGATCATATTACGGTGAACACATCAGACAAAATGGAGTTTATGAGGTGGAAGTATGTCCAGAACTGGATAATTCCCAGGAGTTTGTCCTACATATAGGTGGGAATAGACCCTATTTATTAAGGGGGCGTATAAAGTCTAGGCATACAAGCCAAAGGATTAATTACACATATATTTTGTTTGATGTTGAGCCCAGTAGCAACTGCCCACTAGAATCTATTTTGGGTTACTATTGCAACTGCTTGGTCGGTAATAGGACGGTAGGGTGTTGTTGCCACGTGATGACAATGATCTGGTATTTAGGCTGGGCTAGACATCCGACACATATTACTCCACCAGCATCATTTTTAGACGATATTTTCGTTAGAATTTTTGAATATTAAATATTTCATTCAAAAGTTATTTAATGTTTGTTTTTATTTAAACACTACAATCTTTTATGTCACTTACCTATCCTTTTATCTATCCAAATATGAATGTCCTAGGTACTTAATCATTCCATTACTGTCCCACTATGCTCACAGTACACATAATCATCAGTCTTGTTCAAGACATGTTTTTATTAATTTCTAAGAAACCTGAAGTCTGTGGATTATGTAACTTTTACAGTTAATTGTAGAGCATACTACCTTCGAAATAAAGCAAAATTCATTAATGTACATTAATTTTTAGATGCTAGGCTGGGTTGTATAAGTAAATTGGCCATCTCCTTTGAAATTTTAAGTTCTGTCTGGCTGACTGATATATCAACGCACAGCCCAAACCGCTACGCTGGTCCGAGAGACATGAAATTTGGACGGTGTATTCTTTGTGAAGAGTAAGTATCCACTAAGAAAGGGTTTTTCGAAATTCCACCCCCAAGAGGGTGAAATGGGGTGTTGAATTTCCTGTAAAACTTTTTATTCTCGGAGGCGATTGACTTGAAAATATGTATTCATACTCTTCAGTTAAAATTATGAGATACGTGTATCACAGTTTTTCCAAAATCATCCCCCAATTTAAAATTCAATGTCCTGTCTGGCTGACTGATATATAAATGCACAGCCCAAACCGCTGGTCCGAGAGAAATGAAATTTGGACGGTGTATTCTTTGTGAAGAGTAGGTATCCACTAAGAAAGGGTTTTTTGAAATTCTACCCCTAAGAGGGTAAAATGGGGTGTTGAATTTTCTGTGAAACTTAATATTTGCTGGGTCGATTGACTCGAAAATTGATGTTCACACTCTTCAATTAAAATTATAAGACATGTGTATCAGTTTTTCCAAAATCATCCCCCAATATAGTTAAATAGCGAAGCTCACGTAGAAGGGCGCATGCCGCGCAGCGTTGCGTGGGGCGTGCGGGGCGCGGGAGTATTTACCTATTACTAAGTAGGTAGGATTTTTCTGAGGTAGACGTGTCTGTGAATATGGTTTATTCCACCGATTTTCGCGTTGGCTCGCGATACGGGACATTGATATTAAATATTATGTCAAAGTATTATGTCTATAAATAGATTCCTAATAAATCATTTGATTGGTGTCCCGGTGTCCAATCTCAAACCAAGATATTTCACATATGTAATTTAATTGATATTACTATGAACAAATATTTGCAATAGCAAGTACACGTAAATCTATGTATGTACATACATACATAGATTACTTATTATCCCAGAAGTAAGATTCCGTGGGCAATTCCCGAACTCCACGCGGGCGAAGCCGCGGGCAGAAGCTAGTTTTTAGTATATGCGAAACCTGAATATAGTTTGTTCAGAATAAGTAACTGAATCGATTCCAATTATTTTTAAACCATGTTATATTTTGTCCCAATTTTTTTTTTAAGTTTCAAGTTGGACACCGAGCGATATTAAATACCTATCGCAATCATTTAGGTACCTACTGCCAAATAATTATTATCAATGAGCTCAAAATGACGCTGGAGGCACGTGCACGGGCGCGCTGCGTGGTGACCACGCTTTTGTGTGGACAACCAGGTAACAGAACAAGCTTATAACTTTGTGATTTTTCATGATACAGTTTTGATTTTGTACATAGATTCTTTACTCTAGACACGTGTTAAAACGAGATAATATAGTAGTATAGTATAGTTCTAAGTGTGGAAAAAAAAGACATGCTGCGCCGAGCCCAAATAAATTGGGATAAGTAAGGAGAAAGATGATGTATAACTAGAAGAAAATTCCTTCCACATTTTTAAACTTTCAGAATGAATTGCTACTTACTTTATTCTCCAAGCTTACGAAGTTTTAAAAGTCCACATTTCTATTATCGATTTAATTTCTTAGTTCGAAAAGAATCGAAGCTTTAAATCAAAACTGTTTGTGTAAGAAAGCCAAGTTCGATTTGAAAACAAATTTGCCGTTAAATACAAGTGAAATCGAGAGTATTTTGGAAAACTAACTACTTTGTTTGAAAAACAGAAGTGTTTTCTCAAAAGTTTTTGCTGCAAAACTTGGCATGTTTTCGTCGATAGTTTATTGGTGACGTGTTACTGTTAAATCCTACTAATATTATAAATGCGAAAGATTGTGAAGATGTATGGATGGATGTTTGTTTGATACCTTTTTAAACTACAGAACGGATTTATATGAAAATTGGCACATAGATAGTTAACACATACTGATACTGTTAGCCTACGTCATCCCACTGGTGGGCAAAGGCCTCTCCCCAAGACTTACAGTTGCTACGATCCAGGGCTAATGTGGGCCACTGGTTTGTCCAGCTCGTCGCGCCATCTTCTACGAGGTCTGCCGCGACGCCTTCTGGCTGTGTCAGGGCTCCAGAAAGTGGTTATTTTGGCCCACAGCTCATTTTGCATGCGGCAGACGTGGCCAGTCCAGTCAATCTTCAGCTTAGCGGCTTTTTGAGCAACGTCAGTAATTTGTGTTTTGGAGCGCAGTGTGGTGTTGCGTACACGGTTCAGTTAGTTTGATGCCTACTATGCTGCGCTCTAGTGCATGCTGTTAGACCTTGAGTCTGGACTTTTGAATGTTTGTCAAAGACCAAGTCTGGGATCCATAGGTCAAAATGGGAAGAATACACATGTCCTTGATTTTTCGTTTAGGGGCAAAGGAAGGTTTCCCTTCATAAGTTAACACATAGGACACTTTTTACCTTGGTAGTATGATCCCGTGGGACAATTATTACCAAACTCCACGCGGGTGACGCCCCGTGTATAAGCTAGTATCTTTATAAATTTAAGTAATTTTTCAAATTATTTTAGTTTGTGGGAGTCATCAGTAGGTCTTCCAACGAGGTAAAAAGAGTATACATGTAAGGATCGTAGCAGTCGGCATTCTGTAGTTTCTGCCGACTCTCATGAGTTTTTTATGGATTTTGTAGCGGAGGACTAATAAAACAAAGAGACAGACTGACAGACCGGACAGGACGTATCTATATGGGTTCCGTTTGGCAAAGGAAGCCTAAAAATCGATAATAAATACAGTTATGCACTTCAGCCCCCGACTTCACTAATATGGCTTCCGTTTCAGTCCAACTTTTGACGACAACTACATTAAAAAAAAAATCCTAACTTTACATTTAATGTTGTATCTCATCGTTTTAAATACGTTTTAAACATGTATTATTCAGTGCTGTAGAAACATGTTATGTGATACGTTTTGACACGAAAAGGTCTCCCAATTCCGTACTTTAATTTAAAATATAAACAAGAGCGCTTACATTTTGTAGACTATCCAATCTCGGCGCCAAACACAGCAATGTCATGAAAACCAAAATATTTGAACTTCCTCCAAAATTCAAATGGAACAAATTGAATTCTCCCAAAAAATCGGGAGGTAGAAAAAATGGCAACACACTTCCCAACGAACACACGAATGAAATATTAATGTTGCCATCAATTCAGCGAGTTTCACCTCGGATGAGTTAAAAATTTAAAAACCAATGCTATTTGGCTTGTGGCCAAACGCGAAACGTTGAGGGTTGCTAGAAATTAATGTGTTAGTGAATAGTAGGGAAAACTGCTAGCGTCGGCCATTTTGTTATCTTAGCAATTAGGGGAATAGAAGCACTTGTGGGTCATTAAGTTTGGAATCTAAGAAATTTGTAATTTGTGTAAAAGTTCCGAAGGAGTGCTCCGATTTGGCTGCAGTTGGGTTTCGGCTGAATTCGGCTTTTGAGGTAATTCTACAACCCGTATGGTTTTATTTTATCTAAAAACTCGTCAATACCCTCCTTGAGCTCTGTCTTTCAAGAAGTTTTACCAAGGGGTATCGTATTACCCAGTACAAACAGGGTTGTGGAGGTCAGATAGGCAGTCGACCCATATAAAATAGTTGTATTCAGATGCATCCGGTGAGGCTGGAAGCCAACTCCAACATAGTTGGGAAGAGGCTAGGCAGATTATGATTAGCTCCTTGAGCAGTCCACTGCTGGACAAAGGGCTCTTCAATTACAAGCCATTCAACTTGATTTTTGATAATTCTAATCCAGCTGCTAAAAGCCAGACTCGTCCCAATTTAGGATTTCCGAATCGTGATCTCCACTCAAGAACTCGTCTGTTGAGGTACACGGTCATCGGTTCTATGGCTAACATAGCCGGCCTAAAGACAGCCATAACTGGATATAGGTAAGCGGAATGATTTACCAGATCAGTGGTCCACTTTGTGAATCTCATTCTAAGTCATAACTTTTTTAGATCAGTCATCATCATCAGTCTATTTGGCTTTTTCCCAACTATGTTGGGCTTGGCTTCTAGTCTAACCAGATGCAGATGAAAAACCAGTATTTTACATGGTTGACCTCCACAACCCAGTTGGTATTCGGTAAAAACCTAATTGATACCGTGAAAATAAATGAACAAGCTTTTTTTTTAATTTAAAGTCGTTTAAAAAAGCACACGTATTACCAACCTAAGGATAAAATTAAAGACCTTCCACGAACACCCTTGTACCAACGTCACCATTAGCCCAATGAGCAGTAATGTATGAAAATATAAATATTTATAACATACTCCAAAAATGTCCGGATGAAAGCTGACATAATGTAACATCATTGCATTTTAAAATACCCCACTCAGTGTTATACCTACTCGTGTGGGAAAATTTTCGTTTCATCTTGTAATAAGAAAAAATGTCTTTACTAAAATAAATGTTCGTGAGTATGTTTGCTACTTAATCACTCAGTAACTGCTGAATGGTTTGAGTTAAATTTATAATACCAATTGAGGTCATTAAAATAGAAAATACTAACTTTTGCTTGCAACGTCACCTGTGCGGAAATCGGGAAAAACCCACGGAAATGTACGGGGATTCAAATTATCCTCTATCTTTTTTTGTGTGTATTTGATCTAAATCCGTTCAGCCGTTGATGCATGAAAATGTGACAGATGGACACCGACAGACAATTTTATGTTTACATTTATAATATTAGTATTATTTATTTCGATTCGTGAAGAAGTTGCGAGTGGAACCACGGGCATCAGCTGGTATCGAAACATTTTTAAGGCCGACGTTTTTCCTCAATTTCGGTACGTGTCTGGTGTTGTGTAAAAATACGTTTTACGTTAGGTGATAGTAAATTCATGGGCGAGTTAGAATGCAGACACTATTTTATGGGTGGAATAAATTGTATCCGGTTAGTATTTACTTTAGGAAGTGGTTTCATAAGAGTGGATCCTCATGGGATAATCCAAATTTTGTTTTATAAAAATAAAAACAAAATTTATGAAAAGCAACTTTGGTTTTGTTCTAACAAGGATGAAAATTGGAAAAGATCCCTGAAGTGAAGTGAACTTCTTCACTGCTTTATCAGTTTTGGCAAAAATTACGTCTAAATTGAACATGGTTTACTAATCGCAAGCGAGACTACTGAGCCCGCTGGTGCTGGGTTCGATTCCCAGGGGGGGAAAAGTGTTATTGGGTTTTCCATAAAGAATTTCTCCTTAGCAGCCACAGAGTCGGGATTTGTGCCCGGTTGATGGCAATAGGCTTGCCCTCTGTAACATGGGACTTTAACATATCTGGCGAAATGTGAATGTACTATTAGGTACGCCTCTACCTAACCCTTCGGGGATTACAGGCGTGATGTTATGTGGTATAGTCCATTGCCAGAAGTCGTTTACAATTTGCAATCCCCTTCTAAGCATTTTGTATATCTACAACGACTTTCAATGGGATTAATGTGTTGCGGCACTATAAAAAGTGAACTAAGTTACTAGTAGAACTTAACAAAATCAAAATATTTTATTTCACATAGGCCTAGATGGGCACTTATAAAATGTCGACAAAAAGGTGCACGGTTCGGGTTTGTCGTTTCCTATGGAGAAGAACCGGTAAGAAACTAAATGGTTACTCTTTTCTAATCATTTGGTACTACAATATTATTATGGTTACAGCATTTGTACATTAAGTAAGGCCCGACAATAAGTCATTGCTTATTACACAAAAGATGAAAAATAAAATAAAAGTACAAGCAGCAGGGAATCTACAAAGCCTACAATGTTCACACATTCACAAACAAAAAAGAATCTATACAAAGGTAAGAAAATATAGTAAAATACAAAATTAAACAAGTGACACATATATTGTCATCAGTGCTGTAACTATTCTGAGCAAAAGATATATAAATGATCCCACCAAAAACATTCTGTAAAAAACTAGCCAAGTCTTATGGAGCTGCTTGTTTATCTCTAAAAAGTAATGAAATCTAGACAAAGTCGTGTCAAGTCTGGTTCCTTACTGCGATTTCTTTATTATTATAGTTAATGTTGTGTGACTTGGCCGTTGAAGGGTACACAAGGGAAGTCAGTCTGTACTGGATATAATTTTTTATACTGTTTGTTTCAGGCTCGCCGTATCAAGCCTACAATTGACTGGTTATTGAATCAACGTTTTCCAAGTGGCAATTTTCCATCGTCAATGGGTAGTGGTTCTGGCGACAGATTGGTGCAATGGTGTCATGGAGCACCTGGTTTTGTACCCTTGCAAGCAGCTCCATAAGACTTGGCTAGTTTTTACAGAATGTTTTTGGTGGGATTTCACTTCTTTTTGTAGAAACGTGGCCCTATTGATTTATTTGGCCGTTGAAGGGTACACAAGGGTACAAAACCAGGTGCTCCATGACACCATTGCACCAATCTGTCACCGGAACCGCTACCCATTGACGATGGAAAATTGACACTTGGAAAAGATATCCCATGATCTGAAAAAAATAATTAAAGATCCCTTGATAGACCCCTTTATGCGTCTTTATGCAGGTTGTTTTTATCCAGATATCCTTGATATTAAAGATATTGCATAAAGATATCTCTAATGCAGCTAAGACCAGCTGAGGGTTCTTATGTATAGGCGAGCCTGAAACAAACAGTATAAAAAATTATTAAAGACCCCTTGATAGACCCCTTTATACAGGTTGTTTTTATCCAGATATCCTTGATATTAAATATATTGCATAAAGATATCTCTAATACAGCTGAGACCAGCTGAGGGTTCTTCATCAGATACTTCAGACCTTCGATTTTTAACATCAAATGAAGCGGCCCACCAAGTTGAATATTTTTTGTAAAGGCGGTATGTCGATCTCTAATAGTTTGGTTGGGCTCTTGTGTTTTCTAATCAGGGTTCACCAGGTACTCTAGATCTTCGATTATCCTAGTTTTTATAGTTTTCCCTTTATGTGGCCATTAAACCCTAACTCTGTACCAAATTTCAGCTCTCTGAGTTTATGGGAAGTACTAGTTCTATTTTGATGATCATGAGTGAGTGAGTGTCATAAATGCGCAACTTTGCTTTCGCTTAACTTCGGAACTAAACGACCTACAGACTTGAAATTTTGGATTTTAAGTATGTGATTATAGCTTACTGGATGACGAAAATTTCTACGTTCTGGTCTTATCCAGAGGTTCTCAAATAGGGGCCTGAAAATGCGGCGAAATGGTTCCAGTAAAGGATGGTACGGCAGTGTTTGCTTCGCGCTCGACTTGGCGGGGGCACTGCCGTGCCCCCCGATTTGAAAACTCTTGTAAAAAATCTGATTTGAAAGAAGAGAAAAAATGAGATTGAGAATAGTTAGAGACATAACACAAGGATATTATCATAATATTCACCGATATCTTCTAACCATCGACAAATTTTGTAAAGGATCTGTTACAGCCAACATCGTCCTACGAGCGTATTGAAAACCAGACCGCTATCTTGACTAATGTCCATGCATTTGTCATTTTACTGGTTGGCTAGCGGGAACCTTGTTATTTAGAAACATAGATCTGTAGTCTGGCGTTGTGAAAGTAAGTCGTATTAAAAAATAGGAGCAAATCATAAATCATAGATAGAATAAATTGCCAGGCTTAAAATAAGTTTAGGCAGGTTAGTTGAATCTGGGTAAGAGTCTCCTAGCAACGTGTTTCTAAAGTAAAGAAGCCTTCGAGGCTGTCCCAGAAGCGGTGGCGAGAGGACTTGGCTGCATATTCGAGGGTTGATTCGCGACTGCATGGGAATAGAGTTCTTAAAGGGACTTCAGCACTGAGACAGTAATGGCTAGTTTTTAAAACAAGAATTTGTGTGGTATACTTCAACTAAAAACCTGACTACTGAAAATTATGCTCTAATTAAAATCGGGATTTACAAGATAAAATCTACCCCTCCTATTGTTGAAGTCGGTTAAAAAAGTAGCCTATGTTACCCGGGCCACAAGGACAAATCAATTGACACCTTATTCATCAAAATCGGATGAATAGTTTAGGCGATACGGAGGAAAATAATTACCTAAATACAAACATACATACTAACGTCGTCGTTGTCGACATAGCTCACATAATAAGTAAGCTGAAGTGGCAATGGGCCGGTCATATTAGCCGTAGAACCGATGACCGTTGGGGTAGACGTGTTCTTGAGTGGAGACCGCGAATCGGCGATTGAGGAGGCCTATGTCCAGCAGTGGACTGCTATAGGCTGATGATGAAACATACATATACTGCACCAATCATGACCCTTCTATTTGGCTTCGCCGTAGTCGGGTAAAAAGCAAATTACATCATATCATAGTCCCATTACAAAGATCATTTTTAAACGCGTTCCGTGTGGCCGAATACGAAAAAATATTTTCATGTCATAGAAATACGAAAAATTATTTCTGAATTTCTGAAAATATCGTTGGGTTTGACTATCTTATTTCTAGTTCCACAATAGTCGTATCTGGTGCTTTATATCAGGTGTATTGAGGTGGAAAGGCAATAGCTAGCTCTTGTCTGCGATTGTCAATTCGCCAACCAAGCGTGGTGATTTATCGCATATTACGGTTGTAATCGGAAATATGATGAATATTACAAACGTGTTGTATTATGCTGTTGATGTACAATGGACTCCAAAAGTTGGTCGAGTTTTTTTCACTTCTAATGTAATGTCACATTATCATTTGAAATTCTAGCTGCAAATATTTAAATAGTACAATTATTATTATAACGTTATCATTGAATAAAAAGTAACTGGCAGTAATAAAAGATTAACAGATATTTTATTTTTAACCGACTTAAAAAAGGAGGGTACAAAAACTAATCCTCCTACAGGAGGATTAGTTTTTGTACCCTCCTTTTTTAAGTCGCTTAGGTTTTTTCTGTAAATTTATTGTTCAATGGTTATTTAAGTCCCCGATTTTAAAATTTGAAATTCATTTTAGTTAAAAAAAACAAGAATTAATCCATTTTCAAAAATAATTAAATCAGAAACTAACAAAACCATAGTGTAAACAACAACAATCAAACCTATGATTTTAGATGAAAATATGTAAACGAACGAAACGATGAAAAAATGTTAACTATGAGGCTATTGTATGTCCTAAAACTAACTACTGACGTAACTAAAAATTCAAATAATGATCCACGTGGTTGATTACAGCCAACTCCCTGTCATAGAGATTAGGCCTGTGTCCCACCAGTGGGAACATCATAAGCTGATTATCAATTAACTTTTGATTCATTCATCATCATCATCATCATCATTTCAGCCGAAAGACGTCCACTGCTGGACATAGGCCTCCCCCAAGTGTCGCCACATTGGCCGGTCCCGTGATTTGATTCATTTTCAAGGTACAAACACCGCATTATCCAAACTATTAAAATTCATTAATGATGTGTTACTGAGAGTCACTGTCTAGCTCTTTGGGAAATATTGTCGTATTGCTACGTCAGAATCTTACTACCTACTATTACAAATGCGAAAGTTTATATGGATGGATGTTTATTATGCAGAACGGCTAAATGGGTCTGGATGAAAGGCACAGACATAGATTATAGTCTGGAATAGCACACGGTTGTTTTACGCAAACATGCACACCAAAAATTCCACACGAACGAAGTCACGGGCAATAGCTAGTTAACTATAAGTTTAGGTCGTTTTAAAGTAGTTTAGGTCTGTTGTGTAAATAATGTACATATTTTATGAGAAAGTTAATAACGACAGCAAATTTGTCATTTAAAATCCATCCATAACTTACTCACAAGTACTTCAATCAACCATCCCATATATCTCACTCTGCTTCAACACCCCCCCCCCGCCCCCCACACACGAACCACGTTAGAAAACTATACTATGTAATCAGAGCACTGATTACATAGCTCCCCGAGGAGAAAGCGAGCTGGCTTCAATGAATTCTAAATGCTGTACACCGATTAACTCACAACATACATCACTGAAGAAATGTGTTGTTTTACTGTTGTGTTTATTTGGTGTTGTTTAGTTGTTTGTCTCTAGAGAATATAACAACGTCACGCCTGTAATCTCCGAAGAGTTAAGCAGAGGTGTAACTAATAATACACCCATATATCGCCAGTTATGTTTCATCATCATCATCATCATTTCAGCCAAAAGACGTCCACTGTTGGACATAGGCCTCCCCCAAGTGTCGCCACATTGACCGGTCCCAAGCGACTCGCATCCAGCGGAGTTATGTTTAAGTACCATGGAGGCGAGCATATTGTCATCAACTGTACACAAATACAAACTCCGTGGTTGCTACTGAGAAATTTTTGGTGGAAAAGCCCAATAACACTTTGCTCGAGCTGGGAATTGAACCCAGGACCTTATGCTCTGCAGCCGCGCTTGCGATCACAAGACCAACGAGGCAGTCGACGGTGAGTGTCTCTGGAGAATTGGTAACGAAATTAAATTAAACATGATTAAAGCAAAAATGTCGTCATGTCCCAATGGAGCGCCAGGGTAGCCCGCAAAATTCCATTTTTATTACGTTTTTTGCAATTTGAAGGTCAGTGTCAGGCTGTATTTTTGGCGGCGGCGACCTCTTGCGTCCGGCCCTGGTTCAATCCATGGTCCGGAGCGAAAGGGAATGGGAAGCCGTCACCTCTGCGAAGCAGTCGTGCTAGTGAAGGACTTGGCGGAACGTGAGAGGGAGAGAACCTCACGTACCAGTCGCCGCGGGGGACGCCCCGGGCGTCGGGGGCCACCGCCACCGTAGGCGCGGGCCTGTGGACGGTGAGTAATGGGCTAGCTCGCCGTCCGTCCGTATTATGACGACAGGCCGTGTCGACGGCGCGTTCGTGTTGCACCCGCGCCGCAAAGAGATGTCATCAAACAGAAAAGGGAAAGCCGATGCCTGCCAGGTCTGCGGGACTATTCGAAAGAGATACCGCGGTCCTGGAACACAAAGGGCAAAGGGTTTTAGTCAGTACAAGTCTTTCACTCCCTTCCGCTCCGCCCAGAGCAGTAGGGGTTATTTGATGATTTCCCATTCAAAATATTCCGTAAGATGATTTCCCATCCAAAATATTGAAGAAGATATTCCGTAAGTCGTCACATACGGAATATCTTCCGTATAAGTTTAGAATGCTTCTATTTTTCTCAAAGAGCCAGTTGTAATACGCCTCGAGGCAAAGAAGGATTCCCGATAAAACACGGATGGCGCCCCACGGTCACTGCCAGTACCTCGAAACTACAATCAGAATAAACAATGATAGGAAACAAATTTCAAAGAGCACAAATCCGCTTGTAGTCCAAAGTGAATCATTAATTCGCCATTTGTCCTTTTAGCTGATTATGTTTTATGTGAGTAAAAAGGTTACTTTATATATAACCTTTTTTGTAGCGAGTACTTAATATATCTTCTAATGGTGCTCCCTCACCGCGAGCATTCGCCTGTAATGTAACAGTCCAAGATTCGATTTTGTATGGAAACAAGTGAATCTGAACTGTTACATTACAGGCGAATGCTCCCGGTGAGGGAGCACCTTAAGATGCTTGCTCGTTGGTCTAGTGGCCGCAATCACTACTGCGTAAGAGGCCCCGGGTTTGATTTCCAGGTCGCGTAGTGTTGTTGGATTTTTTGAATTAGGAATTTCTCAGTAACAGCCTGGAATCTGAATCTGTGTTCTCACTCTCCCTCTTCTTCTTCAGTAGGTCTCTTCCAAATCTCTCCATTTTTGGCGATTTTGTGTCATGGCTATCCAATTTCTTCCGGCCACTTTAATGAGATCGTCTGTCCACCTAGTCGGTTGTCTTCCCAAACTCCGGCCCGTCCGAGGTCCATTCCAGCACTTTCTTCCCCATCTTCCATCCATCTACGGCAAATATGGCCCGCCCACTTACACTTCACCCTTCTTCTTCCTTGCTATCACCTCTGCTATGTCCGTACGTCCCTTTCGTCTCCGTATTGCCTGTTAATCTGTGCTCATCATCATCATCATCATTTCAGCCGAAAGATGTCCACTGCTGGACATAGGCCTCCCCCAAGTGTCGATACATTGACCGGTCCAGTGCGAAAAAAAAGAAAAAAATCTATGCTCGGTTGATGGCAAAAGGCTCTCCCCCTATTACATGGGACTCAGACATAATTTGCGATATGTGGGTGTAGGTAAAACTCTGCCTGACCCTTCGGGGACAAAAGCCGTGACGTCATGTTTTTTTATACTAAATGGGCTTACTCTTGACCTCAATCTAGTCCTGGGTACAGAGATGAGGTCGACGATGGAACGAGCTAACCCAAAAGAAGCCTATTAACTCGCGAATATGTTACATTTCCAAAATAGTTTGTGCATATGCTATTGTTTTAACGACTCTTCTGGCTTTTATTAGCTTCTCTTGTAGCTATGTAAATAAACCTTAGAAGTTAAATGTGACCACTTCCCAGGTGAGCCGAAATTATGCAAACAAGTTTAGTTTGGATGTCAATGCATGGTTAGCTGACGTCAACCTAAATCCAATATGGCGGACTCCCAAAGATGGCGGATTAGTTTTTTTTTATGCATTCTCATGATAAGGGTATCAAATCAAAGGGTTTGCTGAGTAAACTACGAAAAATAAAATGACGGCACTCTAAAACGTGTTTTAATTTTTTTTAAACTATAATATTATTCAGTAATTATTTTCCCTCGCGGGATTTCGTTCAGTTTCGCCAAAGCTTTAAAAACTACAGACGGTATGAACTTGCTAAATATTTATATTTTATGACATGAATCAAATGGAATAAAATTATTCCATGTACCCTGTGTCTACGACCTGTGTTTACAGCAAATTATAAGCGTGATATGTTTGACTTCTCCCGTCATGAATATAAGGTTTAAATTGCCATGATTCACATGTATTTGTGAAGGGAATGTACGCGAGATACTGAGTCTATCAAAGTCGTTAGAAGTTCATCAACTCGTATTGAAGACGTTTCTACTTGAGACTGCGAAGTCATTTGAGTTCAATTTACTTCCATCGTATGTAATCCACAACAATATTTTTAGTATATGCGAAACCTGAATATAGTTTCTTCAGAATAAATAACTGAATCGATTCCAAAAAATTTTAAACCGTGTTATATTTTGTCCTAAAAAGATTTAAAAAACACAACTGTTCCTTACATTTTGACCGTGAGGTATTGCACATTTTTAGGAAACAGCAATTTTTTTTTAATACTCGATGTAAAATTTCTTTGTGGGAGGGCTTAGAATGATCTACAGAATACGTGGTAACTGTTTTCGCGTCGGTTTCCCTTCCACTCCGTATATTTCAAATCCTGGAACTCCTGGAGTGTCCATATTAAGACACGTATCGCAAGTACAAAAAATAGCTCCACACGAGCACCTACTACGATCAATGGTTATTACTATATATAATACATAGGGTATTTTTATACCCAACATCCCCGCGGGTAAAGCCAGGAAAAAACTAGTAGTTGTATATTTTACAGATTTTATTAAACTTGCTTCTACCTGCGACTTTTCCTGTGTGAAAAATACATTCTATGGCACTTAGCAATAGATCAGTGAAATATTTTTTTAAATCGAATGAGTTGTTTCCGAGATTAGCTTCTGCATACAAACTTATAAACTACCTTTATATAAAATTCTTATAGATTAAAGTATAGCCAGTTATCTGAAATAATTCACAATATTGTGTATGCTACTGACTGCTAAATTAAGAATTATCAAATAAAAAACTCAAAATACTATGTTGTGACTCGATCCAAGAATCGAATCCGAAACCTCAGCTCAGCAGTCGAGGTTACAACGACTGAACCAAGAAGGCCCTCCATTACATTCTTAATGTTTTCGACAAAAGGCAAAAGATCCATTATAACCCATAAAACATTGAATTCCGTATGCAGAACCCGTAATAACACTTTTCAACAATTTCACCTTTCCCGTAAAAAATCATGTCATCAAATCATAATTTTCAATAACCCCCAACATTTCAATACCAAACGCTGAAAAATCACACGCAATTTTCAGCTTTATTTTTACAAAAATAAATGTCATAATCCCTCAAGTATTGGGAACGAAGGTGCGTAGAATTTCAATTTATGCCATTAAGGATCTTAGTGCTATAGAAATTGAGCTTAGTTCAGTACTAAGCTGAATTGGAACTGAACGTTTTTGGTAAAGTGGAAGCCCGCAATCTGCTCAGGTGCTTCAAATGGTTATTTTTGAGGAAACGGCTTTTGTATTAAAATGAAAATGAGCTTAGTTTTACTTGAATGTTCAAAGTTTTAGTTGGTAGTTTCAGAATATGTGGAAAATGTGTGTTAGAGTGGAATTAAAACAATAAATAAGTTTAAGAAAACCGGGGACTGTGATTTCTTAGTACTTATGACAAAACTTAAAGGGACTGGATGAGAGGCAATGGCTTTTAAAATGTTTCGTATAATACAACAACGACTGCCTCATTGGTGTAGTGGTCGCAAGCGCGACTGCTGAGCAAGAGGTCCTGGGTTCGATTCCCGGATCGGGCAAAGTGTTATTGGGTTTTTCATCAGGATTTTCTCACTAGCAGCTTCGGAGTCTGGATTCGTGCCCGAAAAAGTATCCTTAGTTTTAATCTAGGTTTTAAGCTATCTGTTTGCCAAATACATCCAAATCCGTTCAGGGGTTCAAGGGGTTTTTGCGTGAAAGAGTAACAAGGTGGCGGAAAAAAAATTGTCTCCTTTAATATCTAATGTAGCAAGTAAGATGTTAATGTTTTTTACAATAATAAAGGGTGTAAATAAACCCTTAACAAAACCGACAGGCACTTGTTTTTTTCTCATTTTTGCGATCATTTTTTTGTTCTAGACCATACCTGGGAACCGTCTAGTTACGGAGGTATTGGGGGTCAAAGTTCCAACTTTTTCGAAAGTTTTTTTTTAAATACATGTTTTTAATGTAATTTTTTTTAGTTTATACACCTCCACGACCGCCGTACTATTCAAACCATCCATCAGCACAATGCTTTGAGTGCATTCCATCGAGTCCTACCTTAAAACGTGATTTATAACCCCAAAAAAAAAGTCGATTCCCAGCAATAATTTTTGCGTAAAGTTATTTAGTTTGATGTACAGAATGCTTGGTTGACGGCTATGTGAAGGGTCTGTTAACACCCTGTATATTCTTTTTTATTTTTTTTTTCTTTTATGCCAAAATCCCATTTTCTTTCTTCCTTTCAAAAAAATCAAGGTGAACAAAAATCCAAAATCCATTTCCACACATCCGTCCCCTTTTATCTGAATCCGAACAGATCTCGCCGTGAAATATCGGCAGCGTGCGGCGAATATAAAAGCAGTACTCCTTACATTACCATATCGTTTGACTTCTAAAAGCCAATTTTATTGCTTTTCCTATCAAAGGGCGCAATGGAATTTAAACTGTCCATTAGCTTCGGTTTTTGAATGCGTATTTACATTGGAAGGTAATGAATATGCAGGTATATAGTTTCGTTTGTGGTTCGAGTTTGGGTGTGGTGTTCTTTCGTTTGGGTTAATTAGAATAGAATAGAATATTTTTTATTATGAACACCGTACAAGCAATATTCACGAAAGAAAACATTTCACATAGGGTAACACAATGGGCGGTCTTATCGCTGAAAGCGATATAAAAAAAACACTAAGGTGTAAATTACTATTTATGGCTGAGTAGACAGACTGTGATGGAGCAGATGGAGGCGTTTGGATTTGACAGTCGTTACAGGTAGTCAGTGGCCCGAATGACTGACAACCAGATAAGAGATTGGTTGGGAAGGGATATCGGTTTACCCAGTACTAACTGGGTTGTGGATTTCAGATAGGAGTCGCTCCATGTAAAATATTGGTATTCAGCTGCGTCCGGTTAGATTGGAGGCTGACCCCAACATAGTTGGAAAAAAAAACAAACGACGACGACGAGAAAAAAATGTCTTTTTTTTATTTTTTTTATTTTTTTACCGCTTCCAGGATTAAAAGTACGATGTTATGTTGTGTGCATAGTGATAAACCAATAAAATAGATTCATAGAATAGATAACGCGCGCGCGGCTTATAAAAGGTACTTATTGCTTAATTGTTCATGAAGAGACGTTATATATCCTTTGTTTAAACTTATACTGTCACTTACGGGATATCTTCCGTGATTGTTCATTATTTTGAGCTCCCGATATTTCGGCGCTGTTGCAAGCGCCATGATCGCGGGTTGACTGGAGAATGAACAATCACGGAAGATATCCCGTAAGTGACAGTATAAGTTTAGTTGTAAACCGTGAAAGCTTAAAACAGTGTATCCTATGTTTGCTCTTTACAGGGACTGAAGGCATCAACCACGTATCTAAATTCAGGTTCGACCCAAGGCTACCATCACACATGATATATAAATACGCCAAAAAGAAGAAACTACGTGTGCCTGAAACGTTACTGCTGGTGTAACAGTAATAAGATTTATAGCAGTAGGTATGCTCTCAAAAAAACAACATTATGAAAAAACCTGGACAAAATGAGCTAAACTCACCTCATACTTTTTTTTTTTTTTTTTTCGGTTGGGAAATCATCAAATGGCCCCCCCCACTCTGGGCGGAGCGGAAGGGAGTGTCAGACTTGTACTGACTAAAACCCATCCATGTTCCTTCTTTGCCCTTTGTGTTCCAGGGCCACGGTATCTCTTTCGAACAGTCCCGCAGCCCTGGCAGGCATCGGTCCTTGCAGACCCCTACATCGTTGCTGACATCTCTTTGAGGCGCGCGTGGAACACGAACGCGCCATCGACACGGCCTGTCGCCAGAAGACGGCCGGACGGCGAGCTAGCCCATAGCTCGCCGTCCACAGGCCCGCGCCTACGGTGGCCGGGAGCCACCACGTGACCCCCGACGCCCAGGGCGTCTCCCGCGGCGGCTGGGACGTGAGGTTCTTTCCCTCTCACGTCCCGCCACCTCCTTCACTAGCATGACTGCTTCGCAGAAGGAGGTGACGGCTTCCCATTCCCTCTCGCTCCGGACCATGGCTTGAACCAGGGCCGGACGCGAGAGATCGCCGCCGCCGATCGCCGCAACGAGGACACGACGGTGCTCCGCCCAAGCGGGGCAGACCTCCACGGTATGTTCCACCGTGTCCTCCGGACGATCCTCACAATGGAAACACCCGGGCGTTTCCTCCCGCCCGATCCGGTGCAGGAACCTCCCGAAACAACCGTGTCCGGTGAGGACCTGCGTCAGGCGGTAGGTGAGGGCGCCGTGGCGCCTCTCTAGCCACTCCTCAAAGAGGGGACTTATCGCCACTATGGTGGCGTGCCCTGCACGGGGTTGCGACAGTCGCTCTCTCCATGTCGCCATGAGATCACGCCGGAGGTCTGTCCGCTGAGCGGCAATTTGCCGCGGCAGCGGAGTTTCCAACCGACTTAGTGCCTCCGCGCGCCATTCGTGCAGGCGCGCGAGGACTATCGCCTCCAGATCCCATGGCGGCAATCCGGCAAGGAGGCTAGCCGCCTCACCGGAGATCGTGCGGTACCCGCGGATTAGCCTTATGGCTATCACCTTTTGGGGCGCGTTCAGGTAGTGGGCGGCTCGCCGCCTCAAAGAACGCGCCCACACCGGGGCCCCATAAAGGGCCATAGACCGCACGACCCCCGCGTAGAGCCTCCGGCAGGAGGCGTTCGGACCCCTCAGGTTGGGCAAGAGCCACTTAAAGGCAGCCCCTGTCCGTTCCAGTTTGGGAGCCAAACGTCGGAAATGCTCCACGAAGTTCCACCGGCTGTCGAGGACGAGTCCTAGGTACTTCAACGTCGACCCGACGCCGATGGAGACCCCTCCTGCCGTCAGTAGGGATCCCGACGGTGGCGCATTCCGAGGCCCATGAAAACACATGGCCTCGGACTTGTGCAATGCCACCTCGAGACCCAATTGCCGGATCCTCTCCACGACTATCGCAACCCCGCGTGTCATGTTTTCGGCCGCCGCCTCGTGCGACCTCCCTTGTGCCAGTACCATCGGCGCGCAGCACCCAGTCGTAACCGATGTTCCACAAGGCCGGTCCCAGAACCGATCCCTGTGGAACACCGCACGACATCTCTCGCCGGTTCCATTCTCCGCTTCGACCGGGGTAGATGACGGCCCTATCCGTCAGGTAGTCCCCGACCACACGACGAAGGTAGGTCGGCACCCGGTGATACCGGAGTGCCTCCCTAATGCAGCTTAAGGGCATGGAGTTGAAGGCGTTGGCGATGTCAAGAGACACCGCCAAGACGACCCCGCCCCGGGACACCGCGTCCCCCGTCGTGAGGGCTCTCACGCGCATGATGGCATCCACCGTTGAGCGCCCCTTGCGGAAACCAAACTGGTGTTCCGCAAGATCCGGCCCCATCCCCACAAGGTGCCCGGCGAGGCGGTTGGCAATGACTCTTTCAAAGAGCTTGCCCACCTCGTCGAGCAATACGATGGGCCGGTATGCGGACGGAGAGTCCGCAGGGCGCCCTGGCTTTCGGATGAGGACCAGCTTCCCCGTCTTCCAACGAAGCGGGAACTGGCCTCTGTCCAAGCATGCGCTTAGGAGCCCTTCCAGTCGGGGCCCGAGAGCCTCAGAGGCCAGGACCCAGGCTTTGCCAGGCAAGCCATCGGGTCCCGGGGCGGTATTTCTGGCTTTCAGCCTGCGTACCGCCACTCTCAGGTCTACCCCAGTCACCTCCGGAATGTCGTCATCGTCATCGGTGTGGTCCGCTCCCAGCACCGCACGCGGCGGCGGAGCCATAGGCGGGGGAGGATGCTCCCCTCGCGAAGGGAACAGAGCGCTCACCACGTCCTCCACGAGCTCAGGCCGGAGACTCTGCGTCAGCGGGGGGGCCCGGGTGCGGAGTTTGTCCCGCACCATCTTGTAAGGGCGCCCCCACGGATCTCCATTCAGAGACTCCAGCATCTCCTCGCGGGCCAGATTCTTGGCCCGCCGAACAGCCTCTTGGAGGGCGGTCTTCGCCGCTCTGTATCCCTCGTACAGCTCCACCTCAATGGCTGCCGCATCCGGAGGGCGGATGCGTAGCCTGCGATGCCTGGCGTACAGGTGCCGCGCGGCAACGCACGCCTCGCGCAGAGACGTCAGCTCTCGCGACCACCAATACACCTGACGCCGGGCGCTTCCTGGCCGAACACGGGGCATTGCCACGTCGCAAATCCCGGACATGGCCTCCTGGAACCAACCCGCCTCGTTATTGATGTCGGCAGGCCTGACCGGTGATGACACCCAGGCCTGCACGATCGAGGCTTCCAGGAGGAGCTCCCGGTCCAGCTGCCTCAGCGCCCATCGCGGACCACTCGGGGTCTGTAGGACCGGCGCGCTTGAGGTCTGGGTGGAGACGTCGAACCGGATGTACCGGTGGTCGGAATAGGTCTCCACCCCCTCCATGACGCGCCAGTCAACGACACGCGGCGACAGAGCGGGGCTAGCGAACGAGATGTCCACCACCGACTCGCCCCGCATCCGCACGCACGTGGGGACAGAACCCCGATTTAGGACGACCAGGCCTGTCTCCAGAGCCCAGTCCTCCACCATCCTACCCCGCGCGTCCGTGTAACGAGAACCCCAAGCCAAGTTCTTGGCATTGAAGTCCTCGAGCACAAGCACGGGGAGGGAATGGCTTCCGATGACGACACTCAACTCCGTGAGGGAGTTGTGGAACTCGGCGAGAGTTCGGCTCGGGGAGAAGTAGACTCCCACTACTACGATCTCCCCGAACCGTGCTGCTACGCACCCCTGACCCTTCCTGACACTCTCAAGGGTCGGGGAACTCACCTCATACTTGACATGGCAAATGATGAAAGGTCTAAAAAAAATTTGCTTTATTTTTCACACAGCTAATATGTTAAATAGGTAAATGTTTGCAACTTAAGAATTCTCAGAACAAAAACAGTAACGTTTCCTAACAAAAATTCAATCTTAAAGAAACATTCTCGCGCGTTCTCTTTAATGACCGTTCTCCAACGAACCAATACTCTTAAAACAGTACATTTACACATTATATACACTTGAGTAGCAACAAAAACAGAGCCGATACCCTTCGTGCTTGGCCACGACCTGCTTGATCAAGCGACACGCGTGTAGCAACACTATAAAAAGTACTACAGTGCCATCTATGATACAAATAAGGAACTAACATCAAAATTTCGAGCTATTCAAGTTACTACTACGGTACTTTTTTTTAGAAAAACCTGACAACAACTGTCGGGCAGTAGCCCACCAGACGGAACACACCAGTCTGGTCGAAGGGTCCACCCTTTTCTGTAGAGTATTGCGTAACTTTACACCCCGTTCCTCATACCCCTCCCCATACGCATCTTGTGACCGCTCTTGTGGAGACAACAAATGACAGAAGTTTTTAGAAAATGCCACAAGTCACCGCGACGCAGCGATACTCACGTGAATGAAACAAATGACGAGCGCGCATGTCGTTTAACACCAGTCGCGTCTTAACCTGCATCGCTTGAGATTGTGTAAGGGCCTTATAGATTCAAATACGGAAGGTGCGGTAAAAACTACTTATTTTACTTTTACTTTTACTTTTCGGTATTCGAAAGCTCGTACCGAAAAAAACCATGCTAAGCGCGAAACTGAGCGCGGACAAAAACGCCCTAGTTTCATTGAATTGTTTGGGACATACTGTCTGTTCGAGAATAACCTGCATGAGATTTAAAAAAAGGTATTAAATAAATGAATCGTCAATTTCGTTTCAGTTTCAGCGTAACAGTGAATGGCTTGTACATAATGGTGTAGTCGTTGAACTGTAGCATAATGGTTCAAATTTCAAAATAATTTAAAATACAGATAATTTTCCGTAGCATTTGTGCATATTTTTTTAAACAAGACCTTTGTGGTTTTTTTACTGGGAAACCCAGTGTGCCTACGCCATGAGCTATTTTAGTATAACTTCAGTTGGCGAGAGAAGTTTTATTACTAGAACTAGAAGTATAAAAAATCTTCTTGTTACTGTGCTATGATGGCGCTGTCTACGTGAATTTGTTACCTACCAGCGAACGGTACGGGTCACTCATTAACATCGTGGTCACGAAAATCGTCAACACTCATGCTAGGGCTTCAGGTACTTACCTCACGGCAAAAAATATAAAAAGTATACCTACACGTTTTTTTGGCTAAAATAACGATGACGATAAAAATAGCAACTACAGTACTTTCACAAGTTATTATGCCTTGAGTCTGCGACTGTAGCTTCGCCATCTTTGTTTTTCAGAAATCCAAAAGTGCCTGTTATGGTATAATTGAAATAAATGGTTTGAGTCTGAGTTTGAAAAACTTGAAGTTAACTTCTAAAAGTTGGCCATCTTTCCCAGCAGTGTGTACCATCAGAACCACGTCCTCAGTTTAAATAAGTCCATCTCAATATTCCCTTTGAAGCCATTACTTCACAACGTTCCAGTTCCGTTCCTCCTCACTCTATAGTAATTGTCAGAGGAGGTTCTAATCTACTCACGTTTCCATATTCGGTGTGATGAGGTGTTAAGGAAATGGAAAATGAATTTCATGCTTGCTCTTTTCTTATAGAGTGAAATCCCGTATCCCAGACCTACGTCATTTTTAAAAGCTGAAACTTTTTCTGAGGAAATATCTTACCATAGGTAAGAACAATATTATTGGATGTTAAGAAAATTCGGTCGTGGTGGCTTTGGCAGATATCAGGTAACAAAGTTGTGCTAAATAGCATAATAGGTTACGTCATAAAGCGTGATTTTTTTATATTACATTAGGGCTAGTATTATGATTTACCTCCTCCACTGCCAGACACTTTGTGTGGTGGAAAACTTCCGCCAGACACCTATAGAGTATGTAAAATTCAACTCAAATGTCACCTTATTTATTAAATCTGAATTTTTCATGTTACTTGGGCAACTATTTGAATCTGTTTGCCAATCCGCAAGACAGTTTTGAAAAGTCTCAGCTTTTATAAAATTACATCGGTCTGGCGTTTATGGAATCTTGGTCCATTAAGTGTGACAAACAGACCTCACACCCGTATTCCCAAATATGTATGAAGCTGTGCAAAACACCTTTCTTACACCCATAATTTGTTTAATTTGCCTCGAGCCCATTAATTTGTCAGTTATGTTTAAATCCCAAGAATCAGGGGTCGAGCCTATTTATCAGTTAATTATCACAAGTTCAGATTTTAAGAAAATCCTAGAAGAAAAATTAAACAATACTTGACCCGATGTGGGAATCGAACCAAAGAAATATTAGAGGAAATAAACATCATTATTTGAGACACACAGCTAGTATGGTCATATGAGTATATCCGACATTAACATGGGCGAAGCCGAAGCAAAAGTTAGTGCAGAATGATACCACTTTTTATTTGACTTTGGTATTGATTTAACTAAGTCTTACCCAAGGGGTATCGTATTACCTAGTCCTATCTAGGTTTTGGAGGTCAGATAGGCAGTCGCTCCATGTAAAATACTGGTATTCAGCTGCATCCGGTTAGACTGGAAGCCGACTCTAACATAGTTGGGAAAAGGCTAGGCACATGATGGTATTGATTTAACCCATTTCTGCTGTCTGGGAAATTCTTTAGACCAAAAGAGCAAAGGGAATTTAGAAACTGATTAAAGTACTTTTGTAATTTAAGTATTTACCTTTGGTGAAGTTTTTGTGGCGAAAATGCTAGCCTGTAATTATTATATTATTTACACAGGGGAAGTTGCCTTGAAACAGTTAATACAAAACTAATCTATATTAAATAGGCAATAATTCAATACTTTAACAAAATGGCGGTGTGCTAGAACAACATCCATAGCCAAAAAATCTAAAGTTCGCAGCTCTCGTAGCAATTCCGCTACGGCGTAGCAACACAGCTACGACGTAGCAAACCACGTAGACCTTAAACAATAACTAGCAAGCTATGACGGTACTCACACGATAGTTTCTGCCCACAAGTGCATGCTTGCAACCTCACTTAAAACCCAGAATTTATGCTAAGCACACACTATAGCGTACTAAGCCCGCAGAATTCTAAGTTTGGAAGTCAGAGAAGCCAGTAAGCAAAATTTAAGTTTTCAAGTTGGTAACTTTTGGTATTTGTGTATTTTAAGTTTTTTTTATTATTTGGTTGGTAAAGTCGACTTGGGAAAGGCAATCGTCGCGCAAACACTTGACCGATTGTTTGGTCATGGAGAGGGGGTGAATGAAAGGCGACTAACAAAAGGTATTTCCAAGGCAATTATGAGTGAAAACGCCGGGAGGATACGCCTTAGAAAGACATAAACCAAACACTAACTTTATTGGTGATTTTCTTTAGAAAGGTCATGTGGGTAGTACCAGCAACCGGTGTGCGTGTATGACCAGATGTATAACTGTGAACAAAGTAAGAGAAATATGTAAGTATCGTAGCAAGTGGTTTTAGTTGTTTCGGCCCACTCGGCCGACAGGCGTCCACTGCTGGACATAGGCCTCCCCCAAGTGTGGCCACATTGACCAGTCCCGTGCGACTCGCATCCAGTGGATCCCCGCAACCTTGGTCACCAGCCAGGTCATCGGTCCACCTACTAGGAGGCCTTCCAACGCAACGTCTTCCGGTTCGAGTCGCCAGTCCAGAACTTTTCCCCATGGCCCCATCGGCCATCCGTTCTGCGAGCAATGTACCCTGCCCACTGCCACTTATGTTTGACAATTCTTCGAGCTACGTCGGTAACCTTGGTTCTCTTGCGGATGTCCTCATTTCTGATTTGGTCACGCAAGGAAACTCCGAGCATAGCCCTCTTCATTGCCCTTTGGTTGACTTTAAGCCTTCTGATGAGGCCCATTGTGAGCACTCCTATATAACATGCATGAAATGCACGTACTCATTTTATATCCGTATCTTAAACAACACAGGTTAATGATAAAATATCCTATTAACTATCTCCCAGCCAACTTTCTCCAGGAAACAAAATAAGAGGAATACGAATCTATTGTTCCAATACGCTTCATCAACTACCGGCATTGGTTTCGAGAGAAACATCAAAACAAAATACGGTATCCTCGCAAAACAAGATCTTAGTTCAATTTATATTGAAAATTCTCAACAAGTTGGTTAGAAATTGAATCAAGCAGAAGAAACAGCGTTTAAACTTTGCTTTAATAACACGCCTAATACCAACAATCCTTACAATACAAACATTCGCTCCATTAAAGACTTGGAATTTGAAATATCAACATTTTAAGCAAACTTGATGAATTCTCTTCGTGGCTTCTCTACAATACCATTACAAGATTTATCCGACAGACAAATTTCAACCTTATCGCTATGTAATAAGAAGGAATTAAATAGTTTGTTAACGGCAAAATAATTGTGAATGAAATTGAAGTCGACATATTTAAGGCTGCGTCCAATAAATTGCACTTTGATCAAGCATGAATCTTGTCTAGTTTAGTTAAGGTTGCAAATTGTGTAAAGCCAATTTGCGAAGTGTAAAGCTTAGTTGGTGGTGTTATACGAATTTGTCGGTTTATCAGGGCTCTGCTTAATAATGTATGCAGCCCCGCCGCAATACAAACGCCTTTGATTTGTCTCCTCCTGTTTCTAAGGGAATAGGGGAAGCGTGTGAGCGGTCTTAACTTAATTCTAAATTCAAATTTCTGATGACGCCATTTTGAAATCTGATTAGCTTTCAAAACTAGTCACCCCATGTATTTATATAGTGCTGGAATTTTAGCCATACTTGGTAATAATTTATATGCTCCACCTCCTTGCCTGCCCATTCTGTAGAACCAATTGCACCTTCCAGGGTTTAAACGAAGTCAACGACGGAGCAGTGCAGGTAGTTACACGCTGGTCGGATAGTACTATAATTTGAGTCCATAGACACGCAAAGAAGAAGCTATATTTGGTAAGACTGGAAGCCAACCTCCGTATGGAAAAAGGCTAGGCAGATGATGATGATGACTACGATTCCTGACCTCTAAACCAGAGACTGTGAACATTTTGACAGAAAAATTTAAGATTTTTAATTCCTTATTAACTTTTAGGTAGAAACTGGCGTCATTAGCACCCCTGATTCGGTTTGGGATATTTATTTTACGGGATCTGAAATTATATGAGAAATTCGAAACCGTAATACCCATTCTGCCATTGACCTTTAAAAAGGTTGGGTTGAGCGATATCCTCTTACAGCCAGAGATTGAAAATTAAGAATTTGAGGTTTCACGAAATGAATTAAACAAGACTATTTAAATAATTCCCAGAGGTAAAATATTTATTTATTTATTTAAACTTCATGTACAAGAGTGGTACATAGGCGGACTTAATGCCACAAGGCATTCTCTACCAGTCAACCTTTGGGTCAAATAAGACGGCATTGTGATAGAGTACAAAAAAATAAATAAGAAAAATACCATTTTGTTAACATAGATTGATAAACATAAATTGGTACATACTAATACACATATATACAGTAAAATGAAATAAACTAATATATATTAAAATGCATACAAATAGTCCAAAATACGAGAAACCTTATAATAATTACAATGACTACTAATATCTAGCTTGTGAGCAATTTAGTCTGATGGTGAAATATTGTTTGACTTTAGTTCAGAAAATCTTTATTATTCCAACTCTTTGACTAGATTTTAAGGCAAAAGTTTAAAGGAACATCTTAAGATCTAATAAGAGTATTTTTTTCTATTTTGTATTGCTCCAAGAGCTGGAAGTAATGGGATCTTTGCCCAGCAGTGAGCTCTTCTTTATCGTGTGGTTAGTGCCTAACCTGGTGTCAGAGTTTTTATGCCGCCCTTCGGCCTCTGACTCGGCTTTACATGCCGTCGAGAAATATCTCTCAGGCATGTCCATTACAGAATAACAGCCCTTCTAATATCTTTGAAACATCTTCCCTTTTTGTGTCACTCCTGAAGGCCTTGATAAAGTGACATTCTCTCAGTTGTAAAGTGTTGGTTTGATATAAGCCCAAAAAATCATTAAAGACAATCCTGTTGAAACTCGTTGCAGAAACGCTTTAAGGGTTGGACCCCATCTGGCAGCACGGAATCGCCTTTTTCCGTCGCCCTTTCTCTTTCTGTCGCTTAGAACTGCCATTTGCTAGACCGAGACAGAAAGCATAATGCGATAGGATGCGGCGGAATCCTCGAGGCGATCGGCATCACGGACAAAATGCAATGGTCGGCAGGGAGACTCCGGAACGCTGAAGCGCGCATAGCATGCTATCGCATCCTTTCACCGCCGATCACTTGCTATCGCATGCTGTCTCACTCTATCGTACAATGGCGCACGCGGCCGCTCGTCAGCTCAGTGCAGCCTGTTCATTCATTCCATACGGATAGAAATAACAATGACTGACGAAGGATGAACCTAGTATCTCCGTTTTATTTTGCGAATGCGTTTCTTTTTATTATTTTGATTTTGCATTTCTTGCAAAATACACGCTAGAATCACTGCTCTCTCTTCCGTGGTCCTATCCATCTCGCGCTTGAAACTAAACTGATCATGAAAGAACGCGGCAGTATGCCACCCATGCTGCAGCATGCTGACGCGTGCGATCGCCTTTTTTGTCTGCGGAATGCGACAGCGCGCGTTCGCATGCGGCAGCATACTGCAGCACGTGGTAGCACAGGCGGAACAAATGCGATTCCGTGCTGCCAGATGAGGTCCAACCCTAAAAGTGACTTTCACTTATGTATAAACTCTGTAAGTTATGACATCAATGGTAACCTCCTAATATCCAAACGAATTGCCACAAAGGACAATATTGCGACCGGCCCGATATTTAACAAATCTTCATTCACTTATCCACACTCTATTCTTTGCAACCGTAGCTTGATCTTTGATCAAGCCATGTGGCTTTTATCACTGAGCCAGGAGCCACTCAATCTTAACTTTCTTTCCAAAAAAAGTCCATTAAAATCCCTTCTATTTTCCTCAAAACCCATTCTTTCTTCTCTCACTCCTCCACATTAGGTTACAGACTATGCAATGCAACATGAAATGTAACCCAACAACAAGCGAATTTGTTTCAGCGTGTGTTACATTACATGTTACGTTTCACCAATGTGTACCCGGCATTATTTTCGTCTTTCTTACAATCTAGGTTCCTTTCAAATTCACTATTCACTATTCATATCAAAAAGATGCCATCATTAAAATTTAATTACAAGCCACTGTGAACTGGCAACTCATTCTTTCTAATTGTGAGATAAGAAAGAATTAGGATATTAATATAATATAATATCATAATATTGAGGAGTGATCCTCAATATTGCGGTCATTACAACAACCTAAAATCTAAACAACTTGCTCGTTGAATAACTTATTCGTCTCTACAGCATTCTGCTTGTCCTCATTATGTGAATTATGGATGAGTCGAGACAGGGCTCGTAACGACATGCAGATTAAGCCCGCAATATGGAGACAGGGATGGGAGTAATGGATGACGGAAAAGAGGAGGCGGTAATTTTGTGTTAGATGGTGTGTGTAATTTGGTAAGAATATGAGGAGGTTGGGAGTATTAGAGATATGCGTTGGCAGAAAAAGACTGCGAGTCATAATGGGATATTTTATTTTTGTCACACAGCTACTGTTAAGGTACTGAGGTAGGTTACTCTTTTAAATCCGATTATGGTACAGAAAATGAATACTAAAAAAATAATATTGGACTTGACGCTTAGAATAGTGAATGATGGGAATATGAGTTTGGAGACAAAAACTGTGATATATAATCCTGTCAAACTTATATTTTGATTTTTATTTCCGATATTTGATGTGGTAACAGTGGCTGACAATAATGTGGTAACTTGAAAATCTCATTAAGGAACAGAAAAAACATATCCCACCAAAAACATTCTGTAAAAAACTAGCCAAGTCTCGATGGAGCTGCTTGTTTATCTCTAAAAAGTAATGAAATCTAGACAAAGTCGTGCCAAGTCTAAGGTTCCTTACTGCGATTTCTTTATTATTATAGTTAATGTTGTGTGACTTGGCCGTTGAAGGGTACACAAGGGAAGTCCGTCTGTACTGGAAATGATGTGGTAACTTGAAAATCTCATTATAGAACAGAAAAAAACATATTATACTGGTATTGAGCTGTATCCTGTTAGACTGGAAGTCGACGCCTAAACCTCTATCTAACGTTATGGCGATCCCAACTAATCAAAATGATGGAGAAAGCAGTGATGGCCTAGTGGACTGCCAAGTGACTGTCGGACTGCCAAGTCGTCGGTCAAGGCACGCTCCTTTGATTTTTCGGATTCATGCGCTTATTATATTTATGCGTCTTAACCTATAGTGCACAGACTTGGTCTTTGACTTACATCCAGAAGTCCAAACTCAAGGTTTGACAACGGCCAATGGAGCGCAGTATACTAGGTGTTAAATTAACGGATTGTGTTCGCAAAACACTGTATCCACTCCAAAACGAATATAGCTGAAGTTGCTCATAAGGCTGCTCAACTCAAATGAGACTGGGCAGGTTATGTCTGTCGTATGCCGGACAAATTGTGGGCCAAAATAACAGGAAACTGGTGCTCTGTCACAGTGAAGCGGGGTCGCGGCAGGCCACGAAGGAGATGGCGGGACGAACTGGACAAGTTTTTTTTTTTTTTTTTTTTTTTAATTCTAAATTAGTTTACTCTTGACCTCAATCTAGTCCTGGGGACAGAGATGAGGTCGACGATGGAACGAGCTAACCCAAAAGAAGCCTATTAACTCGCGACTTAAATAGATTAGGGTCATATGAACCTGGGAACACCGACGCAGGCAGGGAATTCCACTCCTTGGCAGTGCGCATAATAAATGATGTAGCAAAGCGCTTCGTGCGAATGTGTGGAACATCGACAAGGTATGGGTGATATCCTGCAGTACGTCGGGACTCCCGATGGAAAAAGGGAGATGGTGGAATGAGCTCGTGGAGCTCTTGGGCACACTCACCGAAGTACAATCTATAAAAAACCGACAAACATGCAACTTTGCGCCGGTGGGCCAGGCTATGAAGCCTGGTACCAACCAGCTTATCGTCACCAATGAGCCTCTTGGCTCTGCGCTCAACAGAGTCGAGTGTGGCCAATTGATATTTGGCGGAGCCATCCCAAAGGTGACAGCAATACTCCATGCCGGACCGAACTTGTGCTTTATATAAGACTAAAAGCTGTCCAGGCTTGAAGTAACGCTTAACCTTATTAAGGATACCCAGCTTTTTTGCCGCAGTTTGAGCTTTCGACTCAATGTAGGCACCGAAGTTCAGATTAGCACTCAACTTGGCGCCAAGAAGCTCGAGGCTGTCGGTGACAGGTACAGATGTACCCCGGAAAGTAGGAGCCAGATTGAACAGACTCCTTTTGGCGGTGAACAGGCACACTCAGTTCCGTCGAACTGGAAGGAGGACGCGCGCGTTTGCGAGAAGTGGAAGTGGAGCGAAGGCTGGGAAAAAACAAAAATAAACCGGAGTGTAAATGTGGAGCTGTTCCACAAACGATGGGGCACTTAATATCGTGTCCTGCGTGTCCTGTTGTTTGTTGATTGCAGGAAGTGATGGATGAAACTGAAAGCGCCGAACTCGTGGGTCAGTACTCGGCCGACACAATTCAGATTGCCTTCTACACGCTAAGAAGAAGTTCACTAGCTTCGGTGAAGAAAAAACATCGTGAGAAAACCAGCAAGCCTGAGAGATAATTTTCGATGGCACGCAAAAGCCCAGTCAGAGGCATTATAATAACTCTGAAACCAGGTTAGACACTTACCGCACGATAAAGAACATCATCATCATCTGCCTAGCCTTTTCCCAACTATGTTAGGGTCGGCTTCCAGTCTGTCAGGATGCAGCTGAATACCAGTATTTTACATGGAGCGACTGCCTATCTGACCTCCACAACCCAGTTAGTACTGGGTGATACCCTTGTTAAGACTAGTTGTCCGACTTTTTGAGCCACTGACTACTATAACGACTGTCAAAGGTCTACAAATGACAACCGGGACCAACGGCTTAACGTGCTTTCCGAGGCACGGAGGAAACTCGGAATGTAATGGGTGGTCACCCTTCCACAGACCAAGCTAGGCAAGCACGGCTTAACCTAAAGATCGACGGCTGTTATTATTTAGCCACGAGCTCCTCCACCGCACGATAAAGAACAATGAACCTTTTTAAAAAAAAAAACTTCACCTTTAAAAACAAAACAATATTTCAATCACTGTCCTCCTTGTAACAGTCCCAAAAACAAACTTCCAACTCCTCAAAATGTTACCCCCAAACACGAAATTAAACTGTCACAGCTTATCCAAGTTGCCTACTCCAACACAACGCATTTGCACGGTGTCTCAGCATTAATTTATTCTACCTGCGATCCCAACACAGTTTGAGTTCTGACTTTGAACAGATTTATATAATTTTGTGGCTATGTATGTAGAAATTGGAATTTGACTAATATTTGATGATGAAGTTTGTAATCTATGGTTTTGTACAAACATGACATCATGTTTGAAAATTCAAGAAGTACAGGCACATGAAGAAGGAGTAAAAGATAGAAAAAGATGCAAAAGATGGAAGTTATGGAGAGAGCCTTTACCCGGCTGTTTTAGGTACAAAAAAGAGAAGAAAATAACCGGCCAAGTGCGAGCTGGACTCGCACACCGAGGGTTTCGTACAAATTACATAATGCGGGCCGGTTTTTGTGTTATTAAACTACAATATATTAACGGTTTTCATCTTTTCCTTTACATGTGCTGATATTGCTTCTTGTCTTGCGATACCAGGTCAACGGGAAGTACCCAATAGGTTTTGATTCCCTTGTAAAATCGCAAAATATTCGACATGGTCATATCTTTTAATCGCGTTAATTTGCATGTTTGTCCATAGCTGAAAGATACCGTAGACCTTGACTCTTGATACCTCTATGCGTTCATGAGAAAAAGAGTATTGACAGACAGACAAACAGACGGACAAAAAGTAATCCTATAAGGGTTCGTTGTTCCTTTTGAGGTACGGAACCATTATGATCAACCCTCTTGTCACCGACCGGGCACAAATCCAGGCTACGGAAGCTACTGACTAAGTCCTCATCATCATCATCATTTCAGCCAAAAGACGTCCACTGCTGGACATAGGCATCCCCCAAGTGTCGCCAATAATACTGACTAAGTCGTTATGGAAAAACCCAATTTCGGTGTGCCTGATCTGGAATTCGAATACCTTTTTTTTTTTTTTTTGTTTAACATGGTAAAATCATCAAATGAGTCCTCCCACCCAGGGCAGAGCGGGAGGGACTGTCAGACTTGTACTGACTAAAATCCACGGTGTCCTTCAGTAGCCCTTTATGTTCCAGGGTTACGGTAATTCTATGAGTCCCGCGACCCCGGCAGGCTTTGGCCCTCTAGAGGGGGGCCCCGTCATTATGCTGACACTCTTTGAGGCGCGCGTGGAACACAACGCGCCGTCGACCCGGGCATGGTCCATGGTCGGACAGCGAGTCGCCCATTACTCGCCGCCCGCATGCCCGCGCCTACGGTGGCCGGAGATCGTCTGCCGACGTCCGGTGCCGTGGGCGTCTACCACTGCGGCTGGGGTGGAGGGAGGACGCTGTCCTCTCCCTCACGCGGCCCGCCTCCTCCTTCGCGAGCCTGACTGCTTCGCAGAAGGAGGCGAGAATTCGAATACCTTAGTCGTTATGTATGTGATCACTATTCCAATGTTTAAACAGGTTCATTTACTTACATAAAACCCTTATTTTGTGGCGATATATGTACATAAATTATATTCTGTCAAATATTTGATAGCAAAGTTTGAAGGCTCCGTTATGGGCTTGTAAATAACTATCAAACGAGGCATTGATTTTGAAACTAATCAAAGTGTGTCAATATTTATTTCAAGCATTATTAGTTAAAGTTTACACTCGTATAGTTTATGTCTATATATTTCTCTATATATAATAGACATGTGGGATTTGTTATATTAACGAAATATTTTTCCCCATTCGCAAATTCCCTCGGTGTTATTCAAATTACTTAGTAAGTTTTGATTGGAGTCTAATCTCAATTTTGGATGTTACACAACACATGCCTATGTTTATGTGATATCAATCTTGCCATGTGTAGGAGTGATGAAATAACAAAGCATGACATCAAGCCAGTTATCCCCAAAGGGTAAGCACAAACATTTTGATGTTTTATCTACCAAATAATGTTTTTGAAACTTTTGACTACATTGTAAGTCGCATTTTAATCCACGCATTATTCAGTTTAAACTTCCCTTGTTCCATACGCTTTTTCGCATAATCGTTTACTCTTTTTACAATTAGAATTCTTTTTCGCATAATCGTTTACTCTTTTTACAATTAGAATTCATTTTTACATAATCGTTTACTCTTATTACTATTAGAATTCTTTTTTACATAATCGTTGACTCTTTTTACTTTTAGAATTCTTTTTCATAAATCGTTTGCTCTTTTTACAATTAGTATTCTTTTTCGCATAATCGTTTACTCTTTGTACAATTAGAATTATTTTTCACATAATCGTATACTCTTTTTACTATTTGAATTCTTTTTCGCATAATCGTTTACTCTTTTTACTATTAGAATTATTTTCCACATAATCGTTTACTCTTTTTACTATTAGAATTCTTTTTTACGTAATCGTTTACGCGTTTTACTACCAGAATTCGAAATGGCAAATACAAACTCTTAGCATAATAATTAGCCTTAATGTTCCCACTGCTGGGACACTAGCCTCCTCTCTATGAGTGGGAGAAGACTAATCCACCGCCCAGGACCAGTGCGGGAGGATACGCACTCTTATCAAACACTAATCCGACTAACAATACTCTTACAATATTCTGAGAAGCACCATCCCTATAATATCCGCTTTTCATCTTAACAATGCCAGATCTTCAAAGAAACCATCTCACTAACAATTACTTAAAGAAAATTCGCAGTTAATTACTCGAGAAACACAAATTGTACGGGTATTTGAGCCAAAGGGAATACCAAATGAAACATAGTAGAAGTAGATATATTAGTATTATCATACAGTATTTCAACTACGAACAAACGGTCGAAATCGACACGAACAAACGTTCGGAATCGACTCGAACACACATGGTAACAAACAGGTTGTATATATCAGTAGCGAAGTTTCAATTTTTGTAAGAGGTAAGCCGGAGTACATATCTTTAATGTGATTATATTATTATTTGTATATAGAATACTGACTGTGCCATTTTTAAAAGGGAAACCGGTAGGAATCGAGTTGTATGAAACCTTCGCCACTGGTATGTATATAGAGTATCAGTACCTGGGTGACCTAGCTCTGCTCGGGTGAAAATAGAGAAAACGAATTTCCCCAGACATGAGGCCTAACTAGATCGATTTTTCGCACCCGTAAACGTCATTGTAAACCTCTTAGACAGTCGTTACAGGTAGTCAGTGGCCCAAAAAGTTTGACAACCAGTCTTACCTAGGGGTATCGTATCACCCAGTACTAACTGGGTTTAACTGGGTTGTAGAGGTCAGATAGGCAGTCACTCCATGTAAAATACTGGTATTCAGCTGCATCCGGTTAGACTGGAAGCCGACCCTAACACAGTTGTGAAAAGGCTAGGCAGATGATGAAACCTCATTGCAACTTTCATCGAAATCGTTAGAGCCGTTTTTGAGAACGTCATTACAAAAATATCATCATCATCATCTTCCTGCCCTTGTTCCATGTTATTTGGGGGGGGGGGCGCATCACGTTTTTTTTCCTCCAAGCGAACTTTTTGAAGGCTTTATGGATTTTAACTTAAAATTACGTCATAGTTGGTTTACTGGAAATCTTCGTACTGTGACAAAGTATAGAGAGATAACATGATTCCTTATTCTGATTGTAACAAGATTGTAACGTTCAAAGCTCAAGCGTCTTAGGATTTGGAATGAGCAGAACTATCTACAAAGCCTTTTGTTTTAAGGGTAATTAATTATACAAGGAAATAAAATGAAGTAATCGGGAAACGGCGGGAGTTACTGACAAAGCTTGTGTTCTGGAGTGTACCTAATAGTGTGTGAGATGACATCCACTCGAGTACCTATCTCGTTGGTTTTGTGCTCGCAAGCGTTTCCGCTGAGCACGAGGTGTTGGGTTCTAATCCCAGGTTCGGTAAAGTGTTTTTGGGTTTTACCATCATGATCCGATTTGTGTCCGGTTTGTGGAAATTGGCTCCCTATTATATTGAACTTAAATATAACAAGCGAAATGTGTGTACTATTATATGATATGTCGGATCCGGTCGTTAGTATGAACATAAAATGAATCTGAAGCACGCCGGTAGTGACATCACGCGACCTACTTACAAGTGTACCCACACCACAGCCTGCTTCTACAGAGCCCTGATGTTAAACTCGAGGCGAGGACGACATTTAGTGTCTGATCACAGCGGAGTTGAGACTTCCCGGATCTGTACCTGATTCATTGTGCCCCGTGTTATTGTGTTAAATTGTAATGTCAAGTAATTTGTTAGTTTATTATAAACAGTGTATCGCACCCATTGTATTTTCATTGCACGAGACCCATCTTCTGCCCACATAATGTCAGACGACAGATACGTCTCTACCTAAACCTAAGGAGACATTACAGCTTTTAAGGTCATTGTATGTTTTATTAAATTTTTCACGGTCCTTAAACATATTTGACCTTGTAGAGATACGCTGTAAGTCTTCGCTTATGTTTTTCCTATACCGTTCGTGAGTTTATTTGCCCATTGCAAAGTCGTCATCTGTTTATCATTCCAGTTCCCACCCTCGTTGTTCTTGTTGCTCTGCCTCGGTGGTCGAGGTCCTGGGTTCGATTCCCAGGTCGGGCAAAATGTTATTGGGTTTTTCAATTAGGAATTTCTAAGTAGCAGCTACGGAGTCTGGATTTGTGCACGGTTGATGGCAATAGGCCCGCCCCCTATTACATGGGACTTAAAATCATAACTGGCGAAATGTTCCCGAGTACTAGTAAGTACACCTCTGCCTAACCCTTCGGGAATTAGAGGCGTGATGTTATGTATATTTGTATTTTCTCACCCTCAAAGGAATCGCTTAACCTAAGCTCCTTCATCGCCAAACAACAAACAAGCTCATTTTCCTTGTTTTCAAACTCGCTTCAGTCATTAGTAGCCAATTAAAGTAACAAATTAACTAGCAAGCAGCTTTTCATGGTGAAGGAGGATTTTGGGAATAATCTGCTATTCTTAGAGGCATTAGTTTCAAGTTGCGAATGTAGGGAGACAAGAAGCGGCTTAGAGATGGTTGGTGATGTAAGCCTGCTTTAAAACAAAACTGAAAAATTGAAAATAACTTTACCTCCGGAAGTCAGTGACTTTTGTTTGTTTTATTGACTTTTTGCACCGATTTCCAGAAGTAAAGAAATCATAATCAGCCTATAATGTTCCCACTGCTGGGACACATGGCCTCCTCTCTATGAGAGGGAATGGGCTGTAATCCACCACGCGGGCCCTGTGCGGGTTGGTAGATGGCACATGTCTTCGAATTTTTGGTTCTAGAACATGCTGGTTTCCTCACGATGTTTTCCTTCACCGTTTTTGAGAGCAGTGGTGATGAAATAAATAACAAAAAGTTATGCGCCTGCCTGGGTTCGAACCCACGACTTACTGTTCGTAAGTCGGGGCTGCCACCATTGGGCCACCGCTACTCCCACCCATTGGGCCACCGCTGCTCCCACTCAGTAAAGAAATAAAGAAAGAAAAAATAATTATTTGTCGCAGAGACATGACGTGCATACAAAAAAAATACAATAATCATACAATGCATAACAAATAAAAAATAAAGCGATATTAAAGCGTTTTGTAGTGTTTTTTTGGAAAACATGGGACCACCGCGCGAGCTTTTTCTATCAAGTGAAAAAAAATACATGTAAATAGGACCAGTAATCACGGTGTTACGAGGAAAGGATGCGGAGAGGCAAGGCGGAGGGGGCGAGGAGGCGGACTCGTGGTTCCGTTCCGTTTTTCTGACTGATGTATGGAGCCTTAAAAAACAGCGGGATTGAGATCCTCCTTCTTTTTAGAAGCCGGTTAAAATGATGCTCTATTTGGCTGTCTTTACAAAAAGGTTCTCATCATCAGTGCCCAGGCTTTTCCAATTTCGTTGAAGTTGGCTTGGATGCAGCAGAATAATAGTATTTTACATGGACAGACTGGCAATGTGACCTCCACAGCCCAGTTGCTGGGTAACACAATACTCCTAAGCAAGACTGTTTGTCAACTTTCGGGCTTTTGAGCACCCGAAACGACTGTCAAAGATCTGCTTTACTAACAAAATTGTTTGTGCAAATAATCAAATCAGGTACATGTTTGACAGCTAATTGCGACGTTACCAAATTTTAAAATGCATGCTCCGAAACAAGAACGGGGACACTGTTACGTCAGCTGTTCTACGAGAACATTCTAGATGACGTTTGAGTTTAGAATGTCCACTGTGGAAATGTGTAGAAGATTCGAGAATAATCCTAGAATTTTCCACTATGGAGCTGTGAAGAAGGTTCGCGAAAGTTGTAGAACGTTCTCGAAGGACACTGGTATATAAATAGCCGTCGAGTTTACCGGAGCAGTCAGTCTGGCTAGTACGATATCTTGATCAGTGGTGAATTTGTGGTAGGGTCTTACGAGTTTTGTGATTCATAATTCGGTGTTTAATTAGAAGTGTTTTAATTAATAACATACTCAGCTCGTAACAGTACCATAAAACGAAAATAAAAAATAATTAGGAGCGAGTGTAGAAAGGATATTACTACACTTCGACTACCCAAGGGTATCGCAATACTCCTGAGTTTTTATTTTCTGCTCCAACCTACTTTGAGAAATATAATCATCCATTTCACAGTACATGAAACTTAAGTACTACAAAAACATACAACACAGCATTCTTTAATAGCACCTACTATTTTATTTACTTTTAAATGGTAAGTACCGCTGCATACTCATATTCCTTTAGTAACAGCTTGCAATGTTACTACCGCCATAATCTTGAAAGAACAGTTTGCATGAAAATGCTATTCTTTTGCAGGACAACCGACTTCAAAAAGAATTTCTTACTTGGAGTTCTCTTAGCTTGACCTAAATAGATTCCATATTCATATTTAAATTATAATTTTATTGCGATAGTAATTCTGTTTATCGGTCCGTCTGTCCATCTGTATGCTTTTCTGTTACCTTTTCAAACTTCGACGCAATTCCCAAAAGACCTCGGACATAATATACAACATTAGTTTTAGTTTATGTGAAACCTGAAACACGTGTCTAGTATTTTTATGTAAAGAATCTATGTACAAAATTTCAAAACTGTATCACGAAAAATCACAAAGTTATAAGCTCGTTCTGTTACCTGGTTGTCCGCACAAAAACGTGGTCAACACGCGGCGCCACCGTGCGCGCGCCTCCAACGTCGTTTTGAGGTCATTGATAATAATAATCTGGCAGTAGGTACCTAAATAATTGCGATAGGTACTTAGTGTCGCTTGGTGTCCAACTTGTAACCTTTTTAAAATATTTTTAGAACAAAATATAAAAAAACAAAAAATGGTTTAAAAATTATTGGAATCGATTCAGTTACTTAACCATATTCAGGTTTCGCATATACTAAAAATAATGTTGTGTTGTTTTTTAATAATATAGCCTAGACACATGTCATATCCCAGTTAAAGGTTCCCGTGGGATAAATTTCGACCTACATGCAGGTCACACACATAAGCACACATGCATAAGCTATTAAAAAAATATACGATATGGTATTTGGAATTAGTTAGGATTAGTATTTATAAGGACGTAGCCAGTCAGAACAAGGTTTGTTTGAAAGAAAATTTTGATATTTCACTAGATAATTGTAACCGTGCGAACCCGGGGCGGGTCGCTAGTTTAGTATAAATAAGGTAGGCGAAAACTAAAAATATATCAGCTTCCCTTTTGTTTTTCCATATTCGAAAATGTAATTATACACGCACATCGGTTACAAGGGGTACGTTTTAAAATACCGAAATTTCATAATAACTACCGACGACCAAAACAACGAAATTCAAAATACCGAATGTTTTAAGTGCCTATGTCCAAATGCCCGAAAGGATGAAACCCCGAATCTGCACACATGAACATTCAGTTTACTCCGACCAAATAGGTTAGGTTAGGTTAAAACTGTGACCAAATACGGGTTTTCGGGATTTTAAGCTTTCGGGCAAATGAACTTTCGGGATTTAAAACTTTCGACCAAACAATCATTCGGCGTTTAATTTTTCGGGATTTCATCAATAGGTATTTTAAAATACGGTCTTTTAAATGTCGATGTTGTAATACGTACCCGTTACAAGTACTACGCACCTGACATTTCTGAACAACATAACCAATAAGACACTACAACTAACTACTCATAACAACAACAAATACCAAACTAACTAATACATATTCACAAGGGGGTCAATTACCCATCAGTATTACAGCCATAGCATCCGATATCCCTTCTATTTCGCTTAAAATTCCGTCGACTTGTTTCAATCTAGGTGAAACAGGTGCGCGGAATAGCCCCCATAACGACAGTCTGTTTCCTTAAACTGATATCAGACGCTTCAGTTTATTCATTTTTGACTATCATTCGGCGTCTTTAAAAGAAAAGAAAAGAAATGTTCCCTGTTTATTCTACACAAATAAGATGCACTTGGGCCAAAGCCCTTGCATGTAAAGTCTGAATGCAAAATGAATCATTATCTTTCTGTCCTTGACCTCGGTGTACCTTGTACTTGGTTTCGGCACAATACTTTTTTTACCTCTGTCAAAATACAAAATGAATCAAAAGTAAATAAACTGAATTAGAAAACGTAACAGGTTACGGAAGTTTTACCCACAGAATGATCGAAAAATTTATTGAAAGCAGCAGATGAACGTTAATTCCTATGTCATTTTATTGGTATCATAATATGCACGGGGAATGATTGAACCAAACAATTACACATGTCGCTCAATCATCTCTCCACAATACTTTGTTGAGTAGGAGACAATGCCTTAATCATTAAGTAAAAGAAGAAGGAGCACGGGGCATACAAAATTAACCCACGTCCTACAGCAATGAGAAGTATCTCAAAAAATTGATAAAAATATGTATAAAAAGATGGCATACTTCCAAACTCCATCCTTACAGTCTAACATTAAAAAAAATGCTATGAAAATTCGTTCAGGGGCAGTAATATCTACAATGAATGTACTACAATATTGAGTAATACTTGGCTATCTTGACTTGACTTCAAATATTGAGTTCCATCATCGAGCAACAGAGGTTTTTTTCACTTATTCGACCACAAACATTGAACTAGTGAGAATTATAATTTGATTGTTTAATCATTAGCATTGTTAAATAGAAAAGAGTTGACTAAAATAGAATAGGGTAGACTATGTTACAACTATAGATACTGTTTTTTTTTTAATAATTGTATTGCAAGGACTTACCATATCGATTATTATGTGGAATTTATCATAGTCTACGGTTCCCTACTCTATCTTTGTCTACTCTATTCTATTTAATAATGCTAATGATCAAACAATCAAGTTATGCCTAATTCTCACTAGTTCGATGTTCGGTGGTCGAACAAGTGAAAAAAAACCTCTATTGTTCGATGATGGAACTCAATAATTGAAGTCAAGTCAAGATAGCCAAGTATTTCTCAAATAATAACCATTTAGTATTGTAGTACATTCATTGTAGATATTCTCCTGAACGAATTTTCATAGCAATTTTTTTATATGTTAGACTGTAAGGATGGAATTTGGAAATATGCCATCTTTTTATACCCATTTTTATCTATTTTTTGAGATACTTCTCGTTGCTGTAGGACGTGGGTGAATTTTGATCCTTCTTCTTTGTACCTTAAATATTGTGTTCGTAAGCTTTAAATGAATACATAAAATAAAATCGAACAGTAACTCGTGTGAACCGTTCACATGAGTGAAGTGTCTGATTTCGCCTTTATGTCACATTGAATTTGCTTATGTTTTTAGGGTATGAACGCTAAGTGGTATTTCCTTTTTTATATGATTACTAATTTTGTGAGGCTGTTTCGGAAATTAAGTTATTTTTGTTACGATCATTCTAGGGAACACAACTTCACGCCTGATTTTCCGCACATTATTAGGCAGAGTTGCAGGTACCTAAAATACACCCTCGTTTCACTATTTATTTTGAAAATTATTTCAAAATATTATACAATTTCCGTCTAGATAGAAGATAGGATTTCTTAAATGCAAACATTCCCTACAAAAAAATCCCACCACATTGTATTTCCCTGCAAGATTTTAAACTAAAATCAGGAACAAGCTCAGCACTATTTCAAGCATCACTAAGAAGGCTCAAAGTGAATAAAAATTCCACGACACCCCCACAAAATTTACAAAAAGACGCCTTATGTTGCTGTCTATAAAGATTGCACGACTGCATTGATATCTTTGCCACTTTACTTGAAACACTTCAGAATGCAAATAAGCCACAATCTAGACGCATTCAAGAAAAAGTCGTGGAGATTTTTGTGTCAAAGATAGTTTCACTCTAAAGTAGGCAAAAGAGATTTTAAGTAGTCACTAACTTTGCTTACAAATTGCTTTTCTAATCTTCTCTATGCAAGCGGTTTCTCTACATTGCAGTCGACAAAACTACGGGGTCTGTGAATTTTGGATTGTAACGGCCGGTTCACACATGTCTCCGTTTTACTGTTCCGTTTTATCGTGTACGTTTTTTTTTCGTCGATGGCGTATGTAGTTGTATGAGCGACTTCACACATGGCACAGTATTCTGTATACAGTAAAAAATATCGTTCCGTAAAAAAATGACATTCCGTTTTGTCATCGAATACTGGACGACGGAACAGTAAAAATATACGGATACGTAGAATTTTAACGGATAGATACTGTGTGCGTGGCGGGCGGTGTGTGCGGGGTGTAGGAGGGGGAGTGATGCGACAGGTTTTGTTTGACTCACATTTTCTATTGTACATTCCTAGACAACGCGAGTTTTCTGTTCACACATCGCATCCAGTAATGTCGGATCCGTTGAACGTTATACGGTGCCTATGTGTGAACAGAGCATAAATTTATGACGTATCCTTTAAAAACGTACCAGTAAAACGGACTCCCATGTGTGAACGGGCCGTAAGGCTACGAGAAGTTTTTAACGTAGGTGCAGTGGTAGCTCCTTGTAAAAGAATTGGTTTAGAATAGGTTCTGCATTGCTGTGTTTCAGATTCTGCTGAAATAATAATGTTTAAGTAAACTTAACAGCAATAACTTTTGCGTAAGATAACTTAATTCAATTAATTTATCTCAATCAACAGTTGGATCATATAGTAAATAGCATTAGGTACAAACATAAAAAAAAAAAAAATTAGAATAAAAAAAAATAAGACAAAACACAACACACACTTTCATTATTACTTACAAATTAAATTAGCAAAGTCAACAAATTAAAATTAGATATAATCATACATATTATATACGAGTACTTACTTAGTATGATGTTCAGAATGCTAGGTTGACGGCTTTTTGAAGGGTCCGTTTACACCCTGTATAGATACATGAAGGTATAACAACTAAGATTTTAAACTATCATGGTCACTAACATTACTATTAATACTAACGGGGGGTTTATCCGTGATCATGGTGCTTGCAACAGCGCCGAAATATCGGGAACTCATAGAAACAGTAAACATGGTAAATATCCCGTTAGTATTAATAGTAATGGTATAACAACAGTTCGTTGTATGTGGTGACAAAAATTTAAAAGAGTTAATTTGCTTAGATGATTTGGTGATGTTGAGAGAATGAGTAAAAGGCGAGTAACAAAAGGTATTTACAAAGCAGATGTGAGTGACAACGCCGGAAAAGGATATACACTGACCCTATTGGTATTGTAGCGACCCTGGCGAGGCGAATGCTGAATTGCACTTTCGATAGCCGCCGGGGCCGGGAGCCCGCTCGACTCGCCAGTCGCTTACATACCATCGCCCTGCCACGTCTTAAATTAGTAAATAAATATAAGCCAGATATTGTAAACCCTTTATTAAATTCATCTCAACCAGTCTGTGTAACTTCATTATTCTCAGGTCCCTATAATAGCACGCACAACAGTATCTATGTACGTACTCGCAACCGACATGAGGGTATGAACGTGGATCAGAAATCATCGCGTCTCAAGACGCGTCGCGATGTCTCTTGAGAGGCCAGCGTGGTATGCTCTTGGCAATATAAGATTTTAAACTATCATGGTCACTAACATTACTATTAATACTAACGGGATATTTACCATGTTTACTGTTTTTTATAAGTTCCCGATATTTCGGCGCTGTTGCAAGCACCATGATCACGGATAAACTGAAGTTATTGCGGGTGGGTGTTTATGAGCAGACAAATCGGTCTACCCTCTTTCTTGTTCGTTTTTTGCACTCAGTACCGCTACCACTATCACTCGCAACTCGATTCCGCTCCCGACACACGAAACTCACTGTGTCCGCTCGCGAACTTAATATCGGGAACTCATAAAAAAACAGTAAACATGGTAAATATCCCTTTAGTATTAATAGTAATGCTCTTCGCAAGTTCAAATCTCAAATCATTTGTTGCTTAATGCACACTTACAGGTGGTAAACAAAAAAAAATAGGAACACTTATGGACCCTGCCGGGCACAGCAGATTTTTCATTTCTTTCATCTGTTTTCTTCGCAGAAGCTGTCATAACACCCGCGTCGTTTGTACATGTAGCTTGTGAGTTTTTTTTTTTTATTGTGGTAAAATCATCAAATGAGTCCTCCCACCCAGGGCAGAGCGGGAGGGACTGTCAGACTTGTACTGACTAAAATCCACGGTGTCCTTCAATAGCCCTTTATGTTCCAGGGTCATGGTACTTCTATAAGTCCCGCCCCGTCATTATGCTGACACTCTTTGAGGCGCGCGTGGAACACAACGCGCCGTCGACCCGGGCATGGTCCATGGTCGGACAGCTAGTCGCCCATTACTCGCCGCCCGCATGCCCGCGCCTACGGTGGCCGGAGATCGTCTGCCGACGTCCGGCGCCGTGGGCTTCTACCACTGCGGCTGGGGTGGAAGGAGGACCGCTGTCCTCTCCGTCACGCTTGATAGGTGAGTTTCTATCAATTTACCAAGTATCTAGCTTGAAGGGATCAGATGGCAACATCTTGCTAAATCATGACAATTATATCCTGCACCCGACCCACAAGTAAATAAAGCCACAAGCCTTAAAAAATAGGTAATATTAACCCACATTTTAAACAACACCAGTAAATTTACCGAATCATACTTTGTTCCACCACATATTAAATTTAATTTTCTGACGCAATCTCGCAACGAGTTCATTTCGACCACAAATAGCGATATTACCCAACTTTATATTGCGTCATATTGGTAATGTTCTTGTTACTTTGTTCTTTTTGGGTTCCGTAGCTAATGAAACCGTACCCAATGTTAAATATTGACTGAAGTTGGTCGCAAGGGAAATATTTTTGGATGTGAGTGGAAACATATAGTGTCAAAATTACAGCAGCTAATGTTTTGGTGGGTTATTGGCCCCGAAATAAAAACGTGTTAACTGAATTGTCTTCAAATTTAATAATACCTTAGCGCTCAATTTTATACAATATTACTTTATGTATATGCGAAACCTGAAACACGTGTCTAGTATTTTTATGTAAAGAATCTATGTACAAAATTTCAAAACTGTATCATAAAAAATCGCAAAGTTATAAGCTTGTTCTGTTACCTAGTTGTCCCCACAAAAACGTGTTCACCACGCAGCGCGCGCCTCCAGCGTCGTCTTGAGCTCATTGATAATAATAATTTGGCAGTAGGTACCTAAATTATTACAATAGGTACTTAAAATCGCTCGGTGTCCAACTTTTAACTTTTTATAATATTTTTGGGGAAAAATGTTTAATAACATGGTTTAAAAATATTAGAATCGAATCAGTTACTTATTCTGAACAAACTATATTCAGGTTTCGCATATACTAAAAATAATGTTGAATATACCTGTCTTATTAAGTATGTGACCACAAATTATGAGTGGTGTTACCCCACAAACAATGGAACACTTGATTTTGTTCCTGTCTTGTTGTTTGCACAACACAGGAGCTGATGGATGCTTCTGGGAAGGCCAAACTCGTCGCCTTCTGGGCTGACTCAATTTGAATTGTCATCGACACACAAAGAAGAACAAGATTGGCCTGAATGCAAATTCACATCAACATTCAAAAACTAAACGGTGAACAAAACCACGCGAGTACAATTTAAACACAAAAAATATTTTTTTTAAATAAAAACCAACGAACAATGGGTGTTTTGTTTTCATATAAAACAAGCTAAAAAGTTTGCTTCTGATGGCCATTGTACGTCCGCACAAAAGATCTGCATGTGATGTGCATATGAGATTCACTACACACTGTTAGGGCTGGGGTCCATGAACCAACATGTTGGATTTTTAATCACTGTGATATTGTTTGGTGTGAAGTATAATAGCTAGGAACTAGGACGGATAGGTAGGAGCTCGTGGCTAAATAATAACAGCCACACGGGTCGGTCTTCAAGGTTAAGCCGCACTTGCCAAGGTTGGTCTATGGATGGGAGACCGTCATTTGATGTCGAGTTCCCTCCGTGCCTCAGAAAGCATGTTAAGCTGTTGGTACCGGCTGTCGTTTGAAGATCTTTGGTGGTTGTTAGTGGCCCAAAAGTCTGACAACCAGTCTTACCAAGGGGTATCGTATTACCCAGTACTAACTGGATTGTGGAGTTCAGATAGGCAGTCGCTCCATGTAAAATACTGGTATTCAGCTACAGCTGGTTAGATTGGAAGCCGACCTCATCATAGTTGGGAAAAGGCTAGGCAGATGATGAGGTGTGAAAAATAATATGGTAAGATAGGTGGTGACTGCTGAGATGATCAGTAGCAGAGAAATAAGGAAGAAGACATGGTGGGCCACCAGCAAGGGCAGGAGAATGATGATGATCAGGTAATATTACTGAGCATGGAGTCGTGTATTCGGTTCTCAAATCGGGCGAATTGATCTTGGGATTCTTCATCAGGAATTTCTCCGTAGCAGCAGGTGCTTCGATTAGGGTCTGATTGGTGGCAAAAGGATCGCTCCCTATTACATGGAACTCACGATAACTGGTGGATATTGGCATATTATTTTAATATTAATTTTTACATACTCTATGTGATGATCTATTTTGCTGTTTTTTAATTTTTTTGGCATTATTATACAGGGTGTAAACAGACCCTTCACATATCCATCAATCAAGCATTCTGTACATCAAACTAAGTAACTTTACACAAAAATTATTGCTGGGAATCGCCTTTTTTTTTTGGGGTGAATAATCACGTTTTAAGGTAGGACTCGATGGAAAGTATTCAAAGCATTGTGCTGATGGGTGGGTTGAATAGTACATCTCTATCTAACCCTTCGGGATTACAGACGTGATGTTTTGCTATGACCTTTGTAACAAAGATAAAAAGTCTAAAATGGAAGTAATTTTACCGGCAGTAGTACCTTTCAGACCGGTACGGTATGGCTTTCCGCTGCTTGTCAGTGAAGATAAAGTGCAATAAAATAGCAAAAGTACTTCTAGTAAGCGCATTGTAACAGTCAGCTCAGGTACCAACACACTTGAAAGATAAATAATTCCCACACAGACAGGATATGAGTAGAACATCCTTAGGGAAGCTCTTTTACAATGAGTTTTACTGCATAAAACTTACGTGTAGGTAGTACCTACAGTAAATGTATTACTGTAGGTACTACCACGTTCGCTAAAACTCGACCAGTTTTCAACTTTATAACTCAGGGCATAAGGTTGAAAATAAAAAAATATCCCAATTCATTTGGGGTCGGCGCAGCATGTCGTCTTCTTCCATACTTCTCTATTACTAGTCATCTCATCAGACACCTCTTTTCTTGCCATATCATCCTTCACACAGTCCATCCATCGTTGTTTTTTTGGTCTTCCTCTACTGTTATACCCATCCACATTCATGCTCAAAACTTTCGTCACGACATTTCCTCATTCGTCCGCATCACATGCCCATATCTCGACAAGCACGTCAGGCGCACACACAGAGAGAGAATAATTTACATCAGTATCTGACTGTAGAAATTCGTTTTCACAATTAATTATTTGTATCCAAAAATCAGTAATTAGTTTTTGTTTTAAAACAGTCGGTGATTTATTCTATACACTACTAGTTTTTTTGGACTATTTAAGATCAGTCTAAATTGCTCAGAAGCTAGATATTAATAGTCATAGTAATTATTATAAGGTTTCTCGCATTTTCTACTATTTCTATGTATTATAATATATATTAGTTTATTTCATTTTACTGTATTTATGTGTATTAGTATGTACCTATTTATGTATATCAATTTATGTTAAATAAATGGTATTTTTCTTATTTATTTTTGTGTACTATATCACAATGCTGTCCTATTTGACCCAAAGGTTGACTGGTAGAGAATGCCTTGTGGCATTAAGTCCGCCTATGTACCACTCATGTACATGTAGTTTAAATAAATTTATTGTTTAGATTGTCAATATGATAATGTGAGTTATATTGTGGAAATAGATCCTAGATGAAGTTGTAAATATTGTTGCCTGCTTGTTGGTCTAGTGGTCGCAAGCGCGGCTGCTGAGCATGTGGTCCTGGTTTCGATTCAGGGGTCGAGAAAAGAGAGAAGAATTGGGTTTGGGAATTTCGCAGTAGCAGCTACAGAGTCTGTATTTGTGCCCGCTTGATGGCAATAGGCTCGCCTCCTATTAAATGGGACTTAAACATTACTGGCGAAATCAACTAATACATATAAAAAACCTTATTTAACTAAAACTAGACACGAAACGTTGAGGGCGTCGTGTTTTGCTGCGTGGTGTCGCGTAACCGTCCTCGATAATCGACACCTTTCGGCCAAAAGTCCTCTTTCAAGAAGGTCTGCAGATGGTGAGTTGGAGCTCGAACCACGAACGACTTGAAGTTGATGTTGTGTTGGGTGTATTATCATGTACATTTTTTTCTAACCCACACAGGCGTGATGTTATGTTATATTGTTTTTATTTATCTAAATACTACTCCTATTTTCTCTTGAAAAGCAGAAACTACACAAAAACAAACTCCATCTCCGTCATTCTTTTCATACTTCTATTGTTACGTCTACTTAACTGTAAGCACAATATAAACCTCCTGACTTGGCCTCCTAAAATAAAACAGACGAGGAATAATTTAAGAACGTAAAATGACGTGTAAAATTACCATCTTCATTATTTCTTCATGCAAATTATTTTAATTACTCATCCTTACACTTTATTGCTCTACGGGGTGCAGGTTTATTATGTAAGTCATAAGACTTTATGGTTACCACGTCAAATTTCAAGCCAGTGTGCATCGTGAAGAAATATTGCTTTATCTTTCGAGAAAAGCTGAAGGCATGTAATAAACTTCAAAGAAGAATGAAGAAAATAAAGGTTGTGTTATTTAATTTATTGCATGATGTTTCTTCAAGAGAATAGTAATCATAATTTAATAATTTATCTCAAGAATTTATACAAGGTGTTAATAAATTAACCCAAAACCTCTTAGGTGGTAACTCGGACCATGAAACCGAACAACTTTCATTATCGGACCAACCCTGAAATCGCGAAAAAAAATCAGTTGTTTCGTACATTTCGGGTTAGTAGGTATTGCACTTTTGTATCGAACAGTCGATTTTTTTTCGCGATTTCAGAGTTGGTCCGATAATGAAAGTTGTTCAGATTCATGGTCCGAGTTACCACCTAAGGGGTTTTGGGTTAATTTATTAACACCTTGTATTTGATGTTCCTTTGTCTTTTTACTCAAGTGCGGGACAGCAAACAGATGTACAGAATGCTTGGTTGATGGCTATGTGAAGGGTCTGTTTACACCCTGTATAACTAGCTTACTATATTTTTCCCGCGGCGTTGCTCATCATCATCAGCCTATATATATATATAACTACTGGACATAGGCCTCCTCAATCGCACGCCATTCAACTCGATTTTCAGCAACTCACATCCAGTTGCTACCAGCCACCCTGCGAAGATCGTCACTCCACCGAGCCTGAGAACCGATTCGCGGTTTCCACTCAAGAACACGTCTACCCCGACGGTCATTGGTTCTACGGCTAATATGGCCGGCCCAGTGCCACTTCAGCTTACTTATTATGTGAGCTACTCGTATGTCGACAACGAGACTCGCGATGCTCGCTTGGATACAACGGAAATTATCAAACACGATAGTACTTACTGGAATAAAAAGTATCATGGTCTAACTGTGCAAAAATCAAATCAGTTAAAGCATGAATAGATTTAGACGATCTCCGGCCACCGTAGGCGCGGGCATGCGGGCGGCGAGTAATGGGCGACTAGCTGTCCGACCATGGACCATGCCCGGGTCGACGGCGCGTTGTGTTCCACGCGCGCCTCAAAGAGTGTCAGCATAATGACGGGGCCCCCCTCTAGAGGGCTAAAGCCTGCCGGGGTCGCGGGACTCATAGAATTACCGTGACCCTGGAACATAAAGGGCTATTGAAGGACACCGTGGATTTTAGTCAGTACAAGTCTGACAGTCCCTCCCGCTCTACCCTGGGTGGGAGGACACATTTGATGATTTTACCAAGTTAAAAAAAAAAAGAAGCATGAATAGATTTTAATACACAGAGTTACTTTCGCATTAATAATATTAGTATGGATTTTGAAAGAAACGCCTTAAAGAAACTTATAAAAAACAAAACGGGAAAGTTTTCAAAATTTTAAAATTATTTCGCAACTACGCGTCAAAACAAACAAAATAACAGTTTCTAAAACATGAAATTTAATAACCTGCGCAACAAGAGCTGTGTAAAACGATACTCCTTCCTTCTGGGAATACGAGCGTGTTGCACAAAACGTTATGTTGGATCGTGAGAGGATGCCTTTATAACGCTAATGTGAAAAAGTATGTTAGGAACGTTTTTGTGACAGCAAGGATTTCTGTGTCAAGTAAAAAGTTTTTATTTCTTATAACAGCCGCACGGTTCAATCGAAGGTTAAGCTACGCTTGCCGAGGTCAGTTTGTGGATGGGTGACCATTGATTACACATCGAGACCCCTCCGTAATATAACGCCAGGCTTGTATTTCACGAAGAAATTGGCAGAGATGTATAGTAGTCCGCTAGCCTCGCTGTTAAGCTAGTGCACCAAAAGTACCAGACAATTCGAGTAGTAATATAATTTCTCCCTAGTTCAATAGTTTGAATTTGTGCCCGTTTGATGTCAATAAGGTCGACCCTAATATGGTTCATTGGAAATTAAGCCTAACTCGTATGCTAATCCTTTCGTCGAAAATTTGGCGTAAAATGCTTACTAATTATGTAGTTTGCCACCATACCGTCAGAAAGAAATTTACTACAGTGAATAGTAATTTTAACGCTTATTAACCATCTAAACATTATTAGAATTAAAAACTATTAAATAAACTAATAATTTTGGCAAAATGTGTTAACTTCACCAAAAGTACCAGGCGCCCATATAATACAAGGAGCCAGTTCATTCGTTACTGCCAAAAGTAGCTCGGTGTAGATAGTTTCATTATATTTTAATTCTGATACTACCAAATTGTCGTAAAACGAAAGTCGGATAATCATGTGAAATTTCTCCAGAAGTACTAGGCTCTCATAGAATACGAGAAGTAATATCAACACCAGCTAGTTCGGACGTCGCGTCGGTAATTACCGCGGAAGGCGCAACGAACAACTAATCTAAGTTGGATCAGAACCGACGCTAACGGCTTGTAAGGGCGCAGTCAACCTGTCACCAAGTCCTGATGTCCTATTAAAAGGGTTTGATACTGGCCTTTTGTAATAACGTACCTAGTATTAGTTGGTCATTAGCTTAATGACTATTGGATCACGCTTGTTAGATAACTTATTAACGATCAAAGTTCATTGACATAAGTAAAACTATGGGAAGCTACCACTCAAAAAGTTAGAAAGCAGTTAGAAAGGTTACTATTAATACTAACGGGATATTTACCATGTTTACTGTTTGTTATGAGTTCCCGATATTTCGGCGCTGTTGCAAGCACCATGATCACGGATAAACTGAAGTTATTGCGGGTGGGTGTTTATGAGCAGACAAATCGGTCTACCGAAAGAAAAAGGAAAGAAAAGAAAGAAAAGAAAGAAAGAAAGGAAAGGAAAAAGAAAGGAAACAAAAAAAATAAAGGAAAAGAAAGGTTTTTCAAAATATTATACTCGTCGGATATGTCAGGATTCATTCTTTTAGGCTCGTACACTATGTGGGCAGACGATGGGTTTCGTGCTTCGAAAACACACTGGGGTACACTGTTTCTAACAAAACTAACGAATTACTTGAGATTACAACTTAACACAATAACACGAGGCACAATGAATCGGATACAGTCCCAAGACGTCTCAATTCCACCGCGATGAGACATTGAATGTGGACCTCGCCTCGAACTGTACATCAGGGCTCTGTAGAAACACGCTGTGGTGTGGGTAGACTTGTAAATAGGTCGCGTGATGTCACCACCGGCGCACTTGCGATTCATTTTAAGTCCATACTTAACGATCGGAGCCGACATACTTTTAATTATTATACTTTTCCCAACATGTTGGGGTCGGTTTCTAACCCGATGGATATACGCATTACATACCGAGTTCCTCCCGTGCCTCGGAAAGCACGTAAAGCCGTTGGTCCTGGCTGTCATTTTGTACATCTTTGACATTCGTAACAGACAGTCAAAGGCCTGAAAGTCTGACAACCAGTCTTTCCAAGGGGTAGTATGAGCTAATACGTAAACAGAGTAGATAATAAACCACTCTATTAGCATGTAATTATGGTTTTTATTTAAAAAAAAACGAAGACTAATATATTACTTTCTTTCATTTAATATTAAATTACCAATCACACCACGCTTTTCTTAGTGTTACGAAATACAATTAACCTGTTTATGTGTTAGTTTGGGGTACGCTGGTTCCGAAACTAATAAAGCTCTATGCGATTTCTACTGTTTTTTTCTGTTCTGTGGTATTGCCATAGGCAGTCGCTCCATGTAAAATACTGGTATTCAGCTGCATCCGCTTAGCTAGAACCAGATGACGCAGGGTAAAACTCCCTTTATATCTACCATCTCCTTCTCTCCTTACGTGAGTTTTGATAAGTACTCGGAGCCCTTAATCATGTCCTTGCAAATGAGTAAACTATTGATGAGTAAACATTGGCGCTAACTTTAATGCCGAGAGGAACTTTCATAAATTACTTTGTAAGTTCTTGGTAAAGGAAAATGTGATTGGATGTATCAAAATATGTTTTCTTTTTTATTAACAGGTTCACTGTCCAGGCTGCAGAGTGGGAATGGTCCATAAGTCCAGTTATGTTTTTATCCTTATGATGTGTCCTGCCAAGTCCGCATTAAATATGAGACTTTCTTCTTACCTCCACAGTATTTATTTATTTATTAACACTTCAAGCACAAAAGTTCAATAGCGGACTTAATGCCATAGGCATTTTCTACCAGTCAACCTTTGGGTGATGCAGAGACAAACAGTGGTAGGTGTATCTGAAAATAGTTTTAATTAATACTAAGATTAGCGATAAGTATGTATAAAATACTATAAATATATATCAAATACTCAGTATCAGATGGCTAAGAAATTGTACGAGCGAACATACCACATACGGTCTGTGGACTGATATGGAAGTCGCTCTACAGACCGTATGTGGTCTGTGGACTGTGAACCTGTTAATATTGTCTTGATTGCAATTTATCATAACGTAAGTGTATTTAGCGTTGTTTTTTGGTCTAACTTGCTAAGCACCATTACGCCTTTACACCACGAAGTGAGGCTGTACTGCAGTAGTTGTTCCCTCGACGGAAACAATGCCGTCTGCCCATTTCACCAGTTATGACTAAGTTCCATGTTATAAAGGCAACCTCTAGATTCTTAGGACACGCTTCCGGTAACAATGATTCCATGGAGCGTTTGATGATTCAAGGTGGAGTCGAAGGCATTAGACCACATGGCCGATCACCAACCAGATGAACAGACCTAAAAAATCTGTCAACTAGATCCCTGTGGCCAGTAGAGACCGGTGGAAAAGGATCACGAAGGCAGCGACCGCAGTTGTGAGCGACTCCCCATGACCGCGACCACTCTGTCCAGAATGAACAACTAAGACAAATAAGAAGGGCAAGCACATCGCCATCGAGCGTACACACGTCTTGACTTTTCCCAAAAGCGGGATGCTTTTGGGAATTCCCTGATAGAAACACCTAATGACCCTTTACATGACCTGAGATACGAACTCACTACCTCATGCTTATTGAACATTTAGATTTTTATTATATTGACATTGGAAATTGTGTGTTAGTACGTAAGGAATTGTGTATTATTATGTAAAATTGAGTTATTTTATTTTAAATGTGTGTCAGTGGTTTCGACACAACTAACTTTATTATTATTATTTGTATACTCTCGAGTAAAATGTAGCGAACTAACCATTTATTATAACACCCTATTGTAATGAAACCTACATTTACGAATAAATTTGATTTGATTTGATTTGATTTGATTAGCATTAGTGCTTGTTTACTAACAGCCCAACGAGGCAATCCAACTAACAAAGGGACTTTTTCTTTGACGTGATGTTGTAAGGAGTAAGGTCTACTTTTATTTTAGAAAAAGAATAGGGTACCGAAAAAAAAATGTTGCTTTAATGTTCTCATTATTGGACGCTTTCAATCCCGCGGGTACTGTGTGAATCGGTGGATGTCACATGCCATCGTGTTTTTGGTTCTTTCTAGGACATGTTCTTGTAAAAAATCTATCTAATAATGAAAAAGGCAAAATGATAACTTAATAAGTGCGTGTATTTAAGCAAAGTAAGCGTCAACGGTGAACCGACAAAGACTCTTGACGCGCGGGGTCTCGTTCTTATCCGACGAAGTTTCTGAGCAATTACATGTGTGAGTCACTCTCTCACACGGACATTTCTGTAACAAAAAAGAATATTTTGTGCTACTGATTGCGATACTAGGGATCAATAGAATAGGGTCATATTTTTATATGACCGATGATATTTCCTTTATTCATCCTTTCTGCACATTAATTTACATTTTTAAATATTTCTTAAAAAGACATTTAGAGCGTTAACGTCTCACGGCATTTCATAAAAACTTTCAAGTGATTTATTTTCGAAATGACTGAACCGATTTTAATGAAACTTCGTACGCATAAGCAGAATACATAAGTCTAAAAACTTGTCAAAGAACTTTTTCGAAAAATAGTGTTACAGCTAAATTAGACCGATTTTAGATTTTCCATAGAAACAGAAATATCCAATTATCTTTTTTTTTTCATTTCGAAAAGTTTTCGGTTATCGGTGTCAGGATCAGGGTCTAGGCTACCAATGGTTTAGGGCTCCAGAGACAGGAACCTCCTCACAATGCGAGGCATATAAATGAGTACTGCCTTCTGCATCAGGCCCTTGATTCAACCGCCTAAGTTAGGTGCGCCTCGAAAGATGATCGGGCTCTTGGCTATCAGGCCATTAGCCCTCTTAGTCCCAAAGCAAGCAGGTGAAGTAACACCTGCACCGCCACCGACGATTCAGTGAAAGTGACGAAGTTCCCTGCCGGGGTCGCGGGACTCATAGAATTACCGTGACCCTGGAACATAAAGGGCTACTGAAGGACACCGTGGATTTTAGTCAGTACAAGTCTGACAGTCCCTCCCGCTCTGCCCTGGGTGGGAGGACTCATTTGATGATTTTAACACGTTAAAAAAAAAAAAAAGAAGTGACGAAGTTCTGGGCTAATATTAATAATGTCCTGCCAGCGACACCACAAAGAAGAAGAAAACTGTGGGTAGACCTTTGATCAACCTTTCGGGAATGCAGACGTGGATTATAATGACTGACAGAACGAAATGCCATATTAGGGCGGCCTTTAGGGTTTACTGGTAGTGAACCATAACTTGGCAGACACCTGACACACTGATAATGAACCTATGATATGTTTCGAACGCATTTATGGTAACATGAAAACGCTCGGGTCAAGGGGCCCGAGTGCGCGTCTCCTTTTTAAGGAAATCTCTCGCCGACTGCTCGACACTTCGCGTGACTGGAGGGCTGGCTCTTTCTTTGGCCAAAGAATTAGCATTGCCATTCAGCGTGGCAATGCTGCTAGTCTTCTGGGCACGTTTCCAGATGACAGCGATGCGGAGGAGTACTTTGACGCCTAAGTGTCCTATTGTCGTCGTTTTTAAGATGTTTATATTTTCTTACTTTTAGTCTTATTTTTATCATTAGTTTAGTTCTATTTGTAGTCTGTATATAATATAAACATGAAATATTTTATCTTCAACTTCCAACGATATTTTTTTTTTGTTATCCTTAACTGTCCCACTACTGGGCAAAGGCCTCCTCCCATTCATTCTACTTTTCTCGTTGCTGCTCCTCTTCCGCCAATAAAAGAAAGCCATCCAAAGCGTCCCGCCATTTTCTCCTCGGTCAAATTCAATGGTAATGGTATCACTGAATTTTTGACGTGACAACGTCTTATAATTCGATGGAGCCGGCTGCACGCACAAAAAAACATGACGTATGAGGCGTTACCTCGCTCTGAAGCGTTCCATAAAACAATTGCTCAACGCACATTCATTTTTTGAAAAATGCAACCATTCCATCAGTATTTTCTTATGACGTTGTCACGTTCAACTATCGTCAGTAAACCGACTTTACAGACAACCGATTTTTTTAGTCATGCAATTGAACACGTGTATAAAATACTGACTGAATACTGAATTTGATTAAAAAACAACAATACCAACATTCTCAATCTTTCTCCTGATCATCAAACAGCGGGGTCTGCTACACCGACACCTGCCCAGTTCCCGGTTCCTCGCTGAAGACCGCATTCTTGATCTGAATGTGGACCAGGATCCGCATTGGTTTCGGCATGAGCAATTCGATCCTGGTTGAAATTGATTTGTTATCATCATCATCATTTCAGCCGAATGACGTCCACTGCTGGACATAGGCCTCCCCCAAGTGTCGTCACATTGACCGGTCCCGTGCGACTCGCATCCAGCGGATCCCTGCGACCTTCACCAGGTCATCGGTCCACCTAGTGGGAGGCCTTCCAACGCAACGTCTTCTATCTTCCGGTTCGCGGTCACCACTCCAGAACTTTTCGGCCCCATCGGCCATCCGTTCAAATTGATTTGTGCTACCTCTTAATTGCTAACTTTAAAACGGTTTTAAAAGGTATTGCAATTCGATACAAAACAAAATGCATAGATATTCTAATCAATAACATAATCAGCCAGTCTGTGGAATTTACTGCCGGCTCGTCTATTCCCTGATCACTATCTGGATCTATTCAAAATTTGATTGAATCGGTTTCTTCTAAGCAAGCGTGCTCCTCCCTAGGCCGCATCATCGCTTCATATCAGGCGAGCAGCCAAACGCCTATTCAGTGTTAAAAAAACATAAAAGTCCTGTATTGTCTTTTTCAACACAGTAGCTTTAAAATCGACACAAATGCCCAAGAATCTATTTCAATGTATTAGTTGATTTTACATATTAACACAATTTTATTTCATGCCTCAGTAGAATAGGGAATACCTTTTGTATTCCACACCAAGAAAAAGTCGTCTGTTTTGTATTGATCCACTGCTTTCGATAAAAACATAGACAAATCTTGGCGCATTAGTGCCATAATTATCACGAAGAGCTGTTTGATTTTATGTATGTAGTCCGGAGTTACAGCTACCTACATTTCTGTCTGTTATGTAAGTACTTACCCATAATTTGATTATTCTTAACATGAATGTTTTGTATTTTATATCAAACTCAAAATAATTTAGGTTAGAAAAATAAATTGCCAAATCTAAGCCATCTTGAATTACTGTTACAATACGTTTCACGGGCACTGAATTAACATAAGTCAACTACACACTTGGTGAAATCAAACGGGTCTCATGACCCACTATAATACGGCACGGTAGTTTGACGGCACGGTTGTCGCAGTGGCTGTCGCGGGTTCGATCCCCGCACGGAACAAATATTTGTATGATCTGCAGGTAGTTGTTCCGGGTCTGGCTGTTTGTGTATGTGAGTTTAAATGTTTGTAAACGCACCCACGATACGGGAGAAAGTCCTAGTTTGGGGCAATAATATTATTATTTTTTTAAATGTTTTTTTTTGTCATACCGTCCCATTGATGTGCAAAGGCCTTCCCCAAGTCTTAACAAGAACTCTTGTCCCGCTCCAACTCGAACCAACAATAGCAATGCGTCCAGGACTTCACGCCAACAATAGAATCTTATCTTGCTCAAAATGTTGTGGCATGTTATATAACAAAAGAACTAAACCGGACTAAATCAAAGCGGTATTAAAGAGACAAAACTCCGTAATATAATTTTATGAAGAACTAGCTGTGCCGTTGCAACGTTGAACTAGTGATGCGTTGCAATGCACCTTTTTTACAATACCTACCTACCTACCCTAGCTACCTACCTTACCTAACTACCCTACCACCTTCCCTACCTACCCTAGCGGTATGAAAAATAGATAGTAGCCGATTCTCAGACCTACTGAATATGCATATAAAATTTCATAAAAGTCGCTCAAGCCGTTTCGGAGGAGTATGGTAACTAACATTGTGACACGAGAATTTTATATATAAGATATTACGTCTGTGTTAAAGCATTATATCCTTCTTCTTCTCGAATCAATGATTCCGATTTTGTCGGACCAGTACGTAGTAATCTGGACAGCTCTGTCATTTGCCTTATGCAAGTCCTGGAAGGTGCAATTAGTTGAGGTGTTTGGAGAGGTGTGGCACATCCTGTGATGTAGCTCCACACTAGCATTGTATCCGAGACGGGGCGATTAAACCCCATTATATAATAACATTACATTGAATAAGGTTCTCAACGCAAACCCATGGCTTTGACAGTAAAAACAACTACAAGCCAAATCAAAAAACGAAACACTCAAAAACGAACCCTAATCACCAACATTTAACACAACATTTACAACCGCCAACCAGAAACCATCGTCCTGTACTAGTGTGAGTTCACGTCGAACAAGACAAACTCAAACAAGTAATTAAACTCTAGCCACTGTAGATTAATTATTTGTTTGGCCGACAAACTGTGCTGGATTGTTGCGGTATACCACGGTGTGGGTTGAGTACCGAGACTGTTTTGGGAAATGGAAGTTGGTTTTCGAGTTTCGTTCGAGATTGTAAATGGGCGAGAGTATGGTAGTAAAATATAATGGGTAGAAGTTTGGACGGCGAGCTATGGGCTAGCTTGCCGTCCGGCCGTCTTATGACGACAGACCGTGTCGACGGCGCGCTCGTGTTCCACGCGCGCCTCAAAGAGATGTCAGCAACGATGTAGGGGTCTGCAAGGGCCGATGCCTGCCAGGGCTGCGGGACTGTTCGGAAGAGATACCGTGGCCCTGGAACACAAAGGGCAAAGAAGGAACATGGATGGGTTTTAGTCAGTACAAGTCTGACACTCCCTTCCGCTCCGCCCAGAGTGGGGGGGGGGGGATCTTTTGATGATTTACCATACGAAAAAAAAAAAAAAAATGGTTAGAAGTTAGAATTTGTAGAATGGGTGCTGTTACTGATGGAGAGGGCGAAAAGGATGCGTAAATTGAGGTGATAGAAAATGAAGATGTATAGGTAAAAATGAATAAGAATTATTGAAGAGTTCCGTTGATATCTCCGAAGATCAGCATCAGATCTTCACCAAACTTAAACGGGACCACCGCGAAATAATATTCGTCCAAACAAAAAAGAAATATCAAAATCGGTTCACAATTGGCGAAGATATCGCTGAACATACACACAAAACAAAAAAAAAATCCTCCTCCTTTTGGAAGTCGGTTAAAAAATAGAAATTACTGACGTTGCTCAAAAAGCCTCTAATCTGAAGTGAGACTGGACTGGCCATGTCTGCCGTATGCCCGACGAGCTGAGGGCCAAAATAAACACGAAGTGGAGCCCTGACACAGCCAGAAGGCGCGGTAGACCTCGCAGAATGTGGCGGGACGAGCTGAACAGAACCAAGGACCAGTGGTCATTGAGACATTGGCCCTGGATCGAAGGATTTGGAAGTCACGAGAAGAGGTCATTGCTCAGCAGTGGGATGAAACAGGCAAAGTAACAGTAACGCGAGAATGATAAAGGCATAAATGATGGTCGCGGGACTCATAGAATTACCGTGACCCCGGAACATAAAGGGCTATTGAAGGACACCGTGGATTTTAGTCAGTACAAGTCTGACAGTCCCTCCCGCTCTGCCCTGGGTGGGAGGACTCATTTGATGATTTTACCACGTTAAAAAAAAAAAAGGCATAAATGATCGTCCACCTAATAAGAATTCAAGAAGAAGTAAAGCGTGGAGGAGTTGAGTTCGCACGGAAATTAAAACAACTACCACTATTTCCAGCGTTAAAAACTATGCGTTCTAGTTTGATAAAGCATGACTGTTTGACACTGGCGCTAAATTATATAAAAGGGAATTAGATGGTAAGGTAAATGGGAACCCAATTGGGCAGTTACACTGAAAGAGTTAAATAACTTAGCACATACTGAGCCTAACATTACTACTGTCTACGGACAGAGACGAGAATATGTCTTAGCCATAGAATTTAATAAGTAACGTTTATAGTCCACGGCCTTAGTCTGACTGCCTAGAATAAGTACTACGTATATTGATATATATTTATAGTATTTTGATATTTAGTTATAGTATTTTATATATCCTTGTAGTTTATCTTAGTTATAAATTAAAATGTTTGTCTCTGCATCACCCAAAGGCTGATTGGTAGAAAATGCCTATGGCATTAAGTTCGCCTGTGTACTTTGTGCTTGAAGTGTTATAAATAAATAAATAATATTTTCACTCATAAGCGCAGGCAATTTATTCAATAGTAGGCACTATTGAATAAATTGATTAATTATTTAATTAATTATTTCGCTCCATTGTAGGAAACTATCTTAGTAATTATATTAATTATACAGTCGGGGATAATGTAGCTTTCCATTAAAAAAAGAATTTTCGGAATCGGATCAGTAGTTCCGAAGATTAGCCCCGACAAACTTACAAACAAATCCTACCTTAACATTAGAATAAAATACAAATCTTCGAAAGCATGTAATCGTAAAATCTCACCCAATAATTTCGAGTTATGGAAACCAAAGGTACGGGCTCGTACAATTTCAAGCTCCAACTTTATATTATCGAAGTTCGCAAGTTGTCGCGGTACAACGAAAGTGTTGGGTAGTTATGTGCACAGCAATCAGTTTGTTTGCACAATAATTTAGTAGGGAATTATATTGTTGGTTATCGGTAAATGTTTATAATGGGAGTTTCTGCTTGGCTGTGTAATAGGCTATCTATCTATATATATAAAAATGAATCGGTATTTCCCTTGGTCACGCCATCATGCGTGAACGGCTGGACCGATTTCACAAATTTTTTTTTAGTTGTGATTGTTACTGTCGGAGGAGAAGGCTCTTAGGTAGGTAGTAGGTAGGTAGTAGGGAGGTAGCAGGTAGGTAGCAGGTAGGTAGGAGGTAGGTAGCAGGTAGGTAGCAGGTAGGTAGCAGGTAGGTAGCAGGTAGGTAGCAGGTAGGTAGCAGGTAGGTAGCAGGTAGGTAGCAGGTAGGTAGCAGGTAGGTAGCAGGTAGGTAGCAGGTAGGTAGCAGGTAGGTAGCAGGTAGGTAGCAGGTAGGTAGCAGGTAGGTAGCAGGTAGGTAGCAGGTAGGTAGCAGGTAGGTAGCAGGTAGGTAGCAGGTAGGTAGCAGGTAGGTAGCAGGTAGGTAGCAGGTAGGTAGCAGGTAGGTAGCAGGTAGGTAGCAGGTAGGTAGCAGGTAGGTAGCAGGTAGGTAGTAGGTAGGTAGTAGGAAAAGGTGGCTTCTTCCGCGTGAAATTATTATAAAATATTACTTCCCTATTTGAATCGGATTTTGTTAACGATTCCAAGTTTTAATTTTTTTGTACGGAACTCTAATAGTTTTTCTAAATTAATAAAGAACCCCAAAAACTAAAAAAGCCAAAGCCACAAGCCTAAGTTACTCCTTATATCATCAGCCGGTAAAAGTTCTGTCAAAATTGGTCAAGCCATTTCGGAGATTAGCCGGAACAAACAGACAGATAGATAAACAGACAGACAAACATAAAAAAAAATGTTTTTATGAGTACTGTATAATTATACTTTAATAGGTATTCAGTAAAAAGCTGTTATTTTGAAAGGACAAACGGACACAGCAAGTTTATTTATTCGCATAGATGTACATAACTTAAATATATTAGCCGTAGAACCGATCATATTAGCCGTAGAACCGATCATATTAGCCGTAGAACCGAACATATTAGCCGTAGATCCGATGACCGTTGGGGTAGACGAGTTCTTGAGTGGAGACCGCGAATCGGCAAACGTAAGGTGGGACGCCCTCAGGCTCGGTGGAGTGACGATCTTCGCAGGGTGCACTGCTGGACAATTGGACATAGGCCTCTCCAATTGCACGATATTCTACTCAATTCTCACCAACTTTCATCCAAGCCCGCTCCATACCTACCTCCTACTTACAATTACAAAACTCGTGGTTATTACAAAAGTTCCTTTAACGGGAGTAATAAAGGGGCTTATTGTAATGTTGGTACCCACTTGAACATCCACCGATACGATCTGATATTGAGATCATCATCATGAACAGCTGGGGGAGACTTCTGCTGTAAGAGAAAAGAAATCGGTGCATTTCTACTTTACCTTTTCGTGAGATTATATTAACCAGAACGCATAGATAAATGGTTTGTCTCCACCGATCACGTTATCAGATTGAGTTAACCACGGATCACGGCGAGTTGTATGCACTGATACCGCGATCCGATTTTCTCAAAAATGAATTAATGCCACCAATTTTGTTCAATTTCTCGCAAACCGTTACAGTACTTTTTATAATAATGAACATATTACGAACATTTTTTTTTGTATTATCTCCGATCCAAATTGCTTTTGTGGCGAGGCCAGAAAGTACCACGCTTGCATTGACTTTACTTTAGACACTTTCCCATCTCTTTATAAAACGATGGTTTCCAGCGATCCTAAACCAACAAATCATCCCAAAATACCCATGATAACATAACATGAAGAAACTTCCATTGAACATGTACGAACCGAACTTAAGTCTTTTAGTCCCGCGAGGTCGGAACACACGAACCGTAAAATTGGATAGCCCCGGACTGTTTAAATCGATGACCTAATTTACAACGGCAGGAAGATACGGTTTTTTTGTTACATCTCTCATGGTGTGTGTATCAATCAAGTTTGGAATTGAATTTGAATGGGACAGTGATAATGTGTCTGCTGTGTTTTGGGTATTTGTGAGGGTTTCATTCTGCGCTTTTGCAACGATAATGTTTTGTTTCGGGGCATGTGATGAGGAAGGACGAATCGCATGTGACTAAAGCCACGTATATGCAAAGTTACGATGTTCGGTTCCGTGGTTTATTTGTGAAAAGTTAACAAACAAACTTACTTTCGCATTGAATTATATTATTATAATTTTTTTTTATTATTTTATTATTATTTGTTATATTATTTTATATGCCTATGGCATTAAGTCCGCCGTTGTGCAGTCTTGTAACTTGTGCATAAAGTTTTAATAAATAAATAAATAATATTGTTAATTAATTAACAATTCATTAGTATTGATTATTAATTGATTAATTAATAAGTAATGAATATTGATTGATTGATTAGTATTAGTAAGTATATTAGTATTGGTAATTAGTAATATTAGTAAATTAGTAAACTTAGTAAATATTAGTGAATTAAAATTAGTATAATTGCAGCATTTAGTGTCCGCACTTGTAAACATTTCTCATGTCATGAAAAATAGAAAAAGTAAAAAAAGAGTGAAAGAAAAAAGAAAATATATGTATTTGTCTCAGAGACATGACGTGATACAAAAAAAGAACAATAAACATACAACGCACAACAAATATTTAGAATACAACAGGACGGAACAAAAAAAAAGTAGACAGCTGGCACATTGTGACTGGGACAAGCAGTTTACCACCCAGCATGATGCTGTGCTATGGAGGGCCCACAGAACAGCGCTGGTTTTCAGTGGTCACCCATGATAAAAACACAGAGTGATGAATATAAATGTTGACGGATGGAGAGGGAGAGGAAGACCAAGGAAACGATGGATGGATTGTATGAGCAGCAGATTGGATTGCATGAAAAGGAGTAAATGATAGCGTGACGAATTGACGATTGACAGGGGAAATGAAGGAGAATGGTAGAAACAAAACGTGTTGCGTCGACCCCAAATAACATGGCAAAAGAGCAGAAAAATGAGATGATGACAACGATAATGTACATTTGTATGTATGTTTATTAAATATAGGTATAATTTTGTTTTAAGTTCCAATTTCAATTTTCCTGTTTTGTCTTTTCTAAACACTGTGTCTACATCTCTAATTCTACTTTCCTCTCGCAGGTTTGCTGGAAGAGATTTCTCATGAAATAAGCAGTACCTTTGTGCTCTTCTATCTTAATGTAATGTCTTGTTAAGCAATTTGTGTGTACATAAATAAATAAAAAATACTAGACTCGAGGCGTGTAGGTATGACTCGCGTTCCGACCGTTTGTATGAAGATACAGTACTGCAGATATTATTACCGTGACCTTAGTTTCTAAAATGAATCAGTTGTTGCTATCATGTCTTGTACTCATAGCAAGTCAAGTTCAGACACCTTCGTAATACAAAAACTTCTCTATCCTTTCTTAGAAAGTTCCGCACCAATTTTTCGGTTCACTGCACACTCAAAGTAAATCGTTGTTTGAACCGATTTTATACGAAAACTTTTACGGTGAAACTTTCTAACGTTTTGTTAGTTTAATCGACTTTAGTTTGCTTCTTCAGTATTATTTCCAATAACTTAATTCACTTTCTTTTCGGTAGTGTACTCGTATGCTTCATTGGGTTCTTTTGCTTTGTTGAAAAAGTCTGATCCTTTTTTGTTTTTGTAAATCTAAAGAGGTTATTTGGAGGTCAGTGGTTTTCGAATTTATCAGCTACTTCAATTTTAAAAAATATTCGAAATATTATGACGTCACAGTCCATTCTTGTTTCTAAAGTGGGTGATAGACGTACGAACTTAAAGTACGCGGTTTTTAAGATCGTGAACTTACTCGGCTCGACGTCAGTGACACACGTGAAACTTGCTCATACTATATCGCGATGTCGTCGAGAGAAGAAGCTTTGTGTTATTTGGGAATTATATCATACTACATTTTAAAAACTAATAAAAAAAGACGAAATCGACAAGTGTGGGTAAAGCACTGGATTACGAAAAGAGAGCGTTTATCGCATGTGAATTTAGTAAGAGAGTTACGTGAAGAGAAGAAAGATTTATTTTATTTATTTATCGGCTCCCGGCTCGCAGCGCTGCCACACGTACGAGCCGAGGCGAGCTACGAGTAAGATTTCAAACAGGTTGGATCGCCGGCGAACTTGCGCGGCAATTTTAAAGTACGCGTTTTTAAAGTGACACACAGGCGAAAAAGGTCGTCGAGCCACGAGTCTGCGTACTTACTCGCACGTGTATCACCCACTTAAGTACGATGGCCTTGGATGTTATAGAATTTATATAACATCAGGCCTGTTATCCCCAAAAAGTTAGGCAGAGGCGTATTTAATAGTACACCCACATTCCGCCATGTATGTTAAAGTCCCTTGTAATGGAGGCGAGGCTATTGCCATCAGCTGGGCAAACGACAAATTCAGACTCTGTGGCAGCTCCTAAGAAATTCCTGATGGAAAAACCCAATAACTCTTTGCCCGATCTGGAAATCGAACCCAGGACTTCAGGCTCAGCAGTCGCGCTTGTGACCACAAGACCTACGAGGCAGTCAAGTCAGTTATAGAATTTATTTAAATATTTTAACTCTAAAAAGCAAAATGGCCTCGTGATAGATTCTAGTGATGGCCTAGACATATGGAATCCTCTTCAAAGCGTTTTGTATTTCTAAATCGTCTTTCAACAGTGCCATAAACTTTTTGGTAGCTTAATATTTATCCTATCTTTTTTTCATGTCGTTGTTAGAATCTAACTTTATCAATGCCCTTTATTGTTCCAAAGTTACTTTTCATAGAAACTATCTTTGAAGATTTATCCGGATTTATGAAAATTGAATTGGTTTTGTTCTAGTTTTGTTAGCTTTGTTACGTATTTTGTTACCTATTCTGTTACCTATTCTCTATTAGATTTGTACAACAAAAACTATTCAATTTATTTATACACGGTACACGTTATGTACGCGTTGGAAGGTGCACTTTTGCACAAACTGTTACTAGAAATTCGGTACCTACATGGTTTCAGAACTTCAGCGTAGAAATTTTCCCCTAGTAGACTATCCCTTATACTTTGTATTCCCAATACACTTTTTCGATTATGTATGTGTTCAGTTGAGTTATCATCATCACCATCTTCCTGCCATTGTCCCATTCTACTTGGGGTCGATGCAACACGTTTTTTTTTGTTCCATTCTCCAATTTCGGACATCACGTCACGGCATCATTTATTTATTTATTTATAACAGCTTAGACTATCAATCATTAATCATGTACTCCTTTCTCTTTCATATCATTCCTCACACAATCCATCCTTTTTTTTTCTTTGGCCTTCATCTCCCTCTCCATCCATCATTCATATTCATCACTCAAGTATGTGTTCGGTTATATTTTGTTATTTTTTTTACACTAAAGACTTGCTTTTTGCCGCAACTTGCCTGTTGGGAAGCAAAGATGCGGTATGCTTGCGTCATGTAGTAGATACTAAATTAAAAAAATTTAGTATCTACTGGGTGTAAATGAAACAAATCATAGTATTCTAACATTTAATATTTTCGAAATTTTATTTCTATAGTAAATCGAGGATTTACATATTAAAAAATAAACGTTAAACAATCAGTCTTTTTGAAGATAATTAATTTTCAATTTACTTTAGTTTTTCACTACATTATTCCTGTTTCTCTGGCTTCAGACATTTTTGTGCTAAAAAGTAAATTAACCCTTAATTGGTCACGCCAAAAAGTTACGTAAACGGTCTCGTGGGGTGCGTGATAACCCTATCATATAAAATCACTAAACACTGCTTGATATTTGGTCACGTCTTTTTATGCAGCTAACGGGAAAATCAGCGCGCTAAATTCAAAATTTTAAAAGTTCCAAACCTTCATTATCTGCGCTGGGGTATGTGACACCCCACACGACCAATTAGGGGTTAAATGACGATATGACTTGGCAGTGTTCTACTATATTTTCACGCCTAAGCCAGTGAACCGATCATTGTCAAGCTTGACAGGTAAGTAGCCTGGGACCTGGGAAAGGACCTGGCTACCTCTTTCTCTACTCAAAGTAGCGGGAAACAGCCAGTTTCTTAATTTTGAAATGCGAATCAAAAGCCTGTGCCAGGTCAAAACATGGCTCCTTGAGGAAACGATGCAATTGAATAATCTTAAAAGAGTGACCACACGTCTTATTGTCGCGTAATCGTCTTGAGCTAAGATTTGTGTAAATTAAAAAATAACGGAAAAGATTTTATTCGTGTAGACGCAACGCGATTTGACACTTTAATGGTATAAGAAATAGGGTGTTAAGTTCCTCATCCCCCTTGAAAATGATTCTCCGAGAGACGGAGACTGTAATAGAGCGATGCAAGAACTTTTGATTTTAATTTATCATTTATTTTGCGTTACAGGTTGCGATACAGTACATTTTGTAGGTTTTTTTTTTGTTATTCCAACCTTTTCAATGCGACAAATATGTACGTAAGCGATCGACCCAAGCTGATTCCACGTCAATATGTGAAGTTTCCTCCCAAAATAGCTTGATAAAGCGTCTGTCTGAAGACTGTGAAACTGGATTACATTAGAATAGCTACTTATGTTAAACATAGATTTTAAATACAGATTTATGAATAGGGTGACAGTGAAAATTATAGAAAATTAAATAATGCTGGCAACCTTTAATTTGGCTTTTTTGACTTTCAATTAATATCTGTGTTTTGTTTCACTTTGAAGGTCCGCTCAATAATTCCTTTTATTTTTATATTATTTTCCGATTTTAATTTTCATAAAAACTATAATTATGATATTATAAGGTTTACAATAAAAACTATCCTAATTTATACAATTCATTATGAACATTATATTATTTATAAAAAACTTACACATTACTAACAGAAGATACTTCTTGTAAATTGAGTAGTTTAACAAAATTTTATGCTAATGAGATCAAGATTTGGCTAGATTTAAAAACAAATCAATTATATTGACAAGCTAGGAGCAATTTTTAAAGATAATTGGTGGAAAAAGACCCTTAACGAAGCCGAAAGGCACCTGTTCTTGCCGGAATCGCGATCATATTTTTTTGATTTTGTACCATACCTGGGAACATTCTGGTTACAGAGATATTTTAGGTCTAAGTTCCAAATTTTTCGCAAGTCTTTATTCCAAAGACAAGTATTTAATGTTATAACTTTACTTAAAATACCTCTATGACCCCTGCGCTATTCAATGCATCCAACAGCACAATGTTTTGAGTGCTTTACATTGAGTACTACTCTAAACCGTGATTTTTCACACCAAAAAAAAAGTCGTTTTCCAGTAATATCTTTTGCGTCGAGTTAATTAGTAGTTTGACATACAGAACGCTTGATTGACGGCTTCATGAAGGGTCTTATATTATACATGTCAAAGAAATTATAGGTATGCAACTATGCAACTAACTGATATTAGAAACATACGTAACACCGCGGCCGTTTTACTCAAAAGGTAAGGCTAAGGGTGGTCGCATATCAGACGGAAGATGCGCCGAGGAACGCGTCGTTAGTACGGACGACGACCAATCAAGCTATGAATAACCAAATTAAGCTCATCTCTCATCATACAGGAAGCTCATACAAAGCGAGATCAGGCTATACTGGTTATGTATAGCTTGATGGGTTGCCGTGTGTACGTTGGAAGTACTAATGCATCATCGGTTATGTGCGTAAGGGTTAAACCTCATCCGGCTGCACAGAATTGCACTTTTCCATGCTCTTTTCCTTTTCTGTGGACCTTCATTTGCTAGAGCGAGGAATAGACCGTGCTGCTGATCGCATCGTCGATGCTGCCGCGTGCGATAGCAGTCCCGCCGTTTTTTGCTCTATTGTTCTGTTCTGGAGTTACGTGCCCGACGATACGCGTCGCATCTTCCGTCAGATGTGTTACCACCCTAAAATATAACTTAAAGAAAACTAAACAGGTAGTAAACAAAAAATATAATTAAATCCGTAACAATCTATTGAATTACAAACTGCTAACTATGTTACCACAATAATTAATAAAGATAAAGACTAGTATAAACTCCATTATTACAAAGATAAATAAATTAAATCAATATAACCTTAGCATAACTTTGATGACACAAAATTCAATCGACCAGTTGATATGAACACAACCATTTTAAAATTGATTACTAATATACGAGTTATAACTGTGTCAGCTACCTATGATGTGGTACTCTGCATGCTTCTGTAAAAGAAAGGTAAAACTGTAATAAGAACTGCTCGATTGCTTCTGGCAAAGATCGTTTCCAAAACCAATACTCGAACTTTGCTCTTGGCAACGATAGTTGCCAAAAATTATTTTTTATTAAACGACTCTAAACTCTATTTTAAAGACTGTAAAGTCCTTGCAAAATGCCTTTAAACAATAGTCTAATAGATTATCTAACATTTGGACGCAACCCACAGTTATCCGCTGATTGGCTACCCATTCAGCAAGATGAATTTTGGATCGAAGTTACATGAGTGTGATGTTTATTCTGGAAATAGGTTTATACAAACACTATTACGCTTCATTTTTTTTAATACTATGGGCCCGGCGGTGTTGCGTACCTGACTGCTCTGAGAAGAAACAGCCGAAACAAACTCAGCGATCTCTTTTAAGGCCTTGACATAATCTTGGTCAACTTACATGAGGACTATGCAGATTAGTTTCTGAGAAGTATGCCATTTAGGCTTTAAAAACAGACTTTAAAACAGGCCTTCACTAATATTATGAAATATTGTCATAGTGCTGGGTAAAGGCCTCCGTGAAAATTTTCTGCGGCATCTTAAGCTATCTTTTATCTTGCCTGCTATATTATTTTACTTATATATGATTTTTGCACTACTTACTTCTTGGCACACTTTTTAATGTCGTTGTTCGCGATACGCAGTCACTCTCTTCAGACTCCGATCGCATTTGAAAACTTGTTTCTGGAAAAAAAAACAACATCACAATATCATCTAGGTATACCAAAGCTTTAAGAATACTAGTTTTCGTTATTATAATTGTTCTATGACGCTAGTTGACGTCTCAAATTGCTTTTACATACCCGAATATGTAACAAGTCATTATATTCTAGTTTTAACTATAATTGGTAGTCATTTTTATACTAACCACTGTCGTATCTCGATTTGCTGTTACCCGGTAGGTGTACCCTGTTGGGTACTTCTTGATTGTCGACATGTCCGAAAGTTCGGAAACCTATCGCAAACTGTGCGTATGGACTTATCTCGTATAATTCTGTGAATAAGAGGGTAGTTTATATTAATTTTCCTTAAAAATTAGTTTTCAAAATATAAATAACAAAATAAACAACAGTCTCATAATAATGTTAAACCATACTCTTTGTTTCTGTAAGCCGAGGGTCTGTTTAGCAAACTCTGCTGTTAAATATTACGTCGGTTGTTGCGAACATGAACAATTGACTAAAATATGAACAGACAATTCTTCTTACAATTCTACATCATAGAAACCTTTGCTTTCAAAAGCTGTAGGTGAATGTTTAGATGACGATTCCTTTTAAGAGAATTTTTCATCGTTTTTGTTCTATTAAACCAACCTCTGAGCCATTCTACTCACCATGTTTATTCTCAGCAGTAAGATGCACTGGTGTACTATAAACTCTGTTGTTTATATCCGTGGGAACACTTTGTGGTGTATTCACTGTGACGTTACTTCGCTCTGACTTGCACTCAGCTGTCAATGAGTTCCTGTATTCTGTTAGATGTTGATGGCTAGAAAGAAAAGTTTTCAGTATTATAATGAAATCATTCATATCTTCCAAATTTAAAATATATCGACCTATTAGGTAAGCATCCTCTTTGGTAAGATTTCAACTTAGGCTTTGGGCATTTCGCGTCTAGGTCATAATAACTGCATTGCATGGTTTTAACTAAAACTTGGTACTTTGATTTTTATTTGGTGGTTTACTCGAGATTATTCGTCATCAGTGCAACATTAAATAACATCACGCCTGTAATTACCGTAGGGTTAGGCAGATTTGTACCGAATATTACACCCACATTTCACATTTTTATATTTAAGTCCCATGTAATAAGGGGTGAGCCCTTTGCCATCAACCGGGCACAAATCCAAACTCCGTGGCTGCTACTGAGAAATTCCAGATGGAAAAACCCAATAACACATTGCCCGATCTGGGAATTAAACCCAGGACCTCATGTTCAGCAGTCGCGCTTGCGACCACTGGACTATCGTTAGTCCAGTGGTCGCAAGCGCGACTGCAGTGATTCAGTAGTGACTGCCTCGTGGCAGTCACTAATTACCAAACCTAAAATGATTTTATGGTTTCTGCTTCCTGACAAATAAGATATTTACCATGCAATACTTACTTATGCCTCTTGACTAGTATGTAAACGCAAGTCAACGAGCAAATCATCAGAAGTATTGAACTACAGATTATGACCAGCATGTTCAAATCAAAGAACTCTGATGGTGGTCCCACTGATTCTGAAACAAGAGATGCACAATTTACTCACTAATACTAAATACAAAAGAAATTGATTGTTAACGGACGATGTCAGTAAACAAGAAATGCCATAAAATAAAAGTTAAAACATCTTCGGAATTCAAAAGCTTCATTCTATAGAAATAAAATTATTTTGCTGTTTGGTGTAATATTAGGAGATCAGGTGGCCTACTATGACGTCTTAAAGCAGGAGTAGTTCCAGTGCGGGAAAGAGATGGCGCTAAAGGACCTGTATAGCTCTGTCTCTTTCCCACACTGGAACTACTCCTGCTTTAAGACGTCATAGTAACCCCCCAGGTACTTGTCCAAATTTTCGGTAAACTTGATCTACAATTGACCTTATTGTTTCAACAGAAAAACGCTCTCAATACTATAAAGCGTTTCGAATAAAAATAAGAACATCAATGACCTCTATCTGTAAACTGTCACTTGAAAAGTACGGATGGCATTCAAATTTTAATTTCCGAAAATAAAATTTTAATCATTTTTGGATCGTTTTTATCTGCTTAACGTTATATTTATATTAAATATCGTTTTTAGGACTTAATCCGTACTTTTTAAGTGACAGTTGACATACCCAAAGAGGTCATCGATGTTCCTATTCTTTTTTGAAAAGCATTATAATGTTTTACAATGGACTTGCGCTTGACATTAAGGAACTTAACGTAGACGTTGCATCATTCTCAGAACCTTTAATAAGCAATAAGTACAAGCCATTTAAGAAAACAAAGAAGACGATTTACCTCCTTGAACAGTAGTAGTAGCATAACTATACAACGACGTAGATATCCCGGCCGCATTCTCGGCAGTTACTCTGACATGGTACCACTGAGCTGGTGACAGTTCTGCTAACACAAAGGAGTTTGGCTGAGCGTGGACCGATGTGGGCACGTAGTGGCCCCAAGCTTGATCAAGTTGAGGCTGTAATAAGAAAGCACAATGGGAATCATATAATCATATAATCGCACGGGACCGGTCAATGTGGCGACACTTGGGGGAAGTCTATGTCCAGCAGTGGACGTCTTTCGGCTGAAATGATGATGATAATGATGATGGGAATCATCTCCAAACTACAGGGTGTAAACAGACCCTTCACATAGCCGTCACATAGCATTTTCCCGACCCGGGAATCGAATCCAGGACCTCATGCTTAGCACTCGCGATTGCGACGACTAGATCAACAAGGTTATCAATAAATAGTTTTCTGATTACTCGTGCAGTGGTATTTATAGGAACCTATGGGAGTTCTGATAGATTATTAGGTAATGTAATCACGTTTTTTACTCACCAGCCTATTTTCAGCTTTCCTCCACGCTTTGCCTCCGTACTCCTTGTAGTCCACATCAAACCTGGTGATTTCACACCCATTGTCATCCCAGCCGCTCAGCTGGATGTATATGTGCGTCGCGTTGCTCCAGAACCATTCGGTGCTGGTTGGTGATATGGGAACTGGAAACCGATGAAAATTTCTGTTAAAAGCTGAGTAGCACGGTCTAATTTATTCAATGCATCCATCACACTGTTTTAAGTGTGTTACATTGAGTCGTACCGTAAAAAGTAATTTTTCACCCCAAAAAAAAAGTCGTTTCTCAGCAATCATTTTTGTGTAGAATTACTTAGTTTGATGTATAGAATGCTTAGTTGACGGCTTCGTGAAGGCTCCGTTTAAACCTTGTATGATCCCATTCTAAACTTATCATCTTCTATTTCACCTTTTTCTCAACTAACCTCCTCCTAAAGTAGTAGCATCAACATAAGTCGGCTGCGAGGACCCCACGCTGTTGGCTGCAGTCATCCTCAAAGAATACTTGGTGCCACACTTTAGACCTTGCAGAGTGTACTCCTGGGTCCCTTGAAGAGAGGTGCCCTTGTTAGACCACGCGTCTTGCCAGGAACCGTTTGCTTCTTTCCATGTTAGATTGTAACCTGGAATAGGTGGACGGCATTTTGGGTTATATGGTGTGATAAGGGTAATGGGGAAAATATCAAATTATAATAACTACTTGCTACTTTCGTTTAGGCTTAGTTTTAGGTTTTTTTTTATCAAAAGTGTAAATTAGGTGTTTTGTTTCATATTAACATACGAAACAAAGCACCTAAGACTTCTGCTGCACGGGCAGCATAAATTCATGCTTCTATTTCTACTCTACAATCTTGCTAGGCCTACGTTCTCATGCTGCAATTACTTAAAATATTAACATTACATCACGAGTGTAATCCCCGAAGGGTTAAGTCAGAGTTGTACCTAATAGTTCACCAACATTTCGTCAGTTATGTTTAAGTCCCATTTAATAGGGCGAGCCCATTGCCATCAACCGGGCACAAATGCAGACTCCGAGACTGCTACTGAGAAATTCTTGATAGAAAAACCCTATAACAATTTGCCTGAACCGGGAATCGAACCCAGGTTCTCGTACTCAGCAGTCGTGATTGCGACCAATAGACCAACGAGCCAGTATGCCACCAATATATTTTGTTAGTATCAGGTCAATGACCAAAAATCAAAGTTTGGTTCAAAATAAAATTCAAATTGACTCACTTATTTTCTGCGTCTTCCCACCAATCTTCCTGGGTAAATCCCACTGCAGGTGGATGGCGTTCTTATGTGAAGTGACCCTCATGCTCGGCGGCTCTGGGGTGGGCAGAACCGACACCTCATACGATACTGAATCTGAACCGTACAGGTTCTTGGCTAAGCAGGTATAATTGCCGCTTAGAGATGGATCTATGTCTGAAAAGTTGAGGAAAGATTTTTGTTATTTTTAAATCAGCATCTGTTGGAGATTCTATTTATTATTTAGCAACACCAACATTAAATATAAAGCCCCTCTGTAAATAGTGGCAACACTATTCCCTTCCATCTGCGACACTGGTACAATACAGACGTGCATTTTATTACTTGCCATATTTTATTTAATCTTCCTCGGCACCAACGTACCAGCACCTCGTCAGCTACCTACCGTCTATCTACAAGCTACACAGCATCATTCTCCTACCCTTTAGCCGAAAGACGTCCACTGCTGGACATAGGCCTCCCCCCCCTCCTCCTCGTCCTCCTCCTACCCTTTTTTTTTTAGGCTTGGTAAAATCAAATGAGTCCTCCCACCCAGGGCAGAGCGGGAGGGACTTTCAGACTTGTACTGACTAAAATCCACGGTGTCCTTCAATAGTCATTTATGTTCCAGGGTCACGGTAATTCTATAAGTCCCGCGACCCCGGCAGGCTTTGGCCCTCTAGAGGGGGGCCCCGTCATCTCCTCCTACCCTTATCCCAATTTATTTGTCGTCAGCATAGCATGTCTTCTTCTTCCATACTTCTATTCATTTACTCATTATCTCATCAGACATCTTTATTTCTCTTCACACTGCAAAAGTGGTCCACAGAGAAGAATATAATTTCTAGATTCTTCTGCCACTGTCTTAGAATAATGAAAACTGATATTTGAAAAATGGCACTTTACTTCATCATGGTGCTTAATGCCAAGGGGTTCGTAAGCAACATTCTCTTGCAAAAACTCAAAGTTAGTATGCTAAAGTTGTAGAAAATTAAGCAACCAATGAGGTATTTCAATGAGATTTAAATTCAAATGAGATCTAGTGAGATAGGGAAGCACAAGATTTGTTTTCTTTTTCTGGTATATAATTATGAAGACATCATCTGCTAAAAAATAATAATTAAAAAAAAGATACTCACTATTAATCAACAGACTATCATCATGGTTCCTCGTGAACCTAGGATGGTGAGTGATGATGTTATGTTTGTGGTACCACACGGTGCGAGGCGGAGGGGATCCCACACATTGGCACACGAGCAGGAGGGAACTGCCCACTCCTACGGAGACGGGGCCACCAAGTGATGCTACGCCGGCTACCACTGAAAATGGTAAATACATAACATAATATAACGCCTGTAATCCCCGAAGGATTAGGCAGAGGTGTACCTAAGGGCTCAAACACAAAAACACGTTACCACGACGCAACGTGCCACCACACAGCAACGTGACGTTGCACGTTGCGTCACGGTGCCGTGACGTGGAAATCGACGTCGAGCAACGTAAATAATCACGTTACTACAACGCAACGTGCCACGTTGAACGACGTCGTATTGACGGTGGCGCATTTGTAGAATTGCCGCAGTTAATTTCGAGAAATGAACCACGACGTGCTAATATTAAGGAGACGGATAAAGAAGAAACAGATACAAAGGAAATACTGGATCCATCCATATCTTTCAGCCATATTTTACGTCACGACGACGTGCTGTGCAACGTGGCACGTTGCGTTATCGTAACGTGATTATTTACGTTGCTCGACGTGAATTTCCACGTCACGGCACCGTGACGCAACGTGCAACGTCACGTTGCCGTGCGGTGGCACGTTGCGTCGTCGTAACGTGTTTTTGTGTTTGAACCCTAATAGTACACCCACATTTCACCAGTTATGTTTAAGTCCAAGGAAACAGGGTTGACTAATAATGGTCCTGACTTACTCAATACAGGCTCATCGAGTAAGTCAGGACCATTATTAGTCAACCTTTAAAATAAGAATCGATTGAGGTTAGAATCAAGCAATGTAAATTCGAACCGCATTTCTTTGCGTAGTCATAAAAATAAGCGGATTGATTCACGAGTTTAGTTTCTATGAAAAGTTTTTATTACTTTTTATACGAGTACTTCATATTTTGACGGCACGGTTGGCGCAGTCACAAAATAAAAAAAAAAATTGCAGAATGGTAGTCCCAAAAATACAAGCATTCTGAAAACCAACCTTTAGAAATCAGATCAATATGGACCCTATTACTCGGAGTACCTTCCCCGACGGCTGTATGAGCTCTCACAAACACTTCATACTGTCTGCCAGTTGATAGGCCCGATACTGGAAAAGTGAGGTGACGGAGTGGTGTCTCTAGAGTTGCCTCCATTCGGTAGCTCTGTGGAGAACTCGTGCTGGAAATGAATAAGAATAGTTAAGTCTGGATCAGTCATCTTCGTCCATTTATAAAAAGATAATTCAAAGACATCGAACGGCATCGAATCTTTTAAAAATCACACTTATGGAAAGAATTTGTTAGGTAAGGATGCACTACCTCGCCACAGCTACAGTCTTTCCGGAGACCGCTCGCCAGTGAGTGGGGTGACACATTTCAGAAAGCTGTTTCGGCTTTTCAACCTTTGACAATAATTCTTCTAAACCTTGTGGTTCATGCTTAACCTGTGTCAGAGTTTATATGCCGCCCATGGGCTTTTGACGCTGCATGCCGTCAAAAAATATCTCTCAGGCATGGTTTCCTTACGATGTTTTCCTTCACCGAAGCAAGTGATAATTGTACGCGAATAATGATATGACCACCCTCCGCTCCATAACTTAAGTAGCTGTTGTTGGAGTTAAAACAGCCAAGCTAAAGTGGGAGTGGGCTGGCCATGTCGCACGGATGCACCCGGAGAGGTGGGCAAAGATGACGACATGAAGACGACGATGATGAGACGGTTACGTCATCGTGGCCGGTCGGGTGGTGGTGGGACTCACTGAACGCCTGAGGGTGGACATCGCCGACGAGGTCGACCGCGGCGAAGATGGTGTGACGATCTGATCATTTTCGCGGGGCAAACGTGGCCAGAAATAGCACAGAACAGAGAGTTTTGGAGGGAGAAAGGGGAGGCCTTTGCACAGCAGTGGGACACAGTGTAGGCTACAGTAGCGAAGGGTCAATTTTTGTAAGAGGTAAGCCGGAGTACATATCTTTACTGTGTAGAATATAATTGGCTATAGAATACTGACTGTGGCATTTTTCAAAGGGAAGCCGGTAGGAATCGGGTTAAGTATGGAACCTTCGCCACTGGTAGGCTATCAAAAAAATTAAAATGATAAGATAGTCTTACCTAGACACTGGTTTCACATAAACAGTGTAGTGAGAGATGTCTCCATTAGCCTGTTCTGGTCTCTTCCAGCTGACGAGAAGTGAAGTCGGTGATGATACTAATACTTTTATTGCTGATGGTGGGCCGGGCACTGAAATTACAACGGTAAAAATTGTACTAATATATTGGTTTCTTCTATTCAAAGGCACTCTATCCTGGGCCGCATCATCGCTTCACATAAAGCGAGTAGCGGCGAAACGCAAGTCTATATAGGATAAATAAATAAAATGTCATCAATGTGGAACATCCACTTTCGCAAAGGTATCATCACTAACGGACTGAAAACCCTCTTGTAGCTCGATAGCTATCGAGATCGAGATCCACTATCGAGTGGATCATTTATTTAAAACCCTATCGAATCTTGTGTCAGCCTTCGTACTTTATGAATGCGTAAAGATCGAATAACTAGATATAGGCTTCTTAGTAATTTTTTAAGAGTTCCGATGGCAATCTTTCAAGTCATCCCAGAATTTATTAATATGAATCAAATAGATCATGTACTGGTACAATTTGGCGAATTCGGTTTAAAAGAACTATCTGCTGATTTTGGTCACAGTGACAAGAGTTGAGATGATTGCCAAACGAACTTTAACATTACTAGAAGATTGGCAATGGGCTGCGGGACTGTTCGAAAGAGATACCGCGGCCCTGGAACACGGCAAAGAAGGAACATGGATGGGTTTTAGTCAGTAGAAGTCTGACACTCCCTTCCGCCTAACCCAGAGCGGGACGCGTCATGATGATATCCCATCCGAAAAAAAAGAAAAGATTGGCAATCAGAAATACGGTAACTTACCATCCTGCAACGTAGTACAAAGGATGGGGTAGGAGAAAGGTCCTAGTCCGTAGTTAGAGAAGCCTGCAACCTTCACTGTATAGTTGGTGTACTTTAGAAGTGCTTGGAGATATAGCTCCGTGTGTGGGGAGCTTATATTCTGCCAGGGTCCGTCTGAAATTAAGGAGTACTTAGTTTAGATTGATGAAAGGACCACGTCAAGGGAAATACATACAAATCCCTTTCTGTCGTCAAATAACAAAATGATACCTGTGTGATTTTTCTATATTATCATATTTAAGGTAGTTACTTTTTTCTAACCATTTTTTAAACCATACTTAGTCACAATTCGATGTAACGATTCATTGTCAATTCGAAAGATGAATCCTGCTTTATTGTTCATACATAGACCACTCGCTGGCAAATGGCCGGTCAATTTTAATATTGTTATTAAATAATAATATTTATATTATATTTTGTTTTTAAATAGATTCCAAATATTCATTAAGCTTATGAGTACTACATTTTATACACACTATATTATTAATGACATACCGCGATCCCGGGAAGAAATTAACATTTTAAGATACTCCTTCCATACTTTTGTACCCTTAGCCGAGAGAAAACGTACTTTAGGTAAATATGCATCCGAATATCTAATCTCTACTGGTAACACTGCACTCACCCTCGGTACTATAGTATACGGAGTAACCCAGCAGTGACGTCCCATGAGAAGTGATTGGTTGCCACGCGATCCTCAGAGAAGACGATGAGACTCCTCTACATTCTACCCCTGATGGTGGTAGTTCGGGTGCTGAAAACAATGACGACAGAGTTGCAATGATTTCATGCAGAATCAAAATTTAAGATTCAGTGTCGGGGCACACATAGCAAGGTGTCGGATGTCATTGAGTAGTAACCAATGTTAATGTTCACCATTATTTATTGCCTTTGTTGCCATAGTTACTACCAATCTTACTACCAGTTGTAATACCGTTAATTTTGATTACCCTTCCTACTACTCCAGTGTTAGGTTGTTAGAAGGGAAAAAATAAATAGCCCGTGTTACTACCGTTATTACTTACAAAAAAAAAAACAAATTTTGTTTCTAAACTATTTTTTTTTTCTTAGTAACTCGAACATAAAACAATTGACTTCTAAAATAAAAAAAGGGAAAATCAACGCAATATCTCGAGGGCGAAGCCTACTGAGATTTCTTCATTTAAAAACTGCATCTGAATATGTCGGATATTGTCGTCGTCCAAAGAAGTTTCATGTTTACTTTACATATTATTAAAACGAAAATTACCGATTTTCCTAGAAATATATTTTTTGTTTAAGTACTAACGGTAGTAACACGGGCTATTTATTTTTCCCTTTTAACAACCTAATACTGGAGTAGTAGGAAGGGTAATCAAAATTAACGGTATTACAACTGGTAGTAAGATTGGCAGTAACTAGCGCAACAAAGGATTTATTGGCTCACTCTAAAACTGTTTTTAATGTTTAATGTCAACGAAATGTTGATGTTACTAAAATGTTTCCTAAAAATGTCAATGCACTGTTAATGAAATGTGAATTTTGATGAATACACACGGCTAACGCGGTATACAAAATTGCATCGAATCTAATATTATAAAATACTATAAGCAATAAAGATAGGTCTGCGCCTCAAGCCAAAATTGCAAGCTAAGGTATTTGGTGAAAAAACCGAACATTTAGTACTTGCTGGTTTATTGCCAAGATCTTCTAAACATGACAACTCGCTTCGGTTCTAAGGTTTTTGGAACAATTGCAGTATTTAAAATAATACTGCTATGAGAGGTTAGCAGGCCCTCAGATCATCTTACCTCCTTCTCTCGTAGTTTGGTACACCGGCAAGGAAAAAGGTCCATTACCAGCTGAATTGAAAGCGCTCACAGATACAGCGTACCTGAAAATACGAATACGTTCTTAATACCTAGTGTTGTAGTCAATTTGGGTAAGTTGTCAAAAACTTAAATACTAAGTGTCAACGGAACCTTCACGAAGATATCAACCAAGCATTCTGTACATCAAACTAAGTAACTTTAGTGCTGTAATGTAACACACTCAAAACATTGTGCTGATGGATGCATTGCATAGTACGGGGGTCGTGGAGGTATTTAAAGTAAAGATATAACCAAAAAACTAAAATTAAAAAAAAAAAAACTTGTGAAAATGTTTAAGCTTTGACCCCCAATATCTCCGTAACTAGAAGGTTCCCAGGTATGGTCCACAACAAAAAAAATCTCGCAATGACGGGGAGAACAAGTGCCTTTCGGTTATGTTAAGGGTCTATGTACACCCTTTATATAATTATGGATGTCATCTCACCTCATATTTTTGAGCAGTCCACTGAGAGTCGTCTCATGTTTTCCTTTTCTTGACATCACCTTTACCATTTTAGTTTGGGTGTCATTGGGAACTGCAAACAGAAAAGAGCCAATTAAAGTGACATCGATGACTCCGAGAGCAGAGAGAGAGATTTTTAGGACGAAACTGACCAGCCATTACTTAACGAGACCCCTATGTGCTTCGGAATGCAAGTTAAGCTACAGTAAGCCCCCATCATTAATAGATCTTTGACTGTTTTTTACAGGTATTTGGAAGCTCGAAAGTCCTTCAACAGCTCTTACCAAGGGAGTAGCAATAGCAGTGATAGCCTAGTGGTGTGACCATCGGACTGTCAAGTCATAGGTCTCGAGTTCGAACCCAAGACACACACCTCTGATTTTTCGGATTCATGTGCGTATTGTATAATCATCACTGGAAAACATCGTGAGGAGACCAGCATACCTGAGAGATATTTCTCGACGGCATGTAAGGCCAAGTCAGACGCCCATTGGCGGCATAAAAACTCTGATACTAGGGATGGGCACTAACCACACGATAAAGAAGAAAACCAAGGAGTATCGCTAGTCACTGGGTTATTGAGATCAGATAGGCAGATGCTCCTTAAAAAATTGATATTCAGATGCATCCAGTTAGACTAGAAGGCGACCCCAATATTAGAAACCGCCAGGCTGATAATGTCGATCATTAGCAAAAATTCTTACCTGGATCTCCACTAATCCTAGGCACAGCTTTTACATGATATCCTTGGAGCAGTCCATTGTGACTCTCTCTGGGTGGTGGAAGCCATGACACCACTAACTCTCCAGGGTTTTCGGTTTGTTGGACTTGTACTCCAAGTGGTGTTGATGATGGGGCTGTAAAGCAAAACGTCGCTATATTAACTGAAACAGTGACACGGGGTCGCGGCAGAACACGAAGGAGATACCGGGACGAACTAGATGTCTTCGAGAATTGGAAAGAAGTTGCAAAGAATAGTGACCGTTGGAAGGAATGGAGGGTGGCCTTTGCCCAGCCGTGGGACGTGTATTATAAGCTTTTGATTTGATTTTCATATTCGGTACGAAAGCAGCGTCTGGACCATCAATTTTAAATCACTTTTCACCAAACCTTTAATTCCATAAGACTGGGATGTTTGCACCGCCTACAGAATTTATTTTTTCAATTTATTCGAAAGCTGATGGTTCCCGTCAGTTTCTTTAAGTAAAAATTTACTTCATTGCTTAAGTTATTTAGGCGGCAATTTTTTTCTCTAATGGACACCAGATTAAGAGAAAGACATTGTATGTATTATGTCACGAAAGGTTACCTTCCTGCTGAGTACTAAAATGTACAGGCTGGGTGTATGGGCTCAGATCCACTTGGTTGCCTGATGCAATCCTCACTCGGTAGTCCATTGCTGGTTGAAGATCTCTTAGCTCTATGTTCTGACGCACATCGTTGTCTTGTCTGAAAGGGATACAAATATTTGTTAAAAACCAATTGATATGATTGATTAGTACTGAACGTGAGTGCTTCTTCTTAGCGTGTCGATGATAATTCAAATTGGGTCAGCCCAAAATTTTTCGACGAGTTTGGCACTTTCAGTCGCGTCCATCAGCTCCTGTGGTGTGCAAATAACAGAACAGGCAGGACACGATATCAAGTGTCCCATCGTTTGGGGGGCAATATCACATTTAAACTCCAGGGCAGAGTCATCTATGAATCTCCATCTGTACGTGAGTGCTGATGGTGACTCTCCGGGATAGCCTCATTGAGCTACTCGATATATTGAATGCAGTCCACTGTTGACCTCTCTCACGAAACCTCACGAATTGAGCTGCTCACTTCCAGCGACCAGCGACCATCATTAGGTAGTCAATTTATTTTATGAGCCCACAGACTTCCACCAGCTTCATTGTTGATGGTCGGTCCATTACGGGCTCACCACTCGACAAATTGCTGCGAATTTTACCCAGTCATTGGTCCACTATATGCCAGCAGGCATCAGTACCTTGTAAGAAGTTGCCAAGCAGCCTTTGATTCTTCAAGAAACAGTTTTGATAGTCATCGAGCTATGTTTGTGAATCATAAAAAATAAAACTTTTCATACCTTGGAAGAAGTAGTCCATTACCTGGTAATGTTAATGCTCTTAGCGCTGTCCCACATCATGAAGTCGTTACTAGTGTACTGCATGGTGTAGTACTGCACATGGGTGCTGATGGTGTCTCGCCAGGAGAGCTTCACTGAGTTACTGGTTACTGAGTCTACTTGTAGGTCTAGGGGAGGTGTTGGTGGTTCTGTAAGGGAAGAACGAATTATGAGCTATGTATTGGACGATGATAAATGTTAAATCCGTAAATCGCGCTTTCACACGTCAATTCCAATGCCAATGTCCTTTCTACCTAATTTAACTTTAACTTGAGCTTGATAGTTTCTGGGTCGAAAAAGTTATTTACTAAAAATGGATACCGTCACACTACAATTATTAAATAATCAAGGACATTTTTATGCACAACCAATGTTGTTGACACGCGCTTACCTCTTTATTTTTTTGTATGCAGATCTATTTCTCTGTTTCTCATATTTAAGTATCTATTCACCACCACCCACACAAAATATAAAACTGCTTCACATCCGTAACCTCACTAATCCAGGTCCAGTTGAAAACCAGCGTCGGGCACTAGTTGTCCGGCATTTTGCTAAACTGGGCCTATTTGGCGCAGCCGTGAGGCACACAGTGTCACACTATTTTATTTTTTTGTTTGGGTTTAAGTTTTTTATTTTTTTGTTTTCTATTTGATATTTTTTATAATACATTTTTTGTGGCATGTGCCAAATAAATGTATTTTCTTTCTTCTTTCCAATGTGTTTGCCATCTACGGCCCTACAAACAAATTACTTACCTACCAATAACAATTCACAGCTAGTATGAAAATAAGGCAAAGTTTCTCCTTACCAAGGATATCCAAGTGCACATTATAAGCGGCAACCCCATAAGGATTACTCGCACGGCACTCGTAAGTACCTCCATCTCTGCTCTCCACGTAATTGATGTTGATCAAACTGTTCAGACCGTTGTGTGTCATCGTCTCTGATATTGTGAGCCTGAAATGAAAACAAGAGAAATGAGAGGATTCGAAACAAAAGCGGAACAACATTGCTTTTTTTGTAATTTGAATATTTTCAGCACTAGTGTGAAATTTAAAACACGTATTTAACATGTACCATACCAGACTGCTGTAGCAGACATATAATTACCTTATGAGTGTTCGTTTTTGTCTGTGCTTGTTATCCTGTCTGTGTCCTTTCATGTATTGTATGAGTCTTGTTATTTGAATTAAAGAATTTTTTATTTATTTATTATGATAGACAAGTAGCAATTGTAACGTTTTGTGGGTAACTAATGGTTTAGGTTGCGATGAAGTGCAGGACTATACCTGACTCGTGCACGGCACTTTCTAATACTGAAAAGCACTGTTGAACAAGCGTTACTTACTTCAGCGTTACTTAATTCAGCGCCATCTTTGGAACAGCTGTGTTACTACAGAGCAGAGGCTAAGTGGGCTGAAGAATTTTCCATGTTTGAATAAAATGCTAGAGCGATTCCACTGCCAAGGGTTAGTTGAGTTGAGGGTTCTATTGAGTTCAGCAGACAAGCACTAGATGGCGCTACCGTTTAAATATGAAAGAAGCTGACCACGTTTTTTGAACTGGAGTATTTTGCATGTCATTAAACATGCCTAATCTTACATTTAATCAAAGTCCAAATTACCTTGATGTAGTAAAATCAACGGGCTTCCCATCCAGAGACCATTTGACTCTGATAGGGTTGTCTCCTAGGGGTCGGCAGGTTAAGGTCACCGGTAGACCCATCTTGGTTGTCAGGTTAGCGCCGACTGACTCGAAATGCACCGGCTCTAGAAATAATTTGAGAGTTTATTAATCGCGAACATTCTTTTTCAAATAAAAGACTTACAGAACTGATTTTTTTTAAATGTATTTTGTGGCCATTACCAATCGAAAGTTAAAAAGGACATAATATAACATCACGCCTGTAATCCCTGAAGAGTTAGGCAGCGGTGTACCTGATAGTACACCTACAGTTCGCCAGTTATGTTAAAGTCGAATAGAATAGGGGCGAGTCTATTGCCATCAACCGGGCACAAATCCAGGCTCCGTGGCAGCTACTGGGAAATTCCTGATAGAACAACCCTACAACACTTTGCCCGACCCGGGAATCTAATCCAGGACCTCATGCTCTGCAGTCGCGCTTGTGACCACTAGACCACCGAGCCGGAAAAGAAACATATTGATATCAAAACAAACAGCTAGTAGCAGGCTCATCAGTTCGTAATAACCTATGGAAGATGAGAACAGTAAACACGTCTCGTGTTTCAACCCCCACATACGCTTAATTGTACGTACTAATCGATCAACTTGATTGATTGACCAAATATTTAACCACGCACATTTTGTCAATTGCTATTAACCATATCGACTGCCTCGTTGGTGTGATGTTCGTAAGCAGCGACTGCTGAGCATGAGGTCCTGGGTCCCATCCCAAGGTCGGGCAAAGGGTTATTGGATTTTTCCATTAAGAATTTCTTATTAGTAATCACGGAGTTTGGTTTTTTGCCCGATTAATGATAATAAGCACTCCCTCCTTGGGACATGGGGCTTGAACACAACTGGCGAATTGTGGGTGTACTATTAGGTACGCCTCTGTCTAATCCTTCGGTGATAACAGGTGGGATATTATGTTACGTAATAACCTTATCGTATATTAATGATAAAGACTCTCAAAATGATATTTTTTTTAATCTTTTGATAAAACAATTGCATTCTACTTAGAATGTTTCTTGTAAGTAAGCCTGTACTTCCCAAGGGCAACGTTTTCAAGACAAGCGCTCCTGGCGTTCATTAATTTGTGAAACACGGAATCTCCTCTTATCCAATCAAATTTAACTTACGACTTGAGAATTTCTACGATTAGAGAATTTTTTCTAGCATAAAATCTCTTACCAACAGGTGAAATGATAAAATTAGCATTAAAAAAAAATACCATCAAAGATTTTCGGGAACTTTCTGGAATACTTACTATTAACACTGATCCACAAATTCTTATTCAGTGCATCCCCCACTCCGTTCTCGACGTTGCACGCGTACATGCCTTCATCGGAAAGCGATACCACTTCAATAATAAGAGTACCGTTGGGGTAACTCATGACTCCACCACCAGCTAAGTCGAGGACTGGACGCCAAATGCCTAGGGTAGCTGGAAAATTAAGTCAATTAATAGGTAACTTTGAAATAGGGTAGGTAAGTAAGGTAGTATGCAAGTCATACTAAACTGGAGGCCGACCCGAACATAGTTGGGAAATAGCTGGGCAGGTAATGTATGTAACATTATGGTTAACCGTCAGCCCGCACTAGACCCTCGTGGTTCCATAAATACAACAGAGAGGAGACCCATGTCCCAGCAGTGGGAGCATAATTGAAGACTACATAATTATTATGCTTAGATAAGGTTCAGTACATGTGGTTTTCTACATTTAGATAGAATTTACAGTCATTTAACAGTAAAGTTATCTGTGACTTTACAACGCTGTCAAAATCATAATAAACTTTATTTTCATAGCATTTAGGTTGATGTCAGGTTGTTGTCACTGACAAATTGCATCTTTATTCTAGTAATAATAAAGTTGCTGTTGTATTGGTACCTCTCAGAGGTGAAAGGACTGTAAACCATAAACGAAGTTATGGTAAACACGGCTACCAATGAAGCTCTACAAAACCAGTTTACGCTGATCTCTCATTGTACGGGAAATCTGTAGAAAGCGAGGCCATGTTATATTGGAAAAGTATAGCTTGATTTGTCGCCGTGTGTACGTCCTTCAACACAATAACTCTAAGTTAACTTGTAAAATTCCGTCCAAAATTATCTAAAAAGTTTAGAAACAAAGATTAAAATCTAATCGTACATACACACAACTTATAGGTTGTTGATGCCTACAGACAAAACCGACCGTGTACCGAGAGTCTATTCAATTAATCGTGCGTAAATATTCCACATACCGTCCCTTTTCATCCAGTGTATCTGCGGCGTCGGGTAACCGTTTGCGTTGCAATACACTACGCCTCGTTGTCCCAATAGTAACGACGTGTTTGTTGGTTCTTCCATCCATTTTGGTGCGACTGTGAAATGAATTGTTTTTACAATGAATCTCCTGTCTTTCAAAGGGTCTGTACTGGGGTTTTTGTTGTGTCTCTGACTGAATAAAAGCCTCAGTACTTTTAAACTACATTTTTTAAAAATAAATGCTGTTCCATACATTTTGACCATGTTGGTACTGAACTTTTGTTGGAAACCGCAGTTTTTTTTAAAATTGCCGGTGAAAAATTTCTATGTGGGGAGTTCAGAATGATGTACTGAATACGTGGTAACTGTTTGTGCGTCGGTGACCTTCCATCCTTTATAATAAAATCCACAGATGACATAATAATATGGCAATCCGACAATTTTGAAAGTATATTCAAAGTTGAAGGTGCAGTTAAACCCAGTGGACCGGGCAGCGGACTGGCTGCGGATTTTGACATATTTCAGTAAATTAACTATCAAAGTTCAATCCGCTGTCAAATCCATTTGGTTTGAATGCACTTTTATTGATATTACTAAACAGCATATTATTATTTAGTCGTTAAAATGTGTCATTTTTCTATTTTTTGTCCAAGATTGCTGGTTTAAACAAATAGGGCTCTTCCTAATAATGGTATAGTGTAACCGTCATTAGGACCAGTACGCATTTGTATTTAATTGAGTTATAAAATTGCATTCGTGCAAAGCCGGGATGAGTCACTAGTTTTGTATATAGTATAGCTGATGAATCAATCACATTGTGCCATTGAATGAAAGCCAGCTTTTTTAATACAATTTTGTTTAGTGCTTCTGTGTTCAGATTACGATTTAAGCCAAGCTTTTGACTTACATACCATTGATATAAAGGTCTGCAGTTTGGTTGACTTTGCCGACGTGGTTGGTTGCTATGCACGTATATTTGCCACAATGTTCTAAAGAAACACGTTTTATTATCAAAACGCTGAATAACTCAGAACTTCTTTCTGTTATCTGTAAATAAAAGATGGTGTTACTCAAGGGTTCATACTGGGTCTTGTGATGTATCATGTTAAAATGGAGAAACCATTCTGGTTCCATCAGCTTATATAGATATTACAAGAGATTTTGTAAATATTTTGTTTACAGTACTTAACTTATGTATACATATTGTCATAGTTAGTCATCAAAAAACTTAAATAATTCTTACCTTCAAACTAGCAGGAAGTTTCTTCCCATCCTTTAGCCAAGAGAAATAAATAGGCGGATCTCCTCCAACAATATTGCACGTAATTTGAACTATCTGACCTTCTTTCAGTCCAGTACCAACACGGAGTTCATCTAATTCTGGTGCTTCCACAACTTGGATTTCAAATGACCTGAAAAATAATTAAACCTTTGATAGCATCAATCGCAGAGTTCTGGGTAAGTAAGGATCGATGTCTATTAAATATGCTGATAACATGATGTTTCACTTGACTTCCAAAAATTACCGAAAATTAATTTACTATAAAATCTTGAGATTTTATTCGTATATGAAGACTTACTCATGATTGGTGTCTTACATTGGATTGAAATAGAACTCTCTTCATTTACCCATAAGGTAGGTAATCCTTCTTACCTTTTAGCCATTTCTCCCGATGGACTATGAAGTATACACGTATAAGTATCTCCACTATCCTCTTTAACAACTTTTGCTATATTCAATATACCATCAGCTCCCGATTCAAAGAGCTGTCTTTTCTTACGTTTTCTTCTGGTGTTCTTACTATTATTTGAAGTTGTGGCGTATGTTCGTTTGTATCTTGAGTGTTGGGGAAGTGTTGAGCTGATGATCTTCTTGCCTTTGTGCTCCCATTCTAGTTTGCTGAAATTGAAAAGGTCGTATACACACTTGCTTACTTCAGACTCAGTGCTCAGTAGTAGAAGGCAGAGGTACATTAACTCGGTGTTATGGATATCACACAAAATATTACAATGAATTCAATATTTGGCTCTAGACCTCCACAACACATAAATTTGCATCGGTTATTAAAAATCCACATTTCGTTGGTTATTTTTAAGTTAGACTGGCTGGACGGTCGAGTGGTTGCAAGCGTGACTGCTAAGCATGAGGGTTCGATTCCCGGGTCGGGTCGTGTTATTGGGGTTTTCCATCAAGAATTTCTCAGTTGTAGCCACGGAGCCTATGTTGAGACTGATTGATGGAAACACTGTTGTCCCCTTACAAGGGCTTAAACATAATTGGCGAAATGTCAGTGTTCAATTAGGTACACCTCTGCCTAACCCTTCGGGGATTACAGGCGTGATGTTATGCTATGTTATTGTTAAGTTCCAGGTAAACTATTTTCGTTAATTATTTTCGTATAATAGGGAGCCAGTCCATTTTCATGAATCGGTCATAAATATTAGCTATAAAAACAGGTAGTGGTAGTTGAAACATGGTTTACTTGTTAATTTATGTAATACATCAATACTAAATGAATCAACAAATTATATGATAGAGGATTAACGTATTCCCCGAACAGATGGACAGGTCAAAGCAATCGGGTAATCGATTTTGGATTGGCAGGCCAATTATGCTGTCATTCTGGCTTACCTGCAGTGTGAAGTACTAAACATAATAATATGTACTTGGTGTTGTGATATCTCTCACACACTTGTACACTATCTCCTGCGTCAATGACTAGGCTGTCATGACCAAAATTTGAATAAAACACCATACTATAGACAAAATAAAATGTACCTGATAGGGTATCCATAGTAAGGACACCTTAGCTTCAATGATTCTCCACTTTGAACTTTTATTGGTGGCAGTGATCTAATGTAAGGAGGACCTGTAAAACAACACATTTAATACTAACTGCTAAAGTAACCTAGAATATAAACAAGGTTTCTAAAGCTGTGTCTACGCTAGTCGGACCAAGAAATAGCGATCTCTCCTGTCAGGTGAATTCTTGTCCTGAACATGAGCGGAGCATACACCGTGTTCGGATCGCCTAGACTAAGGCACACCGCATTACACCGCAAAACCGCATTACTTGGAAAATAATAATTGCTGATCATGTTAAATTATGGGAATATTATCTCGCCAAGCGATGAGAATGCTAAGGGGAATGAGTGGTATTACGCTTATGGATAAAATAAGGAATGCGTACATAAGAAGAAGTCTGAAAGTGGTGACTTAAAAGTTGTGTGGTAATCGGTTGTCGTAGTTTGGGAATGTCATGCGGAGGAATGACGAAATTATCGTGAGGAAAGTTATGGGTATGACTGTGGATGCGTATAAGACTAGAGGAAGACCAAAGAAACGACTAATGGACTGTGTGAAGGATGATATGTCACGAAAGGAGGTGTCTGATGAGATGACGAGTAATAGAGAAGTATGGAAGAAGAAAACATGCTACGCCGACCCCAAATGAATTGGGATTAGGTCAAGAGAATGATGGTATCTCGCCAAGCGATCGCCTACTAGAAGCCACTTTCTTCGTATTACGATTATATTATTTTGAGTGAAATTTTCTTATGAAACATCGCTGATTCACAGGATATTTGTTAGGAGAGTTAAAAAAGTGGGAACTGTATCTTCTATTTTATAGATTTCATACTTGATTAAGCTTTATTAACTTACCAAAAACATCAATCCTAGCCGAATGTCCGGTACTAGATTCTCCTTCAAAAGCCAAGCATGTGTACAAGCCTCCATCTTCAACTCGAGACCTGGATACATTCAGCTGAGAGACCACACCAACTCCTGATGGCGACATCATTTGACCTAGTGTGTATCTGAAAAATGAAAAATCAGTCTTAGTCTGATGTTTGTCAGTCGTTATTGGCAGTCAGAAGCCTGTCGACAGACTGTCCAAACAGTCCTATCAAGATATATTGAGTTTTATAGTTACGGAGATTGGATATGCATTAACTCCATCTAAAATACAGATATGACTGAAAGCCTACTCAAACATTTTTGGAAAAAGGCGAGGCAGATGATTATTATAGATTGCTGTTTAAAGTAATCTACGACTAGCACTTCGCCCGCGACTTCGTCCGCGAAAATTTTGATAGCTCGGCTAATTTGCGTGATATCTTTATAATTTATAGCCTCACGAATAATGTAGCTTTCTACCAGTGAAACAATTTTTAAAATTGGTTCATTACTTCCGGAGATTACCCCCTACATACAAACAAATTTTACCTCTTTATAATATTAGTATAGATTTACTAAATTCAGGTACAAGGCATCTAACGTCTATGACAACATTTATTTTAAAATTGCCTTTATGTAGTAGCAGTAACCACTCATCTTGGAGTCGTTACTAAAACGTTTGATGGACTTTTTTTTTTTTCGGACGGGAATTCATCAGATGACCCCCTCCCCGCTCTTGGCGGAGTGAAAGGGAGTGCCAGACTTCTACTGACTGAAACCCATCCATGTTCCTTCTTTGCCCTTTGTGTTCCAGGGCCGCGGTATCTCTTTCGAACAATCCCGCAGCCCACGTAAGGTGAACTGCTTTCAGGCTAGATTGACGACGAGTTTCACAATGAGGTTGCAGATGGATGAGAATGGCCGAAAAGTGTGTCTGCGTGCAGAACTGTCTCTCTCTCTTCCTATACTCCATCCAAAGGTTGTTGAAAAGATCGGTTTTAGCGATAAGACCGCCCAGGGTGACATCACACTACGTGAAATATTTTTCTATGAATATTACTTGTACGAGTATGGTGCACACCAAGCTACCCGAAACTGCCAAATTTTTCTAATTAACTTTGACCCTAATGCTTTAGCTATAAAGTTGATAATATATTAAAGAAATTTGACAGATTGTAACAGCTTGATGTGCTGCTGCTGGGGTCTGTACATAATAACGAATATTCTAGTATACTGGGAGTTTTTTTAAACTCTCGAACGTGGGCAATACTTTAGGACCTTTTTTTTTTCTTTTGGGAAATCATGAAATGACCACTCTGAGCGGAGCGGAAGGTGGTGTCAGACTTGTACTGGGCAGGGCCACGGTATCTCTTTCGAACAGTCCCGCAGCCCTACTTTAGGGGCCTGTAGTACTCATGAAAATAAGCAACTTTTACTATGGGACCGAGCACGAAATCGAGAAAAAATATCAGTTGCTCCACACATTGGTCGCATAGCTCGAAAAAATGTAGGTAACAGCAGATTTTTTTAAATCATATTTCATAGTTAGCCCCATAGTAAGAGTTGCTCATATTTATGAGTACTTCACTCCCTTAAAGTATTGCCCACGTTTAACCAAACATCCTGTATTCTCTATTGATGAGACGTTTCTGGGTAAAACGTAATGGACAACAATATCCGATCGTATAATTAATTATGATTGCACGCTGTTCCTTGTTGTTTTTCTACGAAGCTCAGATTAAAGGAAGCTAGTAATTCTTCACAAAGTTTCTTTTACCACAGTCAGACGATATTTTTGATCAACTTTATATTCATCATCATCATCATCATTTCAGCCGAAAGACGTCCACTGCTGGACATAGGCCTTTCTATTAACTTATCTTCGGCACTTTTAAAAATTTTATTCAGCTGTTTGCAGGATCTAAAAAAATGGTTTAAAACAAATAATAAGTAATTAACTGTCTGATCTGGTATATAATTAGTTATTTGTTTAGGAGCTCCCAACTAACTAAAAATGTATTCAAACTGAATATTTACAAAGTAGCGAATAAAAGTTGTGAGCCCAATATTGAAATTGTGTTTGTACATAGCAAAAGGGTGTAAATGGACCCTTAACATAACCGAAAGGTATTTGTTCTCCCCGTCTTTGTGATAATTTTTTTGTTCCAGACCATACCTGGGAACCTTCTAGTTACGGAGATATTGGGGGTCAAAGTTCCAACTTTTTCACAAGTTTTTTTTAAATACATGTTTTTAATGTAAGATTTTTACTTTACACACCTCCACGACCCCCGCACTATTCAATTCATCCATCAGCACAATGCTGAAAAGAGATTTTTACTCCAAAAAAAAAAGTTGATTCCCAGCAATAATTTTTGCGTAAAGTTACTTAGTTTGATGTACAGAATGCTTGGTTGACGGCTTCGTGAAGGGTCTGTTTACACCTTGTATAGGTCGTCTAGCTCCATCTCTTTCCCACACTAGGAATTTCTCCTGTATTGTGGGTGCGTTTACAAACATTTAAACTTACATACACAAACAGCCAGACCCGGAACAACTACCTGTACTTCCGTGCGGGGATCGAACCCGCGACACGTAGTGCAGCAGCCGATCGCTCAGCCACTGCGCCAACCGTGCCGTCGGTTTGAATAGGAATATCGACTTTGTTTGACATGGCTAAAATGTTAATAATGCAGAAAACCATGGAAATAAGTAGAAAAACAAATAATTTTCGTAATCATAAGATAACACTGCCTCGTTGGTCTAGTGGTTGCAATTGCGACTGCTGAGCGTGAGGTCCTCGGTTCGATTCCCGGGTCGAGCAAATGTTATTGGGTTTTTTCATCAGTACCAGCCACGGATAGCATGTCTATTAAATATCCACTCATTCTTACCTTTGATCGGTATTAGACGATATAACTACTCCGTCTCGTTCCCAAATAAATCTTGGTGGTCGGTCTGCTGTTGCTGTACACTGTAGACTGATCTGAAATTTTAAAAAATAATCATTTTTTTTTGTATTTTTTTTCGTTTTGTAGGTCTAGACTCATTTTGAGTCATCATCATCATCATCATTTCAGCCAAAAGACGTCCACTGCTGGACATAGGCCTCCCCCAAGTGTCGCCACATTGACCGGTCCCGTGCGTCTCGCATCCGGCGGATCCCTGCAACCTTTACCAGGTCATCGGTCCACCTAGTGGGAGGCCTTCCAACGCAACGTCACTTTGAGTAATTAAGTTCAATATTAACATAAGCTTTAGTTAAATCTTTTCTACACGGGCTGTTAAATAATGAAAGATGCGGTCCATAGTTTTATACAGGGTGGAGAGCATACCGACACTTAAACTGTTACCACGTATTCAGTACATCATACTGAAACCCCGCACATATGCATTTTTCGTCGGTTATTAAAGAAAAAATCAGCTGCTTCCTACTTAACTACTATACCTACACGGTCAAAATGTACGAACAGCAGATTTAAAAAAACATAAAAAAATTAAAAAAAAATTAAAAAAAAAAAAAAAACAAAAAATTCAAAAGTTCAAATTTAATTCAAGAGTTCTAAAATTTTGCAAAATTCAAATTTAGCAAAATTCAAATTTTGCAAAATTTTAGAACGGTGTACTGAATAAGTGGATGCGTAAATTAACTTAATTACTCTGTCATTGTGGCAACACTAGTCTCTATTGGGTTAATTATTTGAGTTATGTGTCTTAAATAAACTAAAGTGTTTTCTTTTGTTACTTTACTTTATTTCATTTTACTGTATACAACGTGTAACATAATAAACGCAAGACCTCTCGTGTGGTGTCTCAGACCATGAAACTGAACAACTTTTGTTCTTATAGTATGTTATGTACCTATTTATGAATATCAATCTATGTTAACAAAATGGTATTTTTTTTTTTTTGTACTCTATCACAATGCTGTCCTATTTGACCTAAAGGTTGACTGGTAGAGAATGCCTTGTGGCATTCTCTATGTGCCACTCTTGTGCATGAAGTTTAAATAAATAAATTACTAGACTGTATCGTGGTGCATACCTTTTCATGGCTGTCATGAAAACGGAAGACGTTATGAGGCCATTGCGTTTGCAAATCGATTGTGTTGCCAATTGCCGTCTGGATTGCTGACCACAATTTATCGTTATTAGCTAAGAGGACGACTGAGGCCCATTTGTACCACAAACACGTTTAGTAATGATGGCACCAATTAAATGGAAAGCGAACAGAACGTTTCAACCGCATTCAAGAGCTTTAAAGTGTCAATACATATAACATAACATCACGCCTGTAATCCCCGAAGGGAAAGGCAGAGGTGTAGGCTGTTATGTAGTTAAATAATACACCTAAATTTCACCAGTTATGTTTTTTTAAGACCCATGTGACTGTGGAGTTCACACCGCCAAGAGCTCTGTCAACTAATTTTTAGTTGCTAACTCTAGTCGCTAATCGCTGGCGGTGGCGGTGCCTTAGTTCGAGTACATTATACAGAGTGTAAATAGACCCTTAACACAGCCGAGAGGCACTTGTTCTCCCCGTCTTTGCGATATTTTTTTTGTTCTAGATCATACCTGGGAACCTTCTAGTTACGAAGATATTGAGGGTCAAAGTTCCAACTTTTTCAGAAGTTTTTTTTAAATAATTATATATTTTTAATGTAAGATTTTTACTTTACACACCACCTCCGTACTATTCAATCCATACATCAGCACAATGCTTTGAGTGCTTTCCATCGAGTCCTACCGTAAAACGTGATTTTTCACCCCAAAAAAAATAGTCGATTCCCATCAATAATTTTTGCGTAAAGTTACTTAGTTTTATGTACAGAATGCTTGGTTGACGGCTATGTGGAGGGTCTGTTTATAGTTAGTTTTATTCCTTACCTCTTCACCAGGAGTGGCGACCTTCTCACTAAAATGATGGGAGATAATTATATTGCCGGATCCTAGATCCCTTTTATGTCTTATAAACTGGACTTCTGAAATAAATAACAAAATTCATTAAACTCTCCAAGTTCTATTGTTTTCATCGAAGTTGAAATAAAGCTGAATTTCGTTGATGTTCGCTTCGGGGAATTCTGGCTTAGAATTTTAGTGCGAAGCAATGAAATGTTTTTGTGAATAAAGTAAAATGGTAAACTCTTTTAATACCAGGATTAGAATTTTAAAACCTTGACTGCAAAAGGTTTAGTCCAATAGAATAATAACAGAGCAATATCCCTGGGCCGCCAGACATTACTTGCTGCTTAGAATGAGTATTAAAATAACTCTCTTAGTAACAAATTAAAAAAAAAAAATCTGCGACGTCACTTTTTTTCCCGAGCTTTAAGGCGTCTGGCAGAAATTTCCCTCAACGAGAAGTGTCAGGCAGTGTTGATTATTAGTTTTTAATAATATTCTCTGCAACATAGATAGAAATTAGCACTCAGGCTTTAAGATTTTTTTTAATTATTTTTATGAAACTTTAGAACATGCTATCTAAAAATTGGCCGTTGGCATAAGTTTACAGATACATACTAACACTACTCGATACCATAAAGTTTGTTTATTAGAAAATAAGTAACGTCCGGCGGCCCTAGGATCTTGAACCATAAAGTAAATAAATTAAATTCAAGGTATTTCAATACTTACGATAACTTTCAAATCCATCAGAATCATGTCGTCTTCTATCTGTCCTTCTCTGTTTTGTAACTCTGCGAAAAAAGCAGACTATGTTAAAAATAATGTTTTTTGTTGACACTATGCTGAAAGCGGAGCAGTTCGGGCTTAGGTTGACAACATTTTTTTTTTTTTTTACAGTTTTTTTTTTTTGGTGGTGTGGAGAACAGGGTGTAAAGTTCTTCATCCCCCATAGAAAAGGGAGGATCCTCCAATGAGACGGGTGTTGTGTCTGGTGGGCTACCCGACAGTTGTTGTAGGATTCTTCTATAATATACTCTTAACTCGCCACCTTTACTTGCGCGATGTAGGATTTAGATGTTTCTCGATATTTAGTTCATCGTCTGTGTCATAGATGGCGCTGTAGTACTTTTTGATCTATGTTGCTGTAGTACTCTATTTAGTGCCGCTGTATTTGTTTTTCTACGGCTAGCGAAGCTTCTCATTGGGTTCTATCAATACAATACGTGTTTAATTTGACAAACTTCGTTATGGCTGAATGTATGTCACATTATTTAGGCACTGAGGTGTTATGGTGGCACTACACTTGGCAGATCTGGGCAAATATTCGCCTTCATTAAAACAAAGTGAGCTATATCGTAATAGGCTTAAAAAACATTTTGTTTTGATCCAATATCGCGAATATTTTGACAAATTCGCCAAGTGAAGTGCCAGCATTAGATACACCTTAGTGTCTGTGTATCTGCAGAATTTGTCAATGAAATTTTATCTTGAAATTTAGATAAAATTGGCATCAAACACTCAAAATTTGTGGATTCTGTATTCTGAATAGTACTGTTTTTTTTTCCTAGTCTGCTCTATCCTACTCTTGGGCGAACGCCTCCCTCCACTTCTTCCACTTCTCGCGAACCAGCGCGTCCTCCTTCCAATTTGGACGCACCTTATCCAGTTCGTTGAATAGTACTTAGGGTATTTATTTGGTGACAGACCTTCCGAGGTCCTGACCACTCGTAACGACTGTCAAAGATCTACGAGTGAAAGACGGAATCAAAGGATCAATGTGATTTCCGAGGCACGGAGCGTATGTAATGTATACTCACCCATCCGAGGACGGACCACATCAAGCAGTTTCACCTTTTTTTAGATTTGGGTGAATATGTATTTTAACTGAGCCACGAGCCCTTTATTATACATTCACAAATATGTAGTTTGTTGAAAATATTATAATGTTAAAAGCACACAATTCCGCCTAAACAACAGCACAACTATGCTAGGTAATCAAGTAGTTCCCTGAATACCAAACAAAACAATATGTTACGAGCTCCTGACTATAAATTCAAATTGAGAGCAAATTATGCAGTAGCACGAACCCAACATGTACGGTAATTTCATTAATCTAAGTTTAATTTATGCATAGTTAACTTAACTGCTGTTAAACTGTGCCGGTTAGTAATTATACTTTGTTAAGGTTTATTTTGTATGTGGTAGATTTTCGGTAAATTAGGGTTTTTGGGTGAAAAGGTGTGAGATTTTGAGGGTAAAAGTAGTTGGAGATAACGGTTTTATGCTTGGGTAGAAGATCATTTCTTATAAATTGTATGGTAGTCTTTATTCTTTATTGCACACAAAATAAATATACATACAAATTGCAACAATATAGCTTATGTACAATGGCGAGCTGAACCCAGAATTGGGTTTTCTTACAGCAAACCAAATTTTGACTGTGAGATTTGCAGAAAAGGATATACTTAAGTGCATTAACACATTGTGTTACTTAAATTAATTAATGTTATAAACTAAATACATATAACAGTAGGCAGGTAGTTCTTAGAAAAGGATTAGCAACGGTCCCCTCAAAATGTGTGCTTGAAAATGTGCAAATATTCTAATATCTTACAAGAAGCTTGGAACCTCAATTCAATTATCGTGTTTCTTTATAAAAGAAAATTACTTCCGATTGAAGCGTGATATTATGATTATACAGGGTGGAAGTGCCAGCGACGCACAAACGCTTACCACGTATTCAAAACATCATTCTAAACCACACATAAATTTTTGATCGGTAAATAAAAAAAATCAGCCGTTCCATTCATTTTGACCGTGTAGGTATTGCACTTTTGTAGGAAACATCTGATTTTTTTTTTTAATTACCGCTGAAATATTTCATAAACAGGTACAGAATGATGTGCTGAATACGTGGTAAGCGTTTGAGGGTCGGTGTCTAATCACCCTGTATAATTGCTTAACGCTCGCGTAAAATATTGTAGGTACGAACCTACAATATTTTAGGTTTTATAATAAAAATAAGATAAGTTACAAAGCAAATAAAAAAAAAACCTGTTTTTTGGCGATTTTAATATAGACATTATTATTCCGATCATATCAATCTACCGAAGACCTCACAAGACGATCAACAACAAATTCCTCCCGTCATTTCAGATTAATCAAGCAGGTATTTTTCACATTAAACGACGGGACAGGAACAAATCGACTGTCACGCGTTCACCGAGTTCAACTGACACTCGATTACGTATCGCACGGTGAAATCAGCTCTAAATCCAGCAAGAATAAAATGGGAATTGTTGTAGCTATATCTCTTACTGGTAGAACGGTCATACGTCAAGAGTATCTGTAATGCAAGGTTCCGTTGAGGCAGCCCCGCTTGATGAGGAGTTACATCTTCCCAATTCCAGCGCAGAGCAGCGGAGTGTGTGTGTGGATGGGTCACCACCCATAACATACAGAGTTTCCTCCATGCCTCGGAAAGTACGTTAAGCCGTTGGTCCCGGCTGTCAATAGTAGATATTTGACAGTCGTTAAGAAGTCAGTGGCCCAAAAGTCTGACAACCAGTCTTACCAGGCGGTATCGTATTACCCAGTACTAACCGGATTGTGAAGGTCAGATAGGCAATCGCTCTATGTAAAATACTGTTATTCAGCTGAATAACAGCATTATACATGGAGCGACCAGATGCAGCTGCATCCGGTAAGACTGGAAGCCGACCACAAACATAGTTAGGAAAAGGCTAGGCAGATGATGATGATTATTGTTGAATTGTCAAAACGACTAGCATTGGAATGGGAGTGTGTTACATAATTACCGCGCTGGCCTACTTCGGTGTAGAATCTAATACTCTGACGCAATAATACAAAAAGAAAGAGATAACCATAATTCTCCCCGTCCACCACACCAACAAAATATACGCAACAAAGAAGGCAAAATAATTCCAATAGATCCTCCTAATATAATACGGTATGCACTTCAATATCACAAGCATTGATATGGGCGGTCGTGCCAATGCATAGTAATGCCGACTTCAACGGAGCAGTTGCAGAACTAACATGTTTAGTGGTTGCAGGCGGGCCACTTGAAGACAACAGCTTCGCCACTAAAAGTGGCTGGGAAATTTTATAAAAAGTGTTACTGAAAATGCTCATATTTTATTATTTGTTGTTTTCATAATGTTACGGAAGATGTTGTAAGTTGTGTTATAAGAATGAGTATCTAGCTAGACAACGCTACCAACTGGTAGCGTTCTTTCTAATCATATTTCATACAGGTATGAACCTGTAATCGTTGAATTACAGAAGTGACTTATAGACTAGCCAAATTTCTTTATCTTCAAGATAAAGAAATTTGGCTTTAGTTACGTCTGTGCGTGCGGCTTCCCTGGTATCTCATTTAAACTGAACAAATTACTATAGGTTTCAAATCATATAAATGACAACATTTGTGTAACTTAATATGGTCTTTTTAGAGTACAGAATACTTTAAAAGTGATGCAACTTAACCGAACCACTTTCAGTTGCCAGACTGCAGGTCAAAAGTGGCCACTAGTATTCAGTAAAAACAACTGTGAACAGTTACCCAACTCCTACTGATGTGTTCAAGTTGGACGATGCAAAATTTTGATGACTGTACTTTGTTGGGAAACTAGGAGTAAACGTTGTACTGTATGAGTTTCTAGGTATAATAACAGAATGAAAGGCAAATAGCGTGTTGAGCTATACTGTCTTGTATTTGTTTGGTTTGTTGTAGTTTCATTTGGTGAAGTACTCGTATGTTTGTGTACCTAAGTTTTAGCTTAAAGTACTAATTATAGCCTTTGGGTTTGGCTGCGCGGAGGTTAGAAATTATCCCACGGAATTGTGCTACCGGGATAAAAAGTATCCTATGCTCTAGCCCATGTATATGCCCATCTTAATTCCTCTCCTGAAGTCTCAATGGGTTTATTAAAGGCGAATGTGTCTGGCTGCCTGGCTGAATTTAAATTTAAACACATAAACCCTATGATAGTTATTAAAGCTTTCCGGCAAATAAAAGTCAAACTGACCGAAGATCTTTGGGGAATGTCTATCAGAGTTTGTACATCCATAGTTGAGACTATTGCACCATACTTAGCTTTAATTTTTAATTTGTGTGTAGACCAAGGAGTTTTCCCTAATCTAATGAAATACAGTAAAGTCATACCTCTGTTCAAATCCGGAGATAGTAAAGATACTAATAATTATAGACCTGTATCCGTGTTGCCAGTTTTTAGCAAGGTTTTTGAAAAGGTAATGCTGAATCAAATGCTCAATCATTTTAACACCAACAGAATCTTACACGATCAACAGTATGGTTTCACCAAGGGACGTTGTACAACTGACGCCGGTGTAACCTTATTAAAGCACATTTTTACTGCGTGGGAAGAGTCCCAAGACGCCATAGGAATATTTTGTGACCTCTCCAAAGCATTTGATTGCGTAAATCACGACACATTACTTTTGAAACTTGAGCATTACGGACTAGGTAAACTTGCACTTAGTTTGATGAAATCTTATTTGAAGGATAGACAACAACAAGTTCAAATAAATGGTGTTAATTCACAGGGTTTAAAAGTAAAAATGGGGGTTCCGCAAGGTTCAATATTGGGTCCTTTCCTCTTTTTAGTGTATATAAATGATCTACCCTATTTATTGAAAAACCAACCTCATAATATGGTGTTATTCGCTGATGACACTTCCCTTATTTTTAAGATAAATAGACGGGCCCAAAATCTAGATGACGTGAATAATGCCCTACTTCAGGTCCATAACTGGTTCACAGCAAACAATTTAGTGTTAAATGGAAAAAAAACGAAATGCATAAGATTTGCTTTACCAAATGTTAAAAGTAGCGATTGTGATATAGTATTGAATAAAGAGAAGCTTGAATTTGTAGATAAAACAGTTTTCCTGGGGATTACGCTTGATTCAAGGCTACAATGGGGTTCTCATTTAACATCTCTTGCGGGGCGGCTAAGTTCAGCAGCATAATATGCTATTAGAAAAATCCGTCAATATACTGATGTAGATACCGCTAGACTGGTCTATTTTAGTTACTTTCTTAGTATACTGTCTTATGGCATTTTACTATGGGGACGGGCTGCAGACATTGAGTCTATATTTATTCTGCAAAAAAGAGCCATCAGAGCCATATATAATCTTCGTAGGCGTGATTCTCTAAGGGAACTGTTTAAGGAAATTAACATCATGACGGTACATTCTCAATACATCTATGAAAACATAATGTATGTAAGAAAAAATCTACATCTTTTTAATAAAAGAGGTGACAGACACAATTACAGTACTAGAAATAGAGACCAATTAGTTCAGCCAGGCTTCAGACTCGCTAAAGTAGACTCATCTTTCATGGGGTACTGTTTGAGATGCTATAACAAAATTCCACAAAGTATTCTTGAACTGAATGAAACGAAATTTAAAACATGCATTAAACGCACACTGTGTAGGCAAGCATATTACAAGTTGGACGATTATATCGTTGATAAAAATGCTTGGCTCAATGCCGGTCCTGCTCCACAAGGACAGGGACGCATAAATGAATAGCATTACATATCCCAATCACCTGCGCTCTTGATGATTTATTTACTGCATCAGTGAGCGGGGTACACGTGGCTGAGTTTTTGGGCTAAGCATATTTAAACTTTTTGCCATCGAAACGCTAAGAAGAAGAAGCATTAAATAGTATGTTGGAGCTGCTGAAGATTGTACAACTATCTTTGCTTTGTATAAATTCAATCTCTTTAGTATTATATAGCCGCATAGCCCATACTGTGTGAGTACTATGTAATAGAAAGCTGTCATTCGCGGGAAACCTACGTCTTTTCTTGACTTGAATGTGCCCTGGCGGTTAGGAGTGTGTCATGCTCACTCAAATGTCTCGCTGATGGTGGCGCGTGTGTCGGATCATTTAGTTCCCTTCAAAATGGTTGAGTTGAATGGTGCTGATACATGCGTCATGTTCGTGAACGGGCGCTGTCAGTTGTGACTGGTCATCTCTTGGTTGCCACGGCTTATTTGAATTGTTTTTTTTTTCTTTTTTGAATTGTTTACTATGGGCGCTTTTAACGTACACATCTTGCTACATCGTTCTCACATAATGTACCATCTCAACATGAATGATGTAACCAAGAGTTTGTAAAAGTATACTGATTTAAAAGAGTGTCCATGGAGTTTCTTGCCCGTTCTTCTCCATAGAGATCTACGTTAGGGAATGGGCAACTACACAGTTTTTATGCCTTGTGACTGGGACTGTAGCTATTGTTGTCTTTGTTTCGACAATTCAAAAGTGCCTGTAACTGGCCTATTTGAAATAAATGCTTTGATTTTGATTTTGATTTTGATTTTGATTTTGATATCTGTATGCAAAATCCCTTTAGCTGTCAAAGTGTGTAGCGGTCACCGCTCCACCGGCACATTCATATTCATCATCAGATGATGATGAACCTGAATGTGCCGGTGCTTAACCTTTTCCCAGCTGTATTGGGGCTGGCTGGCAGTCTAACCGGATGCAGCTGAATATCAGTATTTTACCAGAGCGACTGCCTCCATAACCCAGTTAGTACTGGGTAATACGATACCTCTTGGTAAGACTGGGACATTTAAATTATTAAAACTTGATTTGGTCTTCCGACAAGTATACGCCAATTTTCTTCGTAAAATGTAGACTTACGCCGAGTTCTAGATTCCGCTAATTATCACTGTATCGTCTGGTGTTAATTGTAACAATAATTATTTTAGAAGTGCCGAGTAATCGCGGCATAAAATCTATATATATAAAATAGTAAACTGACTGACTGATTGACTGACTGACTGGGTGATATTTCAACACACAGCCCAAACCGCTGGTCCTGGAGACATGAAACTTGGAGGGTGTATTCTTTGTGAAGAGAAGGTCTCCACTAAGAAAGGATTTTTGGGAATTCCACCCCTCCCCTATTATCCATTGGTAAAATAGGGGATGGAAGTTTGTATGAAAGTTTGTCAGTTTTGAAGTTAGGATCTTCAAATTTTGTGTTTAGGCTGACGATTGAAAATTAATTTATACGTGTCTCGGCGTTTTTGATAATTCTACCCCCGAAGGGTTAAAAAGGGGGGTGAAGGTAAGCAATCGGATATTTACGACATCCACGCGGGCGAAGCCGCGGGCAAAAGCTAGTAATATATTAAATTAATCCAGTCATTTTAATACGTTTACTCGAACCACTTCATGTGAAAAGGTAATAATATCAGAGTCCCTAGTACATACGAGCGCTCAGCGTTAACGTTACGTAAACAACGTCGATTTTAAAATTAAAGTACTCGTTTCACACATGACGTAATATTTTCATAATTTTAAGCATTTATTCATATTTATGGCTTAAGCCAAGTCAGAGGCCCATGTCCTGCATAAAAACTCTGACACCAGGTTAGGCACTAACCACACGATAAGGAAAAAAGATGATAGTGATTGTTTTTTGACGTGACAACGTCTTATAATTCGATGGAGCCGGCTGCACGCACGAAAAAACATGACGTATGCGGCGTTACCTCGCTCTGAGGCGTTCCATAAAACAATTGCTCAACGCACATTCATACTTGTAAAAACTATGTACAAAGTAAAAAAAAAACAAAAAAATTGACATAATTGTATTTATGCGTACAAATAAATGTAACTTGATCAATTCAATTGTGATTTCCATTTACCTCCTTCTCTATATCCATACAAAATATCTATCAAACAAATAAAATTAAAATTTTCTTTTGAAAAATGCAACCATTCCATCAGTATTTGCTTATGACGCTGAATTTATTTAGGATTCTTGTGACATTTTTAGGTGCTTTTTTTCTCAAAATTAAGTTTATTTAGCGGTTTAAATAAATTGAATACATCAATATTTCCAAATTTTACTTTTTGTGGGTTGACACACTATTGCTTATCAGCATCCAATTGTAGTTTCGATTCAAACCGCGTTTATACCACGTGCTCGTGCTGGGGCCAGCTCTTCAAGTATGAAAAGGAATCGGACAGACTGTCGTCAAAGTTCCTATTTGTGTTTGTTTTAGTATTTTCTTTTTAGTTTCCCCGATTTTATTTATTTTATGTTGTGTTATTAAGTTTATAAACGTCCAGATAGTTCTATACATTTTGCTTTGATCAATTGAGCCTTGGAGATAGAATACTTATGTCTTCAATCCCCACCTGCTCAGGTGGAGATTCATTAATGACTCTGCCCTGCAGTGTAAATGTGGTGCTGTTCTGCAAACGATGGGGCACTTAATATCGTGTCCTGCGTGTCCTGTTGTTTGTTCACTTCAGGAACTGATGGACGCTACCGAAAGCGTCAAACTAGTAACTCAGTTCTGGGCTGACACAATTTAGATAGCCATCGACACGCTAAGAAGAAGAAATGATATCACTCGAGGATATTTCAGTAACAGTGTATTTAATCGTTATTTAAATGATTGTATGTAGCGGAGATGAAAATGTTGAGATGGATGTTAGAGGAAGTTTGAAAGCGGCACCAGTTACAGAGAAATTAAAAGGAAGTCGTTTATCTTGGTATGGACATGTTATGAAAGGGGATGAAACGAATGTGACTAAAAGAGTGATGGATATGAAAGTTGATGGATGGAGAGGGAGAGGAAGGACAAAGAAGAGATGGATGGATTGTGAGAGGAATGATATGAAAGAGAAAGGAGTAAATGATGCCGTGTCGTCTGACAGGGGAGAATGGAAGAAGAAACCATGTTGCGCCGACCCTGAGTAGAATGGGATGGCAGGAAGATGGTGATGTGTATTTATTTTATTTATTTATGTACACACAAAATACTTAACAAGACATGCATGACACAAGACATGTTATTACTTACTTTGATATGTGGATATTCTTTTTGACGTTTTCTTTCCTGGAGATACCTGCAAATAAAATGCGCAATGTTATTAAGTTATTTCTTAACCTACTGCATTAAAATTCCAAATTCCTTCACACCGCACCGGTTTTATGTCAAATTCTTACGCTATCTCTTCTATAAAGCTCTGGAACGCGCGGCCTTTTGGCATTAAAAAAGCTGAAAGCAAATTCACTTTTAAAAGAAAAGTGCGTCACCACTATTTAAGTCAGAATAAATAGCTCTCTCCATGGTAATTATTATTAGGTTTTCGTTTTTAATTTTGGTATTTTGTTAAAATATGTATTAGTTTATTTTATTTGTAAACATGTATTAGTATCATTATAAGTGCCTATATAAGTTTTCGAAAGCAAGAAGTTATTTTTAAGTATTTATTTTGTACCCTATCACAATGTTTTCTTATTTGAACCAAAGGTTGACTGGTAGAGAATGGAACGTATTATCTATCTACTAAACTCCTTAAATGACTTTTTTTGGACCATTTGCTATTTGAACAATTTGCGATTTGGACATTTTGAGAATTGGACAATTTGAGAATTGGACAATTTGAGAATTGGACAATTTGAGAATTGGACAATTTGAGAATTGGACAATTTGAGATTTGGATAATTTGAGAATTGGACAATTTGAGAATTGGACAATTTGAGAATTGGACATTTTGAGCCCACTGGACATTTTGCGAATTGGACATAATGCGCCCAAAGGGCCTTAAGTCCGCCTATGTACCACTATTGTACATGAAGTTTAAATAAATTAAAAACTTAACTAATATGTTACAAAAAAATATTCGTATCAGACTGTCTCCTTTTTGTGTGGTAAGGAAACAGTTTTATTTTTTTATTTTGTCATTTTAATAGATTGTCGTGAGGGAGATTTTTTGACATAATTATTTCTTATACAAAAAAAATGAGCGAGTCAGTAACTAATCTTTATTACTTTATTGGTGACTATTAATTAATAGTGTATTATCTATGTTGGTTGAGTCCGGCTGCTCATAGCCTTTTAAGGAAATTTCCAAACGCCTAGTTAACGGTTCTTGTGACCCAAGGGCTGGCCAGAGGCTAAGTATTGTCATACAACGTGCAATGCCGCCAGTCCCTTGGACACATCACCAGCTGTCAGGAGATTTTTGATGCCATATTTTAGTTTATTGTTAGTTTAGTTTCATATTATTATGTTTCTTTTATCGTTTAAATTTAAAATACTAATAATTAAAACTTCATAACATAATATCCTGATATAAATAACCAGCAGTGCACAGAGTAGATCATACTAAAAATATCTGATAACTAAACAAGTAAAATTTAATGGAAATTATCAAAAAACCCGACAACAAATTAATATTAATAATATTTATTATCTCCTTTTAAGTCAAAAATCCGGCATTATGTTCCTTTTTTAAACATCTATCTCAGGTCACTTGGGTTTTTTAAGAAGAATATAATACATTAATTTTCGAAATCGATCAAGGCTTTTGGAAGATACAAGGTTCTAAAGAAATTTACAAACATACAAGATACGCGCGAAAAACATAACCCTTCCTTGGCAGTCGGGTAATAAACTTTCCGCATTCAGTTCGTCTCTATAATAGGGATATTTCCTGAAAAAATCTAATTAGTCTGTCAGATAGATTTCCAAAAAATATTGTACACGTATTTTTTCTTTTTTCACGAAAACTAAAAATGAAGACGATACAGTGCGTCGAAAACTCTTGTGACGTCATATTTGTAAGTAAAGTGACTTTTTACCGAAAAGTGACGTCACGGGCTCCCACTCATGATCTTTGATGCGTCTTTATCTTTGTCATTTTTTATTGATTTGATAAAACAAAAAATACGTATCCAATATTTTTCGATAATCTAACTCAAACACAGTTTTAAGCTATCACGGTTTACAACTAAACTTATACTGTCACTTACGGGATATCTTCCGTGATTGCTCATTATTTTTGCGATTGTTCATTTTTTGTTGCATTTTTTTTTTTCCGCGATCATGTCGCTTGCAACAGCGCCGAAATATCGGGAGCTCAAAATAATAAACAATCACGGAAGATATCCCGTAAGTGACAGTATAAGTTTTTTGATAATCTAACTGACGGACTAAATAGAATCATATTTTTATACAGGAAACATCCCTATTCCTGTTGTGAGCATCACAAAAGCACGGCCACTATAAAAATATAAAATAGTACCTGAACGAACCTAGGAATATCTTCCAATTCCCAGATAAACTTCAAATCACTTTCACGACCCTCAAGGGAATCCATATGGATATTCATGGAAGCCAATCGACTTCAAAACTTTAAACTTTTTACTGCCCCCAAGAGTAAAGTAAAGTGAAGTAAAAATAAAGTCGGGAATAGATAACAGTTCTTCTGTAGGAAAGAAGTTTTAGATTATTTAACATAACATAACATCACGCCTGTGCTCCCTGAAGGGTTAGGCAGAGGTGTACCTAATAGTTCACCAACATTTCGCCAGTTATGTTTAAGTCCCATGTAATAGGGGCGACCCTATTGCCATCAATCGGGTACAAATTCAGACTCCGTAGCTGCTACTGAGAAATTCCTGATAGAATTGTCATTGAGATATTCCATCAGGAATTTCTCGTCCCACGGTGTCTGGATTTGTGCCCGGTTGATGGCAATAGGCTCGCCCCCTATTACAGGGGTCTTTACCATAACTGACGAAATGTGGGCGAACCACTACTAACACCTCAGCCTAATCCTTTGGGGATTACAGGCGTCATGTTATGTGTCTAAACATCTATTAACATAGACCGCATAGACATTTCTACTAAAAACTCAAACTATTTAAAAAAAGAACACCACAAAACTGTTTTTCTACCAGCCAGACCATCTTGTAGTTCCAAACTCCACATCATAAAACGGCAGCCGTAACCGACTTTACAGTAAAAAATAAATGAAAAAAAAAGTAAAACTAAAAACTGGGATCCTGCAATTTCCAAACGGTTTAGTTTAAAAGTACCCACTAGTGAACTAACTCCCGATGCACTACAAACTTTCCGTTGCCTGTGGTTGCTACTAGTGATGTGCGAAATTATTCGAGTGGTAGTCGATTTTTATTCGATTCGAGTAAACTAGTTTTAACTTTAAAGGAGAAATGGAGCGGATAATTTTAAGTGTATCAAAGGATTATTGGCAAAGTTTTATTTGTTTTTTATTATTTGCTTCTCGTAAGCATTTTTCCCCCTTTTTCTTTCACGGATATTTAGAAATAAAAGGAGATTGGCTTTTTAAAATTACGTGCTTGTTTTGTGAACTATTTCTTTGATGGTCATCATCATCTTCCCATTTTACTTGGGGTCGGCGCAACACATTTTTTCTTTCATTTTCCCCTGACAAACGTCACGCTATGCAGTCTACTCCTTAATACATCATATCATTCCTCACACAATCCATCCATGGTTTTTTTGGTCTTCCTCTCCCTCAACAATTGGATGTTGATAAGCAATAGTGTGTCAACCCACAAAAAGTAAAATTTGGAAATATTGATGTATTCAATTTATTTAGGATTCTTATGACATCTTTAGGTGCTTTTTTTTCTCAAAATTAAGTTTAAAAGCACCTAAAGATGTTACAAGAATCGTAAATAAATTGAATAAATCAGTATTTCCAAATTTTACTTTTTGTGGGTTGACACACTATTGCTTATTAGCATCCAATTATATTCATAATTTTTCTGCCCGCTTCCCACACTACTTGGAGTCAGCTAGTTTTCCGATGGTAAACGATTTAAATGTAATATTCGACGTCGAGCTCGCTGATAGACATTCAACTATCGACACTGCTCAGTTTACAGCAAAATTTCCGTTGTGCTAAAATTTAATTTATTTAATTTATAAATGTTAGCAGATTATTACTGCAAACATTATAAATTAAATCAGTAATGATAAACACACATGACAGCCTATTGTAACTACAACATTGATTTCCGCTAAACAAATAAATGATACAATATTGTACCATGAATTTACGGGCTATAAACATGACAAAATATATCACTACCAAAATAATAAATTATTCGACTAAATCGAATTTTCGATTCGACCGTCCGCAACACTATTTCCTCCCGGTAAAGTTTCCCGCTTCCGTACCACTAATCCATACAAAACTTTGTTAATAACTACGCCAATTTAGACTTTATGTACATAGCAATAAGGAGTTTCGGGAAAGTAAAACAAAAATTGGTGAAAAAAGTTTTGCCGTTGCGTTTCGTTGAAGTTTCGAAACGAATTGTTCGGGGTCCTTAATAAGTAGGGATTAAATATTTTCTGATTCGCTTTTACGAGTTTTTTTGAACAGATTTTTTTTTGTGTTGTGTTTTTGTGAAAAGGGGTTTTTAACGGATTATTTCCGGATTTTTATTTTTCCGCGAAATTGTTTTGTGAATCGTTCCAGACTTAGCGAGTTGTTCGGTTTTTATTTAAGTGGAAATCCAACCGTATTTTTGTACTGGTTTGTTTTGTTTTATACTTTTTTCATTTAATTCGTATCATATTTATACTTTAAATTCAAGTCATATTTAGACTGCCTCGTAGACCGCTTCGGTTCGATCCCCGAGTGGGGCAGTGTTATTAGGTTTTCCATCAGGAATTTCTCAGCCGGGCGTCCAGAATTTGCACCTGGTTGATGGCAATAAGCTCGCCCTCTACACCGGACTTAAACATAACTGGCGAAATGTGGGTGTACTATTAGGTACACCTCTGCCTAACCCTTCGGGGATTACTGGCGTGATGTTATGTGTTACGTGTACATCACATTACAAAAGTGTGAACTACTCCAGGTCCACTCCCAAGCCTGGGCAATAACTCTTACCGTCAGCAACAGACAGTTGCGTTCAAAAGTTTCCCATGCATTGTCCTCGTTCACAGCGAGTTTGTAACTGACAATCTAATGGACTGAGCGGTACAGTTTTATGTGGAATTTGTATTACGTTGGTGCTTAGTATCGTCTGGTTATGGCTTTTTGTGAAGAAGTTTGTCTGGCAGCTCACAATAAAAATTTATAGGTTGACTGGTAATAAGTGACCGATACTTAAACACGTGATTGTAATCATGATAACAAACAACTTTCCCAAAGAAACTTTGTTTTTATGCTCATTAAATTTTATCACAATAAAACTTACGGAGCCGGCTTGTGAGCCGCGCTGGTGCTCTGCCTGCCACTGTAGCACGGTACGATAGTAATGAGACAGAACAGCGTCACTCTACTAACAGCTGATAGGTCAAAGGCGCGCGCGCGCGAGTTTCATACGGCTGTTGTGTTATTGTGATAAAAGTGAATGAGTATAGAAATAATTCTTTGGGAAAGTTGTTTGTTATTATGAGTACAAACACGTGTTTAAGTATCGGTCACTAATTATCAGTCACCCTATATATATAAAGGGTGTAAATAGACCCTTAACATATCCGAAAGGCACTTGTTCTCCTCGTCTTTGCGATCATTTTTTTGTTCTAGACCATACCTGGGAACCTTCTAGTTACGGAGATATTGGGGGTCAAAGTTCCAACTTTTTTACAAGTTTTTTTTAAATACATTTTTTAATGTAAAATTTTTACTTTACACATGTCCACAACCCCCATACTATTCAATCCATCCATCAGCACAATGGTTTGAGTGCTTTCCTTCGAGTCTTACCGCATTACGTGATTTTTCACCCCAAAAAAAAATGTCGATTCCCAGCAATAATTTTTGCTTAAAGTTACTTAGTTTGATGTACAGAATGCTTGGTTGACGGATATGTGAAGGGTCTGTTTACACCCTGTTTATTTATAATAATGCTTTGCCCCGTTTCAGGCGCAAAGCAGTAATGCTGGTTAGGTTGGTAGGCCGATTTCAGTCATGGCGACCAATCTGAGTGGAGAATACATAATCTTTGTCGCAGGAAACATTATACAGGGTGGAAGAAACACCAACGCTAAAGTGGTTACCACGTATTCAGTACATCATTCTGAACCCCCCACATAGAAATTATACGTCAGTTATTTAAAAAAATAACAGCTGTTTCCTACAAAAATGCAATCAATACCTACACGGTCAAAATGTAAAGAACCGCGGATTCAAAAAAATTATGTAACGGACATTTGTTTAATTAAGGAGAGTAAACTAACTAAATACATTAATAATTAAAAACTATTAAATAACCTAAAATTATTAAATATTTTTAAAATATTATTATTTATAAATCCTTTATTTATATTTTTACAACTTATTTAAATGTTTAAATTATTATTGTTATTGGATTTATTTCAAATTACCGATGAAAAATTTATAGGTGAGGGGGTTCAGAATTAAGTACTGAATCCGTGGTAACCGTTTTAGCGTCGGTGTCCCTTTTATCTAGTACAGTGCACAAGTTGTGCCCAAACACGTGTGCAGAGTCTCTTCACTCTCCTACTATCATCATCATCATCACACCACCTCATCATCCACAGTCCGACTTCACCCACAACTGGGCATAGGCCTCTTTTTGCTTGTGTCAAGCTCCAGGCTCCCCTGCCAGGGCTGCGGGACTGTTCGAAAGAGATACCGTGGCCCTGGAACACAAAGGGCAAATAAGGAACATGGATGGGTTTTAGTTAGTACAAGTCTGACACTCCCTTCCGCTCCGCCCAGAGTGGGGGGGTCATTTGATGAACTGAAATCCCATCCAAAAAAAAAAAAAGCTCCACGCTCCTGTGCCAGTCTCATCCAGGGTATTCCCGCAATGGCAACAATGTCACCTGCCTATCTCCCCGCCGGTCGACCAACACTTCTCTTTCCATTCCTTGGAGGCCACTCGGTCACAGCTTTACTCCACCTGCCATCACCGCGCATTGCTAGGTGTCCTGCCCAACTCCATTTGAGTTCCTAGTATGGTTTAATGTAATTTCTGAGGATGCCACCAACTTCCAAACTCAGGGCTGCTACTGAAAAATTCTTGACGAAAAACCCAACAACACTTTGCCCAACCCGGGAATTGCACCCAGAACGCTCAGTGTATAAAATGTCTGTAATAATGTCCTATTTGACCCAAAGGCTGACTGGTAGAGAATGCTTTGTTGTATTAAGTCCGCTTAAGTACCACTCTTGTACATGAAGTTTGAATAAATAAACAAAACATGTAGGTACATAAGTACGAACCACGAACTCACAAATACGACATAAATGTTTGCATTCGACATGCTTCGCTACATTTATTTTGAACCGGAAAACTAATGTTGAATTATGAGCGCACTGGTAAGTAGCAATGCACTAATAATTCAAAGCGTGTAAGTACCTACTCGTCTAAATTTCTAGATTTTGATCAATTCCCAAAGCACAATGCTCGCAGAACGGATGGCCGATGGGGTCGAAAATTTCTGGAGTGGAAACCGCGAACCAGAAGACTTTGCTTTGGAAGGCCTTCCACTAGGTGGACCGATGACCTGGTGAAGGTTGCAGGGATCCGCTAGATGCGAGTCGCACATGTCCAGCAGTGGACGTTTTCGGCTGAAATGATGATGATGATAATGAATGATGATCAATTCCCTATAACAGAGTCTTTCCTCTCCAAAATCAATCACACAAAAACACAAAACACGACAGCCATCCCATCATATCCCATCATAATGATGCATTTCCAGCTTTTACTCTAAAATATCACAGCGACACTTCAAATTCAATCACAAGCACTCAACGACTCAAAAAAAACAAAACCAGCCAGCCCAAATGGCTTAACAGCAAAAATCCAATCAGATCGTTCACAGCAAGAGGAACTATGCATCAATTAGAGAGCAGACAATACCCGAGAGAGATCAATTAATTAACTAAAAAAAAGGGGGGAAGTGGAGGAAATCGCGAACTCGCTCAGCGGAGTGTTTCCGGACAATCTACTCCTCTACAGTTTTAGTAGAGGCGAGTTGGATAAGTTTCGTGCACTTGGGGACAGATTTATTGTGCATTGGAAAATTGACCGTTTTCAAATTGATTAAGATTTTTCTGAAGATATTGACGGAGACACATTTATAAGTAGGCAGGTCGTGGGTCGTGGTCGTAAGTAGGTCGTGGGATTCTTGATATGAAAAACAAAGGGCACTTGGTGGACAGACCCTACACAAAAATGTGGGTAGAGTAACTAGTTTTGTAAAATTGTCTTTGCGCAAAGTGCAGCAAATACTGGATGTTTTTTTTTATCATGTCCGTTTACTATAATTCATAAAAATGCCTGAGAAACGAATATAGGAAGCAATAGGTATTTAAATCCTTCCAAACTGGACAAACCTACATCATCATCTGCCTAGCCTTTTCCCAACTATATTGGGGTCGGCTTCCTTACTTTACATGGAGTGACTGCCTGTCGGACCTCCACAACCCAGTTAGTACTGGGTAATAAGAACAAAATAAAAACAATAATATCTTATTGCATATAAAGAAGCTTTATATGCAATAAGATATTAAATAAATCTGCACTATCACGCACAACCTTTTTTAAACGGGGAATTATAAAACGAGCGATTAAAAAAAAGCTTTGCGTCTGATGATGACATACTGTATTAATAACTTGAGCGGTATGAATTTGAGAAAGCGAAAAATTAACTAAACTAACGACGAATATTGATTAATAATAAAATCCAGAACGAGCTTACAAAAAGTGGATTGTGATAAATCCATTTCATATATTAAAATTTTATCCGAGCGACTACATTACTAAATGAGCGACTGGAAATACAGAGAGGGCAACTTCAATATTAAGATAGAATCGATTTTTCTAAGTGAGGTTAGGTTAGGTTAGGTTTTTTAATGTGAGCTCCTTATACTCTGCTCATTAGTGTATTTTTCAAAGTGGTTTTTGTATTCGAAACACTTCATTTAAGATAAAATGCCGCTCAGTATAAAAAATACATTTGCCAAATATTGAAAAAAATGCAGGACGTAACGTTGACACTCAAACAAATATTAATTCGCTCAAATATTATGAAGCTGCCCCTTTTTGTATTTTAAGTAACTCAAATTAATGTTTGTAAGATACTATTCTGTTGATTTTTCGTCACTTACAGTCAGTCGCTCACTTAGTAATAATTATATAACCCAAATTAATTAATTTTTACACTTAAAATTGTAATTTACAGTCACTCGTTTTATTGCTACCCTTTTTAAACTACAGAAACCTCCGTGATAAAGAACTAACTACACACAATAACTAAACAAACACAGAACTAAAGAGAGTATTCTCAATTTATTGCGTAACTACTATATATTATTTTAATATTTATTGTCTCCGAGTAGCCATTAAGAAATGATTTACAACTGTTGAATGTTGAAATTTCCATCTTCCGTAATTTATTACGAAGCTATTTATGTACTGTGCTTTGCGTAAACATATTTTTGTTTTTAGTAACCTGAGACGTGATGTTAAATGTACAAAATGCTGAGCCGCTGAGCATGAGGTCCTGGGTTCGATTCCCGGGTCGGGGGAATCCTGATTGGGTTTTTCCATCAGAATTTGTTCAGTAGCAGTCACGGAGTCTGGATTTGTACCCTGTTGATGGCAATAGGCTCGCCCCCTATTACATGGGACTTAAAACGTAACTGGCGAAACGTGGATGTACAAAATTATGATAGGTACATCTCTGATATACCCTTCGGGGATTACAGGCGTGATGTTATGAGTATGTATTACTAAATGAATCTGATATTTTTTTTTGTTTCGGACGTTTGTTTTAGTTGAATACTATTGATCCGATTCTGCTACACACGGTTTTTATGACTATATCAATCGCCGATGAATCTCTAAACGATGAACGAATGACAAAGTGTAAAGTATGAAAACAAGTTGGGTGTTTTATAAGAACATTACGATCACATAGACACCAAAATTCAGTTGAATTTATATGTAATTTGTGTAACTATAGCATACGTGAGACGAAATATACGCACAGTGATTCGTAACAATTATTTATTTGATTTAAATAGGCTGGATTCTAAACAAAAAAGAAAATCATCATTCATGAATTCGTAACCAAAACAAATAATATTTTTTTAAATACAACAGTAAAATCACTTTATTTTACTTCTCTCCCAATTATTCTGCACGCAAGTGTACAAATTGAAATATTTGGTAGCACGAAACACGGGTGAGCAAAGCGTGCCGAAACTTTAACCGGCCACTAGTGTAGATAGTACTTTCGATGGTCCTGCAAATGTGTGTGAAGTGCGTGTGTGTGTGTGTGTGGTTATTCATTTTGCTTCACATGTTCATTAAAATAGATAGCTATATAGTTATCTATTTTAATGATTAACTTTTTTGTGCCGTTATAGAGGCAAATATATATATTTGCCTCTATAACGGCACAAAAAACTTCGTATCTGTACAGAGTTAAGGTTGAACTGGCCCGGACACTGACCTGCTAATTGCAATAAACTTAAGAAAATTTTAATTTCGCAGGCTACCCCGGTGCTTGCACTTTAATAATTTTTCAGTCCATTAAAACATTAAAAAATAGCTGTTAAATAAGTTGATTTTAGATGCTTCAACTATCTTCATTGCTAAATAATATTTATGTAACCTAATTTGCATCGTTAAATAAAATTTAATAGTCAACATTATTGTGTTACACTAATTACAATTTACCAACTACCAACCCGCATAGGCCACAGTTGGTAAATAGGGATGTTTCCTGTGTAAAAAAAATATGATTCTGTTTAGTCCGTCAGTTAGATTATCGAAAAATATTGGATACGTATTTTTTGTTTTATCAAATCAATAAAAATTGACGACGATAAAACGCATCAAAGATCATGAGTAGGGGCGTGTGACGTCACTTTTCGGTAAAAAGTCAGTACACTTTACTTACAAGTATGACGTCACACGAGTTTTCGACGCACTGTATCGTCTTCATTTTTTGCTTTCGTGAAAAAAGAAAAATTACTTGTCCAATATTTTTTGGAAATCTATCTGATGGACTAATTAGATTTTTTTCAGGAAACATCCCTATTATTAGCCCATTCCCTCCCATTAAGAGGAATTCGGTGTCCCAGCAGTAGGAACATTATAGCTTAAATATGTTTATGTTTATACTATCGCACTAGCCAAATTGCATAAATAACAACATAGTAACATCACGCGTGTAGTCCCCGAAGGGTTAGGCAGAGGTGTACTTAACAGTACACCCACATTTCACCAGTCATGTTTAAGCCCCACGTAATAGGGGCGGGCCTATTGCCATCAACCGGCCACAATACCAGACTCCGTGGCTACTACTGAGAAATTTCCTGATGGAAAAACCCAATAACACTTTGCCTGACCTGGGAATCGAACCCAGGACCTCATGCTCAGGAGTTGCACTTGCGACCACTAGACCAATGCAGCAGTCAATAAATGACAAATAACTTGATAAACACAACAGGGCTAAAACACATTTTTTTTGTAATTTAAATAATTATCATTTCATGAATGAAACATACAATTTCCTTGCAAGCCAGTGCACCTATAATGTCCGATAGCACGAACCAGCAAGCGGATGCTCTCCAACTTCTGTTAGCCAAACGAAACTTGCTCCTGCGAAGTCTACTTTAGTCTGTAGATACTATGAATGGAGCTATCGATATTGTACTTTTTGAGAATTTAAATAAAGTTCAAGATAATGAAGTTAAATTGAAACGATGTTACATTATTACAACACATTACATCTTACAAAAAATAAATAGGTCGGGCCTTGTATTTTTTACAAGACTTGTTTAATGTCAATATTTTTTTCACTTTTTTTTTTCTCTTATTTCCTATCGAGTCTGAAAGGTCTTTACAAAAAAAAAAAACGTAATTTAAATAGACTTTTCAACTTGAAGGAAAAGTTTTCAAAAAATAAATTAATAATTAAATAATGGCTAAAAACATATTTTTAGTAACATAAAGTTAAAAAAAATATATAAAATTTAAAATGTCCTTTTCAAACTCAGACATTTTCAGTTAGGTACATTTCTTTTCACAAATTACCAGTAGCCATTTTCTTTGCAACCAACTGTAATTAGCGACTAAAGTGAGTTCGATAACACGAAATACGGGCAAACTGTTCCCGAACTTCTGATAGCAGTGTAACAGTGTACGTACAAATTACACTTTGAATACGTTGGTCTATTCGGGTCAGTAGAGCTGCAGAGTTATATACATTACCATGTAATGTTTTCGCAACGTTTTTTCTTAGTAATTTTCTTAACTTATAGAAAGATGTATTCTTTTTCCACAAACACAATACGACACCTAAATGGATAAAAGAATAAGTATTCATTAGACTCACATAGGACCAAACAATAACGGTGACTTTTTTTCATTGACATTTTTGTCACCGACTTCCGAAAGTAAAGTTATTTTAGACGTTTTTAGTGTTTTTTGGAAGTCGGTTTTTTTTCGCAGAAAGTTGTTTATTTTACCCTTTTTAGTTGTAGTATACCACACAAATTCCTGTTATGAATTAATTTTTACATTGTAACTAGAAGTTATTAAGGGATCATCATGGCGGTCGCGGGACTCATAGAATTACCGTGACCCTGGAACATAAAGGGCTATTGAAGGACACCGTGGATTTTAGTCAGTACGAGTCTGACAGTCCCTCCCGCTCTGCCCTGGGTGGGAGGACTCATTTGATGATATTACCACGTTAAAAAAAAAAAAAAGGGATCATAATGGTATCAGCATAACCCAAGAAGAAAAAATACGTATTTAATACATTCATTGCCAAGCCAAAACGCTGATGAACTTGCCTAGATGGCCAAAATAAAAATAAATCTTTGAATGTCTTCCCTAGTGTTCTAAACAAAAACTAGAACCCAATACGCTGCTGCCAGTGGCGGGACGTGAGAGGGAAAGAACCTCACGTCCCAGCAACCGCGGGAGACGCCCTGGGCATCGGGGGTCACGTGGTGGCTCCCGGCCACCGTAGGCGCGGGCCTGTGGACGGCGAGCTATGGGCTAGCTCGCCGTCTGGCCGTCTTTTGACGACAGGCCGTGTCGACGGCGCGTTCGTGTTCCACGCGCGCCTCAAAGAGAAGTCAGCAACGATGTAGGGGTCTGCAAGGGCCGATGCCTTCCAGGGCTGCGGGACTGTTCGAAAGAGATACCGTGGCCCTGGAACACAAAGGGCAAAGAAGGAACATGGATGGGTTTTAGTCAGTACAAGTCTGACAGTTAGGATCCTCAAATTTTGTGTTTAGGCTGACGATTGAAAATTAATGTATACGTGTCTCAGCGTTTTTGATAATTCTACCCCGAAGGGTTAAAAAGTGAGATGAAGGTAAGTAACTATTTTTGTTCGGGTGGGATATTTTTCGACATCCACGCGGGCGAAGCCGCGGGCAAAAGCGAGTATCTTTTAAATATTGCCATAAGTGACAAGTTTCTATCAAAATATATATCAGACTAATAACAAGATTTGCATCAGCATTCTATAAAGAGGACTTGAATTTTGCTTTCAACTTTCAAAATAGCTCTACTATTAACCAACAAAAAGATGCTTTCATATTTCAAAATAGCTCTTCTTAAATTAGTTTCAGAATACAGAACGAACCCAAAACACAACCCTCATCATCATCTGCCAAGCCTTTTCCCAACTGTGTTGGGTCGGCTTCCGGTCTAATCGGATTCAGCAGAATACCAGTGCTTTACAAAGAGCGACTGCCTATCTGACCTCCACAACGAAGTTAGTACTACGATGTTACTAATACGATACCCCTTGGTAAGACTGGTTGTCAGATTTCCAAAACGCAACCCTGATTTCCCATAATGGTAATGCACATTTACTTATGGTTGAGAAAACTTCAAAAAATAAGGTACTCCTCACTCCTATTGGTACAACTACCGTAAAATGCTCATAAAAAAATTCAGGATCCTATAAATCCACCTTATGGTTCGCGAAGTACCTATCTAAACTTCATGAGATAACGGATTTTATTTTACGGGTTTTTAACTAAGACTCTGAATCTGGTACTTTAAAAAATGATATCTAGGCTTTTATATTTAGGCTTTTTTTTCTGATGGGAAATCATCAAATGACCCCCCCCACTCTGGGCGGAGCGGAAGGGAGTGTCAGACTTGTACTGACTAAAACCCATCCATGTTCCTTCTTTGCCCTTTGTGTTCCAGGGCCACGGTATCTCTTTCGAACAGTCCCGCAGGCATCGGATCTTGCAGACCCCTACATCGTTGCTGAAATCTCTTTGAGGCGCGCGTGGAACACGAACGCTCCGTCGACACGGCCTGTCGTCATAAGACAGCCGGACGGCGAGCTAGTCCATAGCTCGCCATCCACAGACCCGCGCCTACGTTGGCCAGGAGCCATCACGTGACCCCCGACGCATATCTGGGAGCTTGACAAAGTCTTTAATGTGAATATCTGTCGTCAAATCACACGATAGCCATTGCAATCGATCAGGGAGCAATTATCTGACAGTTCCGATAAACCAATGGCAATAAATCGCAAAGCATTTATCTTATGTCAATTATGTAATTAACATAAGATTAAGTGGCTTTAAACCTGACAAGTTTGCCTGTACCGTTGATCTGTACAGTCACGAGCATCAACGCATCAACATGTAAACACCTGCTAAATTTAAATGCGGTTCTGTCGTTTTTGGAACCATTGGAACGTTAAGATAACACCAATTTTGTAAAATATGGGTTCCAAGAAACTATGAAATTAGAATCAGTACCATTGACGAAAATCCCTTTTAAAAGTTGCTTAGTGCATACATATTGGTGCTCGTGACTGTCAGTGGCGAAGGTTTCATACAACCCGATTCCTACCGGATTCCCTTTGAAAAATGGCACAGTCAGTATTCTATAGACAAATAATGTAATCAAACACTGTTTTAAGCTTTCACGGTTTACAACTAAACTTATACTGTCACTTACGGGATACGGGGAGCTCAAAATAATGAACAATCACGGAAGATATCCCGTAAGTGACAGTATTAGTTTAAATAATATAATCACATTAAAGATATAATAATATACTCCAGCTTACTACTTATAAAAATTGACCCTTCGCTACTGGTGATTGTACAGGTAAACCGGAGTGTGTGTGTTGCAAAACTTTGCAGATTTGCCTCTACGCAGTTCAAGCGTACCTGACACCGTTGCGTGAATGGCTACCTTCAGACACAAAACTTAGTGCCGAATAACCTCCCTAAACGAGTGGTTTTGGAAAAGTATTACACGAGCAAAAAGTTGTTGTTTTGTCACTTTCCACTATTCCAGAAATTAACATTCGTTCGAAAATAAACTCAAAAACTCAAACTCAAAGCGTTTATTTCAATTAGACCATTATAGGCACTTTTGAATGTCAAAAAAAAAGCGACGCTACAGTTGGTCACAACGCATAATAACTTGAGAAAGTACTGCATAATTATTTTTTTTTGAATTGGAAATAAAATCAATAGTAAACCACTTTTTGATTGTGAAATAGTTGATCTCTGTACACGTAAAATCTTGATAATATCACTAACTAGCAGTGAGCAAACTTGGCCAATGGTCGTTTCTCATCTATTCAACAGAAGGATTTGGCCATTACATTGGAACATCTACAGGCTGCTCCATAATTAATAATTTATAATCCCTTTCATAACCTCAAAACAATAAAAATAACCCGACAACACTCCTTACTAATCGCTACTCCGGGATATCTTCATCCCGGGGGCCGCATTAATAACTCCGTCCATTACTCACCGTAATTCCCGGGGTAGTCCGGGGTGTCGGCGCTAATCCCGCGAGCCCGGGACCACGGTGTCGCATCACTAGAACAATGGTACGTTAATTAGATATGAATTACAATTGATGGTTAATTAAGCTGGGGTAGTTATGTTAATGTCATGTATTTGGTGTTAGGGAATTTATGTGGTACTAATTTGAGGGTGGGAATTGGATTCGCGTCTTGAAGATGACTTTATAATATTTTTTTTTCAAAGGATCCTGCTCACTACACCGTACCATACCATGATCGTGCTATGAACGTATCAGACAAAAAAATATTCTTTGTATTGAAAAGTATGAGGCTATGCCCACTAGACCGTCCACCATTCCGTCACCGACCAACAACGTAGCGTACCATGCACGTAGGGTATCGGTACTGGCAAAATATTCTCGCTGACTATTGTTGATGCTCCGTGCATGGTACGCAACGGTAATGGAACGGTCTAATGGGCATAGTCTCATACGTTTTAATACAAAGAATATAGGGTTTAACCGCGTATGGTGACCGTTCTAAACCCGTTATAACCGCGTATTATGACCGTTCTAAGCCCGTTATAAACGGGTATAGAATACGCCGTTGATACGCATCTGGAAATAAAATTTAAGGAACGAATTTGCAAAAGGTTTTTGAGGTAGCGAGTTTGCAACATGTGTTTAGTGTTTAAACCGATGCGGGGGTCGTTAACCTGACTATGATTATGACGGTGCTAGCCTATTAATCCACATCATGTAGAAAATCCTGAAAATGAAAAATAATGTCCTGTGGCAAAATACTGTAATACATTGGATTGATTTTTTATATACTGGGAACGTCTTGAGGAAAACGCAGTTTAATTTATTGTCGTATTGTCGGCGCCACCCTGTATATTACATTAATGTGATGTAGAAAATCCATTAAATAACGCCAGTTATCAACAAAGGGTTAGGCAGAGATGTACTCCATTTACAGCTTTTCTAGCTTTATTCTAAAAACCAAAATAAAATTATATAAAATTGACTAAATTCACTAGTTTATCAAAAAGCTACCTGCAAAACGTATAAAACCTTGATTTACATATACATGCATCATATTGAATACCTACTATATTCGAGCAGTTTTGTCGAGGTTAATCGCCGAAAAGCAAATGGACAAAAAGTTTTTCACATATTTTTATACTCGTTGAAGCTCTGATACAAATCTGTTCGTGTTTTCGGATGATTCACGAGCTTGATTGTAATTTTAATAGTATTTTTGTATTTAGTATTTAAATGTTATAAAAGCTTGTGCCAATTTAAAACCATTAGCAAGTATAGCCCGCTGGGGGAGCTCGTGGCTAAGTAATAACAGCCGCTCGAGTCGATCTTTAGGTTAAGCCGTGCTTGCCTAGGTTGGTCCGTGGACGCGTGCTACCCATTACAAACCGAGGTTCCTCCGTGCCTCGGAAAACATGTTAAGCCGTTGGTTATGGCTGTCATTTGTAGATCTTTGACAGTCGTTACGGGTAGTCAGTGGCCCGGAAGTCTGACAACCAGTCTTACCTATCTATAATATTAAAATTAATCGCAAAATGTGTTGGTAAGCGCATAACTCAACAACGCCTGGACCAATTTGGCCAAGTTTTTTTAAATGTTCGTTGGATTTCAAGGATGGTTTTTACGGCGAGAAAAATTCGAATAATTTCCGGAAAAAGGTAGGTAGTAGGTAGGTAGTAGGTAGGTAGTAGGTAGGTAGTAGGTAGGTAGTAGGTAGGTAGTAGGTAGGTAGTAGGTAGGTAGTAGGTAGGTAGTAGGTAGGTAGTAGGTAGGTAGTAGGTAGGTAGTAGGTAGGTAGTAGGTAGGTAGTAGGTAGGTAGTAGGTAGGTAGTAGGTAGGTAGTAGGTAGGTAGTAGGTAGGTAGTAGGTAGGTAGTAGGTAGGTAGTAGGTAGGTAGTAGGTAGGTAGTAGGTAGGTAGTAGGTAGGTAGTAGGTAGGTAGTAGGTAGGTAGTAGGTAGGTAGTAGGTAGGTAGTAGGTAGGTAGTAGGTAGGTAGTAGGTAGGTAGTAGGTAGGTAGTAGGTAGGTAGTAGGTAGGTAGTAGGTAGGTAGTAGGTAGGTAGTAGGTAGGTAGTAGGTAGGTAGTAGGTAGGTAGTAGGTAGGTAGTAGGTAGGTAGTAGGTAGGTAGTAGGTAGGTAGTAGGTAGGTAGTAGGTAGGTAGTAGGTAGGTAGTAGGTAGGTAGTAGTTTAATTAAATGTAATGTAATTTAATTCATCAATTTTATGATGATTGTTTCCCACTGTTGTCCTTTTTCTGGGCTACTCAAAAACACCAATACTATTTATTTTATTAGATAAATATCATATTTTAGAATAAATATTACATAAGCGAACATGACCACTAACAGTCAATTAAATTTTAATGAATATACGTCAGCAAACAACGCATACACATAATAATTTGCATGAGCTAATAATATTATAGTTTCATTTTGCAGCTAAAATTGCAATAAAGTCATGTAAATACAGGGTTAATTAACTTGTAATTTTACAATATTATGTTTTGTAGCAACAACAACAAACTAGGTTAATATATTTTAGCGTTTTGGTACTGGATCTAAATTGAGGAGCTCGTGGCTAAATAGTAACAGCCGCTCGGGTCGATCTTTAGGTTAAGCCGTGCTTGCCTAGGTCGGTCTGTGGATGGGTGACCGCCCATTAATATAATATAATAATATAATATAATAATAATATAATAATTTATTTGCATCAAGTTTAACATTTTACATTAGATACATGTTAATACATACAATTTAAAGAAAATTAAACAATATTGTGGCGACACCAACACCCTTGCTAAGTTGTCAAGACAACTTGTGTTAAAGATGCTGGGCCCGACCCTTTAGTGGATGTTTCTTAATTGTAATTAGTTACATACATGCCATTTTACAAAAAATATGAATAGTCCATTATGCAACATAAGTAAACGGGCAAATAAACTATTTAGAAAAGAAATAGAATAAAAACAAAAGTAATATATGGTATGAGCAGAGTAGTGTAGTGTGTGTGTGTGTGTGTGTGTACGTGTGTGTGTGTGCGCGTGCGTGTGTGTATGTGTGTGTGTGTGTGTTTGTGTGTATGTGAGTGTGCATGTGTATGAGCATAGGATAGTTTAACGGGAACTATATTGAGTCAACAATAAATTTTCTGTATTGTTGTAGTTAAGTGTTAGTAGCCAATCACTTAGTTTCTTTTTGAGTGACATTTTAGGTAGTGAGTAGAAGTCTAGTACTTTGTTAAGGCTATTATAGAGATGAGGACCTTGGAAACAAGGAAATCTTCTTGTAAAAGAGAATTTACAGGGGAAGGGTTGACATACCTTGTCTTTGCGTCTTGTGGTGATTACTTCAAAGGAGGTTCTTTGGTGCTGATATAGTACCATGTGTAAGACAAATAATTGCCTCACCGTAAGGACTTTACAGTTCCTATATAATTCCTCAGTTGGAAAAAGGATGGACCTAAAGGTGCTAGTTTTTAGCACGGCTCTCTGAGCTCGTTCTAGTTTCAAAAGAGTAGTTTTTGGTCCACCACCCCAAGCGCTTATACAGTACGTTAAGAGAGACTGACAAAGAGCAAAATATGTACACCTAATAATTTGGGGTCCTGCTATGTGGCGAAGAGTACTAAAGACAAAGATTAGCTTTCTAATTCTTTTCGTCAGTAACTCTATATGTGGTGCAAAGCTCAGGCTGTCGTCAAGAGTCACACCGAGATATTTAATGGCTCTACAGCGTTCCAGTTCGGGACATGTACATGTCGCATTGCCAGGCAGTACACAAGAGTGCGCTACCAAAGCGTACGAATTTGGTGGTTGACTCGAATTTCTTAAACTGTATGTAAGAATTTTAGTTTTGTCGGTGTTGATTGTGAGAATGTGTCTTTTGAGCCATTGTAGAACATTATTTAGTCCTTTTTGTGCGGAATCGAAGGTGTCATCCCACGTATCACCAGAGAAGGTAAGGACAGTGTCATCAGCGAATGCCACGATTTTTCCACCTCCCAAACTCAGATTACATAGTTGGTTGACGTATATTAGAAATAAGGTTGGACCAATCACACTGCCTTGGGGAACGCCGAATGTCACTGGAAGCTCTCCACTGAGGCAACTTTGTATTTTTACACATTGTGTTCGATTTTGAAGGTAGTCTTTGAAGATGTTAAGTGATTGGTCACGTATCCCCAGTTCTTCAAGCTTTATTATTAAATCAGAAATCGAAACCGTGTCGAATGCCTTTTTTAGGTCCAAAAAAATTGACAATACCTTCTTTTTCCTGTCAATATTTTTGGTAACATAGTCAATTAGGTCAATTACAGCGCTACTAGTAGATTTATTGCGTCTAAAGCCGAATTGGTTGGGAGAAAAAAGCTTTTTATCTTCCATGTAAGTCACGAGTCTTTTATTAATTAGTCGTTCTAGTATTTTGGAAATGGAAGGTAACACTGCAATAGGACGATAATTATTTACCAATTTTTTGCTACCAGTTTTATGAATTGGGTGTATGATGGCCTTCTTGAAGTACAATGGGAAAGTGCCAGTATGGAAACAGAGATTAAAAATATGTGTGAGTATGGGGACTAGTATCAATGAGTAGCGTTTTAAAAACTTTGTAGGAATATTGTCCCAGCCTACAGCAGAATCTGTTTTAAGTGACATTAACAATTCTCCAACCTTCGCTTCATCGGTGTCTAACATGACGAATGATTGTAAAGGTGGAGATGTAGGGGTAGTGTCTGATGGGACTTTATGACTACCAAGTGGACGTGAAAAGTTATCAGCAAGTTCCTTGCCGATATTGGCAAAAAACTCGTTTACTTTGTCCACCGAGAGCTGAGGTGACGTAGAAGAAGCCAATAATTCGGTGTTGGGTATGTTAGGCTTGTCTGTGTTAGTCACTCTCTTTATCACCTTCCAAATCTTTTTATTGTCCTTTGAAGCCTCAGTCAATTCTCTCCTGTCAAAGTCCCTTTTTAATTTTTTCAAAATTTTTGTGCAGTAGTTCCTATACCTTTTAAATGTAGTACTTAATATAATATTGTTTGGAGAAAGCTTGAGTTTTTTGTGCATTGCATCTTTATTACGCATACAGCGTAGCATACCAACGGTCATCCACGGTTTGAGTAAACGTTTTTTATTTGGAACCTTGATTATAGATGTGTGGGTATTAATGAGTCTAGCGAGAATGGTGATTAAACTATTTGTCGCTTCATTAGCATCGGTGTGTTCATAAATTACTTGGAAACTTGTAGTCTTCATCTCACTATCAAGAGTTTCGTAATTAGTCTTCAAAAAGGTGTGTGACTGTGGATTGACATCTCGTTTAAGATCAAGGCACAGCAGTACAGGGTTATGGTCGGTGACAGAGGCGTGTAAAACTATGGTGAGTGCAGTCAAGTGAGTTTTGAGCATGACGTGGTCAAGACAGGCATTATCTCGAGTGGGAAGTGAGTGAGCAGGTAGCAAGCCATGGGAAGCTATGAGATCGAGATAGTCCGAGGTTTGGTTTGTAGATAAATTACTTGCGATGTCAAGGTTAATGTCACCAACTATTGCTATGCTTTTATAAGTAGTCAAGCTTGATACAAGAGAGTTTAGAGACTGTAGGAAGTTACTTAAGTCTCTAAAAGACGGAGATCTATAAATGCATATTATTACCTTATCGGTGCCGATTTTTAGCACTAGACAACTGGCATCCGAGAAGTTAGGTTCTTCGACTGTGTAGTTTTCTATATTTTTAACATAAAGAACCACACCATCGTTTTGATTGAGGTGTTTTTTTGTTTGGTAATAAGAGTAGTTATCGATGGTTGGGATTGAGTCATTATAACGTTTCAGCCAGCACTCAGTCAACACTAATATATCGAAGTCAAGGTTTATTCTGTTAAGGAGTGTTAAAAAAGAGTCGAAGTTTGCATGAATAGAGCGAATGTTCTGGGTAATTATTTTTAATTTCTTGGAGGGGTTAGTGATATAGTTAGTGCATTCTTCGGGGTCACAATTAAGTGTGGTAGAGACTGAGAGCTGATCTATATTGTTTATAATTTCTTTAACGATGTCCTCTGTTAAATTGTTTTTTTGTGAGTGAACCAAAATAGGGCGTCATTGGGTGTTTGGTACGTAATAATAATGTATAGTACCATTTAGTTGTATTATTATTAATGAGAATGAGAAAACATATGACAATGAGTGGATGGATGGATGGATGGATGATTGCTACCCTTTCACAGAAAGACGGTTGGATGAGCGTAAAAGAAGCTTGGCACAGAGATAGTTCACAATCAGGAACAACACAAGGGCTGCCTGTTATCCCAGTACTAGGTCGGCAAAACCGCGGGCATAAGCTAGTGGAGAATATGTGAATGTAAAGTAAATAATAGAGTGAGTTTAGTGTAACTATATGTATTAAATACTGATGTCGTGGATTAAGTGTATTGTGTTTGTTATTAGTCGTTGTGTGAAATGATAGCGTGTATTGTGTAAGTAGAGATAAAATGTACTTTGGTTTTAGTGTGTTGTACAAAAATGTAAAAAACAGAAGAAAAAAACTTAAAACTATGTTAACTACAGAAAAGTTTACGAGGCATGCAATTTTCAGACGAAGCTCCAATGTATTAGGCAGGACACGTTGTTGGGTGTTGGTAAGAGTTTTTAGTCACTTTTTTTGTTGTTTCAGAGCTTCAAAATCAGATTCTTGTGATATTCTCTTTGCCGGAGCACCCTCTGCCTTTTTTACGTAGACTTTGCCATGTGATGTCCAGTGATACGCATAGGCGTTTAGCTTTGTAAACTCTCTTGCTTGATAGAAGAGCTTCCTGGCTTTAGTGGTAAGGCTCTCCGAGACAAAAATGGGACTATTACCCGGCATCTTAACGTGTGAGCTGTTAAGTCTGTTGGTCTTGTGGTCCCGATTGTGCTTTTTAATATAAGCAAGAAGTTTGTCCTTGGTCATGGTTGACGTAAATTCGGCGGTTATGGGCCCATCGGTTTGGGGTTTTCTGTTGCTGGTAAGACGATAGACATCTCTGAGCTCACCTGATTGTATTTCGGTGCCTACAGCGGTTCCCAGTTTTTTCACAATGTCTAACAGGTCATCCTTAGACTGATTAAGTTTTTTCGGTACGTTGCGAATTTCTAAGCTAGATGTCTTTGAGTTTCGTTCCATGATCTCGACTTTTTCCTCCAAAAATCCTACGTACTCCAATGTGCTTTTCTTTTCATTTTCCAAAAGGGCTAGTTTAGTCATGAGATCGTCGTATTTACCACTCAAGAACTCAACCGTATTTTTCAGCTCCGTATTTTGAACCTTTATTTGGTCTAAATTGCATTGCATCAAACCAAATTTCTCTTGTTGCTCCTTTCTCAAAGTAACAAGTGATGACATAATATCTTCCCGGAGAGATTTAATTTCAATTGATTGTTCAGAATCATGTTTACGTTTTTGTCGTAAAGTGATTCTGTCCAATTTATGTTCCGAAACTGGTGTTGTCAAGTCGGGCTCGGAACTGTGGTGACGAGGTGTTTCACTGCCAGGTTTAGGTGGTGTCCGCTTCATCATTTTAAAAAGTAAAATAAATGCACCTTACGTCTGGCTCAGGAGTCTACAACTGCTGAGGCGCTGACACACGTTGCTCGGCGTAAAGTGTTAGGCGCTTATATCTGCAAGTAGTCAGTGCAGAGCGCGGAGTTAGGTGATAATGACTCACGCGCAGCTGACAGAGATGGGTAGCGTGGTTTCTCTCTCGCTCGCCGCAGGACTCGATCACTTGCAACACTCTGCGCGCCTAGTACTCGTCGAGAATTAAACTTGCCAATTATATTTATTTTTGAATTAAAATTTAAATATTTAATAACTTAAATAGACTTTTTGGGTAAAACACGTCCGTGCACAATGGCTGTCCGGGGGGAAGGGACATTACATACCGAGTTTCCTCCGTACCTCGGAAAGCACATTAAGCCGTTGGTCCCGCTGTCATTTGTAGATCTTTGACAGTCGTTAGGTAGTCAGAGGCCCAAAAAGTCTGCCACACCAACTGGATTGTGGATAACTGATTCTGATAGTCGCTCCATATAAAATACTGGTATTCAGCTGTATCCGATTGGAAGCCGACCCGAACATAGTTGGGAAAAGGCTAGGCAGATGATGTGAAAAAGTGGTTTTCTAAACTAATTTACAGATATATGCTGGTGCTGGTGCTGATGCTGGTGCTGGTGGACACGGCCTTTTTCCGAGAGGGAGTGATCTAACCACCACGGCAGCCCCAGTGTGGGTTGTTTGAAGCAATTTACTCCGATATAATCTTAAGAAACTATGCAGGTACTTATACAGTCTTCATATCGAAAAGCAGCAGTTTCAGTTAGTCGAGACCACCAGCATCACAACTGGAGCTTGACATTCAGACGGTAATCCGGCTCGAAGGACCTTCCATATGAAGACTATATAATATTGACTCGGTAGATTACAAATAAAAATGGCGATGTATGCGCATGGTAAGTGACAACGGGCGAGTGTCCTTCGGTATGGTCGAGGGCCTAGCGTTAGGTTTGGTGATGACTTAGAATCGTATGACGCGATCCCATTGGCCGGCGCGATGTGATCCGGAATACATTTCTTCAAAATTCGAACAATGGAATACGCGGTAAAAACATTAGTTGTACGGCCATTTCAGTGCAAATGAAGTTCCAAGTGAACTTTTATAACTTACTGGCCAGATAAAATTTTACTCTTACCGTCAACGCGAAAATCCTCATATATCCGTATCCTATTTACTACGAAACATTATACTCTCGTTCGTATCTGCCATGAACAGACGTTGGGAAAGTTAGTGGAATTTAATACCTCACTCCCAATTTAACATCTCAACGCTTTAGTGTTGTTACTTTGTCAGTTGCCGCGTTCAATTATTGTGTTGGGGGTGTAGCGGGCGGGTTGGAATCTTGTTCGTCGATTTGACAGGAATTTAGTATGATGCCGGAATAAAGCTTTCTCGCAAAAAAAACCATCATCATCTGCCTAGCCTTTTCCCAACTATATTGGGGTCGACTTCCAGTCTAGCCGGATGCAGCTGAATACCAGTTTTTTACATGGAGCGACTGCCTATCTGACCTCCACAACCCAGTTAGTACTGGGTAATACGATACCACTTGGTAAGACTAGTTGTCAGACTTTTTGGGCCACTGACTGCCTAACGACTGTCAAACTGTCAAAGATCTACAAATGACAGCCGGGACCAACGGCTTAACGTGCTTTCCGAGGCACGTAGGAAACCCGGTATATAATGTGAGGTCACCCATCCACAGACCAACCTAGGCAAGCACGGCTTAACCTAAAGATCAACCCGAGCGGCTGTTATTATTTAGCCACGAGCTCCTCTCGCAAAAAAAAACCGACTTCCAAAAAAACAACCAAAGTAAATTTACTATCGGAAGTCGGAGACAGTTATTTTTTAAGGGTCCATATCCGAAGGGTAACCAACGGGGGCTTATTACTAAGCCTCCACTGTCCATCCGTCTATCCGTCCATCTGTCTGTCTGTCAGCGGGCTGTATTTCATGTTCCGTAGTTGAAATTTTCACAGAATGTGTATTTCTGTTACCGCTTATAACAACAAAATAAATAATAAAAATAAATTAAAAATTAAAGGGTGCTGTACTACAATGATCGGGACCCTTCATGCACGACTACGACTCGCACTTGGCCGGTTTTTTAGGTAAGGCAGAGGTGTATTAGTACACCCACATTTCGCCAGTTACGTTGTTTTTTAAGTCCTATATAATAGAGGGCCAGCAAATGTTAGGTGCAAGTAAATGTTAATCTATACACATATATAAAATAGTAAACTGACTGACTGAGTCACTGGATGATATATCAACACACAGCCCAAACCGCTGGTCCTAGAGACATGAACATTGGAGGGTGTGTTCTTTGTGAAGAGAAGGTCCCCACTAAGAAAGGATTTTTGGGAATTCAACCCCTAAAGAGGTAAAATAGGGGATGGAAGTTTGTATGAAAGTCGGTCAGTTTTGAAGTTAGGATCTTCAAATTTTGTGTTTAGGCTGACGATTGAAAATTAATTTATACGTGTCTCTGCGTTTTTGATAATTCTACCCCCGAAGTGTTAAAAAGGGGGGTGAAGGTAAGTAATCGGATATTTACGACATACACGCGTGCGAAGCCGCGGGCAAAAGCTAGTTATTGATAAAATAGATTTAGCCGGTCATTAGTAACTTGCCTTGAGATTTTTCATTAGCGATGCCATTTTGTATCATATTCCATGTCGACACGAATGATTGTGAGTGCTTACTCGTAGGGGAATTGAAAATATGTCATGGACGACTGTCCAACAGCCTTGAGGAAGAAAAGTTTTCCGACATTTTACTCTCCGGGGAGCCGTTTCCCGAAGAAGTAGTAATGTGGAATCCTTAAAAGATCTGTGACATACGGACAGCACATCATGTAAGAGATTATGTTTAGACTATGAAATTATGTTAAGACCGAGTATATTTTCTTTTGTTTAATTGACGTTACTTTGTATTTAGAGAGCTTATAAATGAAGTCAGTGGCCCAAAAAGTCTGACAACCATATAAGAGTGGTTGTCAGACTGGTTGGTTGTTGACCAAGGGGTATCGTATTACCTAGTACTAACTGGGTTGTAGAGGTCAGATAGGCAGTCGCTCCATGTAAAATACTGGTATTCAGCTGCATCCGGTTAGACTGGAAGCCGACCCTAACATAGTTGGGAAAAGGCTAGGCAGGTGATGATGAAAAATGACGGAAAACGTGGCATCGTATAACTGCAGAATTTTGACTCAATTAGTCGATCCTCTGTGTCTAAAGGTGCGTCCAGATTAAGTAACATTTTACAAATCTTTTGCTATTTAACACGTCTAATATAAACAACATTGCTAATCTCTCCATTGAATCATGTTAAATAACCATGTTTTATAACATGTTATGTTATTAATGTGGACGCACCCTTGTATTTATTTTTTTTCGGATGGGAAATCATCAAATGCCCCCCCTAACTCTGGGCGGAGCGGAAGGGAGTGTCAGACTTGTACTGACTAAAATGTATCCATGTTCCTTCTTTGCCCTTTGTGTTCCAGGGCCACGGTATCTTTTTCGAACAGTCCCGCAGCCCTGGCAGGCATCGGCCCTTGCAGACCTCTACATCATTGCTGACATCTCTTTAAGGCGCGCGTGGGACACGAACACGCCGTCGACACGGCCTATCGTCATAAGACGGCTGGACGGCGAGCTAGCCCATAGCTCGCCCTCCACAGGCCCGCGCCTACGGTGGCCGGGAGCCATCACGTGACCCCCGACGCCCAGGGCGTCTCTCGCGGTGGCTGGGACGTGAGGTTCTTTCCCTCTCAATTGTGGACGCACCCTAACATTAAGGCGTTGGTCCCGGCTGTTATTGGTAGATATTTGACAGTCGTTACAGGTAGTCAGTGGCTTCGAAAGTCTGACAACCAGTTTAACCAAGGGGCCTCTTATTATCCAGTACTAACTGGGTTGGAGAGGTCAAATAGGCAGTCGCTCCGTGTGAAATACTGGTATTCAGCTGAATACGGAAGCCGACCCCAACATAGTTGGCAAAAGGCTGGCATCAGCCTAGCCTAATAAACGACTAATGATACAAAATTAAGTGTCTATGGTTGCGAGAATCCCAAGAGTGTTAGCGTTGCTTTGCAAATTACCGTACTTTAATCCCACATACCTTCCTGTATAATTTCCCAAATAAAACCCGGCAGAAATTCTCTGCACCCGTAGCACCACCAACTTTACAGAAGTACAGTCGCGCACATAAAATTTTAAAGCCAATAAAACGGGTACCATCTCCAACATAGCTGATAAGCACTTTTTTATTTAACTGTACCGCTCAACCGATATACTGCAAAGTGAATATCCGGAGTGTCTGCAGTGGAAAAGTTTTTGTGCTTTTGTTTGAGTTTATTTCGAGCACTTTTGGAGAACTAGGTTTTTGAGTAATGAGAATTTTCTCATTACTCAAAAACCTAGTTCTATTGCCATGAATCGGGCACAAACCCAGACACCGTTGCTGGTACTGAGAAATTCTTAAGGATAAAACCCAATAACAATGAGAATTTTCTCATAACTCAAAAACCTAGTTCTAGACCTAGACCAAGTTCTTGTGGAGGTCCTGGTCTAGTGGTCGTAAGCGCGACTGCTGAGCATGAAGTCCTGGGTTCGATTCCCAGGACGGGCAAAGTATTATTGGGTTTTTTTGAGAATTTCTCAATAAGGGCAACGGTGTCTGGATTTGTGCCTGATTGATGGCAATAGGCTCGCCCCCTATTACATGGGACTTAAACATAACTGGCGAAATGTTGGTGTACTATTAGGTACACCTCTGCTTAACTCTTCGGGGATGACAGGCGTGATGTTATGTTATGAGAAAATACTTGGTTTGGAGCTCGTGGCTTAATAGGAACAGCCGTACGTCATCATCATCTTCCGACCCTTGTCCCATGTCACTTGGGGTCGACGCAACACGTTTTTTCTTCCATTCTCCTCTGTCAACCGTCACGCTATCATTTACTCCTTTAACTTTCATATCATTCCTCACACAATCCATCCATCGTTTCTTTGGTCTTCCTCTCCCTCTCCATCCATCAACATTTACATTCATCACTCTTTTAGTCCCATGCAATTCGTCCCTCCTCATCACATGTCCATACCAAGACAGTCGATTCCCTTTCAACTCTTCTGTAACTGGCGCAACTTTTAAACTTCGTCTAATATATTCGTTCCTTACCTTATCCATTCTTGTCACACCATACATCCACCTCAACATTCTCATGCAACAAGCAATCTTTTTCATGAAATTTCGAACTGAATATTTGAACTGTGTCTATTGGAAAAGTTCCATACTTATGTTGCAACAGTTTTTTACGGTTGAGTTCAGTTCGAGCTGTTTTGAAGAACTAGGTTATGGTACAACCAGCTTACAATGTTTATTTATGAACAAACGAAAATGAATTTTTAGTTATCGTTTTGTTTGTTTTTTGTTTTTATTATCGTTTTTTTTTATTGTTTTTTTTTTGTTGCTTCATGTGCAATAGTTGTACATAGGCGGATTTAATGCCACAAAATATTCTCTACCGTTCATCCTTTTTGTTAAGTAGGACAACATTGTGATTGGGCTGTTCCCTCGGCTGTGAAACATGACTCTTCTCTTTGAGAGGGACCTGGCTGAAATCCACCACGCAGAGGCAGTGGGAATCAGTGGCTGTCACATGTCTTTGAATTATTGGTTCTAGAACATGCCGGTTTCCTCACGATATTTTGCTTCACAACGCCCTTTTCCGGCCCCCCAAAACAGATCCACGGAGTTAGGGACATCCATCACCCCTTATTACACTAGACCCGAGAAGGTGGCGCATTGTGATGCACGCGCGCCAGTCTTAGACGTAACGGGGGGAGTTTTACACCACATCCCCCCCCCCGGGACGAGGCCCGCAGGTCGAACGGGCCGGCACTAGCCCGGGGCAGCGGAAGTTGCATTAGAACCAGCTCGACGACGCAAATGTGAGAGGAAACACAGGGGTGGTTTTAGTCAGCACGAGTCTGACAGACCCTTCGTTTTTTCCAGGGTGGAGGACATCCATTGAGGATTTCCAAGTCGAGAGAAAAAAAAGGCTGTTACCACTGGGCTATCGCTGCTCTAGGCGCACAACTAGGTAGTGGAGTAAATTGCTAATCCAAAATAAGTATGCCTATTTTAGTAACTGTCGAAATTGACTTCCTCGTCTTTAAAGCGCAGGCCACACCGCCAGCTAGCGGGCGGGCGGAGCGGGCGAACGACGCATCGTTTCACTTGTTTTCATACTTTGGTTCACACCGCGAACTATCGAAAGATACGAACAAAGTATGAAAAGGCATCGTTCGCCTAGCTCGCCCCGCGCGCCAGCTGGCGGTGTGGCCTGCGCTTAACTCGTGCCAGTGCGACTAAGAATTTCTTGGAAAAGGATTAACATTGACAGCTTCCGTCTCACGCACAGATTGGTGCCAATAACAACTTTGGCTTAGTGAGGAATCTTTGGGACGAATAATAATGAGTATTTATTTATTTACCTTGTTACCCAGGGATTGTGAACATCAGAGGTCGTAGCACGAGTTTTGATCTTAAAATTATGAAAATAATATAGGTGAAACGGTATTTCAGGGCCTCAGATAGGCAGTCGCTCTGTACAAAATACTGGTATTCTGCTATATCCGATTAGACTAGAAACCGATAGTTTTCGTGATAAAACAAAAAATACGTATCCAATATTTTTCGATAATCTTACTGACAGACTAAAAAGAATCATATTTTTTTACACAGGAAACATCCCTATAGTCGAACCCAGTTCGGACATTTGGGAAATTAGATTTTTGCTAAAATGGGAACTCGAAAATTTTCGGAAAAGTCGGAGTTTCTTGGAAATATTGGAAACTTCATTTCTCGGAGAACACCGGGTAAAATGACTCTACATTATTGTTTATTAGACTCTCTACTCTCTATCACAGGATATTTACAGTGTGTTAATTGACAATCATTACAGGTAGTCCGTGGCTTGAATGTCAGACAACCAGTCTTACCATGGGGTATCGTATTACCCAGTACTAACTGGCTTGCGGAGGTTAGATAGGCAGTCGCTCCTTGTAAAATGCTGGTATACAGCTGCATCCGGTTAGACTGGAAGCCGATCCTAACATAGTTGGGAAAAGACTAGGTAGAGGGGGATAAGATAAGTGTGACCATATTTAAAGGCAAATAAGACTTCAATACTTATTTGACCTAAATGTATGGGACAACTGATATTTTTTTACGATAACGTTAATTTTCTCATGGATGTTCAGTTTGATGGTCTTTCATCATCATCGTCATCATCATCATCATCATCATTTCAGCCGAAAGACATAGGCCTCCCTCAAGTGTCGCCACATTGACCGGTCCCGTGCGACTCGCATCCAGCGGATCCCTGCAACCTTCACCAGATCATCGGTCCACCTAGTGGGAGGCCTTCCAACGCAACGTCTTCAGTTCGATGGTATTTCACACAACCATCAATAATATGATGATAAATAACATCACGCCTGTAATTACCGAACGGTTAGGCAGTGATGTACCTAATAATAGTACACCTACATTTCGCTAGTTATGTTTAAGTCGCATAGAATAGTGGCAAGCCGATTGCCATCAACCGGGCACAAATTTAGATTCCGTGAATGCTACTGAAAAATTCCTGATGGAAAAACCTAATAACAAATTTGCCCGACTCGGGAATCGAACCCAGGACATCATGTTTAGCAGTCGCGATTGCGGCCACTAGACCAACGAGGCAGTCACTAATCTATACTAATATTATAAAGCTGAAGAGTTTGTTTGTTTGGTTGAACGCGCTAATCTCAGGAACTACTGGTTCGAATTTGAAATATTCTTTTAGTGTTGGATAGTCCATTTATCGAGGAAGGCTATAGGCTATAACATCACGCTACGACCCATAGGAGCCGAGCAAAAACAAAACAAGTCAGAAGCGGCGGGTGAAACCGCGGGGCACAGCTTGTATAGTTATAATAATGAAAAATAAAAAGGACGTTCATAAAATACCCTGATGAGCCTGAATTCTGGGATTGAGTTATGCATGACCATTAATTGAAGCAAACAACAAAATAATATTTACCGTTGGTACTGACGAAGTATGTGCGTGTGATCTTCTCTTCGATGCACATTGACAGTTATAGCGGAACCTGAAAAAAAAAAAAAAAAAAAAAATTATAATTAATAGTAAACATTGAGATTTCTAGACCATTATTATTAACAATCAGAATCAGAATTTATTTATTTCTCTGGTTTCAAAATTACATATCGCTTAAAAATCTCATTTTACAATTGCTTGTTTCATTTTGTCAATATATCATTAACAAGGCGAAACTGAAAATTTAAAAAAAAAATGAGTGTCCCATACATTTATCTTCACAAGACTTGACGACCATGTAAGCAAAATCTATGCTTGCCGAAGCCTGTCTGTGGATGAGAAAATAAAACCATCCATTACATATCCAGAACCTTCTGTCACGTTGGTCCACCTGTCATTTTTAGATGTTTCGCTCCTTACACTCTCTCTCTCTTTGCTTCATACATACATAAATTCACGCTTTTTGTCCATGGTCGACAGAAACTACAGAAGGCCAGTTTCGATCCTCACATACTCCTTTCGCCTCGTCCACGTTCATACATTTGGCCATTTATATACAACATTATTTTTAGTACATGCGAAACCTGAATATAGTTTGTTCAGAATAAGTAACTGAATCGATTCCAATAATTTTTAAACCATGTTATATTTTGTCCCAAAAATATTTTTAAAAGGCTACAAGTTGGACACCGAGCGATACTATCGCAATCATTTAGGTACCTACTGCCAAATTATTATTATCAATGAGCTCAAGACGACGCTGGAGGCGCGCGCGCGGCAGTTCTGCGTGGTGACCACGTTTTTGTACGGACAACCAGGTAACAGAACAAGCTTATAACTTTGTGACTTACACATGATACAGTTTTGAAATTTTGTACATAGATTCTTTACATAAAAATACTAGACACGTGTTTCAGGTTTCACATATACTAAAACTAATGTTGTATATGACCGGATACACACGACGGATGCGAGAACAGTACGCACCTGACTTTTCTGAAGAACCTCACCAATTAGGTGAGTGTATGGTGTGGTGTGTTCTTCAAGTAAAATACCAGTTTAAGGAGTTCAGCATTTGGTTATACTAGTTCCGGATCCGGTGTTGAAAAGACAAATGACATGAGTTACTCCACGTTGAAATCAGACTGAATAAATGAGGTTTAAAATAACAACGGATTTACTATTTCAGCCGAACTGTTTTAAATTAAATTAATGGATTCTTAATTACTTACGAAATCAATTTATATTATTACACGGAGTATTTATTTTGGCAAGCTCATAAAAATAGAAACAAGACACAGCGTAGAAAGGTACAGAAGGCTCGCTACATACAATGACCGAAAACAAGCACACGCACACATAAACACGTAAGGCGATCTCAAGCAAATGACATTTGAGAGTGCGCTTGTACTCACTGTACGTGAAATGTGTCTATGCGTGCGTTTGTTTCGTTCTTTGAATGTCTTCTGGTCTAGTTTCTCCAAGGTCCGTGATGGTAGGCAACTGGGCTAATGTCAGTTGTTCTGACTCTTGCTTGTTATTGATGGAGGGAAGCGGTAATTGTTTTTTTTCTAAATCGCTATTCTTTTGATTTTTTTAAATTTAATGGCTTGAAAGGAGGTGACTGCTGAAATGGCAAGTAATCAAAATCAAAGCTTTTATTTCAAGTAGGCCAGTTATCAGCCAGGAACAGGCACTTTTGAATTGTCGAAACAAAGGCAACAATGAAATGTAGCTACAGTCCCAGTCACAAGGCATACACACTGTAATGTAGTTGCCCATTCCCTAGCGTAGCACTCTATAGAGAAGAACGGAATAAATAATAGAGAAGTATGGAAAAAGAACACATGCTGAGCCGACTCCAAATAAATTGGGACAAAGGCAGGATAATGATGATGATTCTTTTGATTAATTTTTATCGCGATATCCAAAAATGTTGTATCTTTGAACCTGGAACCGCTGAGCTTCATTGTCTCGGAACTTTTTTGGTGGTCGCTAATGTTAATTCTGGCTTTCAGGAGTTATAGTGATTATTGAAGCAAAACATCGTGAGGAAACCAGCATGCCTGAGAGATATTTCTCGACGGCATGTAAAGCCAAGTCAAAGGCCCATGGGCGGCATAAAAACTCTCGACACCAGGTTAGGCACTAACTACACGATAACGAAAGAGAAGTGATTGTGAATAATGCTTGTATGACTTCTGTAGCTATTTATTCTGTGTCCAAGATTCCCAGTGTCCTTTTAAAGAAGACAAATAAAACAGTAAGGTAGCTTTATGTGTCGCAATTAACGATCTGAATTAGAATTCAAAACAATTTGAATATAAGGGCGCCGTTTGTTTAACGCCCAGTCGTAAAGGTTTAATTTGTTTTACGCATAATAAACTTTAATTACGTTACACTTGAGATTATAAGTTATTGGTCTGGTGGTCTCGGGCATGTTGGGAGTAAGATTTGATGCCTCATTATTTTATGCGGTAGTGATTCTTGTTGTTCTGTAAAAACAAGTGTCACCAAATTGTGAATTATTTACTATTTTTTTATTACTTAAGTGGCAGTGGGCAGGGTACATTGCTCGCACAACGGATGACCGATGGGGCCGAAAAGTTCTGGAGCGGCGACCGCGAACCGGAAGACGTTGCGATGGAAGGCCTCCCACTAGGTGGACCGATGACCTGGTGAAGGTTGCAGAGATCCGCTGGATGCGAGTCGCACGGGACCGGTCAATGTGGCGACACTTGGGGGAGGCCTATGTCCAGCAGTGGACGTCTTTTGGCTGAAATGATGATGATGATAAAGTCACGCCTTTTTTCCATGGGGGTAGGCAGTAACCACAGAACGACACCTGCTACTATCCTTACATACTCCTCTCCCCTCGTCCACGTTCATACATCTGGTCATACACGCACGCCGGCTGCGAGTACTGCACCTGACCATTCTGAAGCACTTCACCAATAAGGTCAGTATATGTCCTTATAAGGCGTCCCCTCCCGGCGTTGCCACTCACATCAGCCTTATAAATACCTTTTGTTAGTCGCCTTTCACTCATCCTCTCCACACGACCAAACCATGTAAGGCTACTCTTTTCAGTTTTTGTCACTACATCTTTATTTATTTATTTATTTATAACAGCTTAGCCTAACATTACAGGGTTTACCCTAATGCGACAGACACATCACATACCACAGATCTACAACCATGGTCATCGGTACAATTCGTTTGTTTTTTCTATAGCTTGAAACTTAAAACGTTAACTTACGACCAATTATTTGACAGCTGAAATTTGAACGGACAAATGACTGCTACCCTATAGTAACGTCTGCAATAAAAACTGCAAAATAAGTTAAGTAAACAATCAAACTCATTTTTTTTATATTTAATAGACGCTTGAAAACACTAGCCGTCCTTGACAATTACATATTAATGAAAAGAGAGAGCGATAGTATTCCCGTACCCTGTTGATGAAAATAGAATTGCCCTTTATTACATGGGACTTAACCTTCCTATACTCGCGCGGTGGTCTGTAAGACCGATAAAACAGTCTTTCGTGTTTTTTTCTGCTACAATCAATGATGGCATTTTGTACTTCCTGTTAACTGCATGATTAGTTACTACGATAATTTCAGGACTAGAAGTGTATTGGTGCGAATAGCACATTATAGCCGTCTTAGGCGAATATCGGTCTGTGAGACGACGCGGGTATAGGTATTACAAAAATTGTCTTCCGTGATATTGTACTGAAACTTAAATTATGATACTTATGTCTCATTTTTTTTTTGTTTATAATAGCTAATAATGTATCTTTTAGGTTTGTAAGTATGTTAGAAAAAAAAAATCACCTTTGCTAACATTTTGCGACCTCATTCAAAAATCTAACTATTTTTCAGAAACTACAATGAAAGGATATCCTCAGTAAATGATCGGTATATTGTCGTTTTTATTGTAAATTAACAATTTTACGATACTTCATAGTATATTCTCAGAGAACACAATATCCACGTATTAGTTATTTGAAAAAAAAACCCGAAATCGATTTACGCGCGTACGGTCTGTCAGACCGTACGCGAGTATAGGTGTTATAAAATTTGGCGCGAGTATACGAAGGTTAAATATAACTGGCTGGTGGGGTTACTATAAGGTACACATCTGCCAAACCTCTCGAGGGTTACAGGAGTAATGGTATACTATTTACTAGGAAGAAGGAGGAAATGATAGCAAATTATGAGTCTCGGCAAAATGTTTTGATTACTTTACTTAATACAGATAAATTATAATTACTCAGCTCAGTGGCGAGAATAAAGAAAAATGCAAGAATTTTCTTTGTTCTAGTCTTTTGTAATATTGTTAATATAAAGGCTATGCGAGATGGTTAGTTGAGTGGTATTTATTTTATAAGTAACTAGATTGGCCCTAGAGTTTGCTCAAATGGACCAATATACACAGGTTGACCAAGAATTTAATTTTTCACACTAGGAATTTCTCCTGTATTGTGGGTGCATTTACAAACGTTTAAATTCACATACAAAATACAGAATTAAGGACGTTATGTTAAAGCTGTCATTTTCGCTATATTTTTAGAGTTTAAAATCGCTTGAGCTTGTTTTATCGGTGCGTTATTTTTTATGTATTTTGCACATGTGCCGTAGGTATAGTGATTTTAGTTTATGTGAGTTTTGATTGGTGGAAAAAGACCGAAAAGTATTTTTAATCAGCAATTATTACAACAACAAGAATAATTGTCGTCACATATTAAATCCTTAACAATCAAAATAATAATTAATGACTAAACAAACAGCAAAATAAAAACACTAACGATAATTGAAGTCAGTGCCCCGAAAATGGGGCAAAGGCACTCTTTTCATACGCCTCTGAATACAACTTGTTAACTGTTAACTGGATAGCACAAAATTGAAAATTTTCAGTGTGAAATTTCATCTCTGGCTTGAATGAGGCCTCATTAAATGGCTGTGAGGCCGCAAATTGCAATTTATTGTCCTAGAAACGACATAAATTTGTTATGTTAAAGCTGTTATTTTCGCTATATTTTTTAGGGTTTAAAATCGCTTGTGCTGGTTTCATTGGTGCGTTATTTTTTATGTTTTTTTGTGTTGGTATTGTATCGTGATTTTAGGTTATGTGAGTTTTGATTGGTGGAATTATTAACAACGTGAAATGAAGTAAAGTTGTGTTACTGTTATGTGCTGGTTCACGGAAAATCCGATTCATACGACGAATAGTAGTATATTGTTTTAATGAGTCAATAGTTACGCTACTGTGTACAGCCACGAGCACTGTTAGATATGATTGTATACAGCATAGAAGGGACACCAACGCTAAAACGGTTACCACGTATTCAGTACATCATTCTGAACCACATAGAAATATTTCGTCAGTTATTACAAGAAACAGCTGTTTCCTACAAGACTGAACAGCATTTTTTTTTTAAATTTAAGTACAGATGATATAATTATTTTTTTTTTATTTTTTTTTTTATTACATCATACCGAACCTCCCCCCCTATGCAGGGGAGGTTCAGTATGATGTACTGAATACGTGGTTACCGTTTTAGCGTCGGTGTGCCTTCCACCTTGTATACATAGCAATTTAATAAAAAAAAAAAAAACAAAAAAAAATAAAATAAAAAAAAAAAAAAAACAGTCGTATTGATAACCTCCTCTTTTTGGAAGTCTGTTAAAAAGGAGTTTCGTTTACTCTACCCATTGTAATTTGATGTTGTTACGGATTTAATATTTTGGCACTTGTACTATTATGAATTTATAGATCTAATCTCAAAGTTGCAATCGATGTTTCTCAAGAAACGATTTTGCATTTTGCTGTGTGTGTGTGTGTGTGTGTGTATTTTGTTTGTTTGTGTGCTTAATGAGTGTGGGTACATGTCATAAATACTGTGACTGTCCTGCTGTCCCCCATACTTACCGTGCACCTTTTTGTCGACGTTTTATAAGTGCCAGGCCTATGTGAAATAAAATATTTTGATTTGATTTGATTTGAATACATTAACTGTGTGAATGAAAATTGATATTCGAATGCATCATACGGTTTATTACTTGGCACAAAATCTTTGACAGTTTGTTTTGTTTATGTTATGTTAAGGTGGCGCCATCTGCCTGGCTTATTCCTAAGTCGCATTTGTGACACTAATTCCTAACCAAAACCTAGTTAAGACAGGAGAGTCCGTGCTGCTTCTAAATTACAGATGCAATTCTGTTTCAAAACATATGAAAATCTAATCTGTTCGGAACCCATTCCGCCTAAGTACTGTAGTTTCACCGAAATCGACCTTTGTACGATTTCGGTGAAACTACAGTTTGGTCAATGAATAAAAAAGGTTCAGACTTTAGTCCCAATGTTCACATAATCAGATTGAAAGAAATAAATGTCTGAAATGTCGTTTTGCTTACAAATGGTCCTATTAACACATTTAACTTTTTGCTGATAGAAATTCAGGACGGGTATAGTCACGATTTGCTGCTAGAATAGCGATTGAAATATCGAAGAAAAAAGGATGATTTTAAAAACCCTCGATTGAATTTTATAAAGCGTGTAAGAAAACCTTTAACAAAGCCGAGAGGTAGTTGCTTTCCCGTAATTGCATTTTTTTATAATATGTTAAAAATATTTGGTTTTACCAAATATTTTACATAATATACCACCGCGATTTTTTTCGTGGTATTAAAACTAAATATTTTGCATAACACAAACGCCTGATTCTATTTGTTTTTATTCAGAGTCTATACCTGGGTAGGTACCTTCTAGTTACGGAGATATTGAAGGTCAAATAAGCAAGATTAAAAAAGAAATATCTCCATGACCTCTGTATTGTTCAATGCATTTAACAGCACACTGATTACAGAAATAGGTATGATGGTATACAGGGTGAAATTAAATTAGGTAGCGGAACTTTTCTATACTCGTAAGTATACAAAGTGTAACGTAATAAACGCAAGACCTCTCGTGTGGTGTCTCAGACCATGAAACTGAACAACTTTTGTTCTATGACTTTTGGAAATTCATAACTTTTTTTTTGTTTTACCATATATGTGGATCAGCTGATTGCGTCTGTTCCTATAGAAAGTTTTTTTTTTTTGCGAATTTCAAGAACTCGTAGAACAAAAGATGTTTAGTTTCATGGTGCGAGAGACCACACGGGAGGTCTTGCGTTTATTATGTTACACCTTGTATATGGGTAGCTTTTGTAGTTCTTGAAATATTAGTTTAAAAATCGGTATGATCTATGTTAACTCCACAGACCAGCTTTTCTCGAAAAACAGCCCTCCAAACCGACGAAAATGTAATGGAAGCATTCTATTTTCATATTCTCAGTACCTATTATTATCCGTAAAGCTACATAAAACATTTATCCTTTCAGCAATACGCTCACGAACGCTATCAATTTTGAACCCTTTACGCGTCATGCAACTTTCCACTCAACGCGAACGAACGGCTGAATGAACGACTAAATGAACGAATGTGTAAGAGTGAATGAAAAAAGCCTCAAACTGTACATGTCTTGCCATTAAGCTAATGATCCGTGCTTATTAGCAGGCTCGATGTAGCGTATCTACCAAGTTTTTGTAGTAGATAGTTTCGCAGTTTTTTTAGGGTTCCGTGGTGAGGAAAACCTTTTTGGAATATAGCGTTGTTCGGGTGATTAACAACAATACATTTCCTGTTTTTGTAAATGTGATGAAGTCAAATTTCTTTTAGTAAAAGATAATTTTGCTGGCGGAGAAACCAGCAAAGGGACAAAAACGAAGCTCTGACAAACTAAAAACTTTACAAAATATGGTTATATGAAAATTGTTTTTCACCTCATACATACTGTAGGTGATGGGTTTTAGGAGATTTATGCCCGACTCGTCACTTTTCCGATTGGTCACCAATTTTTTTCTATACAAGGAGTCCCGATTCGTCATCATATTATAGTCGATGCCACAATAGGTAGGTATTACAGTCAGCCGCAAATCAATAGTAACACCCCTTGCACTTCAAAAATCGCCCTTGCTGCTTCGACATAAAGACGCTGGCACTGTCAAATTGTTACAACTGATTTGCATTTAAATGTACATAATATAGGGCCGATCTCCTAATGTTGCTGTGCCCGACAGGGTCCATATTGATCTTTACCCTGTTGCACCATCTATGTAATACATATGGAATGCAATAAAAACTTGAGTATTGAGTATTGATTTTCTAGTATAAGATTTTAAACTGTCATGGTCATAAAAAAAATAATAATAGAAATATCGGGAACTCATAAAAAACAGTAAACATGGTAAATATCCCGTTTCTAGTATTAATAATATGATTTTCTAGTGTTTTGGTTAGTCTGTCCGTTTCCTCTTTTATACTGCTTACTGAAAAAAAAAAAATGGTACCAAAATCTTCTTTCTAAGGTTATGGTTCACAGGAACCGGATTTCTTCATCCTACACTCCTAAATCATTCAAATCTACCGTTACACCAAAAATATTCTCCACCATTAGACTAATGACACTCACTTATTAGCACGGTCGATGTAACATCCATGTACACCGGTAATGTTCCTTTTTGCGGTAGCAGCGTGAAGAGGGTTCCGTAGCAAGTTGAACCTTCGTTGTGTACCCCTAATTTTAGTTGAAAGTAAGTTTTTGTCTGTTCGTTTGTTTTGTTGCGTTTTAATGGCTAAACTGTCAGAGTGACTTCGGTACAGTTTGGTTACTTAGTAACTGAAAAAACTTGCTAGCTTGCTAGCTTGCTTGCTAACTTATTAGCTGAAAAGGATGAAGGTTATGACGTAACGTATATTTTTTCTGACTATTCCATATGAAAATGGATGTGTGGACCGATTAAAATCGATAAAGTAAGAAATGATCAGATAAGAGGAACTTTGAAAGTGGCGCCTGTTACAGAACAGACGAAAGGGAGTCGTTTGTCTTGGTGTAGACATGTGATGAGGAGGGATACAACACATGTGACTAAAAGAGTGATGAATATAAAAAATGTTGATGGATGAAGAGGGAGAAGAAGACTAAAGAAAAGATGGATGGATTTTTTGAGGAATGATATAAAGGAAAAAGGAGTAAATGATAGCGTGACGATTGACACGGGAGAACGGAAGAAAAAAACATATTGCGCCGACCCCAAATGACATGGGACAAGAGCAGGAAGTTGATGACAAAAGAAAATGGACACAAAAATCCTGAATTTCAACTTCTTTGAACATCTTAATCAAGGACAAGTTATAAGGAAAATTTTCCCAGAGCTTTGGACCAAAATTGACGTAACTTTTAAATACGATCCCTTGATACTATGTTGTTATTTTAAAATACGATCGGCCTCGTTGGTATAGTGGTCGAAAGAGTTACTGCTGAGCATGAACTCTCGAGTTCGATTCCCAGATCGGGGAGTGTTATTGGGTTTTCCACGGATTAGCCACGGAGTCCGGATTTTTTCCGGTTCATTGCAAGAGGCCCGCTCCCTATTACATGGGACTTAAGCTTAACTTGTTGGTGTACTATTAGATACGTCTCTGCCAAACTCATTTTGTAAATACCGATGTTTTCTTTTTTCTTCTTACTATGAATCCAGCAATTTTTTACAGGAAACCTCGCAACTACTTTATCTGCCTCTGTAATGCTGTCGAGACTTTGAGAGTACTTCGTAGAATTGACATCAAATATTCGATAGACAATGCGAAAAGGCTTATTTATATTGCTGGCCGTTTTCTATGAAGGGAACTACAAAGTACTTTTAGTAAGTTATAGATGAGACACTATTTATTTATATTTAAAAAGAAATGTTTTAAAAAGGTCCTTGTGTTAAAAGCCTTTTTAGAGGTATTCTTTATTTAAATCGAGAAAGGTATTGTTTTGTTTTATTTTCCTATCGTTTTTTTTTGTAAAACAATTTGATGTTCCATCTGAAAAACGAATACCTACTGTTGTATTACAATGATAACATTATTTTATGGTACCGACACGATTGGAAGCAGCTGCCTATAAAAATGCGGCTCCGTCGCAGAATGTGCACTTCGCAAAATGTGCACTGCACAAAAAACGTGCACTTCGCAATTGGTGCACTTCTCATAACGGTCTCTTCTCAAAATGTTTTTGACAATATTTTTGTTTTTACATAAGGTTAAGAGTTTCAGATATGTTCTTATGTCTGATTAAAAGTAAAAAATGTATGAAAAAAAAAAGGATTTTCTTTTGTTTAAAATCCATTTTCAATAAAATGTGCACATTTTGCGAAATGCTGACTTTGAGTTGTGATCCTTTTTTGATTCAGAAGTGTCCTTTATGAGAAATTCACCAATTGCGAAGTGCACATTCTGCGACGGAGCCAAAAAGCTTTGTTGGATTTCCCCTATTTATTTTCAAGAATACGACTACAGCGTGATTCAAAAAATCTGAATCAAATCAAGTAAAGTCAATAATTTTAGGTTGCCTTTGGCAGATAACCTGTTTAGTACCCACCGTCTTTGGATTCCATAGTAACTACCGTCTTTAAATACCTCTCTCTAACATTAAAGGAATATCTGAATCGTGACATACCTTTAAGACACTGTAAACCGTTTCATGTGTCTTTAATTTTGCAGAGAGTCATAAAACATACTTCAAACTGGAGCAGAACTTGACTGCTTTGCGACAAAAATAAAGGTAACGGTATTATTTCCTGTCCGCCCCTGGAGATGTGGTGTTGGAGACGCATGCTCAGGATATCCTGGACCGCTCATCGTACTAACTTGTCAATACTCAAGGACCTCAATATTAAACAAAGACTGCCATCGCTTGTCCAATTACGAATCCTCAGATTCTTTGGACACGTTACACGCAAAAATGATTTCATGGAGCCTTCTACTGAAGGCATTTCGACTCTACACACCACCAACCCGATAAACAGACTCCATTAAATCTGTCATCAAGATCCCTGTGGCAGAATGTGCATGTCATGCAGCCAATGGAGACCGGTGGAAAAGGATCGCGAAGTCAGCGACCGCAGTTGTGGGCCACCCCTAATGTATATCAAATAAATCGGCAACGGATGGAAACTAAATCAACGATTTGTGAAAAAAATATCTATACAACATTAGTTTTAGTATATGCGAAACCTGAAACACGTGTCTACTATTTTTATGTAAAGAATCTATGTACAAAATTTCAAAACTGCATCATGAAAAATCACAAAGTTATAAGCTTGTTCTGTTACCTGGTTGTCCGCACAAAAACCTGGTCAACACGCAGCGCGCCCGCGCGCGCGTCTCCAGCATCGTCTTGAGCTCATTAGATAATAATTTGGCAGTAGGTACCTAAATTATTGCGATAGTTACTTAATGTCGCTCGGTGTCCAACTTGTAACTTTTAAAAAATATTTTTGGGACAAAATATAACATGTACACAACACTTACTTATTCTAACAAACTATATTCAGGGTTCGCATATACTAAAAATAATGTTGTATAACAGTAGAATGACTATTCCTATGTATGAAACGGTTTTTTTTTCTTTTAGAATCGTATATGAGTTTCATAGCAAAAGTTGTTAAGTATATCGGGTAGAATCACCCCCTTGACGATTACCAGCGAACCGCCACCCTGTATCTTCTCGACTTTCAGAAATTGTGTCTTGATGTACTAAAAATATGATTTTATTTTCTATAGCATTAATTGGTATAAAACACAGGTTATTTTAGAGTACCGTATAAATCTTTTGCATTTACTTATGAATATTATAAAACATAATGGGCAAAAATATCCTTAAAGAAGCCGAAAAGCACTTTTTTTCCCCGTCGTTACGATTTTTTTTTTTCGAGACCATACCTGGGAACTTTCTAGTTACTTGGGGGTCAAAGTACCAAGTTTTAACAAGTTTTTTTTTTACACAAGTCTTTAATGTTATAAATGGCAGCGCGGGACACAAGACGTTCAACCAATCAGATCCGTCGCAAGCCATTTCACAATTTGACAGTTTCACTTCGATCGATCTACCGAAAATAATGCGTAAAATTGTAAGCAGTATGGTTTACAATCTCGCGAGATAGATTATAACCTAGCGGTATTTATAATTTTACGGTGACATATACCTACAAGAGAGAGGTACAAAAAATAAAATGTTTACAAAAAAAAAAAAACTACAGAACCACATATCACTTATTCACAATTCTAACAATACCTACATACCTACAGTTTTATACTTCGGCAGCTAGTTAGTGGGATGAAGGCTTTTTCCAGCTGATTACTGAACTGAGTAATTATGTGAGGGAAGTACATGAAACACAATAGTAACGGTTACGCGTACGACTTTGTCTGCGTTCAGCGCTTTTTTTGCTTGATAACAATGTACCTAATTGGTTTTTTGAGTTGTAAAAATGTATAATCTAATGATGTTTTTGTATCTAGATTCTAGTTAAGTTTTTAAGGACTTTACAAGCGGGAGTTACACGTCATAGTTAATAATATGTATTCAATGTTTTTTTCTAACTAATAAGCGTTTATTTTTTCTCAATAATACTTTCTTAGTTCTAAATCATGATCACAAATAAAAATCATTATCTGCCTAGGCTTGTCCCAACTATGTTGGGCTCGGCTTCAAGTCTAACTGGATGCAGCTGAATACCAGTACTTTACATGGAGCGACTACCTATCTGACCTCCACAACCCAGTTAGTACCCCTTGGTAAGACTGGTTGTCAGACTTTCAGGCCACTGACTATCTGTAACGACTGTCAATGACGTACGATTGACAGCCGGTACCAACGGCTTAACGTGCTTTTCGAGGCACGAAGGAAACTCGGTATGTAATGGGTGGTTACCCACGGTCCGACCTAGGCAAGTGCGGCTTAACCTAAAAATCGATCTCAGTGGCTGTTATTATTTAGCTACGAGCTCCTCCACGAGCACGAAATAATAATAATCATCATAACACTCGTAATAAAACTGGATGTCACAGCTCACGCAAGCGAGCGGATTAAGCGTAAGCAAAGCTGTACCTGTAGAAAGAACCCCAAAATTTTGTTCTTAGGTTCTATTTGTCGGATTGTCAGGATTTATTCCGTTAGGCTCGTACATCATGTAGGCAGAAGATGGGTTCCGTGCAATGAAAATACAAATACAATAACACGGGGCACAATGAATCGGGTACAGTTCCGTGACGTCTCAAATCCACTGCGGTCAGTTATTGAATGTCGTCCTCGCCTCGAGCTAAAAACATCACGGCTTTGCAGAAGCACGCTGTGGTGTGGGTAACTTGTAAGTAGGTTTCGTGATGTCACCACTGGCGTACTTGTGATTCATTTTATGTCCGTACCAATGACCGGATCCGACATATTTTCATGTGAGCCTATTCACTTTGTCCGATTTGAGAGTTAAACAAGATACTCAGGCTCAGTAGTCGACCATAACTGTCAAAACTTTTTAGTCTCTTGGGAACGAAAACTGTTGTTTCATACGCACATCATAACTTGCAAAACAAGCCCAAAGCCAAGGGGTCAAGGCCTCATTTCGCAGTCCATACATAATTTATCAGATTTGTATGTGCACAACAATGAAGACCGACGTCTGGAAAGTCCTTTCAAGTAAACAAAGCATACCAGGTTTACGCTGCCCCAAATACGGCACGCATTTTTAGGGAGGTAGGTAGATACAATAATAAAGAGGAGGAGAAGCTCATGGTTAAATAATAACAGCAGCTCGGGTCATACTTCAGGTTAAGCCGCGCTGGCCTAGGTTCGTTTGTGGATAGGTGACCACCCATTACATACCGAGTCACCTCCGTGCCTCGGAAAGCACGTTAACCCGTTGGTCAATTGCAGACCTTTGACAGTCGTTACAGGTATTCAGGGGCCCGAGAGTCTGACGAGCAGTCTTACCAAGGGGTATCGTATTACTCAGTCCTAACCGGGCTGTGGAGGTCAGATGGGCTGTCGCTCCACGTAGAATACTGGTATTCAGCTGTATCTGGTTAGATTGGAAGCCGACCCCAGCAAAATTGGGAAAAGGCTAGGTAAATGATGAAGTAATTCTATCAGTCTCTCTGTAGCCTTTCACATCATTCCAGATCTGAATAACAGGACATTTTTTATCCTGGTGGACCATTCCCGTGCGATAATTACTTACCACCTGGTGAAACTGGAGTTGGAGGAGCTTTTCTATTTTATGATGATGAGGTCATCATCATCTGCCTAGCCTTTTCCCAACTATGTAACTAAGCAGATAATGAGGTACAATACAATAAATAATATTAGCCACTTATTGCTCGACATAGAAATTTCCACTTGTCAAGGCTCTCAAGTCAGGTATCGAACTCTCTTCTTCGTGCTTGAAAACCGATCCTATAATCTTCGTTCCGTCATTTTTTTTTTATTTTTTAACGAAACTTTGCCCACACTAGGAATTTCTTCTGTATCGTGGGTGCGTTTACAGACATTTAAAGTCACAAACAGAAACAGCCAGACCCGGAACAACTACCTGTAGATCATTCGGAACAAATATTTATTTGTGGGATCGAACCCGCGACACGCAGCGCAGCAGCCGATCACTCAGCCACTGCGCCAACCGTGCCGTCAAAGCCATTATTGTTCATGAAACCGAAGCATTACACAAATAACCCAATTTTAATCTTGAACTTCAAACGCATAAATTCCCAATTAGGACTGAATCTCACGAGTAGTATATTGTGCTTAACGCTAAATTAAATTAAATCGTTTGTAGGTCAGCTTTAATATAAAAGAAAACGGCCACTAACAGGAAAAATATAATCCAATTTACAGCAGACAATCTCCTGTTACCAAAACAAAGGTACCTCAGTAGTAGTGCAGGGATGGCCAACCTTTTTTGGCATTTTAGCATGAGCGAAGGAAATGTGGTGACGAAATTTTTGGATGATTTTAAAAAAAAATATGCAAAATATTTGGTTTTAGTTCCGCGAAAAAGATCCAGGCTTGAATGTAGGATGAAGCACTGCATCTGCGCCCGCAAAAATAAATATATGTTTTTCCAAAAAATTTTGACCTTATAATTAAGGTCAAAAATTTTTGGAAAAACATACTTTTTTTTTAAATTTTTTTTTCGTGCACAGATATCGACACCCATCACGTCTGCACAGTTCTGCTAGCTCACTTAACTTGAACGGATATTTTCTATGACATAATGATTTTGTTACTACGTATGGCAACAATGGCAATGGCGTACGGTAATGTATTGTAAGTTTTAAAGCTACAAAACAAACCAAGATCCTAACTTTACCTGTAAAACCCGCTCCAAAGGTTGCCTACCCCTGCTGCCACGTACAAAAACAAACACAACATACATAAACAAACAGTTAATTAACTATATAAAACAGCGGTACTGCAGCAACAATAATATTACTAATGTAAGGAACATCGTTACAAGCAAATGTCGTTGTAGGGCTCACGTACAGCTGGTGAGAACAATTGTTAAGTGTTTTAGATTGCTGCGGGACTGTTCGAAAGAGATACCGCGGCCCTGGAACACAAAGGGCAAAGAAGGAACATGGATCGGTTTTAGTCAGTACAAGTCTGACACTCCCTTCTGCTCCGCCCAGAGTGGGTCATTTTATGATTTCCCATCCGAAAAAAGTGTTTTAGATTATCTCATCTGCCTAGTCTTGTCCCAACTATGCTGGGGTCGGCTTCCAGTCTAACCGGACATAGCTGATATACCAGTATTTTACATGGAGCGACTGCCTCTGACCTCCGCAACCCAGTTAGTACTGGGTAATACGATACCCTTTGATAAGACTGGTTGATAGACTTTCGGGCCACTACCTGTAACGACTGTCAAAGATTTACAAATGACGGCCGGGACCAACGGCTAAACGTGCTTTCCGAGACATGGACGAAACTCGGTATGTCACCCATCCACAGACCAACCTAGGCAAGATTTATTTATTTATTCATATAACAATTCGCATTGTGTTTGAATTGGTTTGTACATTAATTAATATTTTATAGTTATAACAACAAATTATGAATATGAAAAAACAGTAAAGTCTACTCAATTTAAAATCTAAAATAACATAAATGATAAGTATTGTGTCAATAGAATGTAAATAGTAATTATATAATTTAATGTAAATATTATTATGTCAAATACTTATAAATCTATTCTCTAAAATGTAAAAAATCGAATAATGTCTTGAATAAATATTTAATGTCAAAAGGTAAATTACTAAATATAAAAACTATTCACCATCATTTGTCACCAATTCAGTTAAAGAATATAAACATTTATTCAACAGGAACGCTTTGAGTTTGGCTTTGAATAGAGTACCTTTGTAAATCAATGATCGCAGATCAGTAGGCAACTTATTAAATAATTCTACTGCTTGGTATTTAGAGCAATGTTTAGTAATATTAAGTTTCGGTGCAATTTTATTTTTTATAACGTTTCTTCTAGTTTTCTCTCTAAGTTCACGTTCTTCTTGTGATTCATGCTCGTGTATGTATTTCGCAAAGTGGCTGAGTATTACTAAAACATATAAACTTGGTACCGTCAAAATAGCTAATTTTTTAAAATATTCTTTACATGACTCTTGTTGTGGGATTCTGACAATCGTTCTTAACGCACGTTTCTGCAGTATGAATGCTCTTTGGCAATTATACCCGTAACTGCTCCCCCAAAACATAATGCTGTATCGTAATCTGGATTCTACCAATGCATAATATACAGATTTTAGCTGCTTTAAATCAATATCGTCCCTGAGGCTTCTTAGCGCGTAACAAGCTGAAGATATTGAGGAATCAATGGCGGTGAGCTCTTTTTTCCAATTTAATAGGGAATCTATAAAAACTCCTAAAAATTTTACTTCGTTCACCAGTCCAATATTTTCCTTTTTGAGCTTGACATCTATGCTATCTTTGTTACGTGACGTTGTTTTAAACAACATAACATTGGTTTTATTTGGGTTTATTATTAAATTATTTGCTGTAAACCAAACAGAAAGATTCTTTAAACACTTATTTACATTTTCTGTCAACTCATTTAAATTTGACGACCCGATTATGGCGTTCGTATCATCTGCAAACATTATAAGTCCTGCGTCGGGTTGGGTATTATTCATAAAATTTAGTAAATCATTTGTAAAAATTAAATATAATATTGGTCCTAAGATTGAGCCTTGAGGCACACCGCGGCTTATGTTGGTCATTTTAGACTTATATATTACTTCATTCACACACTTTACGTCACAATTGTTTGAGTTAATATCTTTTATTTCTACGTAAGAGCGGCTTAACCTAAAAATCGACCCGAGCGGCTGTTATTACTTAGCCACGAGTTCCTCAGTGTTTTGTTTTTTTTTGTTTTGAATCATGTTTTATTGTGATAAATCATCATCCATGCATGGAAGTCCAGACTTACGTGCTACAAAAATACATTGGTAGTACAGTAAAGGTATAATTCCACAAAGAAACGTTTTCAAAAAGAGCAAAATAGTAACCTAAGGAAATGAACGAGCGAACTTACGCGAGCATTCGTGTCACGAATTTATTTTGCAAACATTCGTTATACGAACTTCTGTTAGAGCAAGTGACATGAGCTAGCGTCGGTATCGTCACACCACAAGTCCCGATTTCTTCGCACTCACTTGAGCTATTAGCTCGTGGCCTAGAGGTTATGCATTAAACAGTTGTTCGCGAAACAAACAGAATATTGACGTGATTCATATTATTATCCTATTATGATTCTGCTAAAGCGGCTATTTGAGGCCCCCATTTTGGTGAGGACGTGGATCCAAACACATATTCTAAAAGTTGTCCTCGCGAACGAACTTTTCGTTTCGCGACTGAATGTTCGTTACGTAACAAATGCTCGCGCAAGAAATGCTCGTGCTAAATATCGTTATTTATACTATTTTTCCTACCGTTCTCCACTTTCCAATAACTTACAACACAGAAAATAAAATTAGATAAAGTTTTCATTCATTAATCTCCTTTGTTCGAACAGCACAGCACCAACTTACTTTTTTCTCCAAATGTACACTGGTCGAGTTTGTATTTAAATATGTATGCAGTGATAATGGTAATTGGAGTGGATTGGTAATGTAATGGTAATTAGTAATGGGGTACTTTAGCTTGTAGGTAATAATTTATGGAATGGCTCCCAAGATAGCTTGGGATAGCACTTTGAGCTAATATATTGATCGTTGGAGTTATATGCTTATGTGGTAACATGTATATAAATCTATTTATACGACTGCAAGGCAAAGGCGTATGATTATTAGCGAATAATTAGCGCTTAAGAAAGCCTGTTAAATACCTAAGTCAAGTTATTTAGGGGTCTGCAAGGGCCGATGCCTGCCAGGGCTGCGGGACTGTTCGAAAGAGATACCGTGGCCCTGGAACACAAAGGGCAAAGAAGGAACATGGATGGGTTTTAGTCAGTACAAGTCTGACACTCCCTTCTGCTCCGCCCAGAGTGAGGGGGGGGGTCATTTGATGATTTCCCATCAGAAAAAAAAAGTAATTTCTCGAAAAACGTCTGTGACAGACGGGCGAATCATTAGAACAGGCTTCTAGAAGCTTCCTTGATTTTTTCATCGATTTTATTTTGAAAAACTCTGCTATTCCATACATTTATTTTAACTTTTGGCTTTTTTAATAACTGCCGAAACCTTTAACGCTACCGATCCTAGAATTATGCAGTTCACTGTCCTTTTTCACCATATACCATCACACCTGTAATCTCCGAAGGGATAGGCAGATGCGTATCTAATAATACACCCACATTTCGCCAGTTATGTTTAAGTCTCATGTAATAGGAAGCGAGCCTATTGGCATCAACCGGGCCCGAATCCAGACACTGTGGCTGCTGCTGAACAATTCCTGATGGAATTTCCCAATAACAATTTGCCCTACCTGGGAATTGAACCCAGGATCTCATGCTCAGCAGTCTCGCTCGCGACCACTAGACCAATGTCTGTTCCAATTCTGTGTTTAATCTGTTTTCACTCAGACAGTGATTACTTTTTGCTATGTATAACTACTTAGTATACTACCAACCATGTACGCAAGACGGCCAACCAAGCTATGCAAAACCAGTTTATGCCGATCTCTCGATGTACGGGAGCTTTACACACAGCGAGGCCATGTTATACTGGAAATGTACAGCGTGATGTGCCGCTGTGTGTACAACAGACCGTCGAGCGGTTCGCAAATAGAATCCTTAACAAGCTGATTGTGTCTCGCTTCCGTCCCAAATATTGCGCAAAACTTTGTCAACTGATTACGTACAGAGTTAAGCCTGTAATCTGCTGTGGACTCGCTGAATTTGTGACGCGTTTTCAGTTGTTTTTGGGACTGAAATATCGAGGATAGAGTTGTATGGGAGGGCTCGTGGTTGCTGCACAGGTTGATCTTCATAACAAAGAGAGGGAGAGGTAGACCGCAAACTACCTCAATGACATCATCAACATGACAACCCCCTTTGCTCTGGGCGGAGAGGAAGACAGTTTCAGACTTGTACTGACTAAAACCCCTCCATGTTCCTTCTTTGCCCTTTGTGTTCCAGGGCCACGGTATCTCTTTCGAACAGTCCCGCAGCCCCGGCAGGCATCGGCCGTTGCGGACCCCTTCCTTGTTGGTGATATCTCTTGAGGCGCGCGTGGTACACGAACGCGCCGTCGACACAGCCTGTCGTCGTAAGATGGGCGGACGGCGAGCTAGCCCATTACTCACCGTCCACAAGAGCTTAGCCTTACGAAGGACCATTCTTACCAGCGAAGTGAGCTGCGCCAAAAGATTAAGAAAACTGAGCCCGCGTAACGGGAAGAGGCGAGGCCAAAGAAGAAGCCCAGGTTAATTTTCAAAATTAGGCACGATTTGGCAAGGGTTCTGCCGAGGTCGGTTTATGGTTGGGTGACCATCCATCACATACCAAAGCAGCAGAGAGTAAAGTAGTTGGTCCCGGTTGCCATGCGTAGATCTTTGTCACATTTGACAGAAACCCGAAAGTCTGACAACCAAGGGTTAAACTATCTTGGAGTTTAAGGTATTCTGCAGCATTTAGTCAGACTGGAAGCTGACCCCAAGATAAAAACTAGACAGATGATGATGATGAGTTGTACTTTTACCACCGGGCTTACGAAAGCCCAGAAATATTGTAAGAATAAAACTAAAGATCATCATGATCTGCCTAGCCTTTTCCGAACTATGTTGGGATCGGTTTCGACTACTAGTCTGACCGGATGCAGCTGAGTACCAGTATTTTACATGGAGTGACAGCCTATCTGACCTTCACAACCCTGTTAGTAATACGATACCTCTTGGTATTCTTGAAATTTGTAGTAAATATATGAAACGTAAGCCATTTCTGCTAGCCACTGGCCGTTAGAATGCAAGACAAAATGTGCGATTACACCTTGGAATTTACTGGCACAAAACCAAACTAATTCCATGAATAAAAAGGAACATAAAATCTAATTAACAAAAAATAATACTGACGTAATTAGGCACCACCCGCTGCCTAAATTAAATTATTTTTAGTAACTTTTTAAGCGTCCTTTTTTAATTCTAGCAAAAATTCCGGCATTCTTTATTAGAAACTCCCTAAGTCCACCAATCTATTGTTGGGAGGAAGTTTTAAAAACAACTTAAACTGGTATCCAAGACACAGTCTGAGGTTTTTCAGAAGCCATTACGTGACCAGAATTAAAACAGATGGCTTAAAACAAAAGCCAATCTAGGATCAGTAAAAAGTCAAGGCTATGTTGGGTAACACTTAAAAGCTTCTGGGATCAGTCTTGTGTAGTTTCATTTCTTTTCTAAAGTTAGCTCAATACAGTCAGTAAAGTGTATTTTAGGATTTATTTATTTACAGGGTGTAAACAGATCCTTCACATAGCCGTCAACCAAGCATTCTGTACATCAAACTAAGTAACTTTACGCAAAAATTATTGCTGGGAATCGACTCATTTTTTTGGGGTGAAAAATCACGTTTTACAGTAGGACTCGATGGAAATCACTCAAAGCATTGTGCTGATGGATGAATCGAATAGTACGGGGGTCGTGGTAAAAATCTTACATTAAAAACATGTATTAAAAAAAAAACTCGTGTAAAAGTTGGAACTCTGACCCCCAATATCTCCGTAACTAGACGGTTCCCAGGTATGGTGTAGAACAAAAAAATGATCGCAAAGACGTGGAGAAGAAGTGTCTTTCGGATATGTTAAGGGTCTATTTACACCCTTTATAAAACATGTCAAACGTTTTGTTTTTGTTTTGTCTTGTTTGTTTCTATTTTTATAAATTCGTCATTCGAATACGATCCCATTGTCAAAAAAAGTTCGTAATCTGTTAAATTTATAATGGTCGATCATTAGTCGGTCAATGGTCTCGTAATAGAATTGTGATATAATGACATTGTCGTATTGCCATTATTATAAAACCCGTAAGTAGAAATGAAAAACTACTACTGAAGAACATTTGTTGATGTTAGATTTAATTTATTTATTTTTAAACATATTAAATACATTTTTAAATATTCTAATATAAAACAATATAAAAAAACATTTAAAAATATAAAAAATTATTACTTATTGCTTATTATTACTTTTTTTTTTTTTTGTTTATGTTTAATAGTTTTTGTGTTTTAGTTACTGTAATTGGTTTTAAACCGTTGTAATTAAATAAATAAATAAATAATTATTTATTATTTATCAGATTACCTTTCTATGCCATTTCTTTCAATGGAGTGTCAGTGGTTGACCATTGGAAAGTCATAATGACGCCATTATATTAGTACATGGTAATGGTCTATCATTGATTTCATAATTGTAATAGCAGACTTGAGGCCCAGGACCTTAACGAAGTATTAAAGTAATATTTAAGAAATTTATCTTATCACCAATATGTAGGCGACATTGACAACTTTCACACATACAGTCACTACCTATTGGAAATTAAAAACGTTCGAAGAGTCTTCGATCTACATAATTATTTGTCGGATTCTCAGGATTTATTCCGTTAGGCTCGTACATCATGTTGGCAGAAGATGAGTTTCGTGTAATGAAAATATACTGGGTGCGATACACTATTTCTATTAAACCAACAAATTACTTGAAATTTCAATTTAACACAATAACACGGGGCACAATGAATCGGGTGCAGTTCCAAGACGGCTCAACTCCGCTGCGATCAGACATTGACTGTCGCCCTCGCCACGAGCTAAAAACATCTCGGATCTGTAGAAGCACTCTGTGGTGTGGGTAGAGTTATAAGTAGGTCGCGTGATGTCACCACTTGCGATTTATTCCAAGTCCGTATTAATGACCGGATCCAAGATATCTATGAAAAATACTTTCTTTACAACGCACATTCCGCTTAGTGTGCGTCAGTCCTCTCTCCCAAATGTTGTACCACGTAATGGGCGGTTCTGCTCCATTAGCCTTATGGCCCGTGTATCTTGCCCGTAACTTGTACTCCGGCCACTAATTGTAATACCCAGGGCCAGTATATAATGTTCAGTATAAGACGTTTTGATTTCTTGTGGGAGGTAAGAGCAATTCGCTTGAGAGGAGTTCGTGTTGTTTTAATATTAATGTTCAGGTTGTATTATGTTAAATATTAATTGTATT